>JBBEEQ010000024.1:1067388-2286324 GCA_037950945.1 Hypolimnas misippus
GTCAACGATGACAATGGAATGGAAGGACTAATTTAATTGCTTTTTATGAAGTCTGCCTATATTTGCTTTTTTCTTCTGGGTCCATTAGGTTAAGCTTCTTTTTCGTAAGTTGTTTATCGCCAACGAATGCATTTTTAAATGCCGATATATGAAGCGGTTATTCTCGAAAGATTGTTCAAAACGTTAGAACATTACAAAAATTAATCTTTTTACTTCATATTTATAATTTAAGTGAGAAGTAATTCACTCCTTGACATTAACCATTAAATCTCAAAAGTACTTAAGCTAGGGTCACGTTTAGGGGAAGACGCGAACATATGAGCCTTTTCTTTTCGCAGGAGAAATATTCGAAAAATACCCGATTCCTAGGGAGAAGGGGATTCGGGTGATGTGGTAATTTGTATCCATTAAAACCATCATCAGCATAGGAACGGAGAGGCCATGGGATCACAGGATCTCTGGCGGAGCTTGTGTCAAGAGGGCGAAGTGTTGTCTCGCCATACCTATGTTCGGTAAATAACTGATTTGTCGCTTCTTACTGATTTATGTAGGTTTCAAACACAGCATCGCTCTCGCGACGATTATAGCGCGTACTGTTTCTCGTAAAAACGGATACACCACGTGGCGAGCCTTTTGTTGCTCCTGCCATTTCGCGCTCCAAAAAATGGGAGACGTACTTTCACCTCGTTGACGAAAAGCGCGGATCCGATCATAGACCCTTGCGTTTCTCTCTGCCAAAATGTCCAAAGGCGGTAAGCATCAGGACGGTGGCTGCCTCAAAGGATCGTGCGACATCCTCGCAACATGCGGATGGTCACTTTCCACTGTCGATTCAGGATATTAGTCTTACAGCGGACGCTTGACAGTTGGTGAGACCATACAGGCACGCCGAAGAGGACCATCTGCCACACGACATGACATAGACACAGCAAACCTTCTCCCTCGGTCCCCCGAGATTAGGCAGCAGTCTGTCCATTATACCCGCTACCTTCTCATGCACCTGAACACCTGGACGTTTGAGCCACCAACGCGAATGACAACACAACAGCTTAATAAAGAAGAAACGTGCCAAAAAAAGTGGTATACATGAAAATATATTAAATATTTATTATGGACGTATAGTAACTTCGATATAGCAAAACCGCTAATACTGTTATGTAATTAAGCTTGCATTACACCGCAACAAGTTAGTCTAGCCCGATATTGAATTGCCAGCAACATCTTAAAGTTTTTAACGAGATCCGCACAGTACGGTAAACACTTTTTAATTATAAATTAACACAATTTATCCGACTTTTAATTAGTTAATTTTACTCTGCGATTTTCTCTGATGATTGCGGTCGCTGTATTTTAATTTTTCACTTAAATTTAACTCTTGCGTTTTACGTTTTATTATTTAATAGCTCTGCTTTTTGATTTCGGTATATTATACAATTTTTATAATACAAATTTAGCTTATTATTTTAGAGTTAATTAATCTTATAAATTTTTTCTATCAGCCTCTCAAAATCTCGTTAAAATTAGTTCAGTTGTTTTAAAGGTTTTTTGATAATATATCATATATTTTGACTATTGTGTATCTACTTGAACTTGAGCTGGTTTTGTCATTTGTCATAAATTTATCATGTAATAGACATGTTCCCTAAGGAATATTTGTTCAAGACGGATGATCTCATGTCCAATTTATGACGGGCTTATCTCTCCTGACCCCAGCCTTTAAAATTTTATCAGCTCAATCTTCAAAATGTACGTTAATAATACTAATCAATCAAATTTTATACTATCAAGTACAAAGATTTTACTTACGTTTTTTAAACGTATTAAAAACAAGCACGTAATTATGATTATATCCAAAGAATTTGCCTGTCATAATCTAACCGCGTACAAAAGTACTCCGTCATAATACATAATATCATTCTATCCATTAATCAGATCAGAAGTAGATATACAAATATTCCAAGCATGTATAAATTCATCTTACAAAAGAGTGACTAAGCAAATATAATATTTATTGGTTTTTACGTTAAAGCTTATATTCCCTTGAATGGCACCAAGCAACAGTGTTAGACAGTATCAAAGAAATGCGAACAGGGCCCGCGGCTAATAATCTTCCATGTTGGCTTGCTCCGTTTCCTTATAGAATGGCTTAGCCCTAAGGACCCTTCGGAACCTATTTAAGGAAATGCCGACCTCTATATTTACATATATAAAGTTACCGAACCCGCCGACGAAAAATCTAAAATTGGCGCTGATAAAATTTTCGTTCCCAAAATGCTATCGTACTAACATGTAAATTGGTAATAAAGTGATCTGTATCGTAGGCAAAATTGAAATTCACTGAAGATCATATATCAGATGTACTCGTTAGCAAGTTTCCAAGTAATACGTCACGTGATAATGTAGCTGAGAGTTTGACGACGTAAATCTTGTCTTGTTACAGTTTCAACTCGTGTTGATACAACTTGATCGATGTACTCAATGTTGTCGCCTTTGTTGACAACTTTAGGATATTATACAAACTTTAATTAGTATTAGAAAACGGTTTGATGCTCAAAAACAGCTAACACAGAAATAGTCCTTTATCTTATGGCTTATGATACGCAAGTTCAAGTGCGAAGTTGTGTGTTACGTTGCAGAATACCTTGCAATATTTTGATCTCTTGTCAGTATGTATTTATAATTGAGCTACACGATCATACCCTCAGTTCCCTTTGTCGGCAAGACTTGTGCATTAAATTCAAAATTTGGAAGGACTGTTAAGGAAGTCCTGGTTCCTAGATTACAGGCATTGAAAGAGGCGTACTAAGCTGCCATTAACTACCAAGTCCTATCATTATGTACGTGTCTTTCAAGGGTCGTGTATTGGACGTGCGGTTCACGTAATGTATTTTGGCTGAATGCCAGTCGAATCGTTGCTGTCGGTGTCTCCACTTCGATTTGCTATACGATTCAACGGGTCTATTTGGTTGGATATTGGTTTCGGGGACGTGATTAAAGTTGCTTTCAGCCGTAATAGATTAGGATTGTGTGCTCTGATCTCAAATTAAACGATTCTTGTTTGGACAAGTCTTACAAGACCAAGCGCTAAGTTTAATAATGAGCGATACTGCTTATTATCGTAAAAATGAAATGTGAAGGTTTCCAGAACGTTTGAGTCGTCGCTTTGCCTCGAACTCGTCGTCATAATTATGATGTATTTTCAGCTTGAATCGATATTAATGCGAGTTACAAGTACGAGCAAATCGAATAGAATTTGTAGTATTTTATAATCTCATTAAACCATAACGCTTCACTGATTTCCAATATGCATACTCTTTTTACTGAAGTACCTCACGAGAACAACCACTTTATTCTTGTAAATGAAGGAAAAATATCTCGAGTCAATTTACGAGTACAATTTACGAGTTTCGTTTACCTAAACAGTGATATTTATGATCAATTTATCAAAATTTGTAGGTTTTTAATTATTGTTATTTAATTATATTAAATTTCCAGGTAACAAACACAAATCTTATTATTAATTTTAAGCACCTGGAGAAACTTAGGTCATTAACTAAAATTTGTTAAGTATAATTTTATATTTAAGGTTCGTAAATTATTTTCCAACAGACCATTTGGAAAGTCTATTTAGATGATTTCCCAGAGCGCGCGTTTTAGTAACGACCTTACCTTCAAGATGTTAGTTACAACAATATCAGTACTAACAAACTTTAAGGGAGTAATTTGCTGCTTTGAATATTTATTAAAAATTTGAATATCGAAAGGCTAAATGGAGGTGACCTTATTTATTAGGTTCGACGAAATTCTCGCTTGGGGATATACATTAAATGACAAAAATTAATGAAATACTGAATAATACTAAAACAGTAGCAGGACATCCTTTAATAATAAAAGGGGCATTAAGGTGATGGTCTCTTTGGATGCTCTTGAAATATGTTTACATCGTGTCACACTAGGCTTTGGTTTAAATCATCCGAGAGTACGTACGGTGGGCGACGATGTACCTCGTAGTTCTTAAGTAGAAGGTGTTTGGGTTGATTATAGAGCCGAGTTGTCAACCGATCACGCTGTGTGCTGTATGACACGAGGCCGTACTTACTGATTTCCCTAGAGCTCTACGCCGATAGCCGAGTAGATCACATCCAATTTTTATCATCCACTTACTTCGTTGTTTTAACGTTATGTAAAATTTAAATCTCATTTGTTTGATGGTACCAAAGTTGTTGATAAAATACATCATGATCGTGGAGGAATGTATATTAATAATTTTCAATTTCTCATATAAAAATAGAGTGAAATTTCTTAGAACTTTTTTAGAGAAATAAAATATATTTCACGTTATTTATAAGATTTTGAACGAATTAATGAAGGAAATAAAAAACGATATTTTTAATGGTTATATTTTTAATGGTAAATGGTTGGGTTTCTACCAAATATTTTTCTTGTCTTACTATTTTCCAATACATTTGTCGACTGCTTCTAGTTGAATTTAACTTCCTCCAACACAATTAAGCCTCGTTCCGTACCGTTTTGTACTAATGTTCTTTGTAATAGTTTTACAAGTGCTTCGTTAGTTACCTACGTGCTTAGCCTAAAATCAAGAAAGAGACGTGTATACGTAAACCCTGTGCGCCAGAGAGAGAAGAATTCACAGTTAACTGCACTAGTTTAACCTCCAAACCATTTTCTATTTTATTTAATAATTTAAAACTGAATGTAAATTTTGTGGAATAATCGAATATTCATTATGTTATTATAAACAGTTGTGGAGTTGATGATAATATGTATATTATGTATAGACGTATTTATATGGTAATATTAGGTAACCACCCAATAACTTCTTCTAAATGTAGATCTCATTTACATCTATTTTATTATATTTTTTTTTTTATATTTTTTCTATATTTTTTTTTTTTTTTTTCATAAAAAATAGTAGATACAAAAATGAAATATATATTTAAAATATCAAAATAATAAAGCAAATTAAGTACGTGTAATGTATACACATATGTGTAATGCTATACAAATTTGGCACCACGCATTGCCTGTTTAATCCCATAGCAAATAACCATAGACTTAAGGTGTCAGTTTGTATGGGACTGTAGTTTAAGTTTTAGAATCAAACAAAGGTAGGTCAAAAATAAAGATAATTTGTGACGAATTATTTTGCTACTGAATTAACTATAAAATGTGTAGTGGATAATTTTAATAATTTATACATACGTTATTAAATAAAGTTGGGTAATGAAAATTCCTTCATAAATGAGGTTTTTTATATTGCATAGGACTATATAGATAATAATGATGAAGATGTAGCCTTTTCTGTACGCGGATTACATATGCAAATTTATAATTCATAATTTTATGTATTGAAAATTATCTTGAAAGCTTTTCATTATCTAAAACAATTACTGTTTCAATGTTTGAGAAATACTTATAAAGCTCACTTTATAGAAATATATTTTGATTTTGATTATTTACTTATGAATTATAAAACAATGTTTCAGAATATTATAACATAATATGTTTTTCATACAATCAAGTTAAAAGAAATTTTAACATATTTTCCTCGATGTGAATGTGTATTCTTCAGAAACAAACGTGAAACCACGGCTTTGTTGTAAGATGTACAGAATGATATGCAAATACAGAACTTCCACCTTTTATCCGGTTTCGAAGAATTTGCATACCCGAGCATCTTATAAAAACAACGGAGAATTTTACGTTTTGCTATTTTTACAGCTTTACGTTCGCTCCACGGAGAAACATTTATTTTTCACGCATAAAATTAGGCGTACTTGATTTCATTTTGTTTACGAATATGACGGAAATATTAAAATCGATTAAAAAATACAAACCACAATAATAGAATTTTAAGTTACATATTGACAAATTTAATTAAAAATTAACAATCAAATTCACTAATTAATCAATAAGACAAACACTCATATATCATGCTCTGTGTGAAATCAGTCATAAACACATCAGTTTACATAACATCAATGAAATTAACACAAGCAAACAAACAATATTGAATCACACACCAACAAGCAAACAATTAAAAAAACTTTAAACAAAAACACAACACATTCGAACTGAAACAAAACTCCATTTGCTACTAATTTTGTATCAATGAGAGAAACGCTTTGTTGCGATGCCAATTTCGAATGGACAGTTGACGGAGTCTCTGTTAGTTTCCACGCCAATGGTCTAACTTGTTCCCGAATGATTCACATTGATTCGATAGTTAACATTCTGTGTCCTCGATCTGGTTGTGTGCTGTGACCTACTTAGAAATGTGAGTCAACCATTAGACAATGGAATGTTGCGTCGCATCATTGTGCGCGGGTCAGCATTAATTAGCGCGCATTTATACCTGCCTCTCCTAAAAGAAAGGCTTGATGAAATGGAAAATAAACTTCTATAAATTAATAATTCAAAACCGCATTAGAATGTAGATTTAATTTAAAAAGTAGAAAATATTTCGAACGTCTCATTAAGAATGTGAAACAATAATTTATTAGATGATATTAGTGATGTTATTATTGAAAATTCCTTTAAATCGTGAACAATCAATCTATTGTATTCAGATATAGAATTAATAAACATCAAAATTGAATAAGTAAATCAAATTAGAAAGATTGTTATCAAAGCGGTTAAATTACTGCCTTACGGTTTCAAAGGGATTTAAGTCATAATCAATTTCACATAAAATCTGTTTATCTCACACCATTAACTGCAGAAGTACTACGATCATTTGCCCATCCCTCTCTCAGTCTGTGCATGTTGTAGAATTATAATAACAGACGCGACAACTTATTAATATATACTATTAAAGTAATAAATCTTATTAAACATTCGTGTTTTTACAATATTTCTATTACATGAGTCTTAAAAAATTAAAGATTTTATGTACAGCTTTTGCTGGCGGGTTCGCTTGCGTTAATTTTGATTTTGTTATGCCACACGATTGTCTAAACCTTTTTTTTCTGCCTTGCCGATATGGCACGTGCGCCATTTACTGAACGTTATGCTTTGTGTAAAACCATTTGTAAATGCGAGCGATAAGCATAAGATGCAAACAAACCAACTTTAATGTTTAAATATGTATGTATTGTATATGATTAATAATATAATTCAGTTAATAAAAAAAAACCAAGAAAAATATGAAACAAAATATGATTCTAGAAATATAATTTACATAAGTTGCTCCGACCTGATTTTTAATCCGCATACGCATCAAATGACTAGCAAAAAATAAATAATATTTTCTACAGAAAAGTGTTCTCCAATTCCACGGGATTATTCGACCTCGCGGTATGAGTAGCGAATCTCGTGCGATTCTGTGGTTATCCTGTTTCCTCGAAAGCCTTACAGAATTTATGAACCATCTTAACAATTAACTGATGATAGAAAAGTTGATGCGTGTGATTAATTTTGATAGAGTGTTGAAAATAATGACGATATTACGATGAAATTTTACTGGAATATCCATACATAATTAAGACTTTTAAAACATTAAACAATATACGCAATTTCGTTTATTTGAAAAAATTATAAATATGAGTTAAAAAATAACAGAGTTCTGAGAGTTGTGAAAATTAAACTACGAATTGAGAATCTTCTCCTTTTTTGAAGCCGGAAAATATTGCAATAATTATTATAAAGTTTAAAAATACAATCGATTTAAATATACATAAATGTTTTGTTAATGAGCTGTATTCTTTGTTTTTTAATTTCCCTTTTTGAGAGATTAACGTGTGTTTTTTATTAATTTAATGGGCATCTTGATTCTAATTAGTTACATGTTTGATACAATTTTACAATTGGCGAAGATACACATAATAAAAAATTCTGCTTCTCCTTTTGTCAAGCGGCTTAATAATATATTGATTTTATTGTCAGTGTTTTATCGTCGCGCTAGTCTATAAGTTTCATTGTAGTACTTATACTGTCTTTGGTAGAAAATAAAAATATATACAGACAAAACAAGGATGCTGAGAAAAAAAAAATCTAAAACATCTTAATGTTTTCCTAGAATCTATAGACCTGTTCTTGGCAGCTTTATTTGCTGACTATAAGTTACCGCCCGCTGTGAAGAAAATGTCTTTCTTATTTTCTTTAGATTGATCGCAATACTTACAACGTTAAATTTAGAAAATTTGAAATTTATCTTCGATAATTTCGTACCGAATTTAATAAATTTTAAGAAAATTTAATGAATCGAAAAATTATTACGGACGAATTTTAACGAACGGGAAAGTTTTAATACGACGTTGATGAGAAAATAAGTTACAACGTTGATTAATGATTAATGATTAATAATTTAATACGAAAATGAATTAAAATTATAATATACTATTTTCAAAATCGTATTAAGTTATACTCATCATAAGACTAAGAAAAATATAATTTGGTTGTGAAAGTGATCGTATATAATAAGTACTTATTTTATTACATTTCTCCAATAAGATTAAAAGTCAAATTAAGAAAAGCTATTACGATTTTTGATTTATTAAAAGATATGCAAATTTGAGGAATCAATATCCAAGAGTCGTTATCCATATCAGCATCTCAAAGACTATGCAATTTTCACACCAAACTATGATAATACACTATGACTTGAACAACTCTATTACATTTAGCTATTGAATAATAAACGCCGAGGCAGCCCCAAGACGTGATCCGCCCGACATCGTACGTGAGATGCCTCCGCAATCAACAACTCCGTGGAATAATGCACCTCCGTCTCCCCAAACTAACCTAAATTGCACTTTATCACAGCACCCCAAAATCCATTTTCATTTAAAACCAATTCCAACTTGATCCGTTTTAAGATGGAAAGTTTTTTAGAGTCGCGGTTTCACCAATTTTCTGGGTAATTCTCCCGGCCAGGATGCCCATTGTCACATCGAAATGTGTGCTGGATAGTCAAATAGGGGGTGTAATTTATGATTTTGGAAACTTGAGAGTTTAGAACGAGGGATCCAATGAGACGGAATGCGTTCGTGATGTATTTGAAAACTTAAATTAAGAAGTCGTAAAATTTCTTTGATATCATCATTTTCGTGGAAAAAAGGAAGTTTTCAATTTAAAGGTTCCTGATGAAGATTGAGACTCAATATAGCCCAAAGAATATTGGAAATATAAGTTTATCTAGAGATTTCATATAATTCAGTACTGTCTGTATCTGTAATTGGTACTTATATGAATGGATGTAAATTGTATATATTTGATTTTATTAGTTAATGTGCATATGTATTGTTAATGTGCCTTTCAAATAAATAAATAAATAATAGCTCAATTCTATTACAAGAACATTGAAATTTGATGTACAAAAATATTTTAGGGCCACTATAATAATACTTCTTCTTCTTCTGCCTTCTCAATATGTCCCGTTACTTGGGGTCGGCTTTCCTAATCATGAGGTGCCATTTACTCGTAAGCATCGTGAGTAGATAAGCTTGACTTCTTCATATCCCTTTGGACATTCGTCATCCTGGTAGTCTGAGGCCTACCTCTCCCTTTTTAATGTCACTTTAATAAATGGCTTTGCTAATTAAACAATTCCAGAATTTCATCAAGATTTTTAGTTGTCTATTAAATACTGAGCCGCCATTACCTTGTAGGTAGAACACATCGATATCAACCAATGATCTCGCGTTCAAACCCTGGCCAGGACCGCTGAGTATTAAATAACTAAAGAAAAACATGGTGATGCAACTTGCATGGGCCGAGAAAAGTTCTGTCACACGTATATCCGACAATCTACATTGAAGTAGCAGATTAAGATCGTAACCTTTTTAACACGAGAGGATGCCTGTGGGACATTTACCGATTATTACAATAGAACTTCGAACATTATTACAATATTGATACATTAGTAATTGAAAAGATACTCAAAAAGAAGCACGGCATATACGAAATTACACATCGAGGAGTTTCAGAGTCAATATTTGTACAAGTAATGGAAGTTTCCGATGTTAAAGAAAATAACGAAAAACGTATATTGTCTTTATATACGAAACATCTATTGTTTTCTTTTTGCGTCTTTTTTTTATTTCACGTCTAAATTTATATTTTTAGAAGCAAAAATATATTCGAATATTTGTCATACTTTCAATAATACTGCCTTTCATGTACAATACAAGGAAGATTTTTTTAATAAAATCGTCTTCAATATGTTTTTTATCCACCGTTTAATACAGCTACGATATTTTATTATTGTCAGAGATCATTTTTTTTGTTCTGATTGTCAAAGAATTATTCCTGAGTATAATTGTTTTTTCTGTTGTATTTAAGGGTTTAATCAATCTCTCGAGTATATCATTTTGGGAAACATGTTAGATACGAAATTATGGTAGCTGTTGTAATAGTTTTGGTATGGTTTATTCAAAGTAATGTTAAACTGAAAGCAGAACGACAACTAAAATTAGTAAGTAAAATAAGTAAGTAGATAACAACAATAATATTCAAACGTCTGAAGATAAAGTTAAGTAAGGCACTTAAAAAAGCTTAGTCCAGCAAAAAAAAAATAATGAAAAAATCATAATATGCATACTTTTCTAATTTAAGTTTAGATTGTTCAAAGTCATAATTAAAGATTTGATGTAACTTTAAAACTCAGAATTGGACATTCATAACCTAAAATAATTGCGCTAGTAACTTGGTAATGTGATAGTCTAATTAACTCTTGATACTAACAAAAGCAACTGTCTCGAATCGTAGAGAAAAAGTAAAGAAATATACCAAAGATTAATCGTCACAAGCCCTATACCTAAAATTATGAATTACAAAGCCTTTGTACGTGGCATCGCGTGTTAATATACATTTTTTTATACCGGAGTGTCATCTGGCAGTGGAAATATGTATTATTAATAATGTATTATTGTTGACATCATGATTTGTTCTCCGTGTAAGTAACTAGGGTTACTTACGAACACTCGCTCCAGCTAACACTGAACATTTCAACTTTGAGTCAACTTGGATCGGACTGTGGAAATTAGGTCACGTTAAATGTAAATGAATATACTTGCTGAGTGCAATTTTGGTATGTTTCATTTGTAGGGATTGCTAATTATCTGGTTGTATTAACGTCGCTGTCCACTAATATGTATTTGCCTATATCAACACGTATGTATGTTTGAATTGGATCGAATAGTATAGTCTTTGTCGCTACATATATGAGACAAAATTTGTTAAGTAGGTAATTCAAGTGATCATTGTCATTACTCTAAATTGCGATTATAATTTTCGCATTTGTCTTTTTCGAGTTAAGCAAGATATCTATACTAATATCATAAAGCTGAAGAGTTTGTTTGTTTGATTGTTTGCTTGAACGCGCTAATCTCAGGAACTACTGGTCTGATTTGAAAATTTCTTTTAGTGTTAGATAGCCCATTTATCGAGGAAGGCTATAGGCTATATGTTATCACGCTAAGACCATATCAAGCGGAGCACCAATGAAAAATGTTTCAAAATCGGGGGATATTTTCCTATTGAGAGAACTTACGCTTTTCTTAACAAAATTTAATCTTTAATTGAAAAGAAGTTTTGTTGTCTGCAGAGATATTAAGGAGCTTAACTTAAATGAGAACTATAAATCTAAATAATTTAGATTACGTTTTGTATATATAGTTTGAGAGATTTGATGCAGTTATGCAGATGTTACCATACGGAATATATTAGTTGAACATATAAATAACTTAGTTTCGTACAATTTGCATGGCTACAGAAACCATCTGCCTGGCTTGGTACGAAGTTGCTTGAATTATTTTAACATACGGTATCTCTAAATTACCATCTATTAAACATCAAATGGTCAATATTAGTAGCTGATAAAATTCTAAAAGTAAAAATGAAAATTTCTTTCAATGCATTGCATTTAAACGTAAACATAATTGATGCTAATCAGAAAAGTTAAAATCTTGGTCGCTTGAAAATGTTACAATTATTTTACTCCATGTCCCTCTTACAGCTAAGGTATCACCTCCACGAGTGAGTGTATTGCAACGACACGGTTATATAATCGTCGTGTCGTGGAGAATACTCAATGGTAATAGAGTGATTCGTTGCAATACACTCCATTAAAGTGGCGCCTAAGACAAGTCTAACGATCCGACTTGTCTCAAAATCCATATAATCCATATAATTAAAAAAACATAACTCTCTTTATGGAACTGTCTGTTAAAATATTGGGCTACGAGAAACTGATTAAACTAGAAACTAATACACGTTTCAGCAACAGAAATAGCAAAATTTAAACCATTAACAGAAACGGCATATGACCGTACTCCCAGAAATATATTAACAGCGATCGTAAATGTAACGAAAGTAGCCGAGATGAAGTAAGATAATAAGATAGAATTGAGTCTTCATATAGGTAGCCGCAAGGTGGCGTACGTGATCGCCATACTGACTCAGGCGAGGTGCCACATCTGAAGTAATTTTATATCGTCACAATGGACGACTGAAAATGCACACCATCTTGGTCTTATTTCGATTTAGATTTTATATAGTAAAATCTGTCTTTGAAATCTTATATTTCCACGTGATTTTATTAAAGTACTTATAAGAATGTCGAGCGCAGATGGTCTAGTGGTTAGAACACGTCGATCTCAACCAATGATCGTGGATTCAACCCGGTTAGCACCACTGATTATTCAAGTGCTAAATTTGTGTTTAATTCTATATCAAGCTAGGCGGTGAGGGAAAACATCGTGAGGAAACCAGCATGTGTTGGGAAAAATTCTGACACATGTTTATCCGCTAACCCACAGTGGAGCAGCGTGATGGATTAAGTTCTAAACCTTCTCCTTAATAGGAGAGGAAGACTTTGCCCAGCCGTGGGACTTTTACTGGCTGTTACTTTATTTTTTTTCTTTTAGTTATAAGAATCTGACTTTAAAGATAAAATATGCAATTTCGTTTGGGCGACATTTTAAAACCAAATTAGTGAACCGATTTCGATGAAATTTTTATAGGATCAACCTGGAAACATATTCTTTTGATCAAAAATAATTTTCAAAATCGACTAAAAATGACGGAGTTAGGAGGTAAAAAATATTTATAAAAACTACACTACGAATTGAAAACATAAAAGGATTTTTCGGTTTAAATTTGGTTAAAAAGCGTTAGAAATAATGGTTTGAAATAACGATTTACGGGTAACTCGTGTTTCAAAATTGGAATATGTAAAACATACCAATATAATTATTTAATACTGTTTTTAAATAAAGACTTATTTTGGATTTACAAAAATAAATATTAATTGACATAAACTTGAACAAAGCAGTAGATGGATTATAATTCACCACAAAATTACAATTTTACTTATAAGTATCTAGGGTTTATTTAAAAGAGTTACTATCGAGTTTCTTGTCAGTACTCCTCGGTAGAAACTACATTCCGAAACAGTGGTAGCTTTATAAAAATCTAAAAAAAATGACATGTAACTTGACGATTTGGAAATGCTTTAAAAAGCCCATTTGAATAAAGTATATTTTGAGTATGAGTTTTGACGATTTCACGATGTTTACAGTTACTAGTATCCGCTGGTCATTTATAACGATTACCGCAAAATATCGTCATAATATTTATTTTAGCAAAGTGATGATGAGTATTGTTAATTTGATTTTAATGTGGAAATATTAACGCAGTGACATAAATAGCAGGACCTTCGTCAACCATCGTTTTGAAATAATTTCGCAAAACTATATAAAAACATCTAATTCTTATTTGTCAATAGTGTCCTCTTAAATTGGTGTCGTGGGTATAATAATATGTCTAAGGAAACAGTATTATACAATAAAATGTAACTGCAACAAGATATCGCAGCATCAACGTATTTCACATTTACGATTCACAGAACGTACCTCTGAACTGATTGTGGTGTAAAAGTTGCCAAGTTATAGGTTGATTATTAGAAAGTTCGACAGAAGATAGCTACGTGTTATTGGAAATAAAATTCTGGATCTGAATTTAAAAATAATATACCGATTTAGAACGTCTTTAGATTAAATCTTCAATATTTTATGGCAATTTTTTAAGTGTGCGTTTCTAAAACAGTATGATATTGATACATTTCTAAAAATGATACTCAAATACATATATTTGATCTTAATAAATTATAATTACTATTTCTTACATATCTCGTTAATTATTTCGTTATTAAAGACATCCAGGAAAATATTTTTAAATTTTAAAGAATGTTGTTATTGAGTGCAGTTATTACAAAGACCCGATAGTCAAAATCAAAATGTACTTTACTGAAGTCGACTTTTACAAGCACTTTTGAATCGTTAAAAGATAAATAATAAATGAAGATGAAGCTACCGCCGAAGAATGTAAATTCTACCGTGAAGAACCAACAAGAAACTCTTTACTTAATCTTTTAATATTACAATTGGATGCTGATAAGCAATAATGTGTCAACCCACAAAAAGTCAAATTCGGAGATATTGATGTATTTTGATACTATATCACCTATTTAACATTATTTCAAAAAAATTCAGTCATATAAACTAAATAAGTACGAAAAAAAGTTTCCTAATTAATTGGTTCGAATTTCAAGTGCGTTCCATATTTTGCAATTTATATAATAATCTCAAATATTTGAAAAACTTTCCATTAGATAATACATTAAATATATCAGTCTGATTTTAATTCATTATACCTTTTATCAAAAAATAAAAGAAAAGATGCATATATACTTCTTCAAAAATATTTGTTAAAAATAGGTTTGACATCTTTAGACGCCATTTTCTTAAAATGAAGACCGTGTGGAGAGACCTAGACACAGTATTGCTTATCAGCGTCCAATTATGATAATTGATAAATGAATTATTTTAGTTAAAGGAATTGTTGGCTTATTCCCAAGGTCAGATAGCAATCGCTCTGTCTAAAAATCAGCAGCCTGGCAGACGGACTAGAATAATAAGCATTACTTAGTAAAAAAGGCTTGGAAAATACTAGGAAGGAGATATAGATTATTGCAAGCTATCCAATATTTCTATCACGTTTTAAATTGTCTTATAATGCCCTGTATCAGAGCCGCAACGGAGCAATTTAAGATTGTAAGTGCTGTCCAGTTGAGAGGCGCTTTAGTTAATAGAGATTGGCTTCCCGCATTTATTTTTCTAAGGGAACAATAGATTCTTAAAACGTACGAAACACAGATAAATTATTGGTCTTAATAGCTTCGTTTGGTACTTCCTTGCTTTCCATTATTTTCATTTCACAGCATCATGTGTGAAATAAAACGGAATGAATTTATATTTATATTGTAACAAAATGTTTTAAAACAACAGCCTTTTTCGGTTTATTAATTGTCTTTACAGCCACTAGTAGAATCTACGTAATAATAAGTAAAGCAAAAACTTCGTACCCTTTTTACCAAAATTGCGCGGACGGAGGAGTATAAAATTTCTCACTTAGCTTAGCTTATATAGAGAAGGAGTGCAGAATGCTAATATTTTTTTAAAATTAATAATTAAATCGCATTTAAAAAAAACATTACTCACACTACCATGTATTCGACACACACATGCGCATGTATAATCTGTCGTTTATTGTTAAAGTCTAAAATCAAATTGAAAATAAATCATCCATGGTCAATCTTGAAATCGGTTGAAAATTTAATGAACTACGGTCGAATTCCATCCGCTAGCTGACCACTAGTTTTAATAATGCAAATTCTGTCATTACAGTAACAGATTCGGTTGCATCTAGCTTTGATTCATATTCATCGCACAAACATGCCAAATGAAATACCCGTAATCCCGTGCCGGAACTATCATTTACAACTGTTTGCTTGGCAAATTCATGCGCAAGGTAATCTCGTGGCATTAAACTAATCTGCGGTTCTACGGTCCTCATAAGCCTATAGCTGGTCCTTCATTACCCATCGGAATGTCTCACAAAGGCGTTTTAGTTAAGCAGGAATGAACTCGGTAGACAATTATTAACTGCCTTTCTACTTGCTGCTACAGATCTCTGACCATGCGGTAATAACTAAATGCCAGGTTGGACAGTCCTGTGATGTTGAATATCGTTATTTAGATTGGTTCCATGTTTGGATGTTGCGTTATTCGACTACGTTGCTATAATATCAGCTCGCTAAGGTACAATTTTTGGAGTAACTTTGTAATATTTATATTGAATAAATTGTGATAGTGGCTTTTTGGCATTTTAGGTTTACATGAAATTTTATTCTTTCGGCTTCAATATAAGAGTTTTTAAACCCATGAGAATGTTACTTAATGCGAAATGGTTGCTTCTACCCATTAATACTATCAACTATCTGTCCCTTGTGATTTGACTCGCGTCTTTGGTTACTGTTTTAATTATGTCAAATCGGATTAGTAGGTTCAGAAATTATACATACATATAATCTTATATCAAACTTTACCTCTTTAAAATATTAGCATAGTACAATTTTTTGAGTACATCAAAATAAATAGTTGTTAATACTTTAAGCATTCGTTTAGTCACGTGATATTCTTAACGAATTTACATGTATTTAGACACGTCTGCTAATAAAATTGTTAATCCTTACCCAAGATTCTCTAGACCCAGAGGTCTTCACACTCATATGTATCTACCGTAAAATTCAATGCCTTCATTTAAATTTGTATTACATAAAGTAAGTCGTTTGCATAAAGTGAATGCCAAACAAAACCAATTTTGCAACTTGTATAGTAATAAACAGTAAAAAGGTGAGCGTTTACGGACACCGTTAGCTCTGATAGCATCAGGGATAGAATAAAATCATAATTTCATCCAATATACCCCTTTAATAGGCGATCTTCGTAAATACTCTTTATCTAGGAAATTGCGTATTAATCTTATCTATTATATTTATTGGTTTAATTATATATTGGGCGAGGGGTAGAAAATTTACATTAAAATTAAAACATTTTTCATACTGGTAGGTACATAAATAAACCAAAATGTTTGTAGCGTAAAAGGAGCCAATGTTTCTGTAATATTTATTATCTAAAGAAAAAATGAGGTATGCGGATAAGATAAATAAATAATTAATAAACGCATCACACTCAACGGCCCCCATTAAGACCTCGTGGTCTTATGTCGGGGGTCCGGAAACATACACAACACTAACACAACCACCCAGATCACGACAAACATCCGTAAGGCCAATACAGACGTTTGCCGTGAGCGGGAATCGAACCCGCGACCGTTAGCGCTTCAGTCAGTTGCAGTGACCACTGCGCCATTGTGCCTGTCAAAGATGTTTTAGCTTTATGTAAATTAGAAACCAGTCCTGACATCAGATAAAGAAATGTGATGATCTTTCATCATCATGAGGTGCTTGAAATTATTTTATACTAACTTGCAATTGAAATATGAATATTTGAACACATATTTCTACAAATACATAAATGTCATCATGCAAATGAACTAAACTGAGCTATTTATATATTAGATTTAAGTTTATTGTTTGAAACTAAGTTTAGATGTTAAAGCCATTTAATGATAATGGTGAGAGGGTTCAATACTTTCAGTGTAATGTTACATGTTACAACTATTACCAAGTTACAGTATTGTGTTACAAAAAAATGTTATAATATTTATTCAACCTGGTAAAACCCTAATTCCCCTCTCTATTCCTTTCATTACTTTCTATCCCTCTTACCTCGTTCTTTTTCTCTTCCCATATTCCTTCACTGGTGTCGTAAATGTTCTTGAGCAGGTACTTATTTATCATCAGATGATCTGCCTGCTCATGCTGACTGCTTTATAATATATCGTCGGAGATATTTCAAAACCGCGTATCTAACTTTTCCTATAAAGTTAAAATTTGAATCAAATACTAAATCACATTATTGATAAAAATAAGAATTGTGGGCATTTTCCATTTCGCAAAAATGAACCTTATTGTGAAAGCTAGTTACGCGGTTTTGCTCTATCACCGACGATATGCTAACATTAACCTTTAAATGAATCATGAAAATGAAACGCTTATTTCGAAGCACAAGCAAGCCAACTACAAATTTTACTAAACGTCTGTATGTTTATACTTTACACGATTCGTAATATTGCATACTGATTTTATTACTACTTTCCCATTGAATCTATTGGTTAATATGTTTGTATATATTTGTTTGACGAAATAAAAAAAAATCATGCATATAAGTGGTAAATATTTACCAAAAGAAAATATCAAGCAAGAAGTCTCAATTGTACCGGAATGAAGACGTCGAAGCTGCACTGTTTTTTTGTTTTAGAATTCCTACGCTTTACCGTTGCCAAGTTGTTGGGCAAAGCGTTTGGATTCTAAAACAAAATTACTGGCGTTTCAACGAGCGAAGAGGAATCCTGAGATGCGAGCCGCGTGAAAAATTCTTGGTAAGATTTAAATTGTACTATTTGAAATGTAAATAATATTATATCTGTGTTTTATGCAATATTATTTATTACTCTTGCGATCGTCTAAAATATATTTTCCGTTCGAGCAAGTCAAATGCTACTTGAATTTATTTGTAGTTATTATAAATCCTAAATGAGTATTTAAATGCGTTTAATTTTTAATAGTAATAGTCGTAAGAAGTAATCGAACATGAAACGAATTTTTACATTATCATTTTATAATGAGCTGAATCAGATGTAAACGAATTAGCGAACAGAGAAGTAGCTTATATATTTTAAACTTTTGATAGTATTCATATTTAATACCATAGGTCTTACCGTCATGGTCACGAGCTCACTCAGTCAGCTGACCACGACGGATGCAACGTCGTCGAAACCTCGGGCAAATAAAAAGATTTTACTAACATTAGTTATCGCGATAAGACCCTTTATATTAAATATGAATAAGATAAGAAGCTTGTTTCTATGAATAAATATTAAAATGATTCCGTAAAATATAGATGAAACTTTACACGCAAAATATTCAACAAGCCCATAAAAGGATACTGTAACAAATAGAATAAATAAAGCGGTTTTTTGTAAGCACTACAAAATCGTTACCAGTTTTTCTAAATTCTGATTTAATTGATAGAGATAAGAGCACCATTCATCTCGTCGAGTGTTGATTGAAAACAATGGCAACATTTAACGAATTGGAAGCAAATAGTTAGACCAGATGACTAGTGAATGAGAAAGTCTAGTTTCGACGTTTATTGACCGAAGTTAGATTTATACGAACGAACATTATTTTATCGCTTTTCATATAGTTGTTTAACAATTTTTAGGAAATGTTGTAGCTGAGAAATGTAATGTTGTTTGTAATATATTGGATTTGTTACGATTGTAGATATTACGTGTAATATGGCGTAAATAATATAGCAGTCTGCCATATTATTGGTTTTTTAAGACAGTTTGATATGAAAAGTTGTTTAAATTGTTGTTTCAAACGTATTAAAATTTGTAAATTTGAATTTTATTTTGTGTGTTCTCTTAATAGTTTTTCCTTTTATAATAAAACCTTTAGGATTAGCGTATTTTTTTTTTTGATAAAAAATCGAAAATATTATATAATTGTTACATTGTGCTAATTCGAAGATCGCCTTAAACTTCATCAAAATTGATCCAAGCATTTTGGAATCCTTAGGAAACTACTTAGATAACTTAGTAAACCAATATTTAAGTAATTTCCATAGAATTGGATTTCTAATAACTATAATTTGAAATAATATTCGAATAAAAACTTCTAAGAAAAAAAAAGGGTCAATTCTTAAGTACGTAAAACTAAAAAAATCTAAACAAATTCGTCGTAAAAATTCATTTTTATTACATTAGGTTATTGTGAAACTCGTACAATATCAATATAGCTTATCTATTCCATTGGCACGGATATGGCACTGCTGACGGTACATTTAAATGCATTAAGGCTACGTTTTCGATTATTTCAACAATTGTATCCTGTTTTATCGACGCTTGTACGGTTAGGAACGCACTGGGAGAGATTTGGTGAAATTAAATTGGTGGGTTTGATTGAAACAATGTACGTTTGGTGTTCGATGTTCGTTTTTTGTTACTTTTCAACTGAATTCAAAAATGACGTTCTCAATTCCTCATTTTGTTTGTTACTTGATAACTCCGTTATTTACTAACCGATTTCGAAAATTATTTTTTTTGTTTGTGAGGGTATGCTTTTACGTTGGTCACAAATTTCATCGAAATCGGTTCAGTGATTTTGTTATGAAAACGAAATAACTGAAATATGTACACAAAATTGCGTATTTTGCTTTCGTAGTCGGTTTTTTAAAAAGTTAGTTTTATTTGATGTGTTATTTGAGGTTATTGCCCGACTGACATAGAAGAAGTGTAAAGTTTTCCGCGCATATGTATGTGGGTGTGTATGTTACGTAGTGGCCTTAAGCTATGTGACGTCAGTAAAAATCAACATGGCCGACGTAAATGTCAAAATTGGCAAACCGTTGTGACTAATTTACCGATTTCGTAGTGCGAGGTTCTGTTACTAGGTTGTCAATAATATATATGTTGTGAATTATTTTAAAAAGGAAATACTTTGGTGATTACCCATTGTATTTTAGCGAAGTGAAAATTGATTGAGGTTCTCAATTATATATCAGCGATATTTTCATCGATTTTGAATATTGATAACGAGTTATTGAAATCATGAAATCAAAAAATTGGAATATATAATTGAAAGCTGTAGGCAATTTGGTAACGTTAATACATACGGGTGTACGTTTAAATTGATATCAAAAATTCATCCTCCAAAAATGTTTCATAAAATCCAGCAACTATCTTAATATTCCCCCAAACTTTAGTACAAAATCCGCCAAGTTGTGGGTATGTGACGAGTGGTCTTTTTACTCCTTCCTCTGTCATTGTATCGGTTATGACGTCACATCTCTCGTTTTAAGAGCAGACGCTTTATGGCCCCGTTATGACCATCCTAAGGACGCCATCGTAAAACCAACGACGTTTATGAAATAACTGTTCACTTTTGTTTTACAACGGGACCGTTAAAAATATTTTACACTTTATGCGTTTTAGTGCTAATATAAAATGGTACAAAATAATAGTGAAGTGAAAGTTATTTTTTAACCGATTTCAAAAAAAGGGGATTCTGTATTCAACCCGTAAGTGCTACATGCACTTTTTGTATACTGCTAATTTCGCGTTTTAAATACATATAATTCAATGAACGTTTTAATATATAACATATTAAGATCTGATGATGTTATTCAGAGAAAAGCAAACGGACTTATCAAAATATACTTTATTGAAGTAGGACAAGCACATTTGAATCTTGAAAACAAACAAAAACTATTTAAAATAATGAAAAGCTACCACCGGTTTCGAATGTAGATTCTACCGAGAAGAACCGGCAAGAAACTCGATAGTTACAAAATGTTAAAAGAGTAACATTTTCGTTAATTTTTGTTATCAATAACGAACATAAAATGAAATCGCGATTGTTTTGATCGTTTGTCTATGTAAAAACTTTTAACCGGTCGAAACTAGATTTGACTGACAAATCCAGTCAAAACCAGTTTTGACCGCTGGCTTTGGACGGAAGTACTTTTAATATAAATAACGAATATGATAGACAAACACTTTCAAATACGTGAGGTTGGTATTTTTTATATTAATATATATAACTAATTTGATGTACAAAACACCTGTAAACAAATTAAGTTAGGCTGTTATGCAACAGTACGTTTTACTCTCATATTAGTAAAAACTCGTATATTCGAAAGCTTGGATTTAAAAGTAAGTACAGTCTAATTTTATCAGTTAAAATTTTTTTTGACCGGTAAAAATGTTTTCGCACAGATGATATAGTTATATTAAGATATTTTTGATACTTACCTTATTTTGGTCACCACAGCGAAATCGATTTTAAAAATTTTGACAGACAGTTTGGCGCACTGGTCACTGCAACTGACTGAAGTGCTAACGCTAGCGGGTTCGATCCTGCTCACGGTAAACGTCTATATTAGCCATACGGATGTTTGTCGTGGTCTGGGTGTTAGTCTTCGTGTTGTGTGTTTCACATAACCTAACACATAATCATGAGATCTTAATGGGGGCGTTAAGTGTGATGCGTTTAAAATGGTATATCAAATATATATTTTGATGCAGTATTTGAAATTTAAACGGAAGCATTAGTAAAAAAAAATTCTTGTATCTCTCTTTACTTCTCTTTTATTTCTCTTAAGGGAGATATTTCATACACAAAAACACATTTAATAAATAATTACAGATGATGATAGTCACACTTTATATAATTAATAGAATACACAAAGAGAAACCTATAATTCTGTTCCGTTATAGGATTATGTGCGATAAATTATCTTACAATAACAAAGCCATTATGTGCTGGGTAACTGATTTTAGTTCTTAATGTTTAACACATAAGGCGTATTTTACTATGGCAATATATAACATGATATTATGCTGTATCAGCACACAATAGATTGTGGGAATATATTATTATTAAAATATTTGGTTTCCTTAAGCGATATTGTTTTATCCTATCTGAAACTTCATATAAAATTACATAATAATATGTAATTTTGGTTATGAAGTTTTGAATACTAAAAAATTTTGATGAAAAATGTTTTAATGGTGTAACTGGGCATGTGTTGGGCATTTTATCAGATCCAAAATCGTTATTAAAAAATTTTGTGAAAAACTGTAAATTTTGAATTATAAACAGACACTTAAATTTTATTTTTGTATAGATAAATGAAGAAAGCATTATAGAAATCACGCGCATTAAACATTAATTTCTAAATATTTCAGAAATAGAGAAACACATACGAACAGCCATTAGGCTCAGTGGTCAAGTCCTTAATATCAATTGCGGTTCGGTGTCGTCCGTTCATTTTCCCGCGCCTAACAGCAACTAAATCCTTTGGTCCTGTTTATTGTTACTAACGTATTGTAATAACCATTAACCCTGGGTTAAAGATTATTCTTGCCCATTTTACTTAGTTCGTCTTTAAAGGTTTTGGTAGTAACGCTATGCATTTACGTGTTTTAAAATCTAGATTAGAATAGCGGAATAGACAGGTTTCTCGCTTGTCATCAGGTGGCGAGAGTGTTCTCGGTACCCGTGAATGCTCTCTAGATGAAGATGCACGAGCAGGCTGACCGTCGGGACGTCACGGTAGCATGCGTCAGCGATCCCGCCCAACAAAGACGATGTGGGTTCCGCTGGGTTTTAGTGGGTAGTCGGATGCTTTATGTCACAGCCCGCCTAACCCTCTAGGTGGGATGCGTAAATGCATTCCCCAGCGAAAAACACGTAATAATTCATAAACTGTATTATAAATACATACATTTTGAGTCATTTGATTAGAATTTTGTGAAGGAAATCCGAATCTTGCTTTAAGTGTCTTTATCACAAAATAAAAAAAATAATTTTAGTAATTTAATGGTTGCAGAAATACATTATTTTGTCAAAGAATAAAACAAGTGTTGCTCTTTTATTTGCAGCCTTTTAGTTGTAAATGTCGGCTGCGACATACATTCCTCTGAGGGTCATAAAAGTCAATTTGTAACTTTATAAATGATCCCGCGGCAATAAACTCAAAATACAGCAGAGATATGATGTATAAATAGATTTTAATATATTTATATGAATGTACTTTCTAAGTACTGAATTGAGAATGTTTATTGATATACTAGCTGACCCGGCAAACGTTGTTTTGCCACGATTGATCAGTTTTCGACCGGAGAGGAAAAATGATTAAATTACTAAAATGGCTATTAAAAAATAAGGGTTGATCGTAGAAGGGTGAAAATTGAGGATTGTATGTATTTTTGTATGTTGTATCATAAAAAAAGAGAAATTAAAATTTTGTCTAAAAAATAAAAATAAAAATTTAGGGGTGGACTACCCCTAACATTTAGGGGGATGAAAAATAGATGTTGGCCGATTCTCATAGATACCGGATAAGCACAAAAAATTTCATCAAAATCGGTCAAGCCGTTTCGGAGGAGTATGGCAACGAAAACTGTGACACGAGAATTTTATATATTAGATATTGGTCCCGGCCACTTCGTCTGAATAATTAAATTTAACCGACATCCAAAAAAGGAGCAGGTTCTCGATTCGGTGGATTTATTATGTATGTTTATCAATTACTCGAAGACGGCTAGACGTTTTTTTTGTTTGAAATTTTTGTGAAAATCTGTTAAATAGTTTAGTTTAAAAATCCAAATAACTTGAATAAGTTTGTCGAAACGAAATTACGTATTTTTCTTTTAAAATTCCCTTTTTTTAATCTTGTTTTGCAACTAAAAGTAGCCTATGAACTTTTTCAAGGTTCAATCTTAATATGGAAAAAAATATCGAAATTTGTTTAACGTCTTAAGTGTGTTGAGATTATAAAATAATAAAAATACAAATAGAATTTATATGCCAAGAATAGGGCAGTCGTGATACTGAAGCCAACTTCGCGGATATTCTAAAATACGTTGTCAAACCATTCTTATAAAGCAGACAGTCGTATATGAGTGCGATTTATATTATAATCATCTGATTATATTTAATGCAATTTTATTGGAAAATATTTGTATAAAAAAATATAATTTAGTGTTAAGCACTATTTGTATGAGTATAGTGGAAGACGAGAATTATACTTTGTTCTTAATTTAACTCTTGTAATTGATATAAAACAACTCTGTAACCTGGTATCAGATGCGTAGTAAGTAGTTACGAAAGTTTTAATTTCAATAATAACTCACTCAGTGACAGTAATATCTTCCTGGTGTAAAGTAATGACAACTTATGTAAAACTTTATAAAAGCCTGAGAGCAAAACTTATAAGTGTAATTCTCGCCTGATGTAGACAAAAAAGAACCTTTAGTATTTCGAAAACATTAAAAAAAATTGTATTAATCATGTCCATGCGGAGTTGTGGTGAGAATACGTTTACCCTTTGAATTACAATTCCGACTCAAAAAATGCACGAGCGCACTTGTCACCAGTGGAGGCAAGAGTTGTCTTAATTATAACATCAATATTTTACTATGATTCATTCACGCTAGATGGCGTTACGTGTATTTTATATCGCGCTAACACAAGAAATTAAAGAATTAAATTTAACTATGAATAGAAATCTTATACCATTCAAAAATATTTATAAATTCAGGACGATATGAATTAAAAAATGATAAGTCGAACACAATTTTGTAAACGACAATACATCAACGTAAACAATGATTTTTATTGTAGAACGAAAAAAAAATCGTCACAGTCGAAAATATACTGCGTATCAAAAATAATATCTGATATTGGATATTCCACGTTTTTATCCGCACTAAAGCCGGGTGATCTCTCAATCAGCGGAGATTATATCAAACATACAATTCGAAGCCGACAACGCGGCTATAAAATGTAGCAATGTCCGTTGAAACCAAAGTACGGAATTTGAAATAGACATAAAACGTTTTGCTGAAACGGTTTTTTATTAAAACGAAAGGTATTTTTACAATTACATCCACCCTAATATTAGAATTACTTGGATCGATTGCGGCTTGTGGAAAAAAATATTCTGACGCAATAACATGTGTCTTATTGGCACAACTAAAAGCCATTAACTAAAGAATAAAAAAAACGCATCACACTTAACGGCCCCTATTAAGATCGCGTGACCTTGTGTCGGGGGTCCGGAAACACTCACAACACTTACACAAACACCCAGACCACGGCAAACATCCATTACAAACATTTGCCGTGAGCGGGGATCGGACCCCCGTTAGCGCTTCAGTCAGTTGTAGTGACCACTGCGCCAACGTGTCAGTCGTCAGAATTGAATTGAATTTAATTAAAAATGTCTTTGCATTAGATACCCTGTTTAGTATTGAAGATTATATTAAATTACGATATGCCCCATATTTTATCAACGGAATAACCACAGCTCAAGATTGTAGTAGTTTTTTTTAATACAATATTTTCTTACTGCTATTTCTATAAACTAATTTTCTGCCAAACTGCAAAACAGTTTATCGGCAGACACTTATATTTGCCAACATCATCAGTTTTTCACTAAAATAATAAGGGTACATAAAATTTAGAAAACGGTAACTAATTTGCTGAACATCCAATAAAATAATAATTAAAGAGCGAATATAAAAACAATGAAACAAATTAAACCGATTAGTTTGAAAGGAATTTTATTATAAACGCCTACACAATACACATTATGAATTCAGAAATGAACAGCAGACACCGTCTCCTAAACTCGTTTCAGCCATTTGCGAACGAGCACTTGAAATCTTTTCACTCCGATCAAGATAAATCTTCGCATCTATTATATAAAGCGTGCCTTTCCTTAGTTTTTAAACAGATGGAAGATTATCTCAAGCTCGCATCCGAAGTATGAAGTGGCATTTGATCAATATCTCATAAGCATCGTTAACATATCAATGGGAGATTTCTGGCCGATGGCCAGATCACTATAATATATTATGGACTTTAACATACTGAAAGTCACGAAGGCCCTTCAAAATAAATCTTTTTTGCAATGAATAGAAAATTTTTTGTCGTTTATTTAATGAAAAACTTAAGATCGTTGTCGACGACATTGATTTTTCTAAGGAAATAGGGAAAAGCTTAACTTAGCAATTTAAAAATGCACCAAGTTCTGTATTTTTCGAGGTGCATTTCTATTAATGTAACGTAACAAAAGAAATTGAGTTAAAAGCAAAATATCCAATTTTGTTAAGTATAGAGTAAACCGACAGGATGACCACAGCGGCGGTGAAGTAGAAAAAGGGTCATTTTATTTAACTGCAATTTTTTTTTCCAAGTTCTCCATTACCTCAAGAAATTAGAAATAAATAGTGACCTTTGCAATTATAACACTTCTTTGATTTCGAAAAGAATATGATAAAGTAACAATAAAAAAATTTCCAATCATCGTAAATAATCGAATACAAAAGTATTTCATTTCTTGAAGTATCTCGAAAGATTAATTCGTTGGCAAAAATTTACATTCCATACACATTTTTCCTTTTTCCTCTTATACAATACACAATGTGGCACAGAATTGAAAACTTCAACAAAAAGGCTAAAAAAAACTAGGAACGTTTCGTAAGAAGAAAATTTTGGCGAATACTGCACTTCTGCCATTTCCCCAGCTCACCTAATTATAGCGAAGGAAAGCAGACATTTCTTTCTTATTTTATTTATTTCGTATTTCCCTATTGTTTCTAATTTCTCAGAGTGAATTTTTCGGGAGTATTTTGATTTTACTGTTTTTACTTCATTATTTTAAGTAAAGAAAGTCATCGTACATTTTAGATTTCATCTTTTAGTGAAAATTTGTATTTAGATGTTATTGAATCTATTTCTCTAGTTTCGGGATGATATAGCTCTGCTCATGTGGTCTATTAATAAAAGTAGCCTTTGAGTCACGTATGAACCTAAAGTATGGGCTATATTATTGTCAAAATTTGTTCCGTAGTTTCTGCGTCAAATATTAATAAATATGCATTTATCTATACACCATATATCCTCAATAATTATAATAGGAGTATTATATACAAATATATAGATAACACGTGTTTATTGTACAAAGTTTATTTTGAACATTTTTGAATTGTTCTGCTCTTTGCTTAATTGTCTTACAATCGCTATTTTCAAGATTGAAATCAAAATAACATGATTGGAATTCCTAATATATTATTGGTAGTAAATCTCTATAGAGGTTCTAAAACACAAGAAAGTAAAAAAAAAATAACTAAAATAAATATTTTTATTTCTACAGCTACTGCATGTGAAATATCAATGCATGCAGAAATTCCAGTAGAATCGCTCACCCAAAAATATAGCAAAAAATATCATAACAAAATAGGTAAATGCACAATTCGGTCAAAACCATTTTAAACGAGTTCGCGTCAGCTGATTGCGGGTTAGGTTCTGGCGTTCCTCCAGACTCGAGCCTTTGTCAACAAAGATTGAAATTTTCACTCCATACTTCAGATATTATTAGAGTTGTTTGCAAATCTCGGTAGGCGTCTCGCGAAATTCACTTGTTTGAATGAACAAAATAGTCTGTTTTATATCGTAAATATTTACAATATAAAACGTTTTAGTATGGTAAAAGTACTCGAGGTTGTAACAGGAATTATTTACAATGTAAAATCGTTGCTTGTAATAGCTAGCTAGCTAAAATCTCTGATGTAATATATCAAAAAGAAATAATATTGATACACATAAAGAATGTTTGTCAAACAAAATTTTGTTATAGCTCAAAGATAACAGAAATTGATACATTTTCTTTGTTCAGTATTTTCATACAGCCGTTGTTTTTTATACATTCACGACTGTTACCCCATCACGAGGATTTGATAAACCGTGAGACGATAAAAATGTTTTTCGCGTGCGCAAACTACAACAAATATACCCCATAGCCAAACTAAAAAAACAATTCTTTCACGCTAAATTCGACCGTAAAATCATCCGTAAATCGTCGTCTCATATTAGTGTAGCTTCATTAAACTCAATGTGTCATCAGAAGCCCATACGTAATGAATACATAAATAAAGTTCAGAAATCGTGAACACAAATTGAACCTTACGTGATTGAGTTTATAGTGCTTTATCGAATGTTCAGGGTCATGGTGAAAAAATAAACACGGTCTGTGAACGCCAAACAAAGTCGAGGGATAGCGTCTATTAGATGGTAATGGGGAGGATGTAATGTGAAATTGAATCGATAGGTGTTTGAGGGCGAATGTTGACATCATTTCTTTGGTCGTGTAAGTTTTTTTAAGTGCGTGCTGAGCTTTAGTTTTATCATCTTGTGGGATGCGAGAGTATAGCATGAGAACAAGAAGCTTCAGGTTATTTTTGATGAAAACATTGGCTTTCAAATTTGTATATTCGCTGATTTTGCTGTTAGTTCTTTTGAGTAGATTAGACGAGAATGTAACACAATGCTTGCTGCTAATAAGCCAATTATAATGAATCATTTGTGTATCGGTTGAATATAAATTTACTTTCCATACGGCATTACTATTGTTTGAATGCTGATTCAAGTCCTGTTGTATCGCAATTGTTTTATAGGAAATTCAAAACATTTTGTTCACATTTTTACATAAAATATAGTACATTTACATGGCTTGAATTTAACAGTGACTCCCTGTAAATGTCTAACCGCTGAATAAAGATTTCCTCTCCTATTAAGGAGAAAGTTAGAAGAATAATCCACCACGCTGCTTGACTGCGTGTTGGCATATACACTCAGAATTTCTTTTGACACATGTAGGTTTCCTCGCGATGTTTTACTGCACCTTCGTGAACGAAATGAATTTAAATACAAATTTAACACTGATTTTTTGCTTAGTTTTAGCTAGGCTTGAAACGTCTGATCATCATTTAAGATGGACATGCCTGCTTTTATGATCACTCATTTATGGTTGAGGCACTGAAGAGTAATTGCGGGATAAGCAAAATCACATTTAAATCAATAATATTGATAAGGATAGTTTCAGATAACGCAGTACGAATTATTACCCCGCTAGACCTATTAGTTTACCATTATCCAAAATGTATCCATTAAAGTCTAATTTACATAACAATCGCGCGGTAATGAATTATAACTGTCATTAAATACATCCGATATGTGACAAATTCTGATAATATTTTGGGTCCAATGCTACTAACAGTTTCTTATGGCTTTATCAATATAAAATGATAACATTTCAGTCGTTTAGTATACTATCTGTAAATATGCATGATTTATTCTTTTTGGATCTACTGTTTTGCTATTTGAATGAAAAACCCTTATATTTAGTAGCTGAAACAAAGTAAAAATTCCTTTACGAAATTGTTCGTTTTATCAATTCTAATCTATTATCTCTGTACTTGTATTAGTGAGTGCAACAGTCATACTCCATCCCATTTTTTGTACTACTGCATCTTTTGGTTACAAATTTTGCTACTCTACTTATAAGATGACATTTTTAAAGGAACAACTGTAAATTTACTTCCTGTAAATGCGAATTTCTCACCAAGAAAACGAATTTATCTAATATTGGTTTCATTTGATAGATATCTATTAACCCAAATATGGTAGAATAAGCAAAAACACATCATATCATCAGAGAGCCTGTTAGCCACGCCATTAAAACTGCACCGATAAAGTAGGACGATCGCCCACCGTGCATTGCAGCTGAATCAATTTTTAATGAAATATGCTCCCGGGCCACGGGGATTATAGTAACGGTAACGAGTATAATTAGAGCCAACGTCCCGTTTAGCGCTGTATTTTATATTCATCATCTTCTACCCCAGTTACAATTTAATGGGATTTAGAAATAACTGCGTATCATTTTATTTTTTAAAGCGGCTATAGAACGAGTGAGTTTTTACGTCCTTTGTGTTTAAGTTTATCTAGGACGAGAATTACACTTATAAGTTTTGCTCTCAGACTTTCATAAATATTTACACCAGTTATATCTAATGTACTCAAAATGAGTCAAACTTTCGGTATCGACTGCGCGACGTAAAGGAGGTAATGTGTTTACCCTCCTATGTATGTATGTATGTGGGTTTGCACCTTTATTTTACCTATTTAGATCAGATGCGTTTGTCGATTTTGACAAATGAGACGTCGATTCGTTATGACGGCGGCGTAGATAAAATTAAAATAGCCGACTTTCATGAATTTTAGGTTTCTTACATCGTTTCTCAATCAGAATTACCGTTTAGGATCTATGTCGATTTAAAGTTGGTTAGAACGATTCCCACTTATAGGCTTTTATACAGAAACGGTATTGCTAACTACAGATGGCTTTGTTACGCAGTCGGGTTTTTGATTTTTAATTTAAATTTTCTTCCACATAAACAAGTGAAACGCGCTTATTATTGCCAGTGCAAATTTTTAAAATTGGTTCATCTGATCACAAGTCCTATAAAATATGATGTTTCCTAACTAGTAACTTTACATTTTCTCTTCGTCTTTATCGGTACGCAAAGTTTTATGATACAAAAATATGTATTATTAATATTTTTTTATTTATTTTTGTGAAACCACAATTGGATACATACAAATGTAATACGTATATTATAATTGATATATAAAGTCGAATACATTTTATATTTATCATATATCTAGCGTGAAAAGTAGGTAGGCTTTCAACTTCAGCGTAAGCACGTTGCGGGCAGGCTCACAAAAGCGCACTCTTCACGAATGCCCGGCTGGCGCGGTGCCAGGCTCGCTTCTATCAATTTGAAATTTTCACTTTACTTATATATATAAGTAGAGAGTTTTAGTACTTTCTAGTTATTTTACTCAAGGGGTTTTCATTTGGGGAATACAGTGGAGGCTATGGCTACTTGAAGATTGATGTGAGCGTTACATTTTTTTTTTAATTTTTAGAATATATGTGATGAAATTGTCTACCTAAAATATACAGAATTTTTAGGCCACTAACTTACGGGCGTTTTTAGAACACCGTACCTAAAGTTTATTTATTTAATCGATACACCACAGTATTTGAAATATAACACTTAAAACAAGAAAACAGAAAAACGACAGATACAACTTCAAACACTCAATAGGTATATACAAAATTAATATAATAGTTACGTTAACCTCCAATAACAATTTTTAACTATACTCTATTCAATAAATACTACAGACTGCACTAGTAACACGCTAATTAATTATTAACAAAACATTTAAACAATTTGTAAAAAAATAAAAATTAAATGAAGTAAAAAAAAAACTAACAGTATTCGTATTTACTGTGACAATAGAAGATTCTTAGAGATAGTACCATAAAGTTTCATCTCAATGTCATCAATGATTTTGGAACGCATAGAGGACAATTATACAGACATTGATTTCTATTTATATAGACTAGTGGGTCATTAAATTTTCAACTGATTTCAAAATTGGCTATAGATAATCTATTCTCTATTTGACCACAGACTAACAATAAACAAAGAGTATATAGTTATATGCGCGTGTGTGTCCAATACATGGTAGTGTGTGTAATGTTTTTTTTATAAATAATTAAAAACAGATACATAGCATTCTGTACTTGTTTACATAAACTATAAGTGCACAAAATTTCATATTCCTCCGTCCGCGCAATTTTCGTTAAAACAGATACAAAGGTTTGGCTTCACATATTAATATATAGGCAAGATTTATTGTAACTGACATGGTTGTACATGATAGTGCGATATAAAAGAGAAGATTTTATGACAATATTAGCAATACAACGAACGGTTCTGATACATTTTATCTGTATTTCATGTAAATATACTGGATAACTCATAGCCAAAGAAACAACTAAATTCTTGCTGCAATAACTTGTATCCGGCGAATAGTAGGAAGTATAAATAAATTCGTATATTATTATCAATTATATTTTTATAAGTCAAGATATGTTATAAACTTAAACCAAAGAAAAGATGGATGGATTGCGTAGAAGGTGATGTGAGTAAGAAAGGAGTGAGTGTTGAGATGACGACTGATAGGAAGCAATGGAAGAGACGAACGTGTTGTGCCGACCCCACATAAAGTGGGACCAGGACAAGAATATTATGAAATATGTTATAAGCTAATAGATTTTGACATCCAGATTGCCGACGACTTTGAACGACGTTACTTAACAGTCAGCTATCGACTGAGTATGCTGGACAAAAATATCTTTGGGCCAATAAGACAATTGACGAGCTTGACAATGTTAAAAATCAGTATAGATAATTAAAGTTAAATAGTATGAACGTACCATACCTATAGTTATAAAATAACATAAAATGTTTGTTGTCAAATAATGGGTAATACACCCATTATTTGACAACAAATTCGGACAAACCGATTCCTTATTTTGTTGTTCTTAAAATAAACAACACTTCCTGTACAATCCTTCTGTCAAAGGATCATTTATTAAATTCAGCTAGTAATAAGTAAGATGGTAATACGCTATATAACATCAACCGCAAGAAGCAACAGATCATAATTTATCAAGGTGTAAAAATAACATAAATAATTAATAATAGTTTAAAAAAGTAAAAAAACAGGCTTTAATGAAAGAAACTATCCTTTCATTTGATACCCGTATTATATTTCAAATAGCCTGTCCGCCATTTTAGACGTCCACCATGTTGGATTTAAGTCACGTGACTATTTTTTTCGTATTCCAGACAGCAAACCCTTCCATTTGATACCCATATCATGGAAGTGCATTTCAAACGTCGCCATCTTGGGGAGGCCGCCATATTGAATTTGTAATGACGTTTCTTAGTTAGTCATGTATTGTTATCAGAATTCAGAGCGTGTGCAAAATTTCATCATAATCAAAGACCGGGAAGTGGTTCAAATTAAGATTCCAAGATTTTTTTACATAGTTACAGGTGATGCTAATAAAAGGATGTTAAAAACAGATATACAAACTTACTTTCCAATTAATAATATTAGATAATTAAATTAATGGTAGGTACTCAGTGCTGGCCTGCATTCTATAGAAGTAGGTATATAAGCGCTGTTTATCCTGTGTAAGCTTCTTACTAATTTAGTTTTAATGAAACTGCACTGAATAAACTCACTGGACCTAAATACTTTGAGCTACTCTCACTCTCTCTTATTTCACAGATAAATAAAATTGCAACCGAGACATTACATTAAAAATGTCTCCGAAAATTGAGAAGTTGTTTGGTGGTCTGTTAAAAATATTATCAAGCTTTAGAGCACGGATCGCTCGCGTTCCTTTCAACCAAGATGGACCGTTTAGAAAATATTTTCGTGTCTGGGCGGTTTTACACGCGGGTCCTATTGAAAATAAATTGTACTATGCTATAACCTTTTCGCGAATGCAAACAATAAATAATAAAGTTATATATGCAATCCGATTAAAGGTTTACCATCATTAAGGTTTCTTATCTATCTTATTAACGGACTTCGAAAAAAAGACAAGTTTCTACGTTCGGCTGTAAGTAAATTTTTAGTAAACAGTAGAAAGGATTTTAATTGGCGCTGTCTACGAAACGCGGCACCAACTTATAAATGTTGTTTCAATTAATTGCTTTTTAATTTATTTGTGTCGTTTTTGACATTTTTTATTTATCTGTAAAAAGTTTTGTTTCTTACACTAGCAGTTCCCTGCAGCTTCGCCCGCATATACTTAAGAATTTGATACCTAACAAACTTTAACAAACGTTAACCTTAGAGGATGGATTTCCAAAAATCTTTTCCTAGGGCACACGTTATCAAAGGAACGTTTGTGCAAAATTTCACGTTTCTAGATCTTGCGATTTCAGCTCTACGTTGATCAATCAGTCAGCGAATATGTCAGCCAGTCATTTTTGATTTTTGTATACACAGATATACACGGCATCGTACGTCAAATGCGGATAAAAACATCTCAGTTTTGTTTACATTTACCAAACAATGCATCTCCCAGCTCTCGATAAAGAAAGCCGTAGCAAGGTTCACGTAGTTTTACACAACTTATTTAAGATTCTTGAGGGGCCTTAGGTCTTGAAAATGGTTTGAGGAATATTCTAGAAGCGTTCGATACGAATTTCATTGAGTTTTTGCAATGCGATTTATTTTTAGGTCTTTTTTGGCATTTGAAAGATGTTTTTCTTCAATTTTTATTATTTTTATATTGATAATGTAAGATATGTATAGAATTAAAAGCTTATTTTTGAGAAAACGTAGAATTAGTTAAAAATTGTTTTATACCAATTGTAATTTTTTATAATTATTACTATTTAACAATAAACCACATCGAAGTAAATTGAAAAAATATTTTTGCTTCGATCCGATTTTTCTCAGTACAGAATGAGTCTGTTGTTCATTTTATATTGTAAATATTATAGGAAAATTGTATTCAAAAGTGCTTGTAAAATCATTTTTATTTTATTCGATTTGGCACGTTAATTTAATTCGGGTTGTGCGGAATTTTATCGAACATCTTGATGATATCGGTCTAGCAAGATCACGTCTGTACTAGCTGGCTGGCTTCCAGATTTGCATTTGAGGCTGTGTGCAGAAGTATGGGACACGTAGACGTCTTGTTTTTGCTGCATTAAGATCATTAGTTGATGAGAGAAAAAAACTATCAAATTTGGATTTTTAAGCCGATAAATAAGGATTTTTGTAAAAGTTTTATTAGACTATATATCACGGTCGAATGCATCTCAGCGATCCCGTGACGCTCCAATAGAGGCGTGGTAGGGATGTTGGTTTTAGTGGGTAGTCCGGTACAAGTCCGGGAGTCCCACGTACCCGCCTGAGACTATGTCTCTTGGGGGATGCGTAAATGCCTTTCCCAACCATAAAAAAGACCATATTTATTATACTCTTACGGCTGGTGATAATAGCCTATATGCGATTTTTAATAGTGGTATACAGAATATTGACATAATTTATTTATATCCAAAGTCTATTAAGATTTTATGTTAATCTTTTCTAAGTCTTTGGGCTAATTTTTTTTAAAAAATATGCTGCATTCTTACAAATCGTTTCTATTTTTTTACTTCAACTCTTATAATGTGGTATGTTTTATTAGACATAGTTTTAATTGGTCACATACATACATCATTTTTAAAAATTTGTAACGATTTTTGACGTAGTCTAAATGAAGCTGAAAGTGAATCTGATAGTTTTTTTACTTGGGAGCTAGATATGTAATTTTTATTATCCTAAGAGAACTCTTATATGTTGGGATCAAGTACTCTCCTATATATAACTCCTAGATATAAATTATCATGATTTTATTTATATTTATTTTATTAAAATTCATCCACAGTTTTCACATCATGGACATAATTACAAAAAGTAGATCATCTATGTATATCTATAATAATAATGTTATTATTATGCGCATTAAAATTTTAACCTAAAACATGTGTTAATGTCTTAGTCAATGTACTAATATTTTTATATAAAAGTTAGTTTGTCGAGACCATTATGAGATGGCGCTGGCTGTACTTTGAATCGCGCTATTATATTGTTCTATTGAAAGTATATTGTTCTGGTTATTATTATAAAATAACTAGCTTCCGCCCGCGACTTCGTCCGCGTGGAATAGTTACAATATATATATATATTATATAGTATCAGTGTATTTATTTGGATAAGGATTAATATCATATTTATAAAAACATCTTCGTAAATAATGCATTATTTTAGAACAAATTTGGTTAGCATAAAAAAGGTTATAGTGAGCTAACCTTAAAAGATAGACATATGCTGTCGTGAACTGTTTTTTAGAACTTTTAAAGGAGAACAATTCTGTCATACGTGATTATTGCGAAACTTTAACCGTTTACGCAGCGCACGCAGTGTAAGCTCTGTCAATAGGAAAATATCCCCCGATTTTGAAACATTTTTCATTAGTGCTTCGCTCCTTTTGGTCTTAGCGTGATAATATATAGCCTATAGCCTTCCTCAATAAATAGGCTATCTAACACTGAAAGAATTCAAATCGGACCAGTAGTTCCTGAGATTAGCTTTATATTAGTATAGATTATTGCATGGTTGATACTTTTATATTATTATAAGTAATCTGTAGTGGTTGTAAAATAGCTTTTGGATCGTTAAAAATTCTTTACAAAACGTAAAAAAAGCAATCGTTTAAACACGTTTGTGATAATATAAAAAAATTAAAGAAACAAAACTGGCTAACGAGTAGAAAAGGAAACGTTTTTCACACTCATTATTATTTAAAGAACTTTAAAAATTTCGAACTTAAATTCTGTTGCAGGACATAACTATCATAAACTTTAAAATATCACGAAAATTCTAAGCCAGAATAAAATAGCAAAACTCGTCTGAGCGAGCAGAAAGTTCAACCAAGCTAAGTTGATCTCAAGTTCACTACATATTTGTCGCTTCTCCCTCCAAATTCGAGCTCATAAGAAAGAGAGAAATACCTCGGAAAGTGGTGACAGTGTACAATGCGGATGTCACAATAAGAGAAAAATAATATATACCCGAAACATCTGGACAATATTTTTCAGTCGGAAGAAAAAATGTCTACCATTATTAATTCGAAATGATACGATCCTACAAAGTGAATCGCTCATCATTCTACATCGCTGTTTATTTTTTTGGGACATGATGAGATATCGTACCCCATGGGGCTTATAGAATTACATTTGTTAGCAATTCTCATTTTGGTTATCCCTTTTTGTTAATATAATTATTGTTTCTGGAGTGTGTATTCTGAAGAAATAGGTAAAATGTACTTCTTAGATTATTATATTTGACTTTTAAGAGTATTTTTACTGTATTTTAGTTCTGTAAATGGATACGTTTATACTATGATGTGAATCTGCTTATTTTTGATAGACGTACTATAAAATATCTTCAGACTTGGGCTTATTTCTTCGCGACCATTTTTCATCAACCAATCACAAGATTGTTAAGCAAAAATTATGTATTTTAAAAGTTTTTTATTTCTATAAAACCTAAGAGAAAACAATAAAATTAAGAAAGATAAGATTATCTTGTTTGGTGTTACGATCGATGAACAATATCTATCAAAAGAGGGGTAATGGGTTTAACAGCTTATGTATGTATGTGGAATTTTACCTTTGCGGCACTATTTAGATAAAACGCGTTAGTCGATTTCGATAAATGATACGTCATTTGTCTCGTCATGACGGTGCAAATATCACAGAAATAAAAAGAAAAAAAAACACACACACACACACAATTAAAATCTACGATCTTACACCTACGATGAAATAAAAAAGAGATCTTTAGCAAGCGGTATGACTTTGATAGTTGATTTAATTACCACAAAAATAAGACCAAAGGTAGCATAAACATATCTTCAGATCAATATAAAAATAATGCAACTCCAAGAAGAATTGTATCAAACAATTTAATAGCGTATACGGAACACAGTAGATATTTTAGGAAGGATAAGCTTACAGTATGTCGAAAGAATGTCTCATTACAGACACAATGAGCTCCTCAAACAATAACGTTGTCTCCATTGCACCAGATTTCATTTAGCTCCATCTCTTTTTAACTCTTTTATTTATTTTTCTTCGGTCTGCAATCCGAGATTTGCTGGAAGCCTCAGAAGCTACGGACTGTTTTATACAGGTTAAGGTAGCGATACGACAGAGGCGGTAGCGTTTTAAACTCAAGTTTTTATTTCAAGCATTTTTAATGGATTGTTAAAAAGGTAAAGAATAGTAGTTATAACGATTGATTGAGATCCAGATCCAGATTTTTAAAAAATATTTTTTGTTTTTTTTTTTCATGTGAAATATTAAAAAAAAACTATGTTACTCTTAAAATTGCATAAATAACTAATTAATTAACTATTTAGGTATATCTAAAAGTGTTGAAACTGAACTTAAGTACGTTATATTAAATTCAAAGTTTTCAAAAAAACATTAATTTTTTAGACTAACACACTAAGCCATATTGATACTTCGGTACGCTTTTTAACCACGAAAAAAGTTCGAATACATAAGGGGTTCGCCTTCATAAATTTTCAAGATTGCCATTTATTATAAACGTAATTACAGCCTCGTAACTTTGCAGAATATTTTTAATGAATAATCCTTTGACAGAAGGATTCTTCGAGAAACATTGTTAAAAATAACAAGCGGAAAGTTTTTTCGAATTTATTGTTAAATTATGGTTGTATTACCAATGATATTTTTATATTCATATTTAAAAATAACTTGTAATCGCGATAACTAATGGTAATAATACCTTTTTTATTACCAAATATTTCTACACAACAATACTTAAAATATATTTTTTTATACACTATAGATAAATTATGCTTATACTTTTTGATGTTAAAAATAAGTACCCATTTCTAACTTCGATAAGATCGTCAATAAATGTATTGCCTCAAAGACACACCCGCCTGTTATATTCCTCGCTAGGCAACGTCGTCCAAAGTGGAATTATTGTATTTATAATATCTTTCTTAATTTTATTGTTCGTTTTATATTGTATCATTTGTTTCTCTGAGGTTTTATAGTAATTTAGGCACTCAACTGTCATTTCATTGAACATAAACAATAAGTTTTCTATAAATGTTCTGTATATCTATAATTTTCACTCATATCGGCCTTAAAATATTGTTTTCAGTCTCTCTAAGTGTTTAGTATGTGTGATGTTGATGTAATTTTTAAATAAATAAATAAATTAAAGTGGTCGGGCACTAAAATACATGAGCTTATTACGTGTCTATAGTTAAAAATAAATTTGTGTGTAAAGGTGTAATTACATCTCGAAATTATATTTTTAGATCTCTAACGCAAGATATCATTAAGATAGACCAGCGCGCTGGATCATATTACGGAACATATCCATAATTGGATGCTGATAAGCAACACTGTGTCAAGTCACTCGGACGTCATTTTGATAAGATGACGTCTAAAGATGCCTTTTCTTTTTTTATTTTGATTAAAAAAATGATTGAATTAAAAGTATATTTACTAGTAAAGAGTTTTGTCTCATAATAATTTTTTCAAATACAAGAAATTATTGCATAATAAAAAAAAGGAGGACACTTCATTATTCTACACATCATTATTATATTTTATATTTAAATAAACTTTTTCCGTACTTATTTAACTAAGATCACTAAATTTTTTTTAATAATGTTAAATACGTAATCCATTATCAGAATACATCAATATCTCTAACTTTGACTTTTTGTGGGTTGACACATTATTGTGTATCGTCATCCAATTAAACTCGCTCTCAAACTCACGATGGTAGAGCCCGAATTGATTTTGTTTTAACTGAACGATTATCTGGCTTCTGATTATTGCTTTTGGAATTCGATTTCGATTGTTAAATAGCTTCATCGGATTTCTCAGTAATTCCTCTGGGGAATTAATAAAATTTCTTTATTAGAAACTATATAAATTGGTAAGATTTTATATTCAATGGACGGACCTCTTAATCTCGTTTACTCTATGTTTTAGCATTATGACGTTCATTTAGAAGTGTGTATTGTTCTTCTACAACACTTAAATTCATTCAGGAATTAAGTCCTGAACAGACCAAATTATGTTCAAATTTATACCAGTAAGAAACAAGTAGCCAAAAACAACAAAAGAAAATAAACAAAGCGATCCTCATAAATTTATTTGCTAAAGCACAAACAGGGCTAGAAAATACAGGAATCTATTGTATAAAGTGTTTCGAATAAACAATTTAGGGAAACAGCAGAGGTAGGGCGATGTCTTGAGATGTTTATTTTACTCCGCACGTTCCGCGAGGCCATCTGGAACGGTGGAACTATTCCGCTGTCGCGGATCGGAACGGAATAGAACGGAACGGGACGGAACGGAACAAAACTACGGGCATCTAGAACGATTAAATGCGAGTCTATTGTATAGCACTAAACGTTCGGTTAAGTGTAAAAAAGTATAGCTTTCGTGTCCGCATTGTTTTATGCCATTTGCTAAAAATACTTCGCGAATTTTGTGGAACGAAATTTAAATTATTTTGTCTTGTTTTGTAACGAGATTTTCCCGCGTTAATTGGATCGCCATGTTGTTTCGTTCGTTTCGACATAGAATTATTTTTAATTTATTATAATCGATTTTTTATTTAAGTTTTTAATTTTTCTGATCGATATTTATTCTTTGTATTTTATAAACGGGTATTATCATGATAACTAATGGGAGTAATACCTTTTTTATTGCCCGATGTCTCATCCGTCGTAGTCAGCTGACTCAGTCAGCTCGTGACCACTATAAGATCCGTTATATAAAATATGAATGGTATAAATCGCGAAAGTTTTAAATATACGATATTTATTCTATTTTTAAAGAACTTGAAAATAGGAGCAAGTTTTCCGATTATTCGATTTTTGTTCGAAGGTTCCGTGTATTTTACATCAAAATCAGTTCCGTTAAAATCAAAATAACTAGTACCTATAAGTGTACCGTGTCGTTTTTTTAAGTATTATCGATTTTTTTTAAAATAAACATTTGCGGCTTGACATTCAATTTTTAGGAATACCTATTTTAGACTGACGTATTTCATTTTTTTCAGTGAGCGTTTCGACTATTTCTCTTTGGTATTTTTTCGTGATATCGGTTTTATTTTTTAAAATAACTGCTGTGTACAAATGAAAAATATCGAGAGCCGCAAGCCATGTTACCTACAAATTGGAAGTTATTAAAACGATGAAAAGGTAAATAAATATTCGAATGATTTTTTTTTATTGAAGCACTTGTGCTATTTCTTATTAAATTGAATGTAAAATTTTATGGGCAATTTTTTTAAATTACGAGATATTGTTTTCTTTTAATAGTAGGCTTAGATACATTTTTGAAAAATAAATTGAGTCAATTTTTTTAAATTTTAGCTGTGTACAATAAAATTAGTTTATATAAATGTTTAGTCACACTTAAAACGTGGTCCTTCATAAAAAACAATTCACTAAATTTTGATGATCTCGTTAATACTGAAACAGAAAAAACACGAATATATTTTTACAAATAAAACACATAAATATATTACGTTAATGGAGCATTATATTACAGGAGGGTAAAAGGCAATGGAAGCGTGTACGGAACACGAGTAATAAATAAAGTTCAAAAACACAGAAGCGTTCCCATGTAAAATTAAAAAGCCAAAAGAGATCAAAATGAAGCCGGCGTGTTTTTACAAAAAGCGCAAACAATAATCGAACACGAAGCAGCGGGTATCGCGAAACATACGCCACGGTGGATAGGGTTGTCACGCATATTTTTTGTAGAAAAATTTTTTTGTACAAATTTTAAATTTTTGTAGATTTTTTTTTAAATTTTTTTAAGCGTGATACTTAACACAACTGTAATTAAATATTTTAATTTGTATGATACTTGTAGAAGTTTAACTTCGAGATTGAAAGACTATATGGATGCTGATAAGCAATAATGTGTCAACCCACAAAAAGTCAAATTTTAAGATATTAATGTATTTTGATACTACGTCACCTATTTAACATTATCCAAACAAATTTCAAGTCATCTAAACTAAATAAGTATGGAAAAAATTTTCTTAACTCAATGTTTCGTATTTCAGGTGCATTCCATATTTAGCAATTTATAAAATAATCTCAAATATTTAAAAACTTATTATTATATAACATATTAAATAAATCTATCTGCTTTTGATTCAATATACATTTTATCAAAATAGAAAAAAAAAGATGAATATATACGTCTTCAAACTAATTTATTAAGAATAGGTTTGACATCTTTAGACGGCATTTTCTCAAAACGAAATCCGTGTGGCTTGACACTGTATTGCTTATCAGCGTCCATATAAGAATATAGAAGATATTCAAAAGGCGAGCGGAAATCATAAAGCAGACTGTGTTGAAATTTGGCAAAATTATTATATTATTTTCTGTGTAAAACCATTTATTTATATTGATATTATAAAGAGTTAAAAATTGTTTGTAAGTGTGTATGTATTGTGGGGTTAATATCTTAAACTAATGGTCTGAGGATTCAGGAAGGCTACAGACTATATTACCTCATGGTATGAACCAACTTAGACTCAGTAGCGAAGCAGTAACCGTAAACGCGAGTGAAATCGCAAGAGATACATAGGTAATTAACAAATAAAAGTAAATATTTTATTGGTATCGACAACCCTGACATTTGGTCATTTACTACGCGTGTGAGCCCTGCATAAGGCAGTTATTAAGCGAAATAAGAGCTATCAAGTGTTTACACTTAGTATAAACAAAATCCCCTGAACATGTCAGTATAAAGTACTGAATGGATTTTCATTCGTGTCTGTTGAAATTTTTATACCATGTTTTCGTTCATTTCCTTAATACTTATAGCATTGTGTGATAAACTGAGTTTTTTGTTTGGTTTTGATCATTACCTTTCTGCGTGGCCGTCGGTTTGTCCCAGATGAAGAAATAGAAGGTATTTAAAAATTAAAACATAGGTTTTAACTTTTGGAATCAAGAAGTTCCCTTTTCATCCCCTGGGGGGAGTGATTACCATAAAAGTCACCTATAATCTTTGAAATGGGATCAATCGATCTGCAACTATATTTTATACAAATCAGATTTAGATTAGTTACTTTATTTTGCTGGCACAAGTTAAAATTGATAATTTTTTCTTTAGATTGCTTCTATTTGGAATAAATAAACAAAATTCGCATTAATACTAAATAAAATACCTAGATATTATCAAATTATGATACACTAGCTGCTCGTCGCGGTTTCACACGCGTTAATGATTACGGCTTTGCTCCTATAAGTTGTAGCATGATGTAATATAACCAATAACCTTCCTCGATAAACCAACGCAAAAAAAAATTTAAATCATTCTAGTAATTTGGGAGCCTATTAATCTTTTTTCACTATCGTATGAAGATAGAAACTTCCAATCCCCGTTTTAACCCCTTGAGGGCTCGAATTTCCCAAAATACCGTCGTAATGAGCACTGACGTCCTAAAAAGAATCCCCATGCAAAACTGAAAACCCCTAGCACTTGTAATTTCTACGATTTCATGATGAGTGAGTAAGGAGTAAACTTTCGTTTTTGTATATATATATTGTAGAAAACATTACGACACCTTCAGGACGCAAACTTGTTCCCACTGGGTTTTTAAGAAAATTAAATCTAAAACAATTTCTGTAACCACTGCACTTAGTACTTATTCAATTTAGTATTTTTTTATCTAAGGTGTCGAGATCGCGTGCCAGTATCTTGTTACGGCGAGACTAATACGAGCACGCTAGTTCGCGTGACCGCTTGCTTACGGGAAGTTCCGAAAGATTTCGGAACAATGCTTTATGGGTAACTTGTCTATCTCATAGTTCTTTTTAGTTGGAAACGTGTATTTTATACATTTTTCAAAAGGAATGTATCATAATGTGGTTTAGGATTTTTTATGGCTTATATTTTTAGGGTTAATTGATAATATCCCATTGATTGTTATCGTCGACATTTAATATCTTTATAGAATTACCATTTATAAAAATAATTTAAAAAAGTAAGTTCAGTTTTTTTTTTCACTTTTAAATATCGATTCTGATAATGTTGGTAAAATATTTAAGACATACCAAATTGACACCTTGTATTTTAGAAGAAATCAAAAAGAACAACCAAAGAAAGCGAAAACATCAAAATAGCTAAATTTGTATTGAACCTACGTTAAACACTTTTATTAGACAGTACGAGATTCGCCGGATTATCTATTTAAAAACAAGTTGGTTTAACGTTAATCTAAATGGCAATTGTCATAATGTCATGTTTCTTACCACTACACCAGAAAGATCTTTATTCAGCAAAGTCAGTTAAATCAAGCAACATCACAGCATCGAGTCTTGATTAATTAGGGTAATTGAAAGTGCTAATTATGATTTGGCTGTGAGGAAAATGGAATAAGTGTTTGTTTGTGATCATAGCTCGCAAATACACCGAGCACTCCTTTTAAATCCATCGTATCGCTGGCTGTTTAATTAAGAAAACTTTTTGATATAAAAATAAGATTTTTTTTAATAATTTAGAACTGACTTCAAACAATGTTTAAATTTGGCTGTTTTAAATTAACTTCCCAAAATGGAATAGTTTTCTTCGGTTACTCAAAAACAGTTTGATCAATTTGGTTAATTCTTTTTTTCTTTAAAAGAGTATACCCTTCGACTAGTTCCATAGAATTTTCATCAAAATCGGTTTGGTAGTTTTGTTTTAAATTCGAAATAACTGGAATGAATATGTCATTTAAATAAACGGAATGACGTAATAAGCTTTTAAAGACGGTTTCCTATCTTTTTAAATGTCTTGTTGTTTATATCTTTGCTGGTTGTGAACCGATGTTATTTTGATAAGCCATACCTTTAAAAAGTTCCTGGACTGCTAATTTTTAGTCGATATGAGTATAAGACTTAAGTCTGACTTTAATAAATGACTCATACATTCACAATAATTATGTTAAGTGATATCTTATGCGATTGTTAACTTTGATCACCAATTTATATTTTTACGATTTTAAACCGTTACATACTTGTGTTAGGATCAGTCTAGTGAACCGAGATGGCCTACTGGTTAGAACACGTCGATCTTTACCGATTGCTGATTCAAACCCAGGCTAGCACCGCTAATTTTTCAAGGTGCTAAATTTGTGTTTAATTTCATCTCGAGTGCGGCGGTGAAGGAAAACATCGTGAGGAAACATCATGTCGGGTGAAATTCTGACACATGTATATCCGCCAACCCGCAGTTGAGCAGCGTGGTGGATTAAGCTCTAAACCTTTTCCTTAATAGGAGAGGAGGCCTTAGCCCAGCAGAGGGACTTACAGGTTGTTACTCTTTAGGATCAGTCTCATTTTGATTAAGATCAAGTAGAAATTCGAGCTGGGAAATATAATGGATATTAAGGAGTGGCGAGGAAATCCCAAGCCATTAAGACGTAACAAGGAGTACACTCCCTCAGGGAACGATTCGATTAAAAGTAAAAAAAGACCCAACTAAGCTAGCTAAAAGAACCTAAATATTCTAATATATTAAAATCATCCTCACTGTAATTTAGAAATTGCTTACCATCGAAAGAACCCTATTTTAATATACGACTATCTGTATGATAACAACTGACCTAGATTAGTTCTTTTGATCGAAAATAAACCCTATCTTGATCGTAATAAAGATCGAAATTGCTCGAACGCCTCGGACAATGTTTTCCCCCTAAAATCGAAGCCGGTAACCGCATTAAGTTAATGATGTAGTACGCATCACTCCTATTTCAATGATTGCTTGAATATTTTTCGTATCGTTAGCCTGAAAATAGTGACGTCACGTGTTTGACAGTTGGATATTTAGTGGGCAAATCAAGGGATTCTTTAAAACTATCGTTACTAAAGCCATTTTAACACAGTTAAATGGAGATATACAATTATGATACAATTATGAATTATATACTACACCAGCTGGTGCCCGCGACTTCATCTGCGAAAAATTAAAATAAATAAATTTTCTTAGAATAAAAGTAGCCTACTTTATAATCGTTCCAGCAGTTTAGAGATTAGCCGGAACAAACACACGGACAGACAGACAAACAACATTTTTCCAATAGATTTTTTGATGTATGTATCATATATATTAATATGTCCATTTAGCAAAAAGCTGTTAATTTGAAATCACAAACAGGTATCTGTTTAAAATTTCAACTTTATTTAATTGTATAGAATCCTATCATTATAAGTATTCGTAGTTTTATAAATAACCCTATAAGATTTATTTAGTATTTTTACGTGTAAATAAGGTTAACAAAAGCTCGATTTACAAATAAATATAATCAATTATAAAACAATTAGCCACAAACCAATTCCGTTTCTAAAATTAATAACATAACACCATTCATAAATTATTATTATTTTTAATCTACCTGCAAAATACCATTGACCTCTTTCGAACAAAAATATAAAAGCGCCTAAAAATACAGGAATAGTATCCGAAAATGTTTTTCCCGCTTCATACTTCACCGTCGAAAAAACCGACCGCAGACTGACGAATTTATTTGACAGATATATTGCTGTGTGCTTTTATCTCAATAACAGTGACTTCTACAACGATTACATTTACTTTTAAGCCAAAGTTATAAGTGTAATAGCAGCTATACTATAATATTATAAAGCAAGACTTAGTTTATTTAACGCGCTAATTCCAGGAACTACTGGTTCGAATTGAAAATTATTTTTGTGTTAAATAGTTTATTTATTGAGAAAGGCCTTAGAACCAAAGAGGTCCAAATGTAATTTAAGTTATAGGTTATGTTACATTCTAGACCTCTTTGGTCACTGATATGAGCGACGAAGTAACCATAAATGTAATGCTAGTTAATAATAATTATTTCGAATTCAAAAACCGTTTAAGCGTGAAAACGTATCAGATAAACAGACAGAGTTAAATTCACGTGCAAAATATTGATATGGATAAGTTAATACAATATTTCAATTTGTTTATCCTCGTAAAGATTAAACTGTCATTAAGGTTTATTTAAGCTGTTTGTCATTGTTTTACACCTGAAAGAATTTATTGTCATCACCTTATTCTTGACACTCAAAGCTAAGGTCTCATAGGTAACTGTTACCAGGTAACAGAGTTGTGTATACAAATTACGAGAATAGAACAAGTGTTATACCCGCCTGACGTTGTCACGTTAATTAGTTACGTAACTACACTAAATACACGCGTCAACGAACAGTCATAATTGTCTATGTAATATTGCATTGTCCGCATCGCTGTGTAATCCTTGTTAAGGCACCCTTGTCATACACGTAATGACGTCACATGTCATGTACACTCGCCTCTCATCGCCATCCAGCAACAATGTAGGCTAAAAAGTATGTTTGTTTAATACTTACTTTTGTGCTTATGACTTCTATTTTTTCTTTGAATGGGTAGATGGAAAAATAAAAACTCGTCAAGTGCGAGTTGAACTAACATAGGAATGGTTCCGAATGATACAGAATTCCGTAAAATAAACAAGAAATGAGCTACAATAATATTTAAAAATATGTAAAATTCGACTCGCATTTGACTGGTTAACAGCCTACCGGCAGACAGACAGAAGGTGACAAGGACGAATTTATGATAAAGAAACCTTTAATCAAATGGTTATTTAAACTTGAATTACCATAACCATTTTTTTGTTTCTTTTTTTAATGAAAAATAGTGGCACAAGCCTCGTTGACAATCTGCATTAACACGGTCGAGAGATCTACCATAAAGATTCCAACAGACCCTGTAATTATAAAGAAACTCTTGTTAAAAATCATTAATTCAATTTCGAAATATCATTACCATCATGCCCATTACCTTACAAAAATATAAGAATAGTGCTACATTTAAAGAATTAACACCGAGATAATAAATTAAATCGGCTACAAAAAATAATTCCGACCCAGGCATTAGCGATAATTCGACACTAACTCCCAGTCACCAAATTTAAATATAACCATTACCAAAAATTTGCACAAACCGCCCTTGACAGGGTCACTTAAGACGTTAATTACTGGAATGGAGATGCCTGGCGAACCCTAATTACACTGGTCCCGCGGGCGTCCATAACAATTAGTCAAAGTTTTGAAACCACGATATGAACAGTCTCATCGGCTCAGATTACCCCCATTGTTGTTCCATCCCTTTGTGAAAACAAAAAAAAGCAATTCATTACTCGCTTTGTTAAAATCCCCTCGGGATATTGAAAATCGAGATTTTTCGGGTATGTCCTAATTACGAAATTTTTTCAAGTTTCGAATCCGTGATTGCGTATCGATCACTGGAATATTTTCGTTTTTTTTTTTATTCCAATCATCTTTTGTTTTGTTTTTGAACGATCCGTTCGATTGTTTTCCGTGAGTGTTTGCAAAGGTTGTCTTGCAAGGATTCTAATAACAATGTTATTAGAATCATTCAATCATATTAGAATCATTGTTCTTTTTAATATTAATTGGATATTATTTTTATAAAAGTATTATAGTATCATAATAACTATTTGCTTAATATGTTCCAAAGCCTTGACACAATTCGAGACATATCTAAAATAATATAAATATGATATACCAGAAAATATATGAACCGTATTATTACATTATTATCGCAAATGGTTAGAAGAATTATTTGTTATACCTAATGGCTATAATCTCCATCAAACAATCATTAATTATTCCTACTCAGTTGGAGATATAATTATTTACGATATCTTCCAAATTGATTTCCCTGAATAAAACATCTAGATAATAAAGGCTTAAAAATGCACAATATTCCAAAATACAAATTTACTTGAATTACATACTTATTACTACGTTATCGATTTTGATAACAATTCAATGAGAGGAATCCCAATACCTTTTCGAATAAAAAAATAATTTCGAAAATCGGTTAAGAAATGACAGAGATATGAAGCAACAAACATAAAAAAAATTCAACTAATTGAGGAACTCTTCTTTTTTTGAAGTTAGGTAATCCCTACGTCAATATTAACGCTGCTGAAACAGCGAAACCAGGGACGCTATATCACCAGACATTCCTTTTGTCAACTCATATCAGCAACGAGCTGGTGTTCCAGTAGCAATTCAAGGCGAGATTTAGCTCTGCCTAATACAATTCTTTCCTTATATTAAAACTCAAAATATACATTATTAAATGGACTTTTTAAAGCACTTTTCTTCTGTAATATACATTTTTTAGATTAACATTATTGGTATTGGTAGCACTACAAACGTAGTGCTACCACAGGTTCGGAATGTAGTCTCTACCGAGAAGAACCCACAAGGACCTCGACGGCACCTCTTTTAAAATCATTCATACATAATATAACTTTTGATATTCTGTTAGAATAATTGCTTACTTCTATAGGTAAGAAATTGTGGGGTTAGCTTTATTACAATTATACAACGCACTAGGGCTAGGTTCTATTATTGTCTAAAAGGGACGTTGCCAATTTCGTCGCGTCATTGTTCCAATATCCATTAAAATGAAAATAAAGTAATTTTTAGCGACAAAAATTTGCTAGCTAAAAATATGAGGGGATAAGACGTAAGGAAAGGAGATGGGGTTAGCTCACTCACTCACCGCACAAAACGCCGGTTTGCCGTGAGTGTGGTAAATGCATCATTTTGACAGTTTCATTCGTTTTTTTTTTCGGCTAAATCCTCATGAATTGTTTTAATATCATACAACTGTGTATTTCTCTTTCGAGTACTATAAGATTTAAATTAACTTTTAATAAATCACTGTAATGTTGAACGAAGTGATTCATTTTTTTTTATTTCAATAAAGATGTTTAATAGACGATAAAATGACGTATTTTATTAAATTTTGTCAATTTCTTATTTACACTTCGTTCAGAATGTCTCAGATGTGGCGAACAGAGGTCGCTGGTTGAAAAGAGACAGAAAATGTGACTCTGCAAAACGCGAGCATAAGGACAGTTACCCTAAACCCCGCTCGGTCCTTCCGACCGGTTTGGTGACATAATTACGGGTTTAAGTAGACCTCGAATGAAAATTGTACCATTTCGGGGGTTGAAACCTCGAGAGGATTACTAGAGGTATACACAGGTGAATTTTTTCACTGAAATTTTGTTACTAATTTTCTTAATTTATTATATCTGTTGATGTATACTAATATTATAAAGTACACATAAGATGATATTTGGACGCTGATAAGCAATATTGTGTCAAGCAAACTTCATTTTTAAAAATGTCGTCTAAAGATGTCAAACATTTTCTTAATAATTCTGTTTGAAGATGTACATACCCATTTTTTATTTACCTAATAACAAGTTTTTTAAATACATAAGATTTTTGCATAATTCAAAATATAGAGCACACTTCAATATTCAAAACATTAGAATAAGAAACTTCTTTTCCGTACTTACGTAGTTCAGAACTTTAAATTTTTTTGAATAAAGTTAAATACGAAATGCATTAATATCTCGAAATACTTTTTGCGGGTTGACACATTATTGCTTATTAGCATCCATTATTCTATGTACAGCGAATAATTCGAAATGCGACGAATCACCTTATTCCACTCACATCTACGATGATAAATAATGATCGAAAATACACACGTATTTCTATATCTATAATATTATCTCCGCCCAATCTGATTTTCGTCGAGGATGTATGGGTTGGCCTTTTTTGACAGCACAATTACCTATCGCGGTTTTGTTAAGATTAGACCCGAGCTGCCCACTGACGTCAATTTATGGTTCTGCTCAAACATTTACGTAAATAAAATGGTTTACTACAATCTTTACGAATTTGAAATACTGTAAAGATAAGCGAATGTTTTTTTTTTGTCAGATTTAGATTTTGTTAAAAGTAAAATTTATACTATAGTAAGGAAAAAAGTAAGCAGGTTAATATCCCACTGCTGGGCAAATACCTCCTCTCCTATTAAGGAGAAGGTTTAGAGCTTAATCCACAAGCTCCACTGCGGGTCGGCGGATATATGTGTCAGAATTTTTCCTGGTACATGCACGATGTTTTCTTGCACCGCTGAGCTCGAGATGAATTCAAACACTAATTTAGCACTTGAAAATTCAGTGGTGCTAGCCAGGGTTTGAACCTGCGATGATCGGATGAGATCGACGTGCTCGGTTAGAGCTAGGCCATCTCTGCTCTTATAGAATATATGTATATAATATAGTTCGAAAATTGTGTAAAGTGTTTGTCCTTGTCAGTCATCAATGGGCATTCTGTTAACTCTTTTGACTCAACTGCGTGACGCAAGATTGGGTAATGTGTTTATCAGTCTATTTATGTTTGTAAGTTGGCACTATTTAGACCGAACACCAGGGAAGATTTTGATAAGGAATACGTAGTTTGATTCGTCATAGTGACGCGAATGTCATAGAAGGTATGAGAATTTGGAAAAATTCTAAATAATCGATTTTTGACGATATAATGTGAAAAATAAAAAAAGACAATCGTCTAACTATATTAAATGGGGTATCGTTGAATAGGTATTTAAAAATCACTTATAGGTTTCTTATATCGTTTTCCTATAAGAGCTATCATTTATAATCTATAACGGTTGAAAGTTGATTAGTAACGATTCTCACTTATAGGCTTTTAGATTGAACTGTTGACTGCGGATGGTCTGGTTATGCAGTTGGGTTTTTAATTTTCAAATGTATTACTTGTTAAGTTTTGTTATCGTTAAGTATAAGACGAAATTACAGTTAGACACAGTGCGATATTTCATTATATGTAAAACTGACCATGATGACTATAGTTTCTTTATAGGCAGAAAATAAAGATATTAAATTTTGCAATTGTATTTGCTTTTTGGCTTGTCTGTTCATTGGCTTCGCACTTTATTATATTACGATTTTTATATAATATAGTGCGTAATTCGACACATATTTTTTATTTAAAACTACCTCGCAAAGCACTACAAGAATTCACATATACAATTTCCATAAACAACGTATTTTAAATATAAAAAAATTCGCATTAACCATCACCACTTGCTAGATCGTACATTTTCACACAATTCACAAAATATCGTAATTACGTTTTCGGCCTAAGCTAATTATATCACAACTTTATTCAAAAACTGAAGTACCTAAAACAATTTAGCGCGTGGACCTCATATTTTACGAGGCGAACGCGTCACGTAAGCTCATTTAATTAATAATTTTAAGCACGGTGCCCGTGCCGAGACGGCCGGCGGCACATCGTAATTCGATTTGCGGACGTAACATGTTACAGATTTAAAACGTGGAGCTAACGCTTATTCGATTGCGGGCGATGAAGCCTGCACGTTTAACGGAATATCCGATCCTTTTATTTCAACAGTAATTACGCTGACATACTTTCTGTTTGAACTGTCGTTTCAGACGAATCATCAAAAGTATATTTTAGACGGTTTATTCGAAATTCAATTTACGTAATACAAATTAAATTATATTACGAAATACCAGACGTCTTTTGAACGTAAAATGCGCTGTCCACGCGATTGATTCGTCATCGCGAAATTAAGAAATGGAGTACCAATAAATTTATTCCTTTTCACGTCAAAGCAGACTAAAGAAATACTTCTATCGATCGAGAATCAAATTACTACCCTTCCTGTAGTTATATTGGTTCGTTTTCTTGGTACAATTGTATCAATATTGGACATAGTAACTCGATTTCCGAACCTAGTGCGCGCTGTCAAGTCACGCTTGACGTCGGTCTACAAAATGGCGACGATAGACGCTAGAAATTTCGCGTGCAAACGCAAAAAGTATTTTACAAATCCAATGTTGGTTTTCCGAATATTCAGATTCATTTTTGCCATCTGGAATTTGAATAGAGTTTTAAACTATCAGCTATGGTTATGGTTTTGATTTAAAACGTAGAAAACATTGCTTAAACTAAAATGAACAACTCATTAGTTTTCGCAGTTATGTCAGGTAGTGGGAATGTCCCATTGATATTTTATAACCATAGACAAGCAAAGTTTATACTATTTATAATATTGTTATATATATTGTTATAATATTTTAAACTTTCGCGATTTATACAATTCATATTTAATATAACGGGTCTTATCGTCGTGTCGTGGTCGCGAGATGACTCCTCAGTCAGCCACTGTCAGCTCGTGACCACGACGGATGCAACTTGGTCGAACCGTCGGGCAATAAAAAAGGTATTACCATTATTTATCGCGATAAGACCCGTTTATACTATTTGATATTAAATTTGTACCCATTTCCAACTTTGACAAGCTCAATTAACTTGTTGGGTCTGAGATAATCTCGCCTGTCATACTCACACGTTAGCTGGTTGCTAAGAAACGTCGTCCAAAGTGGTCGACATTCTGAGTGATAAAATTCAAAAGTTTATAACATATCTGTTGTTATTTACATTAATATTATTGTGAGGAAAGATTTGATTGTTTGTTTGTTTGCATTGCATAGGGTCCAAAACTATTAAACTGATTTGAAAAATAGTTTTCGAGAAAGTTTATTGGCTAAATTACATCACGCTACAAATCACAAGAGCGAAGTAGTGATCAAAAAATGCGAGTGAAACCGCGACTGCCCCTCGCGGTAGAATATAATTAGAATGTCCTTTGAATTTAGATGTAAATTTTCCCATTACATAATATTAGCGGATTAACATTTAGCATTTAGTATCAAAACGCTAACTCAACGAAGTTGATACGTTGCATTTCATCGCTACCCGCGGACGGAGGTTAATTATTAAAACAACTAGATATTACCATATTATAATGGGACGTCGAAATTTCACATGTATTCCTGACACGTCAACAACGTCAGCGAATGAAATACTCACTTTAGATATTATAATTGCAGCGCAAATGCAAACCTCATTTGTATTCGAGAACCGTCAACGTAACATCTCGGAAAGTTTCATAAATGCATAATGTGTATTATAAAATGTTAAATATATTAAAATATTGAATAAAGTATATTTAAATGGTTTGATGTTTGGTGGTACGATGATCGAAAGACAATTAACATATTCAGTACCAATCGCATTTTTGAATCAGAATTCATTTTTAATTTTTATTGGGCATTGGAAAATTCACAATAAAAAAATAAAAGGTGTTAGTATGACAGTCTAAGATCTTTTACAGAAATGAAAAAAAAAAGTTATAAATAACTTTAGTTAACTGAACCATGAGACTAAATAAAGAAGGATTAACCTAGTATTAAATTTTAGACTTAACATGAAATCTGTCAATTACCCATTAAATATAATAATATAAACGTTTTTCCAAAAACCTTTTTACTGATTTATTTATATTAAATAATTTGATAAGTGGCAACCGGAACGTTATTCAAGATACTAAGAAACCGTTGGCGGTAGTTGTAAATAATATTTCTCAAAAACTTCTTATAGACAAATGTCACCTGAGTCTACCCGTGACGACGAACGCTGTAAAGTGCTTAAAACGTCAAGATGATAAAAATATACGCGATTTAAACCTGTTTAAAATAGTTTTATTTCAATGAGCAATAATCTTGAAAATCTAACACAACGTTAAGTGACATCTTGTTGCGTGAATTTAAACTTTTTATTTGTACTAAGACATTTATGTCAATTTAGACTGCATTTATATAAACCTGGATTAAAATTGCAACAGAGTTATTAACGCGTATATACTCCGAAACTACTAGAGAGATTTAACATAATTTTTATAAACGATATAAAAATCGAATTTAATATATATATATACGGACACACATCGATTTTGATATACATATAAAAATACATGTACAGAATTTAGTAATGTAAGATGTAAGTTAAAATAAAAATCAATAAATTATAAATCCCAATCCAAATTATACACGTAATCAAAGTCAACGAAACAACAGACATGTTATTATGTTCATCTATGACATTTTAATTATCAAATCATAAACTGTCTTGATAGCAATGAAGACAAAACAAACAAAAATATTGTAACAACGAATAAAACGACGATAAATCTCAACCAACCAGAGCATTATATAAATTGAACAAGTTCATAACAAGTACTGAATGTTATAGTGCTTATTACCCAGCTATAATTAACTAGTGACTGCACAACAGTTAGTTTTAATTAGTGGGGGAAGACGGCACGGAACAATTTAGCTAAAATCAAGAATAAGGACATCGTTCCAATGTTGTTAGTTGGAGCTCTCTATAATACGAGCACCATAAAACGTTACAAAGTGAAATGGATTTTAATTACGTATATATATTTAAAGCTAAAAGTGAACTTTATTTAAATGAACTTTAAATTAAAGCTACAAAGTTATTATATCAGATATGTCGTTTAGATAGCTGAGATAGCTCAGATTATAGAGCGTGTGGAATTTAAGCGATGGTAGGAGGTTTGAACCTAGTATAACTGATTTTAAATGCAAAATTGTTTTAAATTCTGACACATCAGCACGGTTAATGAGTCTTGTAGAGAATGACTTCAAATTTATGCAATATAAAAAATAAACTTTACTAGATTTTTATCTACTATTTTGCAATTTAAAAATTGTTAATGGACTTCCTAAAAATGAAGAGGTTCTCAATTCATCGGAAAATTCCGCAATTATTTTTAAATGTCTTAATCGATTGGTTTATTCTTTTTTGTTTGAAAGAGTAGTCTCTCATTTATTTGATAGACACAATTGGTTCATTAGTTTGGTTTTCAAATCAAAATAACTGGAGTTAGTTTGTCATCGAATTAAACGAAATTTAATATTCTGTTTTAAACTCGGTTTAATTTTTTTAAAGTCTTTTTGTAATAGAATATCGGTAAACTGTACACAAGATCAGTAAAAATGATAAAGTTTACAGTGTATACGTAATAACTATTTTATTGATGTTTCACGATACTATCGTTAACGACCGGGTCTTATGATGAAATGTCAAAAGTTCAGTAATAGATTGGTTGAACATAACATCGATGTATTAATGGGTTGAGGCTCAAAAAAGTAGGTCAGAATATCATGATTTTTCAATAAGCTTTACAGTTTAGGGCAAATAATTTAACTTTTATAAAGTAGGTAAAAAGAAAAGTTAAGTTAAAACTTAAGGCAAGGCAATTTTAATATTTATATCCCACTTTGGGCGCCAGTTTCGGCACTTACACAATCAAACATTTTCCTATAAAGGCCCTTTGGACTAAAACTTGAAGCCCAATTGATTACTGCTAGTTTAAAGGTACTTTTGCAGAGTAGTCGAATGTTTCTTAAAGTTAAATTAGCTTTAAAAGTTCACCTGGCGACGAGGTCGCAGATTCAATTCAATTTATTGGTTCTTTCTGATCTATTTATTTGCTTAGTAAAGTTCAGGTTGACGTCCTTTTATTTCTACGAATTAAATTAAGTTTTGAAACAGTGGTAAAACCATGTCAATGCACATTTATTTTGGTTAGTCAGATTTGAATGAAACTTTTTTTACCGTTAATAAATAGATTTATTTTCATTTCAGCATAATATTTGCACATATGTATTTATTTTGTTAAACCAAAAATATTTATAAAAATTTTTTATGTTGAAATTTTATATATATCTCTGTTACGTAAATCTACAAATCAATATATTTAACGTAAAATACAGTTGTATTTTAGTATAGTACATAGTTAATTTTCAACAAAATTAAATAGTTTAATACATTTTACGGATTTAATTTTCTATTACAACTTACCGTTATTGTCCCACTTTGAGGGCCATTTCTAGGTCAACTTTGATCCTATCCGGTGCTCTGTAAAGTTTAACGCCGTACTTCCTATCTGGCCTTTTGGCCTGGAACTGCGATTAATTGACCACGAGTTCAATGACTATCTTAAATTTACCCAATGACAAATTAGTTTCTATAAGTGGAAGAATTTTCGAAGTTCTCGCACCAATAAATTATTAATTTGTTAAAAAATAATTAACAATATTCTAATACACGTGCTATAAGTGTAGGCCTTTTAAATATTTCTTTTTTAGCTTTTTGATAACGTTGGGTTTACAAAAGATTCCTGGACAAACGAAAACACGATTTTAAAAAATTTGTTTATTATTTTTAAAAGCAACGTTTTAGTACTTCCTTTAACCTTAAAGTAATCATTATGGTGTACTATTTTTTATTATTTTTGTTTTTCTGTTAACGAAACTTGCTCAACATGTGTATACGTCCAATTCTGTTTAATTTATTCACAAAAGCGTGAAAGTAGAACATGGACTACGTAAATATGAATGAAAAACACCATGGCTCAGACAAATATGCTAAATCTACGCCGGGAAAGAAACGAAGGGAACAAGCAAATAGCAGAAATAGAAAAAATTTTAAAACTGCGAAGCGAACTCGTTTTAACAAAACGTTTCGAGTTTTCAACTTTATTTCGATTTAAATAAAGTCCATTTTTATTCACGCTTACGGTTCTTCAATTTCAAATATTAAACTAATTTTCGAAACGAAAGTAATGTGATGTGGGTAGTTTTAATTTGTGGCTAATTTTAAACTCTATATTGGTTTTGTAAATTAACGTTATTTTTTATGTAGAATAAGTCAGATTAAATATATTCATAAGGATTCCGAGTAAGTTTTAATTGGTACAATAAAACGCTTTGTTGTTTAATGCAAATTGCTTCTGTTTTCCTGGTAATCTATTTTGCAATATATAATTAACTTGTCTAACAAGACAAGAATTTTCTATTAATATCACTTTTTTAAATGAAGCTATTGATATATATATATTTAATTATTAAAGATTGTCTAGCGGTGTAATAGTGAAGCCAGAAGCAGCACAGTTTGTTGGTTGCCAAAAGCAAGCATTGCCAATAATGGTTGCCAGAATACACGTTGACCACTAAATACCTCATTTACACAAAAAGAGTCACTAATACATATTTAAGCCTTTATTATTTATTCGTGTAAGATTATTACGTGTATTTGTGCGTGTATATTCGTTTACTTGTAAATATGTGTGTTTTGACGTGCATGTGTAAGCAAATTGCACATGTGTGAGTATACATATGTATAACTTAACGTATAGTTTATTGTGCATTTCAAGCATACACAATAAATATACTGTGAGACAACCTGTGCGACCGTCTTAAAGTGAATAGCCCTTTAAAAAGTTCCGGCGCACAGACAATTACAATTAACATTTGAAGAAAATAAACAATGGACTTATTTTAACTCAATTGAGGACGGCGTCATTGTTATTGAAATTAACTCGTTAGGGGACGCTAGTGTCACAAAAGATCGCCATTTTTATGCTAAAAAACTTGACAATTTCTTTGGTTTTTGTTCACTCATTTAGAGGTGACGTTTTATGTATTTATTGAAGAAAATTTACTTCTGTATATTCGTGACTTTCGTTGATTAATATTTTGCTTAAATTTGAGAATTATGGACTTGAAGAGGATCTTTTCTATTCAAGATCATGATATTCTCTATAATAACCAGTAATTAAAAGTGACTGTGAGATACATTCACAAACACTTTAAAGACCTTTACAATAACAAGACACTTAAAGAGGAATGAAATTATCTTTATCATAATATTTATAAAAATCTACATCTCAAATGGGAGACCACGGTAAAATGGCTTGTAAAAATAGTTACAACACATTTTTATCTTGATGTATACATTTAGCAATATATTGTTTTAGTTGTTCACAGTCAAACGAGGTTCCTAAAAATATAGTTCTTGCGCGTCATATTCCACATAATAATTCTTGTAGATTATTTATTTTAGACTACTAAATATAACTCTAGCGTTTTTACTGCACAAAATGTTTATTTACATTATAATATGTTGATAGGACATCAGTAAGCCTACGAAGTATAACGATCAAAATATATATGTAACTTACATCGTCACGCCGTGTACAACACATGGCGATGTCAAGAAACGTTACGATATCGTGTCGTCAACATTTATGACGAGCATGAAGAATTAACGTGGCGACGTCACACGTTGGCACATAACCACGGCGCGACTTCGTGTGTGGTTATGTGTTTAGGCTCTGGTGACGTAGTCTGTGCCGCACTAAATAAACGCTCGACAAGTCTGAACTTGTTTACACTTGCGGCCGCGCACTAATAACTTGCGTACACCGGCAGGGTATTTTGTCTTTATTTAACGTAAATTCATAAGTAAATCGTGGTGACAAGGTTTAGATTTCAATGTTTAAAAATCGAACATTAGATGACGGTAGTTTTTTTTTGTACATTTGAATCTGTGGTTTGTTTGAATAGTTATGTATGAATTTACGACGAATAAAGAAAGAGTACGTTCCCGTGCCGTTTCAGACTGCGCGACCTTGTCGTAATAACATTTGTCAGTATTTCGTTTTATTCTGCGGACTCGTGCGCGATGTGATGTCAATTAAGATGCACACTAACATTAAATTTACGAATATTACTTAATTTTAAGTAGCCTTCAATTCTTGTGATGATACTCTCAGTCGGAACGCGATGTTAGTAATTGCACGAGATTTCCTAGGCACTTAAAATTAAATCGTTTGTGAATTTGTAAGATGGTTATGCAGTAAAAAAGTTAGAGCTAGCACCATAAGATATTTTTTCTTATTGAACAGCATTATGTGGAATTTTATGTGTTATGGCGAAGTGCATACACGTTACATCACTTTATGGCACGTTATGACAATGCGAAACGTTACAACGACGTGATTTCTTGATTGATTGTAAATGAGAAATCACGTCATCGTAACACGATGCGGCGTGATTAATTACGAAGCACGTCGTAAGAAGACGTCTTCATAAGTTTTCATGACGTCATAACGTGCCACAACGCGATGTCGCAACATGGTTGTACGTTTTTGCCCTTAGATCAAAAGAACTCTTGTAAAGGATGACTACGAACAACTTAAATAGATAATTTGATTAAAGTCGTTAAACCGTTGTCTCCTTGTTTCAGAAGCCGATTATACATTGGATGATTCTTTTTGGAGTGAGGATAGTGCTTTTGGTAAGTAAATTCAATTCTTTACATTTTATATGAATATATATTTTTTTTAATATTAGAAGAACGCTATTTTAAAGAAAAGGTAATTAATTTAGCGCATAAAATATGTCTTTAATTGTAAAACGTAGTTGGCGCCACAGTCGCTTAAAAATTGAAAATATTCTTTAATTAACGGTATTTTTTTATCAAAATGATCATTTATGTTTTAAAATAATTTATATTTGATTCCTATATTCTAATACGAATATTATGAAAATGTAATCTCACTTCGTCTTGTAATAGCTAAAACAATAGTAATATAATTGATTGCTATAACTTTGGTCTTCAATATTAATAGCCACTAATCGTTATAGTTTACCCATCCTACCCGAAAACTAATGAAAATAACATTTGCAACTCCTCTCGTCAAAATACAGTGGCGTGCAAAGTTTCGGACCCCTATTTTTAACTTATAATTTATAGTAGTGTATCTCTGTGATTGTCTGTGGCGTCGTAACAAACGAATAACGAAACATTTTAAGAATGGCTTCAAAGGACTTGTATCCAGAGCCGTTAAACAAAATTAATAAAAAAAAAACAATAACGAACCAACCACTAGATAAGGGATCAATATTGATGCGTTATTTTTGTTTGAAAGCTGATTTAATCGAGATGTTTATTAGCTATAATTCCTGTTCAGACGTATGAACGTTAAAAGAATCTGAGCAACTTATACTCTTCTCATCGACTAGGAATTTACTATTTGTAAATTAGTATATCAAAATAATATGCTTAACCTAGATCTGATACTGATGCATTAAAAAATCTAAATCAAAATAAAAAATACTTTATTCAAGTAGGCTTTTAAAAGCACCTTCGAATCGTCAAAACAGACAAAAATCACTTAAAAAGCTACCACCGATTCTGAATGTAGATTCTGCCTAGAAGAACCGGCAAGAAACTCGATAGGTGCTCTTTTAAAATTGTGTTAATAATTACATTTAAAAATAACAAATGTATGTATTAAACATCCCGTATGAAATCCAGCTATAAATCCTGCTACTAAATCCGTGCATTATTATCATCTATATAATCTTGTACAGAATAATATGCTTTAGCTATTAAAGAATTTTTTAATATACAATTTAAAGTTATTCATTTAAAAATGCAAAAAAATTTGTGGTATTTTGTTATACTAATGGATACCTTGCCCCAGAAAGGAAACATTTACTTTACGAAGTCAAAAGCTTGGTGTTATGAGTTTATCCTTTCTTCTTGTGTTAATACTACGCGAGTCACTATTTCTCTCAAATTATTTTGGATATTTATAATATTTATTTATTTATTTATTAACTATGGTACATAAAATAGGTAAAAACTATTAAATACAATCAAATATAAATGCTCGTAGTTACATCACATGTTTCTTACTTACACTTAAATCACAGTTTAATGAAGTTAATATGCAAAACAATTTAGAAAAACGTAAAGAGAATCTAAAGTAAACGTACAATACATCAATAAAACAGTGACAATTTATGTTAAAGTGGACTAAAACTGAAGAAAAATAACAATAGATAAGGTTTTCAGTTTAACATTGAACGATTATTTTCGAATTATTTTCTTAAAATGATGAACGTTGGTACTGTACATATTGCTATAAATATACTGTGACGCAAGCGTTAGTATACCTACTTTACCAAAAACATCTCGATAGGATTCCATCATCTGGAATCGAACTGAGTTATCGTCTAGTATATACAACTCCTCACCAGCTTACAGTGGAAATTCTGTATTGGTGTTCGTTGAAAAGGTCTCAATATGTAGATTCTTGTTTTTTTTTTTTAATTTATCAGTTATCAAAATAGATATTGCATAGAAGCCTAATCTTCTCTTATATCCTTTCGTACGTGCTATTCCCTTCACTCCTCGTTCCTTTTAAAGGTGGCAACGCATTTGTGGCGCCTTTGCTGCACATGTCCATGGGCAGTTATCACTTCACATCAGATGTTCTGCTCCTTTGTGAGTTATTTATTTATATCTCAAAAAAAAAATGTTTTCATTTAAATTGAGACATCGAATTCTAAGAAGGTTTAGCTTTTTAATTGCGAGAAGTAATTTTTCATATAAAATTGGAATACACGTTGAAAAACTTGAACACAGCAACCCTTAAAATTCAGCGGGTTGTAAAAAAACGCGCTTCCAGGATTTCCTCCGGGGACCGTACATCACGTACAATAACTGTTTCCAGACCCGGTCGAGTCTATTTCGTACTTTTACGGTTTCAGATTTCGTTGAATATTTCTTTAAAATTTTTGGAGGTTACCCATCCCGGGTTTTATTATGATGTTATGGAGATATTAATTAGCGGTGTAATAAAGGATTTTTTTTTTGTATTAATTAGTCCTTTTTCAAGGTAAATTAATTTTTTTACTAATAACTTAAAAAAAAGGAGTTTTTATGTTTGTTACCTCAGAACTCCATTATTTCCTAACTGATTTTGAAAATTATTATTTTTTTTATTTTTTTACTTTACACATAGAATTTTATCAAAATGGTTTTAAAATTGAAATAATTGCTATAAATATATCAAGCAAGTAAACTACATACATATATTGCGTATTTTATGACCAATTCTTTTTATTTTTTCTTAAGTCTTTAACCAAAACTTTTTCATTTTATAAAGTGGGGGAGAGTGTTATATATGTATATTTAAAAAAATAAAGAGCGTGTATCAGGTCTATGGTAAAGAATTTTGTTTTTTTTTTTTTTTTTAAGTTTAAGAAAAATAATAAAATGTGTTACAAAAATATAAAGAGTGTATTGATTAATTACATCTCAAATAATCAAATTATATCATTCCCTATGTATGTATGTTTGTGGCACTATTTAGACCAAACGTGTGGGCTGATATTGATAAAATGTCGTCGTTTAATTCGTCACAGAAAGCATAAAAATTTGAGAAAAATCAAAATGGCCGGTTTTGGGCGCCATAGTGTAAAAAAAAATTACTGTACTAATGTATTGTTGAATTGATACTTAAAATAATTTCAGGTTTCTCATATGGTTTTAGCCTTATTTCTATTTACTTGTTTTGAATAATCCTCCAAAATTATGGAGCAGAATACTATTATTTTTAATACCATAACGCATTCGCCATCAAAATAACATGTAAATAAAGTACCAGAGCAAGATCGATATACGCTAAATTGAAATAGAACGCCGAGGCTCCTCAGCCGCGCACTTATTTCATAGTTTGCATATGCCATACACAGAGGTGGAACTTCACGTATGCCATAAATGCCGTCTTGTTCAATAATTTGCATGTGAATGCATTCAACATGTAAATTTAAGCGTTCCTCAGACCACCGGGACGTGTCGCTAGTCTAATCGATTCTGAATCGATGGATAGAGGCGAGACTTTAAAAACTGGTCAAGTGTGAGGCGGATTCGTGAATAAAGTTTTTTTAGTACATATTGTGTAGCGTCTCTTTCGTGAGCCATAATTGGTAGTGTTATATTATTTCACACAAGCTAATGTTTCACTATCGTCGTTATAATAACATCTAAATTGTACAGACTGTCAACTGGGCATGTGTTGGCCATTTTAACAGCATTACCAACATCGATATTTAAAAGTTAAAAAAACTTACGCATTTGTAATATTTGTAAGGGTCCTTGCGCCGAAACCCAGTGACGTACGAATAGGTATGGTAGTCTTTAACTTCATTATCTATTCAAATATATTGTACGCACGCACAACGTCCATTCACACACTACGCAGGTACTAATATATCATTCTTGTTGGTTCAATTACGTGTAGACATACCCGTGCGGAGTTGAGCGGCCAGGGGCGGATTTAAGGGAAGGCAGAGCTATAGCTGCAGGGCTTCCTAAGACCCCAAAATGTAAAGTTTAAAAAAAAATCGATTAATTAAATGTTTACATATATTATTTGAAAAATCATTAGTTTAGGAATTATTTTTTTTAAATATTTAGCAATGAATTTTTAGATTTTATTCAGAAAATGATTAGGGATTTGCACTCCGAAGTTGCCGCATACAGAATCTGGCCCTGTGCGCGCCATTCTAGATTAGTAGCTCTCTGTCTTCAATTAGATTAATGCTGAATGAAACTTATTCTTCTTGCGCGCTTAGAAATTAGATAATTTCTTTAATTACACATATTTATACCAAAAAACCGGTGTTCCTTTTTTGACTTTTAATGAATTTAGCAGACAAACAAAGACACCAAATGCGTTAAAAAAGACAAAACGGGATAGGAAATAAGAGAAGTAGGGAGAGAAATTAGGCTTCCGACTCTATCGCTCACTGTATGAAACGCATCTATATTAGCTACTTTTCAAATTACCGTAAAAACTAGCGGAGAAAAAACGAGCACAATTATTTAGGTTTTAATCTAGATTATTTGTACAACAAAGAAAAACAATAAGGTAATGAAAGAACTGAACATGCTACGGATGTAATAAAACCGTTCTTATTATAAAACATGTTTCAAAATACGAATTTCTTAAAAGCACAGATTATACATAAAAAAGTGTCAGCTTTGAATGTGGCCATAAGCCTAATAAGAAATATGAGGACATTCGTCCCCGTCACGTACGCTAAGTGGCGTACAGTCGCGCTCGTAAAAGTGGGTGTAACGCATGCTTGCGTCTCACGCCTTGTGACTCGATCACGGATCGCTGGCTGTTACGTGTTCGTGACTGTACAAGCAACCCTATGCTCTTTGTGATCGCATGTACCTTGATAATGTGATGTTCCTTATTACATTTACTTCTAGATCTGCTACGAACTTCTGCACGTAGGCGATGTTAAAATGACTTTACTCGTTGCTACGTCCTTCTGCACGTAGGCGATATATATATAGATGTGCTACGAACTTCTACGCGTGTATATTGTTCTTGTTCACATTATGGATGTGCTAAGGATTTGTATAACTATATTATGACCTCTTACATCCGAAGTGTTTAAGATTAAAGAATAAAAGAACGTTTATACTATAAGTTAGTTAGCTTAGTTTAAATCTTTCCTACATTACTTTAAAACTAAGTTTGGGTTTACATTTTTGGTCTTTAAGATCTTTTAATCCATTTAATTTGCTTAGAAATTGATTTTATCAAGTATCCCATTTTCTTTTTGGAGTTTCAGCAATTTCCATAATTTACGACAACCTACTTTTTGTGTATGCTTGAACAATCTTTTTTTTTCAGCGGTTATTTTCCTTCAGCGGGAAACAAAAAGACCTTTGGTTAATTTATATTTTTGTCAACCAAGTTTTTAAGACTGGTGAGAAATTAATACTAATGTTTTTTGACTTTAATATAACTACAAGTTTAGTTTAACAGTTTCCAAAAAAAGACCAAGTTACGAAACATTTTTCCAACATTTATTACAATTTACACCATCCGCGTATATCATACTCATAATTTTAAATGATACATAGACATGCTACGCCGTAGACTTTGTAGCGGGTCTACGACGTAGCGTATTTATGCCGCTACAAATCTCAGCCGCCTGGCTAAACTGTCTACACCAACTCCTAAATAAACATAAGTGGCTCATATTTAGCGTTTAGCTTCACTATCAGAGGTCACCGGGTTTATTACCATAATATTACTATTAAATATAGTTTTGAATGTTTGTTTGTTTTTGGTAATTGCTTAAACTAATTTGTGTGGAAAATTTTGTGTACTTAGATGATGTACGCCTTATGGGCTTTAACAAGTAAAATTCAAATTCAAAATATATTCAAGCCTAAGCTTTTAAAGCATATTTAAACGTCAATTTAAAAGCTACCACAGGTTCGGAGTTGCAAGATCGATTTTCATAATAACAATGAATTAATCATAAACATTTCAATTTAGATTCTGACTGTAGTCATTTTAATCTTCGCACCATTATTAATTCTTCAAATTAAAAAAAATGAATCATTTTTTAAAAAAGTATTATTATTTTGAATTTGAAATGGATTTTGACGTAAATTATTACACAATTATTTAATAAATATAAGTAAAACTGATTTTAAGAGTGTTATGATAATAATGTGTAAGAGCTATTCACTTAATTTCTTATTCATAATCAATAATGAAATTCTATAAAATGTCAAATGTTTATTGTTTCAGGTGACCAACACGAAGAAAATAAATCCGATGGTAAGTAAAATTAAGGTTTTTCCATTGTTAAACTTTTCTTAACAGTATTTCGAATTCAAAACAAAACTACCTTTCCTATGTAATATTGCTGACTTAAATGACATACATATTTTAATATTTAAATCAAACTGGAAAACCTATTTTGATGAAAGTCTATGGAATAAGTAAAATACCTAATCGGTCAAGCAGTTTTGAAGTTATTGCGGAACATACGTAAATGAAATTTCCGACGACTCGAGAACCGCGCCTTTTTAGGCAGTCGGTTAATATACAATATAATTCACAAAGCAAAAAAATAACTAAATAAACATTTTCAAATCTATATTAATAATTGTAGCAAAAACATTGTACTCCTTTTAACGAAAATTGCACGGACAGAGGAGTATGAAATTTCGCACACTTATGTATAGTTTACATAAAGAAGGTTATAGTAAGGAAAACGAGAAGCGGACGCTCTCGCTGATCCAATCCGCAGACGACGACCGGGAGGAAGACGAAGGCGTTATGCGCACGTTCTTCCTCCTCCATAAGGGAGATACAGGGAGATTCTTCCACACACCACCAGGGCGAGAGAGTACTCTCGGTGCTCGTGAGCACTCTTTAGGCGAAGACGGCCTGTCTAGGCGGGTCAATCGTCCGGGACGTTACGGTAGCATGCGCAAGCGATCCTGTGACGTCCAACTAAGACAATGAGGGCACCGCTGGGGTTTAGTGGGTAGTCTAGTGTACTCACCTCCAGGAGTCCCACATACCCGCCCGGTCTCCCCCAGGCGGGATGCATAAACGCATTCCCCAGCGATAACAAAAAAAAAAGGTTATAGTAAGGAAAGATAAAAATTATGGATAAAAATACATTCAATCAATAAAAAAAACATAACACATACTACCACGTATTTGACGCACGCATGCATACTTTCTTGTTTATTATTAAAGTCTGTGGTCAAATTAAAAATTGATTATCTGTGGTCAATCTTGAAATCGTTGAGAATTTATTAAACTACGACCAAGTTCTGACCGCTAAGCGTTTACTAACTATAATCATTATTACATTAATCATGTCCACGTTGAGTGGCAAAAATGGTAGCTTCCCCTTTAAGTCACTATATGGCGAAATATCCACCACAGACCTTATTCTCTATATTAAAAATCGAGCTAAAACGCCATTACACAATAAAGAAGTCAAAACGACACTTTTAATTTTTTTTTTTTCAGCTGGCAGAGGTATATAGAAAACATGAAACTAATGAATTGAAATATGAAACTCGCGTACACTTTTAGGTAGAAATTTAAACAAATTCGTTACACATTCGTTTACGTAATTATTTTTATACAGAATAAACGCCGAGACCTGCAAAACTTTTCAAAGAGTTTTTGACAATTATTGATCGTTTGTAAAATTTAAATTTTATTTTATTTTAAGTCGAGAATTAGACTTATAATTTTTGCTTATAAATTTCCATAAGATTAATATAAACTGATTATGACTTTTAAACCTGAAAATTGACTGTCAGGCTTAGGTAACAATTACCAAGTTACAGAGTTATTGTATAGAAATTCATTGTCTTTATCTCCTGATCCCACTTTATGTGGGGACAGCACAACATGTTCTTCACTTCTATTCCTTCCTTTCTCTTTTCACCTATCCCTTTCATTTCCCAACACTCAGATCTATACATCACGTCAGGTATTATTATTGTTTTATAAGTACTACCCTTAATTCTTTCGCATTCATGAGTCCCATTATTCCTGTGCCCTGTCTGTATTTCATCCATCGCGCATTCATTCTGTTTTTATGTCCCGATTAACATCCCCATCGTTCTAGATCAATTATCCAAGGTAATGAAAATCGAAGCAGACTGGTAGGAATACACCATCTAAGACAATAGGAAAAATTATTATGCCACTTCAATAGTAAAACTTACAAGTGTAGCTCTACAAGTGTAGCTCTAAAAGTGAAGCTCTAAAAGTGAAGCTCTACAAGTGTAGCCTAAGACCGTTTACAAGTTATTTATTTCATTTATTTATAAGTGCATATAAATTACCGATTACACTGTACGATAAAAGAGTTAAGAGTTGCCGTCTTTAGTTTTACCCCGAGCAACCCTAATTGGCCTGAAAAAAGTTTCATTACGGACCCGTATCCAAAGCCTTTATGAGGTAATTGAGACTTAGAGAGTTGCTTTAAAGTTAATTTCCATGAATTTTATAACGGAAAGTTTTATGAGAAACGTTAATTTTTTTCATATCAGATTTTCCTTAAGTTAATAATGGTAAGACTAGTGATGGTCGGTAGTTTTGTTCGTTATTTTATACTAACATATGCGCGCGAAAAAAAAGCACGATCTATTTTTATATGAAAATAGTGAACAAGTTTCATATAAATAGTAAAAATTAGTTCTCTCATTTACCGTAGGAAACATAATTACGATCATTATAGTACAAATGAAGGCAAAAAATGCTGTCATTTTGATTGAGTGCTGATAAGCAAAAATGTGTCAACTCACAAAATGTCAAATTCGGAAATATTGAAATATTTTGATACTGCATCATCTATTTAATATCATTCAAAAAAATCAAGTTATATAAACTAAATAAATACAAAAAGATTTTCAATTAATTGTTTCGAATTACAAATGCGTTCCATATTTTGCAATTTATTCAATAATCTCAAATATTTAAAGAACTTTTTAGTAGATAATATATTAAATATATCAATCTGCTTTTAATTAGTTATACCTTTTATCAAAAAAGAAAAGAATAGATGGATATATACTTCTTCAAACATATTTGTTAAGAAAAGGTTTGACATCTTTAGAAGCCATTTTCTCATAATAAAGTCAGTATTGCTATCAGCGTCCAATTAATAGTCAAATTGTAAGCATATTGGGAAAATAAACATCAAAATAAACATCTTTTAAGAAAAGACTGAAAAGTTACATTTCTATATTTATTTTCTTATAAATAACTGTGGTTATTTACTAAGTTTTATTACCAACATTCCGTGATACTATTTGTTTAATTGAAACAAACTTTTCTCAGATTCAAAATATTTGTTTGTCAAACAAATTGAAGTGTCAATTCGTAACACCAAAACTAACAAACTTTCTATAAAACGAATATTACCAGGCAGATGAAACTTGGCTGTTATTGCACTTTAAAAATTTCAAGAAACGAAATAAGATGTTCTTAGTGCTCTATACTCTACATTTAGACGTATATCAAATTCAAATTGAAATTCAAAATATACTTTATTCAAATAGGCTATTTACAGCATTTTTGAATCGTTATGTTACAGGTCCATTGGTTATAGATTTTTTTTAAGCTATCGGTTCAGAATGTAGTCTCTACCGAGAAGAACCGTCAAGAAACTCGATAGGTACTCTTTTAAAAGAACATTCATACATTATGGATTTTTATAACATTTTTTTGAAATCCTGTGAGAACATCAACGCACGTTAGATGCACGCCTCTTTGTCGTTAAAATATTCTTGTATGTTTTAATACGCTTTATTTATTAAAGATCTTTTAATGTACGCTTTAAACTTATTAAGTGGCAAATGTAAAACTGTTTGCGGGATTTTATTATAGATGCGAATGCCAAACCCCAGAAACGATGAACTGACTTTATGAAGACGAAAGTTTGGCATGAAAAGTTTATTTTTTCTTCTAGTGTTTACACAATGCCTGTCACTGTTCTTAGGGAAACTATCACTATTTCGAAAGATATATAAAATTTTAACATAAATATATTGTGACGCAACGGTGAGAATACCTAAATTAAATACATCCCGAAAAGAGACTCGACCTCCGAGATTATAAATAGCTCGAATGGCTCTTTTTTGCAAAATGAACACGGTTTCAATGTCTGTGGCATTGCCCCAAAGCAATATGCCATAAGACATAACACTATGAAAGTAACTAAAGTATACTGATCGAGCAGTGTCAATCAGTAAAATTTCTTACTTTTCTAACAGCATAGGCTGCGGAGCTGAGTCTTCCTGCAATCAATAACATAATGTGACTATAACTACGTTAATACTATTTGCCATTAAATATTTGTACAGATTTTTAACTTTCACAAGCTCGTCAATAGACTAGTTGGCCTAAATGACACTCTCGCCTGTCATACTTAGTTAAATGGTTGTTAGGCAACGTCGTCCAAAGTCTTCAGGATTCTGGTTGCTTAAATCCGTATGCTTATAAAAAAAAGTAAAACTAAAGTAACAGCCTGTAAATGCCCCACTGCTGGGCAAAGGCCTCCTCTGCTATTAAGGAGAAGGTTTTAGAGCTTAATCCACCACGCTGCTCCACTGCGGGTTGGCGAATATACATGTGTCAGAATTTCTCTCGACTCGTGCAGGTTTCCTCACGATGTTTTCCTTCACTGCCGAGCTCGAGATGAATTCAAACACATATTTAGCACTTGAAAAACCAGCGGTGCTAGCCGGGGTTTGAACCCGCGATCATCAGTTGAGATCGTCGTGTTCTAACCACTAGGCCATCTCGGCTCATATGCTTATACGCTATAGTTATATATCATTGACGTTAAGATAATATAATTACTAAATATAGTGATGAAGAAAACGTTTTAGTAAATACTTTTTACTAAGTCTTGATAAGCAATAAAAATATTATTATATACACACCGATTTTAGATAATTGTTAAGTATTTAATATAACGGGTCTCATCGCGATAACTAATGGTAGTAATACCTTTTTTATTGCCCGATGTTTCGACGAAGTTGCATCCGTCGTAGTCACGAGCTGAAAAGCCAGTTAAATATGAATAGTATAAAACGTGAAAGCTTAAAATATATAATAATTGTTAAAGTTTTGTGAAATACATTTTCATACATCACAATTGCTTCTCTCGCAATTGATAAAAATTTGAATTAATGTTAACATGTAATAAAAACTTTTAGACATATAAAATTTTTTTATTATTATTATTTTAGGTTTTTTTTATAATATTTGTGACGAATTTCTGCGTCATTTCTTAATCGATTTTAAAAATTCTTATCTTAATATTTAAAACGCTATACTTTCACATAGTCTTATAGACTATTTCGAAAATCGAATTATTAATCGGCTTGAAAATCAATTCAATTCTTTGGTTAAGAATAACTGGCATAAGTGTCTATGTAATCGCCATTGCGTATTTTGACTTTAAGTGGGTCGGCTTTTTTTTTATTTTAATTATGGAATGTATAAATACCCTGTATAAATATAATGACCCTGATTAAAAAATATTACCTTAAGATACTTTTTTTCGTACTAGTCTTAGGACTTGATTATTTTTAATAATGTTAAATACGTGATGCCCTATCAAAATACATAAATAACATCGAATGTGACGTTTTGTAGGTTGACACATTATTGCTTATCAGCATCCATGTACGGGTGCTTGCGTATAATAATTGCTTGTGTGCAAAATTTTAAATTGAACCATTAAGAGGCTTGGATAAAATGTTTTTGGAAAAGCCCTTATTTTCATGCAAAACTTCATCACAGTCAGTTCAATAGTAAAAGGTGAAAACGTTTGAAATAAAATAATAAAGCTACATACGTATTTATGAAATTACTACTTACAATGTATAATATTTGGTTAAATTATGGAACGCTGGAACTACAACCGCGTTCCCCCGACACACCACAGATGACATTGCATTATGCATACCGCATTTAGCGATAGCACATAGATTCACATGTAACATGATATTGTTATTGCAACGCTTGGAAATCGACTCGCTTGTAGTACGCTTAGCGCTGAGCACGCTTCGCTTAACGCTGAACACGGTTCGCTTAGAGTTGAATTAGAATAGCTTGAGAGTTATCACGTTTGTTCTAGTGGATAAGTACGCTTTTCTTAAATGTTACTAGATTTTTGAGTTGATGTTCGTGTTTTAGAAGGGTGAATACGATTTTGTGATTTTAAAATAATTTTGTTTAATTTAATGTTTCAAATAATATTATATTTTTGAAAAACTTTTTAATATAAAGACATTTAATTAAATCATTCTGATTTTAATTAATTACTTTATCATATAATTATTTATCAAAATAGAAAAGAAATGTTGGATAAATACTTCTGACATCTTTTCACCATATTCTCAAAATGAATTTCGTGTGGCTTGACGTAGTATCGCTAATCAGCGTCCAAATATAAAATGAAATAACATCAAGCAAAAAATTAACATTTCATTATTTATGTCAGTTCGCGCATTCAAACGCGTGCAAGTCGACGAAAAAGGTTTACTCGAGCAAATCGAACGTATCACGCCTTCCTTTCGCAGCAACTGGACTGCACAAATTGAACTGCACAGGTAAGCCGGTGCTCGTAATCGCCTCTTTAGCTACTAGAAGCAATATTGTATTTGCCTTTCCTCATAAAGCCTCTACTAATGAGGTATTAGGAAAATCCAGGTCTTTACTGAGCAGCTTAAATTCTTGCGTCATAAAATAGTAGAAAGGATTTTTACTTAAGCGTTGTATTGTTTTTAAACGTGAATACTTTAATAAAGCGACTTTAAATAAAGGAGGTGCTCAGTTCGTTGAGGGAATTTTGTTTATGTATGTTTCCCGATTAATCAAAGATAGTCTGACCAATTTGGTTATTTCTTTTTTACCTTCTTTCAAATTGGTCCTAAAGAATTTTAATCAAAATCAGTTCAGTTGTATGATTTTAAATGAAAATAACTAGAATATGTTTGTCATCCAAATAACCGAAATTTAATATTTTGCGTTTGAAGTAGGTTCCTTAAAAAAAAGATATCTTAGCTATTAATTTAATATTTCTTCTTATTGGACTCATATATATCTCATCTCATATACCTAAAAAGTGTAGCAAAAACTTGGTACTTCTTTTTAGGAATTTGCGCGGACGGAGGAGTATACGGAGTGCAAATATTTATATCAATAAAAAAAACATTACACGCACTATGTATTCGACACACACACAAAAGAGGATTTATATTTCTTTGTATTTGTATTTATATTTCTCTTTTGTTTATTATTGAACTTTTTTAATAATATTAAATGTTCACAGATTGCAATTATACTTGATCTTGCGCGAAGGTTTATAAAGGCATAGTATAATTGGACGCTGACAAGCAATAAATTAAAAAAAATAAAAGCATATTATACCATACAAGAATATTTTGACGTCAGAGGCGTGGATTTGATTCGCATTGATTCTGTATCCGGATAGTTAAAATGTAATAGAAATATATTATGTGTATATGATTTTAAAAGAATTACTATCGAGTTTCATGTCGGTTCTTCTCGGTAGAGACTACATTCCGAACCGGTGGTAGCTTTATAAAAATCTAAAATAAAAATATGACATGTAACTTGACGATTCGAAAATGCTTTAAAATCCCATTTGAATAAAGTACATTTTGAGTTTGAGTTTGAATACTATGTCGAGCCACAGGGACTTCATTGTGAGAAAATGCATTATCAAAATACATCAATATCTCCGAGTCTAACTTTTTGTGGATTGACTTGATCTGTGGTAGGTGGCGCGCGTGTCGTACTTTATTGTAAATTAACGGCCGCAAAACCGCGGGAAAAAGTTTGTATTCTAACATACACACATACAAGCTTCGTCATTCAAGGATCTGGACCGTGCTCTCGCGTCATTGCCGCTAAAATTACCAGCATTCCCCAAGTGTCACTCGCGAACAATATCAGTTGGGCTATTGTTTAAAAAATATATATTAACACGCGTATTCATCGGCGAGCGATTTATGGAACAAAGCGCTTTAAACGTTCCGAGGTTAAGCGTAATTAAGCGAGACAATTAATCACGTGTTGAAAATACTTTAGCGAAATTTTATAATCATTAACAATCAGCGGCTTTGTATTATTTATTATTATTAATAGCTGAGTATATTAATTCTCTTTTAATTGTTAATTATTCTCTGTGACATTTTTTATCTATAGATATGTTTTTTAATGCTGTCGACTGTTTGATGTTAAAAGTATGCTAATTTCGGGGACACTACAGTTATCGTTAATTTTAAACAATCGAGATAGAATTGATATCGACACGTCCAAATTATAGATGCACTTAACTTATCGTTGGCGTTTTTGAAGGGTAAGTTTTGCTATTGAAAATCCGCGTGAATGAATTAGTAAGTTTGCTTGATTATATTTATTTGTCTTGAAATGTTCACTATTGCTAATCTTTACCCTACAGTTTGACAAGCTTATCAATTTTCTATTTCGCCTGTCAATATCAGTCACGAACTGGTTGCTGGCAACGTCGTCTTAAGCGGTCGGGAAAATGGGTACCAAAATCCAAGAGCTTTACAATATCTATAGTTTGATGCTGAAAAGCAATAATATGTCAACCCAGAAAAAGTAATATTTGGAGATATTGATGCATTTTGATAATGCGTTACGTATTTAGTATGGCTCAAAAAATTACAAGTCACTTAACCTAAATAAGTACGGAAAAAAGTGTCTTAATTTAATGTTTCGAATATAGAAGTGTGTTACATTTTTTTTTGCGATATTTAATAATCTCATACATCCGAAAAACTTATCATTAGACAAAACTTTTCGTCATACCAATCTGCTTTTAATTAATTATACCTATTATCGAAATAGAAAAGAATAGATGAATATATACGTCTTCAAACTTTATTAAGAATAGGTTTGACATCATAAGACGCTATTTTCTCAAAATTAAATCCATGTGGCTTGACATAGTATTGCTTATCAGCGTCCAATTAAAAAATATAATTAATAAACACCATATTACAATATTTGATATAACAGTCACAATTTTTTCAAAGATTATCTTCCTTCATCGTTATACTTAAAATCACACTGACATATTAATCTATGCCACATTCCAATCGAGAAGACACAGAATTAGTCACGTAACGACGAGCGGTGCTGCATTACAAAAGATTTACTTCCCATGAATAAGCTTTCAAAGTTTAATGGAATTGGATGACGGCTTAATTGAATCATCCGAGACGGGCTCATAAGGTAGCATCAGACTGATGGAGTAACGCGCTGTTTTGCGCTGCGATTTATGTATGATTTTGGGTTGTAATTTGTTTGGAAATGTCATGTAGTTTAATGATGTTACATGTGTGTTCATTTATTGGAACATCGATCGACGTATTTTAGATTCTAGATAAAGAATTTCTACAATTAAGATTAAAGAAAATTAAAAATAAACAACAGTCTTGAACGCTAAATATTAATTTAGTTCCTTCAGTTATTTTGGTTTTATAATTTTTTTTATATTTTAATAAGAATTCTATGGGACAAATCTGAATGTATATTCTCTCGAAAAAAAACTGTTTTCAAATCCGTCTACGAATAACGGAGTTGAGCCCGAACATACATCAAAATATATTAACTACTGAATTGAGAACCTCCTGTTTAAAGTTAAAAACTCGGTAAATGCCGACCTTGAAACATAAGTTACATTATGACTTGGCGGAATTAAAAAATCAGAATAAAAATATGCTTTATTTATGTAGGCTATTACAAGCACTTTTGATTACGTATTAAGTTTATAATTCATGCATTTAATTACTTTTGGTTAATTTTTCTGCCACATTAAATGAATTTACTAAACAAACATAAAGAAATATCGTCGGGGATATTTCAAAACCGCGTATATAACTTTTTCTATAAAGTTAAAATTTGAATCAAATACTAAATCACATTATTGATAAAAATAAGGCTTAGGGGCATTTTCCATTGCGTGAAAATGGACCTTATTGTGAAAGCTAGTTACGCGGTTTTGCATTATCCCCGATGATATATAAACTATGAGGCAATTGGATATTTAATATTCAAAAATTAAGGTTTTATTCGTATCTTATATACTGCCATATCTTTATTTATTTAAACTTTGTCAACTCATTATTTGAACTTTCTAAAGGCATAATACAATTAAATTCCAGTAGGTGGCGCATTTATTTTACCGCCGAAATTAAGTTTTAGATGGTCTTTCGGGATAATGAAATCTACATTAAGATGAGCCACGAGCAACTATATTACTCCAATGTAAACAATTATTCTGTGTTGTAAGGTCTTTTAATATTTACTTTCTCTATATTTTATGAAATATTTCTAATTTTAATACATCTATATCTAAATTCAGCGAATAATAATCAGAAAAGTGTACCATTGAAAGAAACATTTGTGTGTGTGTGTGTGTATATACGGGTATATATATCGATACCTCCCACGTAAGTTATTGTAAGCCACAAAATTGCCGTTAGCGTTTTTACTGAATACTACACGAATTTGCATTGCTTAATGCATTCAATGTGAAAAAATATCAAAAATCTTTTTTTTTCAAGGAATGTTACAACTTTCAAACTAAAACGGATTAAAAGTGCTCCACTGTAAAATTGTAATTTTGGGGTTACAACAACTTACGTGGGAGGTATCGATATATATCCGTCTCGTAGAAACTACAGGTGACCGGAGGGTCGGCGGCTTGGGCAGCATATCAGTATACCATACAAAGAGTGCTGCCAGTTTTTTGGGCACCTTTATTTTTAAATAGAATTTTTTTTTATATTACAAAAATATAATTTTAATGTATTAACGAAATTTAAATTAACGCACAAATTAACCGCTTATTTAGTTTTGCGTTCTGATAACCGCAACAGCTGTGGTTGCTGTTGTGTGAATGCGCCCTAATTTTATAATTCACTAGCTGCCCCACGCGTTTTCACTTGCGTATACAGTCATTAATGTGAGTCATAACGTGATGTAATATAGCCTATAACCTTCCTCTATAAACAGGCTATCTAACGCAAAAAAATATTTTTATTCGTTTCAAAGATTACCCTCTACAAACAAACTTACAAACAAATTACCTTTATAATATTAGTATGAATAAGTTAGATAGATAAGGTTTTTATTGCACACATAAGATAAAAGATATTGAAAAATAATATTTATCAGGATGTTATAGAAAGCATGCAAAGACAGTGTTATTGCTAACAGCGATCTCTTACAGACAGCCTTTAGTCAAAGGATATGTCTGTGAAAAAAACGGGACAGTGCAAACAATTATAAAATTAAAACTTAAATAAAAATGAGTAAATTAAAATACGTATTAATATACACAAAAATTATTAATAGATAAAGTGTAATTACAAAAGTACAATATAAACATTCAAATAAAATAATATGTAAAAAATACATTTTAAAATATATATCAATTATTACATTAATAAAGTATATAACGATATATAAAAAATAAATATAAATAACTAAACGCACAACCCTCAACGGCCTTCAATAGGGTCCTCTGATCCTGTGTCGAGGGTCCGGAAACTCGCACAACACGAACACAAACATTCGTATGGCCAATCAACCGTTTGCTGTGAGTGAAGATCAACCCGCGACCGCGCATTTCAGTCGGTTGCAGTGATCAGTGCACCATCGTGTCTGATTGAATATCTGCAGGGAGATTATTCCATAACTTCGCTTTCATCGTAAAGACTTCTCTTTAAGATATGAAGCCATATTATAAGATGTATTGACATATATGGACGCTGATAAGCAATACTGTGTCAACCCACACAGACTTTATTTTGAGAAAATGGCGTTTTAAGATGTCAAAGTTATTCGTAATAAATTTGTTTGAAGACGTATACATTCACCTTTTCTTTTCTTTTTTGATAAAATGTATATTGAATCAAAAGCATATAGATTTGTTTAATATATTATATAATAATAAGTTTTTAAATATTTGAGATTATTTAATAAATTTCAAACTATGGAATGCACCTGAAATTCGAAACATTGAATTAAGAAACTTTTTTCCATACTTACTCAGTTTAGATGACTTGAAATTTTTTTGAATAATGTTAAATAGATGATGTAGTATCAAAATTAACTTTTTGTGGGTTGACACATTATTGCTTATCAGCATCCATATATTCACATAGTATAAAACAAAGTCGCATTCGTCTGTACGCTCACAACTTTTAAAATACTCAACGGTTATTTATTCCCTTTCATCCTCTATTCCCTTTAAACGCGGTTACACCTTTGCCTCTAGCGGTTGTGAAAAATATTAAATATTGCAAAAAATAAATGATCATAGACAACGGTAATCCATTAAAAAAAGAACAAATATAATCACAATAATTTTATTAAATCTTAATTTACCAATTTCCACAGTACAGTTTTACGGATAATTTTCTTTGATTCTTTAGAAATCCTTAGTATTATTATAAATGTGAAAGTAACTTTGTCTGTTTGTTACGCAATCACGCCCAAGCTACAGAACCGATTTAAATAAAATTTGGTACAGAGATAGTTTAGAGCCTTAGAAAGGACACAATGCCGAAAAAATACACGTACCTTGTGGAAATACAATGTAAACGGGAGCGCGAAACCGAATTCCACGCGAACAAATTCATTCCGATCTTAGCCAAAACACTCACTTAAAAAAAAAAACAAATTCCATTAGAATTTAATAATGTAATCCCGATGTCCTTTACCATTCCAAACGTTTCAATAAAAAAAAAAGAAAATTTACGTGAAACAATCGCGTCACATACAGCCTTAAAAAATAGATAACGAACCTCGAACCTTTTAGATAAAGATAAAAATACGATAAAATGTATTTGTGTACTCTCGTTCCGTCGTTTCTGCTTTTATCTCTTAATCCGACACTGTACGGGTTATTTGAACTCGTATAGCAATGATTTAATCGGGATTACTGTTGAATTCTGATTATTTAAAAAGTATATATTTCGCTTAAGTTTTTTAACTCCCGACGAAAAACAGTTAAAAGTTTGACCACTATCCTTCTGTCTGTGGCACCGCTCCTAAACGGGTGAACCGATTTGAATGCAGTTTTTTTTTTATTTGAAAAAGGGTTTTCTGGCGATGGATGATAGACATGTTCTACCAAAATCGCTTCAGCCATTTCAAGATCATGAGCTCTTTTCTTCTTACTTGCGGTAGGAATCACAATAATAGCATAGTTATGTTGCATACAAAATTATGGAATTTTTGGTCTGATTCTGCAGCTAGGATCAGCTGGAGACACAGCTCCTCACCAATTTACAGCAGAGGTATCGTGTTGGTGCTCGTTGAAATGGTCTCAATGAATACATTATGGGTTTTGTTTTTAATTTTCAATTTTAGTCAATTATTAAGTTCCGTGAGTATGTGAAAGCTTGTCTGTCTTCTACTATCATACTTAATTATTATTTACATACTTTTTGCTGGTACCTGCGACTAGTCTATGTTACTCCTTATAACATTATCTATCTGCAAGTCTCGTCAATATCTGCCCAGCCGTTTCAATTATTAGCTGGGACAAACGAACAGACTGACAAAAATGTTAAAAATTGTGTTTTGATGTGAGTATCGTAAATACTTTCATAGGCATTTAGTTAATAGCTGTCAATTTGAAATTACAAACAGATACTTCAATTTTATTTATCTGTATAGAATTTAATAAGTATTAAGACGCCATAAGTGATCGCCTTAATGAGGCGGCCAGAAGGTACTTTTTGTTGCGAATATAGATAATAAAGGAAATTAAATAGGCGATGAACGTTTAACGCAGACGAAGTCGCAACTCCGAATAACATCAACATGACAAAGTCAAAGAAATACCTCGTTTATGTTCAAATAATAATACTTATTAGAGCATATTGTACGATTCGGGACAGGCAGGTTCAATACTTGTATCATTGTGTCGTACAACTGGAGCGCACCACCGCCATCTTGGTAACGGATTGTCAAATGCATCCGGATAGCATATTTCGACGGAAATTTTAATCGAATGCATGAATGAATGTGAAATTGTTGCAACTGATTTTAAATCGAGAAATGCAAGTATTTTCATTGATTGAACGTCTCCACGTTATATAATCTTCTCGCGGTCTTGACCGCTTAAATTTCCGTTTAGTCAAAACCAAAATGAAGAAACGAGACTTTTTAAAAATAATAAACGATCTTCAAAAGCAATATACGCAAATCCATTTCATTTTCATTTGATTTTTAATATTTAACGATGTTATATCTTTTGTTTTTCTCCTTAGAATTGTTGTTTTTTTGTTATTATTTGTAATCCTGAGGCATAAATGAGAAGTTTATTGTTTATTTTTGCTGTTTTTTCTATGTTTGTACCCGAAGAAGATTATTCTATTCTATTCTATTTTATAATATAAATATTTTTTATATATTTTAAATTTTCATAAAAAAATAAATGGGACCAATCAAGAAAGAAGAATGTATATAGCTAAAGAAATAAAACAAACAAACGACGAATTGAGCATCCCCATGTTGAAATCGGTTGATAATCTATGATTTTAATGAATTATATTTAGAAAACTCTATTATGGATTTATTTTACTCCTCAAGTGGCTAATAAAATAATAGCATACCTTAAAAACATTTCACGATGTTCAAGCTTAGAAAATATAGTTTATTCCATTACGTAACGGAAAGAGATTTATTAATACAGTAGCGTTTGCCCACAACTTGGCTCCCACCAATTTTGATTTCTCTTTACAAATATTGAATACTCACTTTATACCTTTAGAAGTTGAAATTTTTAAAATCCGTTCTTAAGTGACTTAACATTAACCTTTTCGCTAACTTGACTTAACACGACTTTTAACTTAAATTCATTATTGAACGCATCACACTTAACTTTCGAATATAAAGACGTAAACTTTGAATAGAATGTCTTAATAGTGTAAAGCTCATACAACGGCTGGCTCGAATTACCACACTCTAACAGAATATCGACGTAACGTGGCTAATATGGCTGCGTCACGTACGATAGGTTTAGCCAATAGGACAGCCAATTCTCCGTCTCACTTCTCATACATCTTCCGTTTTCTTAAGCTGGTTGCATGTGTGTTTCTCTCGTGCTGCAAATGTCCGTCTGCGACGGTGATCACTCATCATCAAGTGTTCTTAACATCGCTTAAAATAAGTCTTGTCAGCTTGTTCACTATATCTTTTTATAAAAAAAGAAAAATATTTATTTATTTACTTTATTACACAACTATTTAAAATATATTAAGTAAAAGGCGAGCTTAAGGCTATATAGCCTTATCTCCTAGCCAACCTTAGGGCATGCAAGAAAGAATGTTGAGTAGAGAATCGGTATATTCTTATTAAAATTATGTCACTATATTATTAAGCTTAAGTTTTGTCATGTCAGTTAATATGAACGCGTCGTTTCACATCAACACGAGCAGCACATGTTGTCGAATGTAAACGTGACATTAAAATGCGATATAACATTTAAGGAAAAATTGTCAACGACCTGATAATTTTAGGTCACAAAGTAATAAGGTCATTATTACAGACCCGCTGACACGGCTCAGTGATTTCATCTCGTATGTATCCAATTTACTTAATGTAAAATTCAATTATTAAAAAGTTACATTTTCGTCCATTTGGATTACATAAATATATTTTTTGTAAGTTTTTCGTTAAATATTCACAGATATCCTGTCACTTACTGTTTTACTTCCAGAACAAGGTCCTGAGTTTGGTACGGAACCCTGATATTTTGCTGGCCCAATCAAATACGATTGGTTAAGTGGTGTAATATAGCCTACTACTCGTAGGCTTTCCTTGCGGTTTCACTCGCGTTTATGGTCACTGCTTCGCTCCTATCAGTCATAGTGTGATATATTATAGCCTATAGGCTTCCTCAATAAATCATCTAACACAAAAAAAAAATTCAAACAAAGAAACTCTCCAGCTTCATAATATTAGTATACATAACCGTCCTCAACAAACAACTATCCAACGCATAAATAATTTTCAAAATCGGATCAGTAATTTTAGAAATACGGGTAATTTCTTCTTTTAGAAATTACCCGTTACTTACGAACTTACAAACAAATTTTAACTCTTTTTAATATTTGTATAGATATTCAAAGTTCTATCTCGAGAAAAAAAGGATCTTCAGTGTTGCTTATATTAAGATACTACACTCTTGTCCTGCTGTAGATGACTGACGTATTAAAGCAATCTTAATTTATTTGTGTAATTGCAGTCTCTTACAATTTCACTCGCGTGTATGGTTACTTCTTCGCGACTGTATTAATCTAAAATACGAAAAAATAAATTTTTAATATCGTATTAATAGGTTCGAGGTTATGTCCTACCCCCTCATAATATTAGTACAGAAGTATAGATGAAAAACAATACAATCTTAAAAAGTGTATATCGACAATGGTATACAATGGAATAGCGGATCAAAGGATTCAGGATTTACAGATCAGTTTCGAGAGTTAGTTTCTAATCTGCAAGAACAAACCTTGTTTCTCAAAGCGTCTACAAACTATTCACAAATATAAACCACGTTCAAAAAGCTGACTTTCAACAATTGAACCAATAAACAATTCCCTTGATGAAACTTTTCAAACATTGTTTGCATTTAATCTCGTTTCGTAGGTAAATTTACATGTATTATTAGTTTTTCAAATAGTTTCGATTGGCTTAGAGCCCCTGCAGACTTTCTATTGGTCGAGTTTAATCGACTGACTAATTATCGGACTAAAGTAATTACAACCAACGTGAATGAATATGGATCCCTAAAAAGCTTTTATAAGTCTACAAGGATAAAACAGAAATTGACAATTATATCTTATGTATTGACGAGCGCTCTGGTAATGGTGCTGAATGTACAACTAACACCACAGTTGCGGGCGCTCGGGACAGTCTCGGTGTTTGTCCTTATGGGTCTACCGAGTCTCGAAGAGCATGTAATCGTATCACAATTACCTGATAATTTTCGTTACACTTAGTAGGGAGATTATTCTAGTCTAAGTGGGTACTAACTTGCTCTCAGGGCTTGTGTAGGTCAGGTGGGAATCGTTATGTGTAAAAATCAGTATCAATATGTAGACTACAATAATAAGCAGATCCTGATATGATTGGTAAAAAAAATAGGAAGGTGATAATGATCTCGAAATGCGTATTGTATTTGTTTATAGTGTATGTCCGAAAATATTACTTGTAGCAAGAAATATGTCGAACAAAAAAGGTAGAGAATTACATACTCTATATTCTTTTTAATAACTTCAATCAACGTATCTCGCATTGCTAACAAGATAATCGCAGACAAATTTTCAGCCTCATTAAAACGAGATGGCGGCGCAAGTGCAGTCTCTTTCAAGGTCGATTTAAAATGTTAAATAACTGAAGAAAATTAAAAAATACATATACATAACGTTTGTAAAACGTAAATCCAAATACGCTCTAAAGTCTAGCCTACTTGAATTTTTAAAAATTATAACAATTTTAAACTTATCAAATGTTAAAAAATATATAAAATCTGGTAGATTATTAAAGCAACCATCAGACTTTCATCTAAAATACGTGATATTCGTAGCGTTATATAACAGCATTAATATTTTAAAAGCACAAAATCCCACTCTTTATTGGTATCCCGCATTTTATTAAAATGCGGGCTCTTATCTCTATATTTATGACGTGAAAGCGTCCTTAAAATATTATGGCATTCAAAACCTCTTGCGTCCTTTTATATCAAACTGTGACACTTCTTGAGTAAAACACGAATGATATGAAGAACACGTTTTTCCTGGAAGTAGAATAATAAAAAATAATGAAATAATCAAAGCGATGTTTGAGAAGAATACTTTATGTGAATAAATAATAAATCCATGTACATCTTTACAGTATAAAATAAAGTAGCTTTCCGTTGTTTGTACGCTTAGATCTTTTAAACTACGAACCGGATTTTAATGTGGTTTTTGTCAATGAATAAAGTTATTTAAGAGTATGGTTTATATATATAATACATACATATTATAGTAGAGAAAAGCCGACATTTTCAAAGATTTGTTATGTAAAGTCGTAAAGAACTACATTGCACCCATGTAAAGCCAGGGCGGGTCGCTAATAACATATAACATTTAAAACTTAAATATTAAACTCTTTATTCAAAAAGGAGGTAACTATTTTAAGTGTGTTAAAAATAAATAAATTTATTGTTTTTTTTTGGTTTTGTCCGATGATTTAAAACATGCTTAATTACAATAAAAAGTAGAAAAGTAATATCCAACTGCGACAAAAACAATAGAAATATCAAAGTTATCGAATGAATACAAAGTCATAAGCAAATACTAATCTATACTAATATATAAAGCTGAAGAGTTTGTTTGTTGTTTGATTGTTTGCTTGAACGCGCTAATCTCAGGAACTACTGGTCCGATTTGATAAATTCTTTCAGTGTAAGATAGCCCATTTATCAAGGGAGGCTATAGGCTATATATTATCACGCTAAGACCAAAAGGAGCGGAGCACCAATGAAGAATGTTTCAAAATCGGGGGATATTTTCCTATTGAGAGAGCTTACGCTGCGTGCGCTGCGTAAACGGTTAAAGTTTCACAAAAATCATGTATGACAGAATTATTCCCCTTTAAAAAATCCGCGACAGCATATGTCTATCTTTTAAGGTTAGCTCACTATAATTTTTTTATGCTAACCAAATTTGTTCTAAAATAATGCATTATTAGCCCAAAGTTAATTTATTCCACGCGGACGAAGTCGTGGGCGGAAGCTAGTTATGTATATATTTTTAAAATGTACAAGAAACGTCCTTTCCAATGATACCAGATATAGTATATTAATCTCTATTTTTTGACAGAGTACTTCATGCCTGTAAGAGATTCCTCTTTAGATTTAGTGACGCGTCATATAGCTTATAACTAGCGGACGATTAAGACGCTTCTAACGATACCTCATTTACCCAGTTCTAATAAGAAGTTTAGTAGCTATGAGGGTACAAATAACAAACTTTTAACATCAAAACCCTCCTTTGGATTTTCCGCAGTCGGGTAAAAGTGCTATAAAAATCTTATTTATTTTACTAATTTTATCGTTTGTCGTACTGGATAGATAGAAAAACTAATTTTACATAGTTGACGGCATAAACAATATTTACATTAACGCGAGCGAAGCCGCGAGAAAAAGCTAGTTAAAATGGTTTCTAAACATGTCAAACCTATTCTAAATAAGTTCATTTGAAGAAGTATATATCTATCTTTTCCTTTCTATTTTGATAAAAACTATAATGATTTAAAAGCAGATTATACAATAATAAGTATTTAAAATATATGAAATTATAGCATAATCCAAAATATGGAACACACTTAAATGTTCGAAACATTAAATTAAGATACCTTTTCCCATCCTTATTCAGTTTAAATTAATTATAATTTTTTTTTAATAATGTTAAATACGTAACGCATTTTAGAATACATCAACATCTCCAAATTTGACTTTTTGTGGGTTGTCACATTATTGATTATCATTCATCATCCAACTATAAGACCCGACAAAAAATCAATTGATGACATTTCAACGCTGTCAATACCCGGTACTGGCACTTATTAATTTAGCATTCGAGGGCTAAATTAATTACTCCTGATTGACGTTTCTAGGACAAACCCTTCTACCGCTGGAAATGTGTCAAATTGTACCGCCCTATTTGTGTCTATGTCGGGATACGATACGCGCTCAATGTATTACTAGATACATGTTTTTATATGATGTATGGTATTTTATTAACAAATTTTCGTTTTATACTTTTCACCCAATTCACCCCCTAAAGGAGTAAGTTGGATTCCGTGTAAATTTTTAATACAATTATTAAGTCATATTATAGACGTGTGATCAAAGGAATGGTTTTTTTTTTTTACTTTTTATACTTCAATAATATTTTACCCCTTAAAGGGTTGACTAAAAAAGATTGAAGATGTACTTTTTTATCCAGTTCGATGTTACTTAAAAGCAGAACTAATTGCTTATAGTACCTTTAATAGATAATTAAGGACAGAAGATTTTCTTATTGTATCTTTACATTAAACGTTCCTCACGATTACACAAAGCAAAGAATTAGGTGAATAAAGCTTTTGAAAAATAATTAAATCAACCGACTTTAAAGGAGGGAAGGTTGTCAATTCGTAGCGTAATTTTTTTTTATGTTTCTTTCCTTACATTTTTAAAATAGGTGAAGAAATATTTTTTCGATTTGAAAGAGTATTCAGATTGGTGTCATAAAATTCTCATCAAAATCAGTTCAGTAATTTGGTTTTAAAATCTAAATAACTGATATAAATGTGTCATCCACATATTAGCATTTTATTTTCAACTAGATATTGCTCGCGACTTCGTCTGCGATGTCTGTGATGTCTACGTCATAGTTTCAGCCTGATCGGTTTAAAATTGATAAAGTTTCATACAAACTTTCATCCCTTATTTTATCTTCTTGGGATAGAATTAATCAAAATCCTTTCTTAGCGGATGCCTACGTCATAACATCTACCTGCATTCCAAATTTCAGCCCGATCCGTCCAGTGGTTTGGGCTGAGCGTTAATAGATCACTATGTCAGTCAGTCACCTTTGAGTTATATATATTTAGATGTATACGCTTACATATATAACAACATACATAGATATATTAAATAATACTATTTAATAATCTTAAGTACTTTCCATTATAATGCCAAAATTGAACCCTACACCTGAAGGAAGTTACAAGCGGAACTCGTTACAAAAATAAATTCTTAAAAATACATTCTTATATGTGTTCTCGGTGTATTACGTGAAGCGAGAAATGCATCAAATTAGGGTAAAAAGGAAGCACTGGGGCTTAACAAGAGTTGGCAACGAAACGGAATTTAATAGTGTTGAGAGCGCTGCGGATGCTCACTGGTAGTGTTGATTCTGTTTCACGAGAATATCACGTTCACCATTTCATTTATATAATACTAGCTGTCCCTTGCGGTTTCACTCGCGTTTATGATTGTTCCTATGAATTGTAGCGTGATGTAATATAGCCTATAGCCATCTTCAATAAATAAATAAATAAAATAAATAAATAAATAAACGCATCACACTCAACGGCCCCCATTATAATCACGTGACCTTGTGTCGGGGGTCCGGAAACACTCACAACACTAACACAAACACCCAGACCAGGACAAACATCCGTATGGCCAATACAGACGTTTGCCGTGAGCGGGGATCGAACCTGCGACCGTTAGCGCTTCAGTCATTTGCAGTGACCACTGCGCCAACGTGTCCGTCAAAATATACCATATAACACAAAAAATATTTTTCAATTCGACACAGTTGTTCCTGAGATAAGCTCGGTTAAACAAACTCTTCAGCTTTATAATTTTAGTATATGATAAGATATTGTGGGGTATTGTCTATATGCATCACTTTATATTGCATAAGCGAGGATTACACTTATATGTTTTGCTCTCAGACTTTCATAACTATAAAGTTTTTTTTAGTAAAACTTACAAATTTTCGAAAGATAAATAGACTGTTTTACAATTGTTCCGTCTGTTGGTTGAACTAAAACTCCGCTCATACTATATCTACATTCCGAATTAGTGGTATCTTTAGATCTAGAAAATTAATTTATAAATTGATAAAAAATTCATTTGTAACTTTGTACGTAGGAGATCTGAAAAAACTGATTTAAAAATTACTTTTTACGTTAGATAACCTGTTTATTGAGGAAGATTACAGGCTATATTACATTACGTTATGACTCACAAAAACGAATCAGAAACCATAAACGTAAATGAAACTGCACCGATACATTCTAGGACCGACACTCACATGGACGAAGATTGGGGTAAAACGTAGTTAATTGCACATCTGTAAACACGTCATTAAAATGTCGTAATGAGGTAACAATTAACATAATACAAATAGGATTGACCACAATCTCGAGATGTTTGTACCAACACTTGATTAATGCACAACGTGTAATGTTGTGCTAAATCAATTAACGACATTCGCAACTGGTGGTGAATTATTATTAATCGACGCATTAATTATTACAGCGCAAAATATAATCACTGAATGTTACTCTATTGAAAATTGATTTTCAAATTTAGTCTATTGTTGAAATTCAAATACCATTTCATTGTGAAGGGCTTTAGTGGCATATAAACAATTGTTACCGTTTCGCTCCTAAAAGTCGTAGTGTGGTGTATAGCCTATAACCTTCGGCAAAAAATGCATCATTAGTTTAAGAGCCCCTACATACAAACTTACAAAGGAACTTAACCTCTTTACAATATATATTAGTATAGACTAGGTGTTTCTTGCGATTTCATTTCTTCGCTCCTATGAGGTATGACTTTATGTGTTATAGGCTATAATCCTTCCTCATTAAACGGACTATGCAACGGACAGGAATTTTATGAAATCATATCAATAGGCTTAGAGATACCGTTATATACAAATTTATAAACAAACTTGACCTCCTTATAATGTTCATATATAATAATATAAGCAATAATGTGTCAACCCACAAAAAGTCAAATTCGGAGATATTGATGTATTCTGATAATCCGTTACATGTTAAACAATATTTTAAAAAATTAAGTCATTTAAACAAAATAAGTACGGAAAAAAGTGTCTTAAATTAATGATTAGACTATTGAAGTGTATTACATTTTTTGGGATATTTAAGAATATCATTTATCTCAAAAATTTATTAGTATATAAAACTTTTTATTATTCTAATCTGCAATTAATTCATTATACCTTTTATCAAAATAGTAAAATAGATATATACGTGTTTAAACCAATTTATTAAGAATACGTATTATCTTTAGACGACATTTTCTCAAAATGGAGTCCGTGTGGACACAGTATTGCTTATTAGCGTCCACTTATAGTCGTATATTTCAGTGAACCTATCCGTTTTAATACAATTTTAAACATACCTGCCACTAGGTATTAACTGATCAATAGTATGCTCGCGTGGGCAGTATCATGTCTGTCTACCTACATCTTAACGTTAAAACGGTAACATTATATTACATATACGGTTTAAATATACTTTTGCCGTACTTAGATCGGTTTTCAAAGCATTTCAATAAATGGACGCTGATAAGCAATACTGTATCAAGCCACACGGACTTAATTTCGAGAAAATGACGTCTAAATATATTAAACCTATTTTTACATAATATTTTGAAGACGTATGTATATATCCATCTTTTCTTTTTATTTCGATAAAAGGTATAATGAATTAAGAGCAGTTTGATATATTTAATATGTTATCTAATATTAAGTTTTTTAAATGTTTGAGAATATTTTATAAATTTCAAAATACGGAACGCACTTGAAATTAAAAAAAATTGTATTAACAAACTTTTTACCGCACTTATTTATTTTAGATGACTTGAATTTTTTTAATAATGTTAAATAGGTGACGCAGTATCAAAATACATCAATTTCTCTAAATTTTACTTTTTGTGGGTTGACACATTATTGCTTATCAGCATCCAAATATTGTTATGAACATTTTCAAAATGAGCAAATATTGGTGCGCGAAATGACAGATTGATGTACTATATGTTAATTGTTTTATATTTTACTTATGCGATAGTATGCGCAGTTCTGAACTCAAATGAATTTAGAATTCAGAGATCGTTGCTCCATTGGTAGTAATACACGTGAAACAAAAGCTTTGTACCCTTTTTTTAAGAAAATTGCGCGGACGGAGGAGGATAAAATTTTGCATACCTATAAGTTATATTTAAAATAAGAGAGGAATATTATTTTTTTTTATTATGCATAAAAAAATAAATCAATAAAAAAAACATTACATACGCTACCATATATTTAACTCTTTGGTTTATTGTTAAAATCTGTAGTCAAATTAACAATAGATGATCAGTGGTCCATCTTGAAATCAGATGCCTCAGTGTTGAAAGGCAGATGCCTCAATTTCTTAGGCGAAGTGAAAAAGTAAATAGGGCTTACAATACTTCTGATCCTTTAAAATATTTCCTCGTACGAATAACCACTCCCAAAAAAGTGCCTTCAGATCTTATTTTGTAGGAAATTGACTAACCTACAATTTATTACTGAGTCTTTATTGTCGAAATGTACGATGTTCACAAATATTCCCAAAAAATCCTATTTCGCAACCTTTACACTTTGAGTAATTAAGTGCACGACTCTCTGACCCTATCTCTATAGATCCTCCATAGTCCTCCTATTTACAATCTGAAGCGAGAATTACGTTTATAAGTTTTGATCACAGATCTTCATAGATTTTAAAAATTCAACTTTAGGAATTAACGAATAAAAAAAAATAAACTCGTTATAAAGAAATGGAAAAAAAAGTTTTTTTTTCACTTATACAAAAACGTACGAACATTAAATATATTGCTTATGAAAAAAATGTTTTTTCATTCTTTCGTCAAAAATTAAAAATATAAGTAAAATAAAATCATCTACATCGGTTTTAATTAAAATTACAAACATTTAATAAAAATTACTCAAATACAACATTCCAATCATTATTACGAAATCAGACGAAACCGGATCAAGCTAATGCAAACCGGTTACTGGCAAAAAAAGTCCCCGACGAATTAAGAACCTTCTCCTTTTTTGAAAGTCGGCTAAAAAGAAAATGCTTGTAAGATGTAAAACTAGCTCTCTCCTTGGAGTGGCACTCATGAGCTAAATGAGTTTCAATCCAGACCCTATTGTTCGGTTTAAGAACATCGTAAAGATTTTATACGTACGCTTTGATGACGCTGATAAAGAGGACTTAGTTGCAATTGCATTTGAGTCGAGACATATTGCTTTTAGAACGGTGGTTCCTTACGTTTTACCCGACTGCGAAGTCAAGAAGCAGGGTTATGTTTTTTACCTTTAATGACAAGTTCCAGATTTATTTAAAAACCACCTATAATTTGAGGAAAAATTATATTTGTATACCTATATATAATGTTTACCTTCTTTACTTAAATCGGATATTGTTCATAATTTCATTGGTTTGTAATTTTTTTTTCGCGTCATCCTCACCCTCTTTTTAATTATTAATTAAAATAAAAATTTTTTAAATAAAAGTAGCCTAAGTTACTTTTTATAACATTAACTATGAGTAAAAGTCCCGTCAAAATCAGTCAAGTCGTTTCAGAGATTAGCCGGAACAAATACAGACAGATAGACAGACGAAAATTTTAACGTTAATGTATGCTGATAAGCAATACTGTGTCAAGCCACACGGACTTCATTATGAGAAAATGGCGTCTAAGGATGTCAAATAAAATCTTAATAAATTTGTTTGAAGAAATATGTATCCATCTTTTCTTTTCTATTTTGATAAAAGGTATAATAAATTAAAAACAGATGTATGGTATAATGAAAAAAATTATCTTATCATAGGTTTTCGAAATATTTGACCTTTTTGTATATTGCTAAATATGGAATACACTTCAATATTCGAAACATTAGCTTAAGATCTTTTGCATACTTATCTAGTTTAGATGACTTGACAATTTTTTGAAAAATCTATAATTTATGACGCATTTGACTTTTGTGGGTTGACACATTACTGCTTATCATCATCCATCTATAGTTATACGATATCATTAGTTTGACATATTAGTTTGGCCATGTTTACTATAAATTCCGCTTTAAACAATATAATCATGAAAACCTGATTAAAAATGAATGTACATTTTAACACTGGTTAAATCTAGGGAATAATTGTTTAAGACTAACGCGCCGTCCCGGTTTTACATAGAGGTCTCAAGGATAATGTAGGATTCTAATGATGAAAGAATTTTTCATATCGGTCCATTAGTTTCGAAGTCTATTCAATGCAAACAAACAAATAAACAAACACATTTTCCTCTTTATAATGTTGGCAAAGACAATTCCTATTAAAATATATTAAATTGCTGCGAGCTCGTCTTATAATAACATCATAAAACAATTTCAATCTAAATATTTAACGCAGTTCTTATTTCAAACAACCTAATTAAGCTTAAATTAGCTAAACAAAATATAATATAAGCTAAACAAAAATTAAGGGGAAAATTTCGTCGTAACAGAATAGATTATCTTCTGTACTTTATTTAAATTGCGCCTTTAAAACATTTGCATTAAACCAGACTTACCTTAAATTCTAAATTTAGTTTAAACATTAGAATAACTGAGATGAAACATTTAGGTATTAACTTAACACGTTGGCGCAGTGGTCACTGCAACTGACTGAAGCGCTAACGGTCGCGGGTTCGATCCCCGCAAACGTCTGTATTGGCCATATGGATGTTCGTCGTGGTCTGGGTGTCTGTGTTAGTGTTGTGTGTGTTTCCGGACTCCCAACACAAGACCATGAGATCTTAATGGGAGCCGTTGAGTGTGATGCGTTTATTTATTTATTTAATTTAAGTCAGGGCTTTCGCCACTGATCAAATGTTAAGGGCTAACCAAAAACACACGAAGCGTGCAGTTCGCGTGCACCGTGGATGTATAGTACGAACGTGTTTGGACATAGAAACATTGACACTCCTAAAATAATTGTGATATCTGCACCTCTATGTGGAGTAAGTAATTATTTTATTGGGATAAGATTTTACAACAGGACCCCAGAAAACGTTCAAAGTGCTTCTATAGCAAAGTTCAAAACGATTATAAAGAAACGTTTGTGTGTTAGAGATTAATATGATATTAAAGATTTCATGGATGATGACACACCATGGGAATGAGGTTCGTTCGTCGATCGTTTCCAGGCTGTCTCAATACATTTTATAATTTGTAATTATATTTTATTGTCTTCGACGGTGAAGTAAAATATTCTGAGAAAAAACTGCTCGAGACGAACTATGAAATTCTATAATTATATCTCATAGTTTCACATATCTGCCTTGGAATACAGAGTAGCGTAGAATATAACCTCTGTCGTTGCCCTAAGCAGAAGGGTCTTTACTCAGATGTTATAGTGTTGACTATATTGTAGTAATTTTACAATCGAAGGATCAATTTGTTACATCTAGCTACCATTAAATCTATGTAGAAATTTGCATCTAAAAATCATCTTTTTAAAAAATTGACAGATTTTAAAATTGACAGACGCGTTGGCGTTATGGTCACTGCAACGGATTAAAGCGCTAACGGTCGCGGGTTCGATCCCCGCTCACGGCAAAAATGTATTGGCCATACAGATGTTTGTCGTAGTCTGGGTGTTTGTGTTAGTGTTGTGAGTGTTGCTGGACCCCCGACACAAGGTCATGAGATCTTAATGGGGGCCGTTGAGTGTGATGCGTTATTTATATATTTATTTATTATCTTATTCCTTCATAAGTTATAATGTGGCACATTTATTGCTCTGGTGATGTAAATATCCAAGGGAAACTGTGATTACTTTACATAAGATGACCTAGAGACTCATTTTATCAATCTATCCGTCATCAATACATTCTGCTAATTGATTTCTTAATCTATACTTATATTATAAAGCTGAAGAGTTTGTTTGTTTGAACTCGTTAATCTCAAGAATTACTAGTTCGAATTGAAAAAATCTTTTTATGTTAGATAGTTTATTTATTGAAGAAGGTTATAGGCTATATTACATCACGCTACGACTTATAGGAGCGAAGAAGTAACCATAAACGCGGCTGAAACCACAAGGAACAATATTTTTAATAAAACACCACTTTTAATTGTTACACAATTAACCATTTCAGCAAACTGCTCCTGAGCTGAGCTTATTTGTCCGTTAAAAATACAAAGTAACTATCATATTAATAACATTATGGATACAAATAGATATCGTATAACCGATCGGGGTTGATTGGAAACCATTTCGAACAAAGGTTGTATAATTTGGATGGAATCCAAGACAATCAATTCGCTAAAATAAACACATTTTTTTCCAACTTTGAATTTCATACCGAATACAAAATTTTTCTCTTGTAAAATTTGAATATTTTCAAATTATTTTTAGTTTCGACCTTGCTCTAATAAATTGGTAGATTTCTATAATATCCGTGCTACATTTGTTATCATTTTTAAGGTAAAAAATACTGTATGTATTTTTCATTTTTTTTTTAATATTCAAAGAGTGTGTTTTTTGCGTTATATTTTCAAGCTAATTCTCGGACAGACAGACAGATTTTTACAATTATATACAAGAGACTGAGTTTTCAAACTATATAATCTACCGTTAACTTTATGCAGTACGTAAAAGGCCTGGAATACAGTTTTCAATCTTATGCTTGGTTATTTGAAATAGGTAATTTCTTTAAGAAAATGTGAGATATATTTACATTTTTTTATCTATACAATTAAATAAAAATAAAGGGTCTGTTTGAAACTTCAAATTAAAAACCTTTAACTAAATCCATATGAAAGTATATACGGTACTTACATCAAAAACCTATGAAACAGCGGCACCGATTTTGATGTGACTTTCTCTCACAGATAGTTTATGTTATAAGCAGTACATTAGACTAATTTTATTAAAAAAAATATTTTCCTCAAATTAACGCGTGTGAAATCGCGGTGTAAAGTCACAAATATAACTTTCTCCAAATTTTGTTTTCGCAACAAAAAGTTATCTATGTCTTACTCCAAGCTTCAATCTATTCTATCAAAATATAGATAGATCTATTAAAATCAAGCTAGCCATTCATACGTGAAAACGTAACACACAAAATGATAGTTACTTTAAAGTTTATTATATTAGTATGAAGGTAGAGAAATTAAGTTTACAATTTTGTTACAGAGGTGGAGAGGCTGCTACGAGAGTACCGTCAAAACCAGGACTTGGTTCGAAACATTGGATCACACTATTATCAGATAATCTACCCCGTGCAGCTCCGACACCACGAGAAGATGGGGATTTCAACCAGAGAAATTGCACCCAAGGTAACGAACTACTTACTTAAAACTTTTTTTAAAATAAAAACAGCTGGTAGAAGAGCAGGCGGGACATATGTTAAGTGACATCATCCATACATGAACACATCATCTGTACATGGACACTTCTAGAACCAAAGGAGCCACAAATGCTTTGCCAGCTTAAAAAAGAATGGGGGAGGGGATTCGGCTTCCGGTTCTCTCACTCACCGTACGAAACGTAGTTATATTAACTACTCCAAGCCGGTTTTCTGTGAGATTGAGGTACTGCCCCAGTAACTAGCCAGTACGGGCCGGCGGACTACAGCTAGGCTCTACCTCAGCCAACAATTATGTTAAAGTAACCTTACCATTCATATTTAATATAACGGGTCTTATCGCAATAACTAATGGTAATAATACCTTTATTATTGCCCGACGTTTCGACGAAGTTGCATCCGTCGTGGTCACGGGTCAGTCAGATCCTGACCACGATTGATGCACATTACATGGATGCTGATAAGCAATAATGTGTCAACCATTTTTTCGTCATGTGTCAACCATTTTTTTCGTGGTTACCATTATACAAAAAAATTTCAAGTCATTTGAACTAAATAAGTACGGAAAAAAGTTTCTTAATCAAATGCTTAGAATATTGAAGTAAGTTCCATATTTTGGATTATGCAATCATTTATTATATTTGAAAAACTTTTTATTTGATAAAAATCTTTACTAGCCTATCTGCTATAAATTAATTATACTTTTTATCAAAATATAAAAGAAAAGATGGATATATGCTTCTTCAAACAGATGTGTTGAGAATAGGTTCGAAATCTTTAGACGCCAATTTCTCAAAATGAAGTCCGTGTAGCTTGACACAGTATTCCTAATCAACGTCCAATTAACCAACCAACGAATTATCATGAAAGAAGGTATTATATATATATGCGAACACAGTATATTCCTGTACAGTACAGCATAATTAATGAATTATGCTGAAATTTAATGAAATTTGATTTGATTTGTGGTTTGAGATGTGTGTTGATAGATCAGACAGTCGGGAACGGTTATTATAATTATAAGCAGACTAGCGACACGCTGGCCGCAAAGCGAAATAAATATCTGAATCCGATCGCTATAAAATTTTAAAGGATCACCTTTTAGACTAATCTGATGCTTGACTAAAATTTTCATCTATATCATATAATCACATCGACTTTTATATGTAAAGCTACATGTTTTCCTGTTCTAAATAAAGCATTCACAAACCTTTTAGATTTAATGTTAATCGTACGTCTTTTATTTCACGCAAAATTTCTTATTTTCTTCCTCCTCTCCTATTAAGGAGAAGATTTAGATTACATGTCAAATATATTCTTAATTTGTTTGAAGAAGAATATATTCATCTTTTCTTTTCTATTTTGATAAAACGTGTAATGAATTAAAAGTTGACTGATATAAATGTAAGTTTTATTTAATAATAAGTTTTTCAAATACATATTTATATTTGAAAAAATGAGATTATTGTATAAATTTAAAATATGGAACGCACTTGAAATTCGAAACATAACATTAAGGAGCTTTTTTCCGTACTTATTTAGTTTAGATGGCTTGAATTTATTTTGAATAATGTTAAATAGGTGTCTCAGTATCAAAATACATCAATATCTCCAAATTTGACTTTTTGTAGGTTGACACATTATTGCTTATCAGAGATTAAGATAGAAAAAGCAGAAAACTTTAAATGCAAAATACGCAATTTTAATACAAATTGAATGTATACCCTTTCATATACTAACAGAATTCAAGTCCGATCAGCTATTTTCGAGTAAAATATCTAAAAATAAAATAAAAAACATTTTTGGAAGTCCCTTAATAAAGTGGACGTGTTATTTGTTTTAAATTTTAAAGTTCAATTCATATTTTTTGTTTTGATGGCTTTTAGTTGTGCGAGGCGAAATAATATGAGCAAATATTATTTCGCCTGTCACATAGGATGAAAAAGACACGAAGGAGACTGCTCGATGCGGTCGAGAATACAATCACGATCGAATTTTAAAGACTATTTAAATACTAGACTTTTCTTTGTTAGACCTTAACCTAGAACACCACAAATATATGTAAAACAAAAACCCCGCTGTTTTTAATTTAAGGACAAATTTAAATTAGTTTACAACTTAACCCATTAAGCGCCAATATGACTCTAGCGGCAATTTAAACCCAAATCTTTTATTTTTTTAATTATTAGTGAAATCTAAATGCGAAAGAAAAAAAAAATATTTTCCTATTATGGATAGTTTTAGGGTGTACTCGCACGAGTACAGCGGTCACAAGCTTACTGAATCGTCGGTATGTAAAAGCTAAGTTACAAAAACTAACTGTACTCAAACGAGTACGACGGCGCTTGATGGGTTAATATTATTTCTCTTAATAGTTATCTCAGATTTGAATCCGCGATCATCAAATTATCGACTGAGCCAAATCGCCTCACGAAGGTAGAACGCGTAGGTTGTATAATTATATGTTTTAAATTAAAGGGAAATCAGAAATGTTTAGTTATGATTACTTTGAAATTATTGTTGTTTCAAAGGTAAAATTAACTTTGATCAGTTGAACATGTAGGCACATATTTTAACACCTTCTAAAGTTATTTGTATGTTATTTATTTGTTTATCCATTTAACGTGTTAACAGTTTTCATTGACGTCAGAAGTTAAATTATATTTTGAATGTAATAACAGCTTAAATCTAAGTTACGTTGTGTAATTAATGATTTTAAATTCACTTCGTGTTAAATAATATTTATTCGATACTAACGTCACTCAATTGTTTTGCTTTAATGGAATCCGTCTACTATTATTTAAATTTTATGTGGTATTGAAGTTCAAATTGACTTTTGATTGTTATTACGAATCTTCTTTATAATATAATATAGAAAATTTTTAAAATTTTCTTGCCGTAAGAATCATCCTCGTATTTAAGGAAATAAAATCAGAACAGATCTTCATAAATTGTAGCTAAATTATTTCGCCATGTCGATTACATCAACTTTTACACGAAAAATCAATACGGGAGCTGCGATATACGAATCACACTCAACGGCCCTCATTAAGATCGCATGACCTTGTGTCCGGTTTGTGGAAACACACAACACTAACACAAACAGCCAGACCACGACAAACATTCGTATGGCCAATACAGACATTACCAACCTGGATCGAACCCACAACCGTTAGCGCTCAAGTCAGTTGCAGTGACCACTGCGCCAACGTGTCTGTAAGCTGCGATGCCACAGACGTCAATCTTCCAACAACCCTCTTTATTAATCGAACGTTAATTAATATAACGAAATAAACTTCATATTAATAGCCATATTCATTTGATTGTCAGTGTTAGGAATACATACCCTGAATACATCCATAAACTCACTTTCTGTCACTTCGATACCCAAACCGGAGGGTAAATATGATTTTTTTTTCATCATACGCAACGCGACGCGTCGGGTTGAGCTGCGCTCCCTTCGATTAAAAGTGAGTTTGCGGAAATGAACAAAACTAACTAAAAGTGGGTGATAGTGCATCCAATCATCACCAAATCATCAAATGCTGGAGTAAGGTGTAATTAGCATACGTGCCTGACGTTACATCTGCGGGAATCTTTGCACCAGGTACTCCTTTCCACTGTTTCTCTCTTTACCTCACAGTCAACTTGTTCAAATGCTTTAAATTTAAAACACGCTATCACTAATGTGATACATTCATTTTTATAAAATATTTAATATAAAATAAGACAGAGAGTTCCTTTCTTATCTATATTAATATTATAAAGCTGAAGAGTTGTTGTGTTTTTGTTTGAACGCGCTAATCTCAGGAACTACTGGTTCGAATTGAAAAATACTTTTGTATTAGATAGTTTGTTTATTGAGGAAGACTATAGGCTATATTACATCACGATGCGACTCTTCGAGCGAATCAGTATAAAGAGATATAAAGTTGTTGCTTCACGTATTAATATATTATCAAAATGTATATAACATGCTTCTAATTACTACGGTTATTGCAAAAGACGCGGGTTCGAGAGATCATCCATAAGTTTAAACAAGTTTTGGACCAAGTTAAATTGGCTCTTGAACGAATATTTTGTATTGAAAGCGTTATAGATTAGAAATGTGGGTACACAATTTATAATAGCTAAATTATATGCCAATACATTATGTAAAGGTGATATCGTCGGTGGTATTGCAAAATCACGTAACTGCCTTTTGCTATGAGGTCCAATTTTAAATAATATACTAGGTTTCATTATTAATGAAAAACGAGCTAGCTAAAATTGTATAATCTGTATTTGTAAACTTAATACTTAATATAAATAGATTTCGACATATCGTCGATGATACTATAAATACAACACTCAGTTCAAACTTGGACTTTCTAGCAAAAGCTAGTTACGGGCTATTGCACTATCTTCGACAATAAAATATATTAAAACTTTTTCATATATATATACTAATGTTAAAAGTTAAATAGTCTATTAGTGTAAACCTTGAGAGCTCCCTGTCCGATAAAAAAAATATTGAATCAGACAGCCCTTTTGTTACGTAAAGTAATAGGCTGTAAAACATCACATTTCTACTCAGAATTAAAGCAGTAACCATTAACGACAAACATTTCACAAACGTTGCGAAGCATAACAATTTTTACACACGTAACACGATAAAAGCTAATATTAAAATAAAAAAACCACACTCAACGCCCCAATGGGATCTGATGATCCTGCGTAGGGAGTCCGTAAACCCACAACATAAAAACAAACACCCAGACCACGTCAAACATCCGTATAACCAATACAGACGTTTGCCGTGAGCGGAGATCGAACCCGCCGTTAGCGCTCCAGTCAGTTGCAGTGTCTCCGCTTTTTTTTTAACGCTGGGGAATGCATTTATGCCTCCCGAAAATTTAGGCGAGTACATTGGACTCCTGGTGACTAATGCCCTAGACTACCCCCTAAAACCGCAGTGACATCATCGTCATAGTAAGGCGTAATTCGCAGTATCCACAGCGCCAACTTGTCTGTCAAATATAATACAGCGAAAGTCCTAAACGCTTGCTAATTTTAAGTTTTTTAAGTAATAAAAACAGGGAGTTAATTGTAATGAACTAAATATCAAAACATGCATTTTAACGGTAAAATGAGGCGTTTTATTTTAAAAATCATAAATCATCGTTTCAGCATTTTGTGATAACGATAATTTAACATGATTACCCCGATAAGATAGCACGAGAACTAATGAAATGCCATTGGAGTATTTGGCTGCTCATGACAAAATTAAAACGCTTATTTATTATTATAATCAAAGTTTATCCGCCAACCCGCAGTGGAGCAGCGTGGTGGATTAAGCTCTAAAACTTCTTAATAGAAGAGGAGGCCTTTGCCCAGCTGTGGGACATTCACAGGCTGTTACTTTCTACTTTTTAACCCGCTGTTTTCATAAATAAAATGACATTATTATTGTCTTCTCTGTATATTGTTACAATCACGTAAGTCTCACCTTTTTTTAAATTATAACCCACAAAACTATTTTACAACCATATCAGATTTTGTATTATTGACGACCGCTCTGGTGTAGTTGTGCTGAATGTACCTCTATCGCCGACGGTTGCGGGTTCGATCCCCGCTCGGGGCAGATATTTATAGTTGTATAAATATTTGTTCCTAGGTCTGGGTGCTTGTCCTTGTGGGTCTCCCCACCGTGCCTCGGAGAGCACGTAAAGCTGTCGGTCCCGGTTGTTATCACAATCATCTGATAATAATCGTCACTCGTAGTAGTGAAATTATTCTAGTCTAAATGGTTACTGGCTTGCTCTCAGAGATTGCGGAGGTCAGATGGCAGTCGTTCTGTGTAAAAATCAGTAACTCGTCAATATCTGGACTAGAACAGAAAGCAGACCCTGGTATAACCGGGAAAAATGCTACGTGATGATGATGATCAGATTTTGTATTATTCACCGACTTTACAAAACCAGTATTTTTTTATCAAGGTTTGCGGTTTTAAGCTAAACATATCTTAATTACATTGATATTATATTAGCTGATCTAAATTTGATCTAATTAGTTCAATTTGATGCCATTAACTAACTTCTGGTTAATTGACTCATATAACTAAACGCCCATATCAATAAACGAAGCTATTCACGTGTTGTTACTGACTCATTTATATTTGAGTGCTAATGAGCAATAATGTGTCAACCCACAAAAAGTCAAATTCGGAGATATTTATGTATTTCGATCATGCATCACCTATTTAATATTATTTAAAAAAAATTCAAGTCATATAAATAAGTATGGTTAACAGTTTCTTAATTAATCGTTTCAAAGTTCAAGTGCGTTCCGTATTTTCAAATTAATACAATAATCTTAAATATTTCAAAAACTTTTTATCAGGTAATATATTAAATATATAAATCTGCTTTTAATTTATAACACGTTTATCAAAAAAGAAAAGAAAAGACATCGTCTTTTATACTTCTTCAAACATATGTATTTATCAAGAATAGGTTTGACATCTTTAGACGCCATTTTTTCAAATGAATTCCATGTACCATGGCTTGACACGGTATTACGCTGATAAGCGTCCATTTCAAAGTGGTTTATTTATAAAAAAATGTGATCTACTTAAGAATACTGTATCGAATTATTTTGAGATTTCTAAACAGAACATTATAGTATTTGTAGTGCTTCTACCGATCCTAGTTAGTAGTATGTAGTCGTACACTGGCTCACGGGCACACCAAGTAGTTATCCACTATCGCGTCCGGTTGCGCCGGCGCTCATCGCATGACTGACGGCTGATACCGCCCCTCCACTACTTGTGTGTGAGACAGCGTCAGTACCTTTTTTATATAGATAAACAAACACCACAGTATTGAATGTAATTAAGGTGTTATAAATGAATTTATTTTATAGATATAGAAGATAATAGCTATATTCTGCAATACAATCTAAGACACTGGTGAGAATTAACATATCGAATACACATTTTTCTAATTTCGGAATTGTCTAAGGGTGGAATAACACTTGTAAGTTTTGCTCTTGTAATTGATATAAAACAACTCTGTAACCCGGTTACATTTGTAACACTACGAAAGCCTATCAGTGTTAAAAATAAGGCACTGATAATAAATTCTTTCAGCCACGAATCAAATAATTGATTTGAATTGTAAATTCTTTCAGGTGTAAAGTAATGACAAACAGATATTGTAAATCTTTATGAAAGTATGAGAACAACATTAATTGGCGTTATTCTCTTCTAATGATAGGTCAACTAATGCAATTCGGCGTCGACGATGATATGTACATTAATTAGGATTTAAATAATATTCTCGAGTAAGTTGAACCAATAATTTCTTACTGTTTTATATACAGTCTTGAAAATTCAACAAAAAATTCAATTTACTTTCAATCATTGCATATGTATAGACACGTTATTCTAAATAATTAATTAGTTCTAAAATTAAATAATAATCACAATAAAAAATATATAATTGTACCAAAGTTTAAAAATTGTCATCGACGCCCTTGTTAATAATTACATCCAATTTAAAATCATTATCCCATAAAGTTGTATATTCACAGTGATAATTTAATCAACGGTATAATGAGACGGGAGGGAAAAAGCTATTTATAGAATAATACTCTTCCGTGAATACATTTTTTAATACCGTATCAAAAATATAATCCATATTACTTACATTTTTAATATCCATTATAATTTGTTCAAATATTTTATCTTCTACGAGCTTATGTAAGCAGATTGCTCCGACCTTCGGCATCACATATTTTATCCTCATCTCATTAGAATATGACTCATGAGAACCAACATATCGTGATAATGCAGAAAGGATAATATTAGAAGTTAGATTTTGGATATTAAAATGTGGAGTGAATTTAAATAGAAAATATGAGATGTTGTGCGCGTGACCCAAAAATAAATTTAGTTCGAAACCAAACAACGAGTCTTTTATCAAAATCGTGACAGACACGTGGCGCAGTGGTCACTGTAACTGACTGAAGCGCTAACGGTCGTGGGTTCGATCCCCGTTCACGACATAACGTCTACTTTGGCCATGCGGTTGATTGTCGTGGTCTGGGTGTTTGTGTTATTGTTGTGTTTGTTTCCTGACCCCCGTCACAAAGTCATTAGAAATGGAGGCCATTGAATATGCTTTTTTATTATTATTTAAAAAAATCATCCCGAGATTTTTGTCTAAATATTGCCACAAAGGTAAATTACTTATGTATATACAAACTGATACACACATTCCTCTCCCTCGTCACGCAGTCCAGTAAAAATATTTTAGTTCAATCGTTTAATAAGTTAATCGCGTTAAGATCCATTGAATCGAAAACTCGTAGTGTGATGAAACGCGAAAGTTGGTTAACATTTTTATTAATATTCAGTAAATCGCAATAAATTGTTTGAACACATCCTCCTGACAAAATGCTCACGGGGTTTGAACTGTTCGAGACAAAGGCGATGGGATATAATATGAAAATCTCTCCGTTTGATCTGAAAGCGAAGTCAGAGCCTTACATTTGATGTGGATATAGAAAATTTATTCGGTGCAAATATCTTTTTTTAGAAGCTTTAAAGAGCTTTGTAGTGATCGAGTGTAATAAAAATTCTTTCTCTCAAAGGAATGTAAATCGAATCATTATAAATAAGGATAAAACATTTTTTTTGACCTGACAGTAACTCTGAATAATTTGGTTATGATTGTATATAATTACAGGTACTTATAGGTAAATAACGAATTAAATCCTAAAAGTCCTTGTTTTCGCGGAGAGAATTACACTTATACATTTTGCTTTCAGACTTTCATAAAGATTTAAATAAGTTGTTTTTCATTCCTTAACACCAGAAACAATTTACTCTCAATGCCTTATCTATACTTATATTATAAAGCTGAAGAGTTTGTTTGTTTGAACGCGCTATTCTCAGAAACTACTGGTTCGAAATTGAAAAACTCTCTTTGCGTTAGATAGTTTATTTATTGAGGAAGGCTATAAGCTATATTACATCACGCTGCAGTTCATAGGACCGAAGCAGTAACCATTAACGTGAGTGAAACCGCAGGAGATAGCTAGTTGTTTATATTCACAGCTTTCGTAACTACTTACGACGTATCTGTTACTAGGTTACGAAGTTGATTTATTTCGCTCTCGAGAGTCAAACTTAGCAATGCAATTCTTACCTAAGAAATGACTTTGCTTTCAAAAGCGAAGGGTACAATAATAGTGAAAAACATAATACCTCACCCATAAGCTAAAAACACCGAAATTACGCGACCCAGTCCATGTTTTGTCTAGAAATTTGGACCATCATCACCATTTTAATTACGGCAACGTTAAAAAACATACTTATATTTGAATATGAGAGTTGAAGAGAATTTTGTTTTTGCTATTCAACAGAATTAAAAATAATACTTTGCTTGTATATTGTTTTATTTTCATTGTTTAGTTAACAAAGCTCATTCCATTTTACAGTAACGACGGGTTTCAACTCTTGCAGCTATGTACATTTTTAAACATCAAACGAAACGTGTACGTATTATTTCATAAATTTAAAGTACTCTTTAAAAATTAATAATTTTAAATGTGTGCTTTACATGTGTAAGGCACGTGTCCAGATTGTATGAACCACAGCACGGATCTAGTCCAGTCATTCTTGTATATGTTCTAGCCGTAGAGTGAAGTGTATTGTAAAGAAATCTAGAAGTAACTTCTATGTTACTTCCTAATTCTTCTCCATAATATTCAAATTTAAAATAAGTAATAGTTGCTCATAATGATGACATGATTTTGCGGTATAACAAACAGATGAACGTATCTACAAAATATCGAAAATCTTTTTTGTAACTAAAACAACGTAATTTAAGATTTCACTAATTCCAAAAAAAAATATATATTTATTATTAAGACCACTTTTCTATAGAACCAAAAAAAATATTATGAGTACTGCTAAATTAGGAAAAAGTAAATTTTTTAAAACGTAGATACGTTCATCTGACTCTTATACTTCGCATGGTGACAATTTCAGTTTTGACCAATTTCAACTTTGTATTGTTTTAATTCATCATTTTCCATAGGGCCGAGATGGTCTAGTGGTTAGAATTCGTCGTTCTCAACCGATGATCGCGGTTTTAAACCCCGGCTAGCACCGCTGTGTTTTCACGTGCTAAATTTGTGTTTGAATTCACCTCGTGCTCGGCGGTGAAGGAAAACATCGTGAGGAAACCTGCATGTGCCGAGAGAAATTCTGACACATATACCCAACCCGCAGTGGAGCAGCGTGGTGGATTAAGCTCTATAACCTTCTCCTTAATGGGAGAGGAGGCCTTTGCCCTACTGTGGAACGTTTATAGGCTGTTACTTTACTTTTTTTTTACTTTTCCTATAGGGTATTAGTATCATCACGGATGGTGGAAAGACACATTATCGAAAGACTACGTGACCCGTGGGAATTCGTATCTTTAATATTTAGTTAGAAAACATTAAATTTTGAGATATCTACTTAATTTTCGACATTAAAGCAAAAAATTATCTTTTACATATTTCGTATTAAATATTAATTTCGATTATGCCTTTACGGGAAATATATATTTCGTACCGATTATTATAGATTACTAGCGGCTCGCACCGGCTATACCCGTGTTATATATATATGTATATTTATTTAACTCTTTATTGCACACCTTAACACATAAAAATGAAAAAAGAATATTCTTCAAATATAAATATAGCGGTGAAGCAAATGGCGGTCTTATGGCTTATAAGCCATTTCTTCCAGACTACCTTTTTGTAGGAAGAATAGTGTGAATGGAAGACGGCAATATGGTGGTGCAATAATAAAATCACATTTAAAAAAATACTAATACTAAATACATCCTACTAAATAATCAAAATACGTAAATAAATGTAATACATAAAATATATACCAAATATATATAATAGATATATATATTATACATAATATACCTAAATAACATAGTACATTCAAAAAAAAATTAAATTATTATATTTACTATATTTACTACGCTCAGGGTTTAAATAAAAAAAGGGGATGTACATATGCATTTATTTCTCATTATAAGTAAACATATTAAATGTGATTTTTACTCTGAAAACGACAGACTTTCATACAAACGTTCATCCCTTATTTTACCCTCTTAGGGGTGCAATTTCCAAAAATCCTTTCTTAGTGGAAGTTTACAACATAAAAGTTATCAATTACCAAAATTTCAAGTTTGAAGCTTCAGCGGTTAAGGCTTTACGTTGATGAATCACTCAGTCAGTCAGTCAGGACAAGTATTTATACACGTAAGATCGATCTAACTATTTATATTATCAATAAAAATTCGTACGAAATTCGGAATAAGACAGTTTTTATCTCGGACCAACATCCACAATTTTAAAGCGAATGCTCAGCAAAACCGAATTCCGAAACGCTCGGTTATAACTCTCCTCTTATCAAGGGCGAAACCCCACAGGCGAAATAATGCGTATCCCGGATCTTTGAGATTTACATTTTACTCCACCGAGCTCGTCGTATTTGCTAATTCCGAACAAATAGTGACAAGACGTGCTGTTTGCTGAATTTCTTTTGATGCTTCTACCCTTATGTGATTTTCTTCATGATCGAATGTTGCATCAATATTGTATTGTAACCTACAATGTTTTAATTTTATTTTGTTTTCTTTGGGAGATATATGGATGCTGATAAGCAATAATGTGTCAAGCCACAAAAAGTCAAATTCGGAGATATTGATGTATTTTAAGACTGCATCAGCTTTTTCAGCAAACGAAATAAGTACGGAAAAAAGTCTCTTAATTAATTGTCTCAATTTCCAAGTTCGTTCCATATTTTGCAATTTATACAATAATCTCAAATATTTGAAAAACTTTTTATTAGATAATATATTAAATATAGCAATCTGCTTTTAATTAATTATACTTTTTATCAAAAAAGTCTTAAGTTCTTGTGTCGTGTTAAATCATGGAATCACTACTTCTGTCATTGGTTTTTACTGTATAGTATATATTGAATAAAATTCATATGAAGCTAAATATGTATATCTGTTTTATGTCTAAATGTTGGTAGTTGTGGATTGAATATTTAAAATCATTAAATTAAGACCTAATATAGTTATTTTTAATTTTATCTTTTACTTTTATTATATCTTCTTATTTTCCTTTTCTATTATTTTTTGTACATTGTGCATACTTTAATTTGATGTATTATTCTTCTTACTTTTTAAAATCTAGTTCTAAGAATTTAATTTATATTTTTAGTAATTTCCATTTTACATATTCATAAAACTGCTGGTTGAAGATTTGAGATTCATATGTTAAAATTTGCTTTCTGTATATTATATCGGTATATTATATATTATATATCAGTATATTATATACATAGCTGAAGTTAAATTTTGCCTAAACAAAAGAGACTGCATATTTAATTTTATGTAACTTTTTTTTCAGTAGATTCTACATTCCAAATCAGTGACAACAAGTACAAATTTTATTTACTATTTGAATAAATTATGTTTAGATTCGATTCCAAGAAAACTGATTCGAAACAACTTCTAGTTGGAAATACATAACGAAATTGAATATCATTGTATTGGAAAATAAAATCAAGTTAACAGAATACAATAGACAAATTACATTTGACTCGAGATAGGCGAACGATAAGAGTATCTCCTTCGTAACTGCCGAGCCCTGTTTTTGACAAAGTTTACCCCCAATTCCCGTCATATCTTGATAGTTTGTGGGTAGCTTGCATAAATTATCCGACATCAAATAGTTTCGTCTTTATAAAGACAAAGTTCGCAACCGCCATTTCCCCCGTAAAAGTTGGTAAGTTGTTTCGAATTCAATAAGGGTGGGGACGGTTGTGTTGGAGATGGGAGAAATTATGGCATGATGGGTCAAGGGAAACGGTGGATAGAATCGTTGAGATTATTTTGATTAAAACATATAATATCTATGGGATTGGTGTTTGAGAATATGGTGTTGTATGTATTTTAGCCGAAAGATCATTGTTTTGTACATGAAATGTTTTAATCAGTTTGTACGCGAAACTAATATATGGAATTGTTTCTACATTGTGCATAAAATCAAAATCAAAATCAAAAAAATACTTTATTCAAGTAAGCACCGGTTCGGAACTCAGATTCTACCGTGAAGAACCGGCAAGAAACTCGATAGTTAGTCTTTTAAAATATTGTAAATACAACACAGTTTATGATTACAAATTATTTATTTATCCTGTACGAAATTCAGCATATACTAAGCCCACGCATCTTTATCGTCAACGTAATCTTGTATAGAGTAATATGATTTAGCTATTAGTGACTTTTTAACATATGATTTAAATCTATTCATTGAAAACTGCAAACATTTCTGGGGGATTTTATTATAAAAACGAATACCTTGCCCCAGAAAGGAAATATTAACTTTGTGTAGTCGAAAAAAAGGTGTTGTAAGTTTATCTTTCTTTTATGTTTATCTCTATTTCTTTCAAAAGAATGAATATTTTTGTGAATGTAAACTATATTGTTATAAATGTACTGTGACGCAACAGTAAGTATACCTACTTTACTAAAAATATCCCGTAGGGAGTCTCGATAGATTGAGAGATTGATATATCTTAAATAATTTCTTCTCTTTATCATCAAAATTATATAAATTTAAAAATGTTTTGAAAATTAAGATAAATTTATTACAGATATACATAATTAGTACTAAAAGACTCAACAACTGTTGAGTTTAAAATCAATTATTATTATTTCAATTTCTATAACAATACTAGTGCAAAAAACCTATACAACGTTCCACAGTGTATTTACACATTACACAAAATTTCCTCATAATAATCCAAGACTGATTAAAAATCCAAATTGCCCATTACGTTTAAACTTCCCAAAACTAATCCGCCAACCTCAAAGCGTGTTCCAGTAAATTATTCCACAGGTAACAAGACCGCAGCCCGCTTGCTAACTCGACAAGTTTCGTCCAACTCCACATCTTGCTGAGAATATCGACAATTGAAATAAGCAGTGCAGTAACCACATTCCATGCACGTTATCGTCGCCAAGATTTTATTCTGGATAATGGTATAGGAAAAACGTTATTTTATAGCGAGAATTACATTTAGACGTTTTACTCTCAAACATTTATGAATATATTTACATAAGCTTGAAGATATATACTTGCAAGGTTGTCTGTGAGATCGCTTTTAATGATGAGGCCGCCATTACCTACAATTGTTCATTTCTTAGAATATTTTTTTTTTTTATTATTGTAAAGTAAAGTAGTAAGTAAAGTAACAGCCTGTAAATATCCCACTGCTGAGCAAAGGCCTCATCTCCTATTAAGGAGAGGGGTTAGAGCTTAATCCACCACGCTGCTCCTCTGTGGATTGGCGGATATACATGTGTCAGAATTTCTCCCGACAAATGCAGGTTTCCTCACGATGTTTTCCTTCACCGCCGAGCTCAAGATGAATTTAAACACAAATTTAGCACTTGAAAAATCAGCGGTGCTAGCCGGGATTTGAACCCACGATCATCGGTAAAGATCGACGCGTTCTAACCACTAGGCCATTCGACTCACTTATTTATTATTGTGATCCCAGATAATTGAGTATAATAAAGTTTTTTATCTATCTACCTGTTTATCATTGATTTACACCTGAAAGACTTTATTTTCTGTACTTGTATTTTTGACAGCCATACCTTTCGTAAGGTTACCCAGATAACTGGTACTAATTCACAGAGTTTTTTATATCAGTTACGAAAACAAAAGTTACAAATGAAATTTCGCCTAAAAGGTGGACAGTTCGTGTTAGTTGATTGATTATTTATATTTAATAATTTGGATGGCGTTTTCTGGAAAGACAGAAGGAATGGTTACACCTACCACAGTTCCTGATTTTTTCACATTGACTTCCACAATCTGCACGTGCAATTTTATAATGAGAAATTTTATTGATGACTAACTTTTGTTTAAGCTTCGCTCGCGCCATTATATATTTTTAAATAATACGCATTTATACGTAAAATATAGGCTTTGACCAAGAATAATATATCTTTTATCTTAGTACTAGATTTTTTTCCGTTCGATAGTTCCACGAGTTTATTTCGCAAATACAAAATTAAATTTATCTTTGTTATATCTATATATGTAGGTATATATATCGTTTTGATTTTGTATTAGATAAAACAACAATAACACAATAATAAGCGCAGCACACTCAATGGCCCCCATTAAGACTTCATGACCTTGTGTCGGGGGTCCGGAAACACACACAATACTAACACAAACACCCAGACCACGCCAAACATCCGTATGGCCAATACAGAGGTTTGCCGTAGTCAGTTGGAGTGACCACTGCGCCAATGTGTCTGTCAAAGAATGGATTTTCGCTTTAATTTGAAATCCTATGTCAGGATTTTGGATATATAATACTCAATCTGTCCAATTAACTTACAAATAAAGTCTCATTTCATAAGTAAGAAGTTGCCCAAAAATATTCGAGAAAGAAAATTCCACAAAATACATTTTAACACCCAAAAAGTTATACGAAACGCGAAAAATTATTTAGTCCCTTTAAGAGGTTCATTAAACAAAATATGCTTATTTCGTTTAAAGTTAATTTAGTCGAAGTAAAAGTTCGTCTTAAAAAAGTTTTTTCCTGTATCAAAAAGGGGTTGAAAGAAGGGAAAATAATAAAGTATCCAATTTCCTCTACAAGGTGGCAAGTAACAAAAGAAATATTGAGGGTCAAGTCTCAGGGCGTCTTTACACGGCCGGTGATCTTAAAAATTTTATTCCATTCCGACGCAGACGAGGAAAGTAATGAAATTACTCTAGACGGGTGTATAATATTGTTATCAATAGAGGTTATTTTGGTTTGACTTCTTTTAATATAGGTTAGTATATGAGCGACAGAGCTTTGCTAGAATTTTATTTTTTTTTACGAATTACATACTGATGAAATATGAATAATGTCTTTAATTTTCGATCTTAAAAACGCGGATAGCACGACGTCTTAAACAAAATAACTAGATCGATTTATAAACCCCGAAACACCCTAAATTTCAAGAAAATCATTATACACATTTCCGAGATTCATATAATATAAGTACATATACATATATATATAAGAAGCGTTCCATTAAATGTATTTGATAGGATATCTCAACTTTGGCTCGTATACAGGCTGACCTACAGACAATATACGAGCTGGCTTACAGCTCGTACACGTGCACGCTTAACTGGGGAAAGTACGTCAATCTTACATACTTTCTTTAACTTTACTGGTGTTGTAAATGTACCACTTAACATCGAGTATACCGTCTGCTCATTTGCAAGCTAGAAGAAGAAGCTAGCAAGAAGAATTCTAAGAAATAAGTGTTCTAGAATTTAAGTGTTAATATGTCATTTCTCAGGAATCAAACTATACTGAGCTATTTATAAGAAAGACATACTAAATTGTATTTTCTTTTACAGGGTCGAGGTTCTGATTACCAGCAGGGCTCGCGGCTGCGTTCAAGGGTGAGTTTAACATTACATTATTTAAAACTATTTTCCCTTCTAAATCCACAGTACATCTAAAACGGACTAAAACTTATTAGGTAAATATTTGGGTAAATATAAAATATATTCACATGTAAGCAACCATCGCTCAATTATCATAATTTTATACGAATTGCAAATATTCGGTCTGACCAAACTAAAAGGAGAGAAATCCTTGAATACTTTTTGCTTTAAAACATGGCATATATGAAACGATAGCATATTTTCATCGAGCGCATTACAGCCCTTTACTAGTGCTAATCACGAACGATATATCAATAAATGAGCAGGAGCTATATATACACATAGTGTTAATTAATTTAAGAATAATCATGTTACTTTTAATTATTTTATTGCTACTTTTGTTCTTCTCTAAACGACTTCAACAAAGTGGTTCTCGATTCGTAATGTTGTTTTTTAAATGTTAAGTAACATTCTCTTTGTTTTTTAGTTTAGTTAGATATTTTTTTAATATTTGAAAGGGTATTACTATTATTGGTCTCGTGTAATTTTTATCAAGGTTTCGTAGTTCGGTTTTAAAATAATAATAAAGTGTTAATATCTATATAAATGAAACTACGTATTTTGCTTTAGATTCTCTCGATTCCTTCTATATTTACAAAATTACTGAAAACCCCAATACTTACACTACAATCTCCGTTATCAATTTGATTGTTAAAATAAATGAAATTACAAGATCGTTTCGTAAACACATCGTGGTTGGCAACACAACCCGACCGCACGGTGTCACGCGTTACCCACAAATCGTCTTGTTGGCAACGCGAGATGCAAAATGTAACAAATTTTGCTACCCAAAACTCAACTGTTGCCTTAATTAGGGACAAGATTAAAGGCACGTGTGCTTATCTGTGGAGGAAACCGTTCCAACGTAATAAGGGAAGTGGAGACGCGAAATGAGGAAAGAATGGAATAAAAATTGGGAAACGGCCGCAGCGTTGGTTTCTGGAAAAGAAATAAGAATTCAATTTAATCAAAATGGTAATTTAAGTAGTAAATATTTTTTAATTTGTATTAACATAGCGGATATATCAGTTCAGAATACATATTCGAAATATGGATTCAAAAGAAAAATATTAAGTAGCAAAAAATCAGCAAATAACATAGTCATTTAGAAATTACTGGAATTAATCAAAATATATTATATTTACCGTAATCAATGAATAATTTCTAAAAAACACATCTTGCTGGTTTTCTTGATAATCTTAAACTTAAAATTAAGAGAATGAATGTTTATATGGCCTAATTTTTAGCAGTAACTTCTAAAAGTTATCTATAATTATTTTAAATTATATTTAACGAAAACTTATGTTCACTAATTAAGATGCTTAATACTGGCGCTTAGGCAATACCCTTGTGAGTTAAGGAAGTTAATAAAAAAGCCACAATATTTTGTACATTATTGTCTTGTACCTCTTTTTCTTATAAACAAGAGTGATTTAAGATTTTTTTCTTGCAAATCGTACTACTGAATGCTGATGATATATTTAGAATTTTAATTTTAATCATTAAAACCATCTGAAAATAGATCAGCTACACACGTCACTTACGGGACGGTAAAGGTATGTTTCATAAAACGTAAACCGTTTTTTATAAACAACGCTATATAAAATAATTTAAAAGCAGATTTTCGTATCAAAACAAATTGGTAACAAGATACTGTGATCAAAAACACAGAAGAAAATATAGATCCTATAAAGGAACACCAAACTAATGAAGCTGAAAACCCTTTTTAAATTAATGTCATCACTTGAAAATCCGTATAAAACATGTAAAGATAATCTGCTATAAAAGTCAACTTAATTAACCACGGTTACACGTTAAACGCGTTCACTTCACTACTTCACATAGAATTATGATACGGATTTAATTCAACGCGGCATCGCTGTTAATCACACCTGACAACACCCAACACGTGTGGATAGTTACATACTTCATTTGCCTTTGTGCCTTCACTTAATAACAAACTAATATCAACCTTAAAACAAATGACACAAAGGCCCCAACCGCTTGAACACCAAAACAAGCTTGGTTTAATGAGAGATTGGTTACATGCTGAATTAATTCGTCCCCAAGAAGCGACGCTTCATCGATAAGGTTGCTCTAACGAAGCTGGATTCGGTTATAGGATAGCAAACTTTATTATGAAGTGGGAAAGAGTTAGTTTGATTTGAAGTTGCGTGGTTTTTAGGTCGTTCTGCTTTTGTGTTAATTTAGATATATCGGATATGGTATATAACATTGCGTTGTTAGTATCCGAAGCCGCGTGACCAGTTAAGTCTGAGTGTACTGGAATCGTCGAAGCAATTCATGGATATATTCTATGCCTAAAACGCCAGCTGGTTCGTGAAAGCCTATATGATATCAAAACAGCTGATCCGTATTTAGCAAAAGCACTGTAGCGTTCAATGTTACGACCAACATAACCACAATTATACAATAACAGAACCAGCATAATGTTATAATTACTAGATACAGATATAGGATTTCCTGGTAATATTATCAGGAATATGGATAATTTATCCGTCTGTGGTGTATTAATGGAATTTTCATTTATCTGTATCATTAATATTACGAGTATGTATTTATAGCCAGATAAACTATCATTCACTAGTGATATAATAATAAAAATAGAAAACTTTTCTATTTCTATATATTACATACATTCTTACATAAGATCTAGCATTTATGGTTTCTATAGATTTGTTTTCTAAGAAGTATCAGCAACAATGAAATTGTGGTTTACTTTATACTCTTTATAAGTCCTTTAGCTTCGTTCGGTTCATTATGTTGATTTATTTACATAATCAGTATCAACCTTTTACAGCTAGAAAGCATTCTCTCAATATAATCTAACTTATAATCTTTCCACTAATTTCAATTCGAAACAGACCGACTGCCTTCCATACTATTCAAAGACTAACTTCTTTCGCCTCAATAGTCAAACCTCATTTGTTTCATAAAACTAACTGTCTCCTTGACGACAAGAGGGAGCAAAGCCCACGATACCTCTCCATCTTAATTACGTCTCCTACGTGATCGTTGACGACGTAATTATTTCTCCCTTTGCATTATTTTCCTCTTATTGAAGAAAAAAAAAACGAGAAATTCAATCATAGCCTCTATGACGTGAATAATTTCAATCGCCCGAAGTTATTATACCGGCTCCCTTAATTACAACGCTGAAAGGGATTCGTCTGTTATTTCGTCTATTCGGCGGTTTTATTGGTGGATAAATGAATTTCGATTGGGTAAAATACAAAAATAGATATCATTCATTGGTTGGTTTATAACGTTTTAAATTTGTGATGAACAGTGAACCTGGTGATCCGTGCCATTAGTTCACACTATTTTTTTTTATTAATAGCTGGCAAACGAACAGACGGGATTCCTGATGTTAAGTGACATTTACATGGACATTTTCAGCAATAAGAAGCCATAAATGGGATCTTAGACATGTTCTACCAAAATCGGTCCAGCCATTTCAAGATCATGAGCTTTTTATTCTCTATTTTTTCTATTATTACTTGTGTTGATACTTTCTTTGAGTAACTACATGGTATCAATAAAATACCAGAAATTGTATAATAGAAAGAAAAAAAATATTTATTCATCCTTTATTATATCGCCTTCAATATAGACTACCACTATAATACATATACGCCAACGAATAAACGAATAATCCAATTATTAATTTTTTTATATGCATTTTATATTTGGAATCAATTTCAGTACTCTCCGAGAATCTTTAAATTCATCTACAGCTAAAAATGGGTGCTTCGAAATTCTCGAAATTCTGACAACGGATGCTAAATTTAGGTGGCGTAGGAAAAAAAATAAACTCGACCGCAGCCATCAGCCATCAGTCATATCAAGGGAATATAGTGGTTCTTCGAAATTTATTCACAATTATAGCCTTGGGTGATCGTGCATTATATGAATCCATGAATTTTCTTGCCACAAATCTGGTATTTTCAACCAACTGCGAAAAAGGAGCGCAAATGGTGCACGTTACTCGTTCATTGGTTTAATTGTCTAAACTAAATGGGCCTTATTTATTCTTCAATAATCTCTTGCGATGTCACTCGCGTTTATGGTTACCGCTTCGTTCCTATACATCGTAGTGTGATGTAATATAGCCTAAAGCCTTCATCAATAAATAAACTATCTAACACAGAAATAATTTTTAAATTCGAATTAGTAGTTCCTGAGATTAACGCTTTCAAACAAATAAACACTTCAGCTTTATAATATTAGTATAGATTTTTATATTTCTATACAGATGAATACTACAAAATCAATAAAACACGATATTATCCAGTCACCGTAATAATATACCTAAAATATTTCAATTACCAAACGCAAATTCCAATAAAACATTCGAAACCAACGCCGATTCAAATGCTCAGTACCATTAAACATCTCATAATGAAAACATTGATCAAGTAGAACATTACTGTCAAATCCTCCGTGGCTAATGTACGTCGATTATATGAAGTAACGAAGCAGATCAGGCTATTATGCAGGCTCCGTTGTGGGTAATGTCGTAGAAAATCGTCATCGAGATCTTGAGCTAAGGCTGATCTCGACATGGACTTCTGTGGCATGTCATTTGAATTAGACATCAGAAGATATTATTTTGTTAAGATTATAAATTTTATCGATACAATTTATAGAGCTATTTAAAGATAATAATATATAAACGTAATATAATATTAAGATTAAGGAAAATAAATATTATAATGAACATTAAGTAATAGATTTCACTACATTTGAATTGATATTACAGAATCAAATATATCAATCCATTGAGATAACATATTTGTAATTTTGATCGGACGTGTGGTCCATTTGAATCTGTGTCAAAAAAAGTTGTCATAGACAGGAGCGTAACTACAGGATGGCAGGACTGGCAAAAAGCCACGGGCCCCGGATCTAAGAGAGCCCGGCCTAAAAAATATTAATGAAAATCTTTTAAAGTAAATTGTTCATTTTAAATATGTATAAACCTTGAAAATAAAACTTATCAGATAGATAACTAAAATGCACACAATATTACTTATACTTTTGGGTATCTAATTCATTAAAATTAAATTATAACATGACAATTTTTTTTCTTGGAGGCCCTCTCCAAAGAATTTACCGCGATCTTTTTCAAATATCATAATAAAATTCGACAATATAAACTAAAATACGCGACTGTATATTTAAATTAACATTTCTAATTTTTAAAAGTGTTAATATAAAATTTGCAATTCATAATATTCTAGATTAGAGGCGATTGTCTAGAACAGTGAAGAAACGGGGAAGTCCCCGAGGCATTATTGCAAGCTCAATTGAGCACGACGAGTTTACTTACTTTTTCTTGAAGTAGAAAACTTTTAAATAATAATAATTAACATTATTTGTGCGTTGATAATTATATAGTTAATATACATTTATAGTAAACTAGCCGCCCCTTGCTGTTTCATTCTCGCTTAACAAAGGACTTTCAGACAAAATTCCAATCTACGTTTTATCCCCTTAGGGGTTGAAGTTTGCAAAATTCCATCTTACCTAAATAATCCCCATGCAAATTTCTTTTAGTACTTGCAGTTTCTGTGATTTCGTGATGAGTGAGAGAGTGACATTTCACTTTGATATATAAAGATAATCTTAATATTAAAGCATGTTTTTTTGGTAAAATTTATTAAACTTTTTCTATGGGAAGCAGATAGTACATTACACACAATCTGCACCTAAACTACATTCCCAATATATTCTTAAATCTCATGAGCCATTTATATTACTGTATCACGCCCAGACAAAATCCTGTCAACGATTTTTTATTAGTGCAGATAAAGACACCAGAGCTCGCTGGCTCCAATTAACGCCTGCTCTTTGTCGTTAAACCTTTCCACGCTAAGCTCCTTATCGGGCCGGGGATTTCAAAAATATCAAGAGTATTTTTTCATCTAATGAGTTATTAAAAATCTGAAAAACAACTCTCCTGATTCTATTTTTAAAATTAATATCCATTAATTGGATATTATATCGATAGATACTATCCAACAATCTCGAGGGATCAACTAAAATCAATGTGGCGATTTCAAAAGATTGATGGCTGTACATTCAGATTCTAAATCACTCTGACCAATCTAGCTTAAACCTTTCAAATATTAAGCAGTAATAGATGTAAGAGCCTCTGTTATTTATTGAGAAAGTGACTGATCGGATACCAATTAAGCTAGTCATGTCGGGAGACCGCATGACTGATTAGAAGAACATGACAGATACGAATGGCGTTAAATTAATAAATTGTAGTCATTTATTTTGTGCCTAAGTGAAATTGTTCGGTAGCTTGATAGGTATTTCGGCTACTCGTTTTGTGTCCTTAAATCTTTACGTCGCACTCATTAATTCCCTGAAATTCTCGTGGAAAAGAGTAATTATTTTTCAGCTTTAAACTTTAAATGTTAGTGTATTTATCATGTCTTACCAAGAAGTTTAGTTATAAATTTCTTAATTTATCACTAGTATAATAGATAGATTTATTTCGAAAATAATCTTCAATTCATCTTAAGTAGATTAGATTGTTTAAGTATCGTAATAAATCATCTCACGAAATACCTATATAGCATAAACTAGTATCTTCTATAGAAAAAATGGAACCCAATAAATAGAAAAAAGCTACACAATATGATTAACGAAATTTCATTCTTCCTACGATATTTTTTCCTCCGGAATAGATTCGTGATTGACGTAGAGGCCACTAATCTTTAATATGATTAATAACCCTTATTGTTATGCTTCAGCACAGCCTTGGTTACTAAATCCCCTTATTTTCCATTATCAAGTGACGATAACACGACGATCGAACTATTCTTTTGGAAAAATTCAGCATTGTGATTTTTACGCCGTAAATGCAAGCAAGTGATAAATGGTTAACTTTACTCCTAAGCTTAGGCATAGCGACACTTTCTATTGTCAATGCGTTATACAAAATGGATGTATCTATTATTTATATAATTACTCTCTGCCGGATCAGTAGTTGTAAAATGGTTAATTAAAATGTATGAAAAACGTTTGGTCATTCACCCTCATCATCAGGGTAGCATCAACAATTGGTTACACATAGGTACTTTAAATTTTTATTCTTTGTCTCTGAATATATTAAATTTCGACCATACCAATCTTATATACCTACAGAGATTTTAAAATAGATAATTGAACTTTACTACCATAGTACGATCAATGAAAAAGTACTTAACCATCAAATTCAATCTATTGATCAGAAGAAATATATCTAAAGTATCAATACAAAAACCGATTGCAACATCACCGAATTCACTAAACGTGAAAATTTTATTTCTAATATTGCAATCTCGATAAATCGCTGGAGATAAATCTCGGAGAACGAATCGCCTCATATCTTTCGGGCACTAAATTTTCACCTTCCGTTTCGTCACTGCACCAATAGGCGTCCGTATGATTTGTTGCCCGGTACAACAATTTTTCATTTTCCCTGTCGTCACTAAATCACGCTGACAAGTTCTCGGAGTACAACTATTGGGACGTTTATCCTTTGAAGCGATTTTGTGCTCTATTCTCATAATTGTAAGACTGATTATAAACTTAGCTGTATTAGTGTGTTCAAAATGTTCTTAATCTTATTTAAAGGAGTATTCAACCTAATCCAGTGCGGAGTAAGGTCGTTTTTCGTGTGAATGCCATTTAAATCTGTGTCAGGACCGTCGCCCTGTAGTATTTATCATTTGTTTACCGACGTATAATAAAAATACTTTGATCTATGATGCCTAAGATTAGGGTTAGGTTATTAAAAACGTAATTTTAGTTTAATTAAAAAAAATCTCAATTTATCTAAAGATGTCAAACCTATTCTTAATAAATATGTTTGAAGGAGTATATATCCAACTCTCCTGTTATTTTTTGATAAATGGTATAATGTATCAAAAGCAGATTGATACATTTAATATATTGTCTAAAAAAAGTTTTTTAAATATTTTATATTATTGTATAAATTGCACAATATGGACGTACTTGACATTCGAAACAATTAATTTAGAAACTTTTTTCCGTACTTATTTAGTGTATATGACTTTAATTTTTTACGCAGTATCAAAATACATCAATATCTCCGAATTTGACTTTTCATGGTTTGACGCATTATTGCTTATTAGCATCCAAGTAAAGGCCATATAATTTTTAATGGAAACATCATTGCATGCTTAGATAGTGAGAACGCTTAAAAGATAACACGCCACGCTATTCGGAGAGTCTCGCGTTCAGCCGGTTCTTTTAGATTCAGCGCTCCACTCGCATTTATTTATTAATTAAAGGTTCCCAACGAGGCATATAATCGTTACTTACATAGTTTTACATAATAAATTGGATTTTGATTACCAGACATCCCATAACAGCTCGCTTTTTTAATACCACAACCGCACTGAAATAATTTTTACCCAACACAAAGGAAGGTAATGTGTTCATCAGCCTATGATTCTCCCTATTGTTGGATGTAACGCAGTCGGGTGATTGAGTTTTTTAATTAATTACTTGTTCCTTTTGTGTTATTTTAAACATTTTTAATATGTTTACAAACATTAGTTATAAAAAAATTTAATTTCCAAACAAACAAAAATGTTACTTTTATAATCCTTATTTTCTTACTTATAAATGGACGCTGATATGCAATATCTGATGAAAAATTGTCTGTAAATAAAATTGTATGCCGTACGTTTTGTGTAACATGGCTCGATTGTTTAAGAATTTAATAACTGTGACAACGTGTAATGGGACAACCTTCAATTTTTTTTACCCGATTGCTCGACGCAAGGGTGGGTACATTACCCACATCTTTTGTTTATCAGTCTATGTGTGTATGTATACATGGACGCTGATAAGCAATACTGTGTCAAGCCACATGGACTTAATTTTGAGAAAATGGCGTCTAAAGATGTCAAACCTATTCTTAACAAATATGTTTGAAGATGTATATTTCCAACTTTTCTTTTATTTTTTGATAAAAGGTATAATGAATTAAAAGCAGATTGATATATTTAAAATATTATCTAATAAGAAGTTTTAGAAATTTTTGAGATTATTGTATAAATTGCAAAATATGGAACGCACTTGAAATTCGAAACAATTTATTAGGAAACTTTTTTCCGTACTTTTTTAGTTTATATGACCTGAATTATTTTTGAATAATGTTAAATAGGTGATGCAGTATCAAAATACATCAATATCTCAGACTTGACTCATTTGACTTTTTGTGGGTTGACACATTATTGCTTATAAGCATCCAAATGTTAAAGTATGTAACTCTGCAAGTGTGTTATGCAATCAAGCTTACGAAATTTGGTATAGAGATAGAATAGAGCCTGAGAAAGGATAAATGGTACCAGTTAACACAAAGGCAATAAGGAGTTAAAATAGAGCTAAAATAATAATAATAAAAATAGGAGTATATAATCCCATGCAGACGAAGTCGCGGGAACCGTCCAATATTATTATAAAGGTATGATAAGCTTGCATTTTTCGTTATTGAATTTTTCAACTTGTATAACTTACTAGGCTTACAACCCATAGTGCCAAAGCTTGGCAAAATAAGCTCGTATTAATTTTCTTCAAGAGGGTCGAATCCTTTACTTAACAACGGAGATATAAATTTGACATTTACCTAAAATTCTATTTAAAAGGAAGGTTTGAAAGGAGCGGAACTCCTCAATATTGGGAAAGATGAATATATTCTCTGGTTTCTAAAGGATGGTTTAGTGGAAATAGACCAATGGAGACACGTAGATTGTAAATGATAATATGAGTGAGATTTTGAGGTTAAAATGCGTAAAACGTTTTACCTAACAGATGGACCAGAACATCGTGACTATATAATGGGATAGCAGAACGGGTATGAGATTTTAGCTCTCATGGGAAGTAGTGTTATGTGCTTTTATTTAAAACTAGCAGTTTACCGCAGCCTAGCCCGCGTATATTTAGCAATTTGATACCCAAAAAACTTTTATCCCCTTAGGGGATTTATTTGAAAAATCCTTTCTTAGTGCACACTTACGATATGTGAGGGACGTTTGTTAATAATTTCATGTTTCTAGACCCTGCGATTTCAGGTCCGCGTTGATCGATCAGTCAGTGAATATGTCAGCTATTTTACTAATGGTTTACTGCGAGTCGTTGCGTGATGTAATTTAGTCTATAACCTTCCCCAATAAACGTCCTACATAAATACTTACAAACTCATTTTACCTCTTTATAATATTAGTATAAAAACTGATGCGTAAATTGTACAGACAAAGACACAGATATCGCTAATATCCTTATAGTTAAGAGAAGAGAGAGATTGATATTCCCAACGTCAAGCCTTGTTTCGAGAGTAATTCACAGGACATTATTGTTACTTTGATGTAATTTTAGTTTGATGAATCATGAAGCCAAAGTTTGATGTTTTCAAACTACTTTAAAAAAGGAAGGGTTCTCAATTCGTGTTGTATTTAATTTTTAAGTTTGTTACATCAAAACTCATTTTAAAAATTCATTTAAAACGGTACTGTAATTTTGGTCCCATAGAACTTTGAAATCGCTTCCATAGTTTTTAAATTAAAATAACATTAATTTAATTTATTTATTCTTATCTATTTGTGCATTTTATAATAATGAGTATTATTTAAGGTTGGGAAGTGAAGATACTCATGCACAGATTAATTCCTATTTTGATAATTCGTGTTCTTACAATTAATTGTAATACAATAAGACTATATTGTATTTCATTGTATATAAACGAAAGTGCGTTTTCTTTCTTTTAAAGTCGGTTACATTTTTTTACTTACATTATAAATTAAATCTACATCTTAAATATACCCAAAACATTCAACCATAATTTAACTCCCAATCACCGAAATTGTTTTCAAAAGGTGTGCGATATTTGTTCTAAAGGGTTATTTTAAACAGTAACTGTGTGCTGAACAAACCCAGTTTGACTGTTTGTTCGGGATCTGTTTAACTTTCGCATCTTATAACCTCGTGCATGGCCAATTGAGCTCTGATAGCCTATTTGATCGGGTTTTATTTTCTTATAAAGCCTTATCCATTAATTTAATGAAGATCAGATTGACTTCGTTCAGATTGCATATTCTTGCTATGTGTTTTTAACTCAACACTTTTTTACTTTTTTAACTAGTGTTTCTAGTTAAAAAAGCCCCTTTCAAGGTGTAATTTTATTGTAAATATCTATATATATAAATGAAATGCTGATTGTTTGTCTCTCTAGATTGGGTAGATCTAGTTAGCATATTTCGATCTTAAACATGAAAATAAAATTATTTTAAAATAATTTAAATCGAGTACATTAATTAGTTTCATCATCGTGACACTGACAATTTGAACACTTTACAGCGATTTAATTTACAGGTGGACTGAAAATAATCTTAAAATCACTGACATTCAAATGTTACCTCACTCTATCAGAGGATCTATCATGATCACTGTGAAGTATCGAAAACGTCGGGATGATAAAAAAATATGCACGCAATTTAAAACAATTTCAAATTTTATTTTAATGTGTAATAATCGAAAAAATCTAAAATACAATCCAGCCCTGAATTTAATCGATTTATTCAGTCCTCAAATCCTAATATTTCGTATTTGTCGTCTCTATTATGATTATTAACAGAAATAGAAATAAGTATATTAGGAAAGATAGCAAAAAGATATAACAGGTTACATTATTGTTCATATCACACAACAAGAAACGTAAAGGAAACTGTAGGTAAGAATGAGTCTCCATCTTTCCAATAAGATGAGAAAGCAAGCAGCGGAGCGGATGCAGGAAGGACGATCCGCTCTGTTTGGCACATCTGTTACTTTGATCAATCGGATTATAAAATTGTACAAATTTTTCCTACCTTTATAAAAATAGTTGGCAAAACAGGCAAGACACCTGATGCCAAGCCACTGTCCATAGACATTTTAAGCACCAAACAGGTCCTAATTTAGACGACGTTTAAAAACGGAGGTTATCATCCCGATTTTTTTAATCATCCGTAGAATTATTTCAAAAATTTTCTGCTATAAAAATCTTGTTTAGTCAATGACAAATACAATAAAAACAAATAATATCTTTAATCACAACTTGATTGTGCAATAATCATCAATAAAATTAGTTAATTTCATATTTATCAACGTGCTTCTTTTTTGTGGTAGTTTAAAAAAAAAATCTATAACCAATGGACCTGTAACTTAACGATTCGAAAGTGCTGTAAAAAGCCTATCTGAATAAAATATATTTTGAATTTGAATTTGTAACATTGTATGCTACCTACATCTTTTAAATATATCCACTGCTAGATAAACGGTTTGTATCTTATTAAGAACGAACGTATATACATTAACATATGTACAATGTATATATCAGAATTTCTTCCGAAATCGTAAGTTCCTTCCGTCGTCTTTATCTACACGACTGATATATTTAATATCATCACGCGTATCATACGAAGCATTCATTTCCAAATAAACCATTCCCAATACTTCACCTCCAGATATCACGTTCATTTATACCTTACTTCATTTATTTTATATACCGCTATAAATGCTTGGAAAAAAAATAGCACAGCAACCCCTACTGATTTTATCAAAGGCCAAAAATCGAATGTTCTCGCTGATAGTGAGAGTAACGCTCGATTTGGTCTGCAATTTTAACCGACGCTTCATTTAGGCGAATATCGACTTTGATACCTTGCGTTACAAAATTAGGAAACGCGTTCGTTTTTGGTAAGTGTGGGCCGAAATGCCTTATTGAAGGTACAAGCGATGGGCCGTGTAAAGTTTGTTAGAGAAATTGATTATGTTACGCCTCTTCTATCAAGATTTAATTATGGGAATGTAATCAACGGTACCATTATACGAGGTCATTGACTGATTGCATTTTATATGTGAGTAATTTCACCTGATACGTATCGATTAATTATCGTTTGAGATGATTGTATAGTCTGTGAACGTTTTCAAGAAAAATAATATAATTAATACTTTTTCTTTAATCAGACTGGTAGATCTTATTAAGCAGCTTGTAGGATATAAAAAAAAACTAAGTTACACATATCTTAATCAATATTTTCAATTACAATTTTATTAATTTAATAATTTACCTTGAAATTACCCACAAAATATCAACTTACAAAACGGTGTCAACAATTCCATTTTACGCCACGTATAACATTTAAATCACAGTCACCTGGTGTTGAGATAAAATCCGACAGCTCTCTCGAGATGCATTAGTGGGAAACGCGAATCTCGCCCAAGACAGGCAAAAACATTTTGTCTAAAAACCCAAGGCAGAAATAGAACGTTTTACCTAAAACGCGTAACGACTACACACTACACACTCGCCGAAATGTGTTGAGGCATTTACTGTAGCTGAGTTATATCTTGGTTCTAAATCTTTTTTTGTTTTATTTAGTGGTTCGGAATAAACGATATGTTTTCCTTTATTGGGTAATAAATAAAGAAGAAAATTAAAACTTTAAAAATAACAACTTCAAAAGCAATTATACATAGTAATTTTGATTTTAAACCTAAATCAATTAACCGATTTTCATAAAAATTCTATGGATCCATCCGAAAGTATACCCTTCATAAATTATTAATAATTTTTTTAATTGGTTAAGAAATGACGGAGTCTGAGTTTATACACTACGAATTGTGTGCCTCCGCTTTTTTGAAGTTTGTTGAAAAAAATTTGTTAATATTATATAATATATTATACTAATATAATAATAATATATTATACTAATATGTATGTTAGTATTATTTCATTTAACCTTTTCATAACTGTATAATTTAAACTCTCGCGATTTATAGTATTCATATTTTAAATAATACTTTTTTTATTGCGAGACGTTTCGACGAAATTGCATCCGTCATAGTCACGAGCTGACTGACTGAAAGTCACAGGCATGACGGGTAATAATTAAGGTATTATCATAATTAGTTATCGCGATAGGACTCATTTAGATCTTAGCTTCATAACTTTTAGATTGATTTTGTAATGTTTTTGTAGATTACATTAATCGAAATGATTAAAATGCTAATATATAAATAATAAATAACAAGAATAATATATATAATGTACTTTATTATATATGAAATAAAACCAAATGTGTTGCTCTGAATGAGAATATTTTTTATTAATATTTTTTTCCTAAGTTTCTAACATAATATTATTTATAGTTTTTGATATTATTTTGACAAATATGAATTACAGTAACTTTACCTGAAAGAGAAACAACATTTAGGATATTATTTCCCTTCTATCAACTTAATATAATAAATCTTAATATTTTATTATTTTATATTTTACAACGACTTTCACGTCGTATCTTCTTTTGTCATTCCTATCATAAATAAATAAATAAATAACGCATCACACTCAACGGCCCCCATTAAGATCTCATGACCTTGTGTCGGGGGTCCGGAAACACTCACAACACTGACACAAACACCCAGACCACGACAAACATCCGTATGGCCAATACACACGTTTGCCGTGAGCGGGGTTCGAGCCCGCGACCGTTAGCGCTTTAGTCAGTTGCGCCGACGCGTCTGGCAAGTCATATTTAAACATATCGAATATCAAAACGGCCAGTACCATTAAGGATATAGAACTTCATTACATATACAATGCTAATTTTAATGAAAATCCATCAAATTGTTAAAAATGCATTAGTGGAAATCCCGAATATACCCAAGACAATTATAAAGCCCTAAGTTTAAAAAGAACGTTTACTTAAAACGCATAACATCCCATACCAGTATATTAGCCAAAAGTGTTTCAGCATTTGTTATAGTGAATTTAGGAAAAGGCGTAAATTGTAGCTAAGTGATAAAGGTTTTAGTCATTGCCATAGAATAAATCGTTTTTTTGTAACAATATATTATGATTTTTCTCGTTATAGATAAAATATAATGATAGATATCTTAAAAGTGTTGCGACATTTATTGTAGCTAAGTAAGAAGTGTTTTTTTTAATATCACAGATCACAGGATGATGTTATGATATCGTTTAGTTTAACTAGCTGTCCCTTTTGGTTTCAGTCGCGTTTATGGTTACTGCTTCGCTTCTACGAGTCGTAGCGTGATGTAATATAGCCACCCTCAACAAATAAACTAACACAAAAATAATTCAATTCGAACCAGTGGTTTCTGAGATTAGTGCGTTCAAACTCTTCAGCTTTATATATAAGTATTTATTTATATAAGTATAGATTAAATAAAAAAATGTTTAGTAGTTAACGATTTAAAAAAAAGAAGGCCGACTTCAAGAACAGAATATGGAATTTTGTTCATTTTAATGATATACTTATTCCAGTTATTTTGATGTTAAAACCAAACTACTGAACCGATTTTGATAGGAATCCTATGAAACTAATAGGAAAGAATACCCTTTCAAACAAAAAAAAAACAATTAACTAAATCGGTAACGCCTTTTTTGAATAATCAGTATGAAAATGTATGTTCATATCAAAAAGTCCACGACGAATTGAAAATCACATCAATTTTTGGAAAATACGAAAAAAAATATTCAAATCTCATTTAAAACTAAACGAAAAACCATTTAGTACTGTAATGTATGCAAAAGTAAATCTACAGAAAGTGCAATACAATTACACTAACATTTTAAAAATAATATACAACACAATCTTATTTCTCCATCACAATACCAAAAGGATACCAACACAGTTTAGCTAACTCCCAATCACATTCAAGCCACACCAGATCTTATTGTCTTTGGGATAAGACATATATTTCTACACAGCGTTTTATCCAAGTGCTCCAGTGTACATCTCCGGGCGTGTTTCCTCCGATACTCAAGTATTATGGCCTAAGCGCTTATCTCGAAACAAAGTGCTGTTTTCATACACTGAAATAAAATAGAAATCCCTATACATGTTTTCATCTTTTTTCTTTCTTAGCTCGTCTGCTTTTTGTGATTGTTTCAGAAATGAATTTATGTTAGAGTTTTTAGAATTTACTATATTAAACTAAATTTACTATACCATATTAAATGCAGTAATCTCAGGAGTAATTACAGAGATTACAACGTCAGGATTTCGAAACCCCTCATTCTTTTGTAAGTATGCCTATAAAAGGTTTAGGTTAGTTAGTTAATTTTAGCATACTACAACAATTTTTGAATTGTACGAAGTAAATACGTATTTGCAGACTTCACATCCAATTAATCAAAATGAATGGTTTCCTAACTTTCATTCAATCCCGAATATTTTCGTGATTACACCTCCTTCACAAGAAACTTAAACTACACTAAACCGGCTTGCATTAAACATTACTTATATTATCGTCTTAATAACTAGAAATGAACGCCCTAGACAAAAGTAGCAAGGATTATCTTATTTATAAACTCTGCTTCACAACTTTAAGCCCAACCCCGGATGTACCAAGACAATGTTAAGTGCAAGGACATCTAATGGAATAGTGGTAGCTAAATGTTATTTTAGAATGAATAGAACATATACTGTAGTTATATGTTTCGTTATCTATAACAAGACTTACGTAATATAACACAAAATAATAAAAAAAAACGTGTGTCCCAAGTGTTAGGCGAGTATTACTTTTGTAATTTGTAATTGACGTAAAAGCACTTTGTAACCTCGTAACAACAACCAAGGTTACCTTACGAAATATGTTGCTGTCAAAAATAAAGCCACTGACAGTAAATTTTCTAAAGTGTTAAGTAATGACAAACGACTTGTAAATCTTTATGAAAGTCCGTGAGCAAGACCTACAAGTTTAATTTTCGCCTCACAAATATTATATATCTATTATTAGTATTGAAGTCGGATTTATTCTATACATTGGTATTTACCACGTAAATTCCAATCCTATGGAACTTTTGAGAAATCATATACCCTTTGTCATTTCCGAAATTGAATTCAATGACACCTCATATGTTGATATCTGTCAAAGTTTAGGTTGGAAAGCATGCTAAATAAATACACGTACATATGTATGTACATACACAAAAAAGGCTAGCAACTCACCAACAACTTTGGTAATATAGCAGATGGATGAACGATAGCAACCATTAAACGTGAGATGGAACTGTCTGCTCGTTTGCCACCTTTAAAAATATTACATACATAAACTCGTATATATATATTTATCTGACTGTTTTAAATCATAACCCTCCATCTGAAGTCGGACAAAAAGACTCAAATATCTCATAAAAGTTCGACTTTTCACCCCTCTCCCCTTTGTCATGATCATCCAAAGATTACACACTTACTATGTTTGGACACCCAAATATACGCACTTAAAGTTTCACCGTTATGGACTCCCTCTTCCCCTTCACTCTAACACTCTGCGTTACATTTTCTGATATATAAATTGAATAAATTGTCACACATCACGCAAAATAATATTGTTTACAATATTTCCACCGGTTTTTACATTATGAATGATCCCAGCCATTTATTTGTATACACATTTTTTTAATATAAGAAGAATTGGGTTTTGTCTAAAATTTGACTTATCATATTTTCTCTGCTGTAGTTAACTAGATATTAAACCATTTGTAAACATTTATCATTTTGATTCATCAAAAAAAATCAAATAAAGCAATATAGAACGTTATCCCCCAAAACTGTTACCAAGACTTGATCCGCTTTGTTCTTCAAAAAAAGGTATTAAAATCCCTTAAAAAGGATGTGCCTTTCACACTTCCAGCTAATTAATGATCAAAATATTTTTCGGAACATCTTCAAAACAATAGGTGGGTGTAATACGTTGACATATGGCGCAACCCTCTTTGGCTAATTAAAAACCGGTCTCATGACCCACGGCCTAAATCAAAGCACTCGTGAATTGATTCGGTCCCGAGCCGGTAATGTTTTCTCCGCTGCCGGAAATTTTATCACGGCTTACCCAAATAATGGTCGGGTGTACACGCTCCCGTATCTTTTCGGTAATAATTTATCAAGTGGTTCAGAAAAAGTGGTCGAATAAAGTCTCCCTTGGTTTTGCTCTGGTCCTTTAAAGAAAACTTTGGTTATCTATGTTTGAAAGACTAAAATTGACTGAAAATTAAGATGATTGATTTGATATTGTATATTCTTAGATTTCTACGATTAGTACACATTGATGTACGTACGTAAGCTGCAAGACTTAAAGATTCTTTAAGTGTCTTTTGCGTGTATCCAGAATATTAGTCGAAATACCAACTAAGGAACTCTTGGTGGTAGTTGACAATAATGTTTTAAATCTTAAAAGACAAGAATCTCATGAGAAGAAATGATCAATAGCCGATATGTATTAATTGTAGATTCGGTAGTTAAATTAGGTATACCTCTTAATTAGTCTACCAGTAAATACCAATGCTGAAGTATTGTAGATAATAGAAATAAAGAAGAACACGTCACAAACATTTTTGGTTTCCCACCACTCTTTTTACTTATTAATAACATGTTTGAGAAGGTGTTGTTGTTGTGAAACTAATTCATAAATACATAAATTGTAGGAACTCACTTCAAGGAAGGAATACATCAAAATTGTATTGAGTGTCGCGTGAATGGATCGTGATATAAAATGGACAGGTCAGAAGTTAACACAGCAAAAACCCAACAAGCTTGTACGTTATATAAAATTGTATAAATTAAGAAAATTATGAGTTATTTCAAAAAGTTTCGACTCCGCAAAGTCAATGTTACCTTCTTGGGGCAAGGTATTCGTTTTTATAATAAAATTCCGCAAAAAGTGTTACAGTTTACGAAAAATAAATTTAAAGTACATATTAAAAAATCCTTAGTAGCTAAAGCATATTATTCTGTTCAAGATTATATAGATGATAAACATGCTTGGATTTAGTATAAGCTGGATTCACACAGGGTATTTAATATATTTGTAACTCATAAATGTATGTACCCATCGTAAAACTTTTAAAAAGAGTAACTATCGAGTTTCTTGCCGGTTCTTCTCGGTAGAATCTACATTCCGGACCGGTGGTAAATTAATTAATTAATTAGTGTTTAGTTTTCTTTTGTTTTTGTATTGACGATTCAAAAGTGCTTGTAAAAGCCTACTTGAATAAAGCATATTTTGATTTTGATTTTATTTTCTTCTTATTAGAGCATTGAATAGCTCGTTTTAATAATTAACTTCCCATTCATAATAATAATATAAAGCTGTAGAGTTTGATTGTTTGTTTGAACGCGCTAATCTCAGGAACTGCTGGTTCGAATTGAAAAAATATTTTTGTGTTCGATAGTTTTTCTTATTAGAAAGGCTGTAGGCTAATTACATCACGCTACGACTCATAGAAGGGAAACAGTAACCATAAACGCAAGTTAAACCGCAAAGGACAGCCAGTTTAGTATATAAATAAAACTGTCTTTTATAAGCTTAACCTAATCACATTTACCCAGGTACCATATTAAATATCAATGCTATACAGAAACCAAAGCCAACATCAAACTTTTTATTACGGCCACTCAACCCGATCTCAATATGAGGGCGAATTCGCCATAAGGGTCGTGTTTGCAAAAACGTCTGAGGACAGGATGATGTAAAGGGTACGTTCAATCTTTACCATTATTTACGTTCGACCATTTTAAATGTCCCTTTAACGGCCGTCCTACGCAAACTAGTAGCCTACATTCTCATACAAATAGACCAAGAATGGTTTGAAACGGTGTCACTTTAGGGAAAATACGGGCAAAGTGAGAAATCTATCCATTTAAGCTCCATAGATCTGGACAAGCTTTGGATAACTATCAAGGAATCCTTATTTGTTCGGGATTGTGGGTTTAGCGTTGAAAAAACCAGCTGTTTTCTTTATTGATTTTATAGATAGGGGTATTTTGGGAATCAAGAATATTTACTTAATAATTGATACGATTTTTATTAAATTTAAAATTTAAAAGTTATATAAAAAGTCAAATATAAATCATTACAGGGTATACGTTTAAACATTTTCCAATATAGACTATATATATTTTTAAAATTTATGAGTAATTTTATTAGCATCTTCATCTAATCTTGTTTGTATGGTTAAATACTAATACGAATATTTTGAATGTGAAAGTTTTGCCTGTCGTTTGTCCATCTTCCACATTTTCATCGTTGAACCAATTTTAATAAAATTCGAATCTTCGTAATATTAACTGTTACAATGAGAATTTTTATACTTTCTTTTTTTTTCAAAGATAATGCAAAACTTAGATGTAGATGAAAAATATAATATTTATTAAGGTTCAAAGTGGTTCTAGACAAACTTCTCGCGTTTTAGTTATATCCACATTCAATTATCAAACTTCGTCCCTTCAGATAGAAGTATGATGGAAACGTTCGAAAAGCAATCAGGCAAGAAAACTTATATTAATTGCAATATTGAACTTAGTACCAGGCGCGGATCGAGGGGGGACAATGGTTACAATAAACTCCCCTCTCCTTGATTCTAACATAATTATAATTCATATTTAATATAACGGGTCTTATCGCGATAACTAATGGTAGTAATACCTTTTCTATTGCCCGACGTTTCGACGAAGTTGCATCCGTCGTGGTCACGAGCTGACTCATGATTAGTTATCACGATAAGACACGTTATATTAAATATGAATAGTATAAACCGCGAAAGTTTAAAATATATAATAATTATAATTATTAGGAAGTTCTTAGCAAAAAAAGTTGTTGATGAAAACTTGATCGATATTTTCCAGCAAAAATTTTCTTATTCTTTCCCATTTCAAAAAAAAATGGTGGAGTAAAATCTTACATATACCCACGTGAACGTCGAAAACATAACTCTCCACTTTTTTGGTAAAACTGTCCCCAAACAAAGATCGTTTCAACAAAAATATTTCATGCGGAGTCACGACTCTCACAGTTCTACTATTATAATATGTATATCTGAAGATTAAGTTGGGCTTACAATACACGCTCCACCTTCCAAATCAATTTCGTTCTCATAAATTTTAATACTACATTCGCTATGTTTATCAATATTTGCGTTTATTTGTCTTATTTATATTCCATCAAAGAATTTGTTTAAGGTTCCTCAGTTTTTCTCTGAACGCGTTTCGTTTCGAACTAAACAAGCAATTTATTTCTCAAGGACTGTAAACAATATAAAACTATTGAAAGAGCCGTTAGCGAAGTCTTGTAGTTACCATGAACAAAGGCAAAATCGACTAACGACCCGATATTCAATAACTATACAAATTTCAACGATAATAATGAATTATTTTGATGCCAATAACTTAAGTGTCACATTAAAAATTTTACTTAATTGTCCTTTCTGTGAAAGCGTATATTTGTAATTTTATACATAAATTGCTTATTTAAGACGATATATTTTAAGCAGATACTGTTAGCCTAATGGTATTGTACTATTATCATGTATAATTAATTATTTTTGTAAAATGCGTAAAGAACTTGCTCATTTAATAACAACAAAAACTTGCAGATAATTAGTGTGATTTCGTTATCATCTTAATTACTGTATTTCTGGTGTAATAATAAAACGAATTCACTGACATAGCGTTAAAAAAACTAGTCAATGATTTACACCTACACAAACCATCTCTTAATGAAGCGTCCAAGTCTTAGCTGCGAACCAATCTTCAGAAAAAGTTCGCTCACCCACACCTTCCAAATCATTACAATCTTACTGATCCATTTGTCTTACAGATTAAGTCTACGTCATTAGATCCACCACGTCCATAAGATCAATGTTTACAAGCCAACATAGTGTCAGCGTTAACGACATTAATAGAATTCGTTACCCACACTCGAATGGAAGACAACACACTAATTTCCGAAGGCACTGCTTATCAAATTAGGACCCACATCGCTAGTGACCCGCAAGACACGAATCGACAGCTACGCTCCGAGACTCTAATAAAATTTGCTCAACGTTACACTTTACTATGTAACTTTTAACCGAATTACGATTTGGTGATTTCGGAGAAGTTTTTCTCCTTCAATATTTTGGTTTTAGACGATTTCTGTTATATGGATGCTGATAAGCAATAATGTGTTAACCCACAAAAAATCAAATTTAGAGATAATAACGTATTTTAATAATGCGTCACGTATTTAACATTATTTATTGAAAAAAATCAAGTCAACTAAAATAAATAAGTACGGAAAAAAAGTTTCATAAAGTAATAAATAAATAAATAAATAAATAAATGTTTAGAAAATTTACGTGTGTTTATATATTTTTCAATAGGCAATAATGATATATATATGAAAACTTATTATTAGATACAACTTTTCCGTATACCAATATGCTTTAAATTCATTATACCTTTTATCAAATTAGCAAAAAAAAAAGTTGAATATATATTTTTTCAAATTAAGAATAGATTTGACATCTTTCGACGCCATTTTCTCAAAATGAAATGTGGCTAGACGCAGTATTGCCTATCAGCGTCCATATATTCTTTTTTAATATCTTATTTAAAACAACTGATATATTTAGGTGTAATAACTCCAGGTAACCTAATGATAAACGATCATCATGTCACGATCACGTCATATAGTATGTGCGACAAAATTCCAAATTAGTTCCTTCCCTTTAAACCTATAAATCAGGCTCGTGGACTATGCTATTATTAAAATTATTGGTAAATACGATTTTATTAGAAACTTTAACTTTGATCCTTTGTTTATTTATCTTTAATAAACTAATCTGAATTCAAGCAATATCTTGAAAACGAATGAAATGAAAATTTAATTAACTATTATTAATTCTGTATTAGATTAAACACCAAGTTATAAACTTATAAAGACCATCGAATTAATTCACTTGAGTTTAAATTTCATTATTGAATTGATTTAAAATATTTTAGATCTTATTGAAATTTCTAATCGAAATCCGTAAGAATCAATGAATATCAGATGTAAATACGTATTATACTCAAACTGAGGCGAAACATTCTGAATGGTTTCAATGAGCTCGCTACTGAAGTCGCAGACATTTCGCCCAGTTATCTTAGCTCCGACTTAATCTCCGAGATTATCCGGAGGCGGTCGTCTTTATTACTTGTAATAAGGCATTAAAATAGACCTTCGTTGTAAAATGATGGATTCTAGAATATTCCCTCGTCTACGGAGATGTCTTTGCTTTTTTAGCGTGATTACACTGTCCATTGTTGAGTTGTGAACGTTTTTTTCTTGCGGTTTTTGTAATTAATTTTTAAATAGCCGATTTTCATTGGAGATTAATAATGTAATAAGAAGAATTATTGATGAGTATAGAGGTAGCGTTAAATGAAATCGTTTCTGAAATATATTCCCGTAAGTTAAGCCGCTTGAAAATTTAAAGTGTACATTAAAATTAATCGATAGATAAAGCGTATATGAGGGAGATTATATTGGCTCTGACTTAACATACTTATTTTTAAATAAAATATCATTAAGTTGATGTATTGTAATAAAGCCTAACAGTAACTCACTGACTACTGACTCTTGACGAGGTGGTATGACCAGAAAAGTATCATTCTAACGAAATTCGGCTTAAAGTAGCTAAAATACATTTGTTATGTTTACGTATATGCGTTTTATACCAAAGAAAGAAAGAGCCGGAAGACTAACCTTCCCTCTCCTTCCTTTCCTGGCTTCATCTTTTTCTGATTTATACAAAAAGTAAAGCAACAACTTGTAAATGTCCCACTGCGGGGCCACGAACTCCTCTCCTAATAAGGAGAAGGTTTAGCTTAATCAACCACGCTGTTCCACTGCGGGTTGGCGGATATACCAACAAACAAAAGAATTGCGGATTGTTGGAGGATTTCTGTCTTATGTAGCTATGCATATTCGACTGTATATGGTTTAACCCCACTTCCAAACATGTTCTGAGTTTTAAGTTTGTACCTTTTCAGGTCTTATACCCAGTTCCCGAGAATTTGGGATGATTAATGAATAAGGAAGTAAATATGTGAATGGAATTTTTTCTTCTATATATATAAACTAGCGACTCCTACCGGGCTATATATAGAACTACAAGCCTTTATTCTACCTATTTGGGGTAATATTTAAAAAAAAAAAACGAAAATATTTATTCATTAATTCAAATCATAAATAGATACATTTCGTGTTTCTTACTTTAAATCTACTACTACTTTTCTTACTAACAAAAAGTATCGATTACCAAATTTTCAATGTTAGGTATAGCTTCAGCGGTTGGGGCTCTACGTCGATTTTTTTTTTTCAGTTATACCTGAGTCTGCTCACTATTCTAGTCCAGATATTAACGAGTTATTGATTTTTACAAAGATCGATTGCCATCTGTCCTCTGAAACACCAAGCCATTAGCTAGGATAATTCCCCTACTAAGAGACCATTATGAGGTGATCATGATAATAACCGAGACTGACAGCTTTACGTATTCCCCGAGGCATGATGGGGAGATCTAAAAAAACAAACTCCAAGATTTAGGGCCAAATATTTATATAATAGCAAATATACATATATCCCGAACGAGGTTCGAACCCGCAACCGGCCATAGAAGTACATTCAGCACTACTAGACCAGAGCGGTCGTCTAGTCAACAACACAAGTAATTATATGTATATGTATTAAAATTCAACAGTATCATCATTATGTACATATGTATTGAATGTAATTTAAAAGATAAATGCTCATATAGAAATGCCCATACTTTTTTGGTAAAATCCACACACACAAATTAGTCTCATTATAACTAAACAAAAGCTGGAAAATATCTTAATTAGACTGAAAGGGTAGATATCATAGTTTTAATACTTTTAAGATAAAAATATAGTTCATTCTTCCAAGTTTGTTGCGCGTCTGTTGCTATTTTCATCCTCAGTTAGCTCAAGATTTACGCTTAATTTAAGATTAACTAAGTAGGGACAGAATGTTTGCAATTTATATGAAATAACTAAGATTTATCTCTGAAATTCATTCTTAAGTAGTTTATTTCTTAAATCGTCCATATTAATATTTTAAATTTTAAAACAACTTTCCTCTCTCTTTGTCAATATGTTACATTTTCACATATAAGCTGATGAAATCATTTTGGTGGATTTTAGTATTTATGGTAGTCGCGGGGACTTATTTAATATTCACGTATCTAATTTTCAAGATAGTGAATAACTAAATGGAACATCCTACGGAAAGTAAATAACAGTCCATACATAAAACTGAAATAAAAAAATAAATTAACATAATTAGCAACATAGACAATAGGTCCCTAATGAGAATGAAAATTTCGTCAAGTGCCCTCATGAACTCCTCAAAAGATATAAAACGTCTAACGTTATCTAAATCAACTTTTTATTCAACGTTTTATTGGCCTTAATTTGATCATGAATACAATTTTCTCTTATTTTTTTTACATTTATTACGCCTCCGATTTCATTTGTTTTTACCCTCTTGTCCTTTTTTGCTCCATACACTTTAAAAGTGGAGTGTTATCTTTCATATTGGAATCTTTGATGTTTGGAGTGCTTCGTGAGAGTATTGAAATCCTTCTCGAGTTAATATTAGATATTAGACATTGGATTCTAATATTGTACTTCTGGTTTTATCTTGAGAATGATTAAGAGTGCTTATATTGAACGAGGTATAGAGTCGAGATTTTTGTCGTGGATTTTACGTATGATGATATTGTTTATTTGAAAAAACCCTTATTATTATAAAAAGATACATATTATAACGATTCATATTATACGAATTTTTGGGAATTTTCTGGACGTATAAGAAGCCCTATAATAGAACAGGGTTAACAGGGAATGTAAGTCTAAATATATATAACTGACTGACTGACATAGTGATCTATCAACGCACAGTCCAAACCACTGGACGGATCGGACTGAAATTTGGCATGCAGATAAATTTTATGACGTTGGCATCCGCTAAGAAAGGATTTTGAATAAATCTACCCGCAGGGGCATAAAATAGGGAATGAACGTTTGTATGAAACTTTGTCAATTTTAAACCGATCGAGCTGAGACTTAGCATGCATAAAGCTACTATGACGTAGGTATCACAGACATCGCAGACGTCGCGAACACCAACTAGTTGCTCACATAATCGAAAGACGTAATTGCTTGAATCGTATTTGAGAATTATTCTAATCTCTAGCATAAGCGATACTTTTATTACTAAGCCTGTCGCTAATTAAGATTAAATAGCACACACCGCGTAAACTCTTCATTATTTTTCTCTATTACCTGTAAAAGACATAATGCTACTATGACGTAGACATCACAGACATCGCAGACGAGCACCAGCTACTATTAAATAAACCTAAAAGCTTCAGAAATTATAGGACTTTTTGTATATAAACATGGGACCATCGTTTAACCATGCCTACTATTTCGGAGGAAGCTACGGACTAAAAATTGAAGACTAAATATATAACCGACACATATTATGTCAATAAATGCTTTAATATCTTTCATCACCTTCATCACATTTCTAACCTAAACAAAAGTATTTGAAATTGTATATTTTAAATTTTCGCGATTTATACTATTCATATTTAATATAACATGACAGACGCGTTGGCGCAATGGTCACTGCAACGGATTAAAGCGCTAACGGTCGCGGGTACGATCCCCGCTCACGGCAAACGTCTGTATTGGCCATACAGATGTTTGTCGTGGTCTGGGTGTTTGTGTTAGTGTTGTGAGTGTTACCGGACCCCCGACACAAGGTCATGAGATCTTAATGGGGGCCGTTGAGTGTGATGCGTTATTTATTTATTTATTTATAACTGGTCTTATCGCGATAACTAATTGTAGTAATACCTTTTTTATTGCCTGACGTTTCGACGAAGTGTCATCCGTCGTGGTCACGAGGTCAGTAATATTTATATCAATATCATCCTGTGACTGTTAAACAAGATCTACGTATTATATTTAACAGGAAATTTTTGTGTACAACAAGATTCAATTGAAATTAAAAAAACAAACGAAATTCTATTCGTAGAACTTATATCAACGATCTCAACAAGTTACTGATGTAATGAGGTAAGGAGTTGCGCATCCTACTGGTGATGGTGCAGCATGAGATCAAAGTTATGCATCTATTTTGACACATAGATAGCAACAAGACCATATTCAGATTAGTCTTTTGTTAGAGAGCTACGATGCCACAGACAGACATAGAGATCAAACTTGATCCCCTTTTGGGTCGGGAGTTAAAAATAGACCTGAAAATCCCAATTAAGAATAATTGTGTTTTGAACATTAGACGAAGCTTCAATTTTAAACGTGATTTACATACATTTAATTATTAAAATTCAAGTTTATATAACAAAAAACTGAAGTAAAAAACACTCTTATCTCGGGTACAATGTTATTATAATAATAATAACACCTTCAAAAGACGTAGTCTGAAAACAATACCAGTTTTCGGTGACGCTTACCTTGAGGAGTGCAAACTCATTATAATCACGACGGAATCAGCACAGGAACGTGGCCTTTATTTTAAAAACGTTAAGATCTAGAATTCTATGCGATTAGACTAACAAAGAAACCGGATCGACTTTGATATCGCTAAAAAAAAACAGCTACCAAATTAAATTTTCCACGTGCCTTGAGTATTACTTGTACAGGATGGAGTACTGTATAATTACTACCCCATGAAAGAGAATCGGTTATGACTTCACCGTCTCGCTCCCTCAACCATTGACCTATATCACAAACTGTTTTTGCTTTTCAGGCCAAGAGACGACGAGGACTGCGAAATTCTACATATAGCTTGTGTTTTTTTGAGTTATATCAATTTTATGGTTGAAATAATAGCTGAAATACGCTAATGCATGTCGTTAAAAATATATTTTTCATCAAAAATATGGAAAAAATGTTTAATACATTGGCAATAGAAATGTGCTTCCAATTATAATTTAAATCGTCTTTTTATCTCGTATTTATTCTTATTAAGCCATTTATCTAACACACTGAAGCAAAATGTTGTGTAGCATTACGTGTTTGCCGGCGAATTTTAGCTCCGTGTACGATGTCAAATCAGAGTTTATATATAACATAGAACTTTCATACAGACTTCAAACCCTCATTTTGCACCCTTAATATTTTACAAAATCCCGTCTTAGTGAGTAGCTACGTCCTAAAAGGAACCTCTATGCAAAATTTGAAATTCCTAGCACTTGTACTTTCTCAGATTTCGTGATGAGTGAGTGAGTGACTATTTCGCTTTCATGTATATACATATAGATGACATATACGAGTTAGTTTTAAATATCATCTTGCATTATTAAACTACGTTACGTTTAACTTTATTAAATCCCAATATCTTATTCAGCTACACGCAAAAACCTAGTTACAAAATCTAGAAAAATATATTATTTCTTAAAAGTGTTTGTCATCGGTAAGAAACAGTACCATTAATACTGCATCAAAATTAATGTTTAGTACGCCATTTTGAAAATTACATTTCGCTATAACGTCTATTGCCACGAGCCACCTAATCATAAACTGTTATCAAAATGTTAAATCGTCTATGACTTTCTAGATTTAGCTATTTTTCTTGAAAGTTTTTAACAATAAATCAAGAATACAACATCAAGTTCAGATAATTCAAAAACTAAGAATATTAAAATTAACAGCACCATTTGGCTCTCGTTCGACCATAATCGAAACAAAGTTATTTTGTGCCAAATTTCGCAACTTCTGAAGTGGAATAGTATAATTTAATTCGAATTCCTTGGAAATATCTTTCAAACGCGTCATAATCGTCTTTTGCTGGATCTTTTGCAGGTAATAGAGAATAATATTGAAGAGTTTACATGGTGATCGCTATTTAATCTTAATTAGCAACAAGCTTAGTAATAAAAGTATCGATTATGCTAGAAATGAGAATAATTCTCAAATACGAATCAAGCAATCACGTCTTTCTATTTATGAGCAAATAACTGGTGCCGAAGACTTCGTCTGCGATGTCTGTGATGCCTACGTCATAGTAGCTTTGCATGCAGTCTCAGCTCGATCAGTTTAAAATTGACAAAGTTTTATACAAACTTTCATCCCCTATTTTATCTCTTTGAGGGTAGAATTGAAATCCTGTCTTAGCGGATGCCTACGTCATATCATCTACTTGCATGCCAAATTTCAGCTCGATCCATCTAGCAGTTTGGGCTGTTCGTTGATAGATTGATATGTCAGTCAGTCACCTTTGAGCTATATATATTTAGATGCATGATTCAAAGAATTTTAATCGACATCAATATATGTATTTATTCCTAACTATGCTATATTAAGATGCACTTCATCAGGAGGCTAATTGTGTAAAACTCTTGCTGTAAAACATGCTACATTTTGATAGTAAAAGGGTATTTGAGTATAAAAAACAGAAATTAACTAAAATAACTCGTTATTGATACTCAATTTTTATATATTTACCCACGTCGCTAATAATTTAAAGTTCAAATCAAACGAGCAATAAAGTTGTGCCCTACATAGCCGAGCAAACTCAGTTTAATTGTGTTTACCTTTTAAATTTTTTGCCGAAAAAAAAACTGAATTCGTAGATTCAAATAAAATCCACGGACGAATGAATGCTCAAAGGGGATTTTTCTCAAATGCACTGCGTTATTACGGTACTCAATTGAACCCAACTTGCCTTAATTTATTTAATTTGTTCGGGGAAAAATGAATACACGAGAATCTCGCTTAATTTGACATTATTAAATACTGTTCTTGGTACTGGATAATTTATTTGCTTTCGTGTATTTATTTTGTGAGTTTATGGAAGATTATTAGTCCCTTTTATTATGTTTTCGATTCGATGTATTGATTTTATAAGTACCTTTAAATTATCGTTACTTTCTAAATATGTAAATCTAAAATTAACATTGGTGCTAATGGCTTTTTAAGCAAAGAACTAGCTGTTGAAATTACTTAAATTCTAAACCAAATGATACTAACCATAAGAATATTATTCCCATACACGATCCACTAAGTTAGCCAGCCTTAATCTTGCATCCACGTTAAATTGATATCGTTAAACGAAGAAAAATGCTAATTCGAGATGTTAGTTGTGCTGGTCAGAATTATATTCAAAACATACCCTATGAGCTACCATTCCAAAAAATCATCACGCAAAATTATATCTGTACAAAAACAACTGCGAATCTTATGTTACGCTTTCTTTCAAACTATATACAGACCCATTAAAGAAATGCACTGTCCGCCCCGTGCGAGTTCTTCTGACTAATCGATTGTGGTAAAGTAAACGCACATTTTTATGAGATTGAATCAGCGCCATCTCGTGTTAACAAGGAAGTACAAATTAGTGAGTCTAGCAAGTGAAGCTGATTGGTTGATTGAAACAAAAGCGTGTTTGATTGGTGGATTCTTATTATTGTGAATGCGAGCGACAATTTTGATACGTTGAATAGTTAACGTTGGTAAATTTTACGCAAAATCTAGGGTAGTCTAGGTGTTTGTATTTGTTTTGTATGTGTTTCTAGATTTCCAAAACAGGATCATGATATATGTTGAGTGTGATGCATATTATTATTATAAAGAACCTCTAATATATTGAAAAGCAGAAATAACATTTCGGGAAAACATTTTCTAAATAACACACATATCCAATTCAGGTTATCCGAAAGAGATCAAACAAAACTTGAAAACTATCAGCAACATTAATTTGATGTTATTTGTTTCAGACTGGCAAGCACTTTCATCGTACATCACTTCTCATCAAAGCTTTCAATCACAAGTTTCGTCTTGACCTCGAGCTTAATACGTAAGTACTTTTGTAGTAGTAGTAGATGGTAAAAACTACGTGGTAAATGAAATTATTCCATTAAATTATTGTGCTGCACCGTCCCATAGGTAAAGGTCCCATGGGTAAAGGTCTCCTGTCCTAATATGAAGAAGGTTAGAAAGTTTATATACTATTCTGCTCCAATGTGGATTAGCGGATATACATACATGTATCTGAATTTCTACCGATTCACGATATTTTCTTTTTCTATTTACTGTTGAGCAAAGACAAATTTAAACAGAAACTTAGCACTTGAAACTCAGTGGTACTAGCCGGAGTTTGAACTCGTAATCATCGGTTGAGATTGAGGTGTCGTAACTTCTAGCTACCTCGTTTAATCTTAGTTTAAAATTGATTTTGCTGGTATAAAACTATAAAATGATCAATAATGAATATCAATGCATTTTTATTTTTGCTGTATGTTTGCCTCAATTTTAATACAATAGTAAATAATTTGAACTTGGGGGAAATATTAATTTGAAATTGGTTAAGAAATTGGAATTGAATATATTCAATCCACTTAGAAAAAAATCCCACGAAATCTCTAAATGTTGACTAAAAATGAAATTCTGCTAAAATTACGAAGCAATAACAATTGCTAAAGTAAGGCTAAAGTTAGATCTAAGGATATTAAGGTGGATGGTTTTATTATAGAATATAAAGAAATCAAACAGCATTACCGAATGTAACTCGTAACTTGATAGATTGATTGCCAAATGTGGAATCCATAAATTTCCAAATCTCTTGATCTTTGCCAGCAAAATAATAAATCATAAACATAAAAGCAGCACTTAGCGCTCAGACACACGCGTTCCTCCGGCTTATCATAAAAATGAAAGAAATCCAAACAAATGATCCCGACATCGTTTTCTGAGTAAATTTGCAAGTTTTACATATCTCTTTCACGCTTACGTATTTCTATATCTCTGTCCCGTTCTGTTTCAATAACTTTGCCGTTCAATGATGAGATATTTCATTTATAGTGTGCCTAACAAAATTCTGTTATGTACCTTTAGTAAATTGTTTGTTATCTTCGGAAGGAAGAATTCTATGTCAATACTAAATAGTTATAGAAGTTGATAAAGTTAAGGAAGGATTGAGAAATATTGCTCAGACTTACTTTTTCTTTCTGACAATTTAGCTGAGATTGTACAATACTTTTACTCTTAGAGCAAAATGGCTAGCCACCTGCTGCAACCAAGATTTGCTGGAAAGAATCTTAAATAAGGTTTCACCGCTTCGCAGTAACGATTTAAGTGCGGCTATGGTTATAGCTTGAGAGCTGGAAAGTTATTTTTGGAAATTATATTATTATCACCATTTAAGTTTATTAACCGCAATTGTTGCCCATAACAAGAAAGTATTCGACTTTTTATCTAACTTTCACAATAAAGGTAATTGAAAAAAAATACCAAGAGAATTTTCGTTTTAGTTCAAAATAAGCTTGGCCACTTTCTTCCCTTCGAATCGCTTGCACTAAACAACCAAGCAACACAAGCGCCATATCCGCCCTGTCATCGACGTATGAAAACGAATTTAGTACGCTCCAAGCTTTGCAAATTCCAGCATACAGCGTACAAAGAATATAACAAAAAGTAAATTTACAGTCAACGTAAAGGGAGACTTAAAACAAAAATGGAAACACCCACAACGTCGTATACAGGAATTTAGTTTTTACAGTTCTGAATTTGATTGGCGCACAAAGAGGGAACGGTATGTTTACCACCAGCCGCGTTTGTTTTTACCTCGTTTTTAATGAACTTGTCACGAGGTGGCTATTGTGGATTTAGTGGTTTGAGCATGGTCCTCCTACAAATCCTCTAATTTCGCTGTCAAGATTTATACAAATTCATTTATTTCTTGTAATTTCGTACGGGAACATTAAATTTCAGATTATGAATAGAATAATTAAGTGAATACAATGAATATTGTTATTGTTGTTATAAAAAATGTTTAAGTGTATATTATACTAAATCTATCAATACATTGATAAGCAAGCATATTTAAATTACAAGTCATGAAAGATTATTGTGTACCAGTTATTTAACCGGATAAGATTTCCTATTAGAAAAATTATAAATAGTGAATAAACTTTAGAAAATTCTTTTCTTTTTCTTGCTTACCAACAAGAAACTTTTATGCTAAATTTCATTCTTCTATACACTCTGGATTATGGTATGGTCTTTCTCTTAGTAGTAGAGAATTTGCTGAATATTAATTTAGACGAAAGTTTCTTTCAACTGATATTTTAGACTCACATCAAACTTCATCGCTTACACAATCTAACCTACATTGTACATAACGATCGTCTCTCAAGCAGAGGTTCACAATCGGAAAATCATATAGTTCATCTTGTTCACAATGGAGATGAATTAATTTTGAAGTATGTAACTCCAATAAGTCTGAATGTAATCCCGTTTTAAGATCCTTCCTTTGTGACTTGAGTGAATAGTTTCTAACATATATTATTTAACGATTTTCTCTTGACACTATTTCAGAGAACACTGCTTTTGAAATTTGGAATGTAAATGTGACAGAAATTTTGTCATATTTAAAATTAAGTAATTAATATTGTGAGAATATATATCTCTCTTTAACTTAAGCTAAAAGTAACGAATTAAAACGAATACACCTACATATGTTCCACTGTCGAACAGAGAAGCCTTCCTTTTAAAAACAAGAATTCAGAACTTGGTTTACCACGATTATCTCCTGCGGGTTTTCAAATTATTTAGCTCTTGGCTCAAATATTCTCAAAAATTCGCAATCTCAGTCGCAATTTCGTGCAATTTTTCTGACAGTATTTTCCTTCACTGTCGCTCGAGATGAACTATAAAATATAAAATATGAAACGGTAATTGTCTGTGTACTTTTTTAAAAGTTAGTCTACATACACAAAGTATATGATGAATCAGCCTGAAGTTTTATGAACGCTAGACTATTTATGCAGACAGAAACTTTTATTCTTCTTCATTCATCTAATACCATCAAATATCTCACCATCTTTCCCAAAATCAATAACAAAATCGCATTATTTATATTCCTCAGGGTCAAAACCCTAGATTATTTTGCCGTAAATAAATTTATAAATGAACGCCGGTATCATTACCTAAATTGAACCTCCCCTATCCGATTGCTACCTGCAGGAGAAGCTTAAAAACGTCACGTCGGATATCGCCTAACTCATATTCTCCCTAGGGCGGCAATTTCAGCTTATTTACCGTCTTCCCGGTAAAATTTCCCGTAATGCGTCATATCACAAGGTACTAACACTCACCCTTTACGATACTCTAGAAAATAATAAATAAACGTATAATTTTACGACGCACTGATTTATTGTCGAGGAGATTTAGTATCTGGTAAAGATGTTTAGCCATAGACTTTCGTGTTTACTAGACATTGAAATAAAACTATTTTAAATGGAAACTTATGGCTTACTGTCACATATCGCATGTGTTTTGAGTGTCCGAATTAAATATCTGTATGATACGAGTTGGCTAATTTAGTAATAAAATTTAGTTTCATATAATTCTGTGGTTCATAAAATCTATGATTTTGGAAAAAAAATTGTGATAATAAAATCTAAATAAACTGAATTACCAATTATAAAACGATTTGCGTTTTGTTGCCTAAAATGTGAACTTTTGACTATACTTCCTTAACTTAATTTAAGATATCAACGCGAGAACTATTTTTGGTTATTAGGAATAATCTTTTATTCTCGACGGACTTGTGAAATCTCTTTCGACTAATCTAGTCTATTACGATTACTGTAAACTGTTAGAAGTAGAAGATCGAGACAATAAATAATAATTACATAATATGCAAAAATAATAGTTAAATTGGACCTAAGCGATTTCGATAGCAAAGCTTCAGATTTTGCTACCGTTATTAAAGGAAGGTAAATTCAATACGAGGAAGATGACAGAAATGAGCTCCTCGCTGATTCCATTATACACGTTAAACAAAATTTAAACGGAAACGTCGAAATGAAATGTTATTTTTGTAACCTAATTAAGGGGGACTAAAGAAAATCGCAAGACGAAAACATAATAATACTTTGTCTTTCATTACGTCCTGAATTGATTTAATGATGAAAACGTAATTTAATGAAACAAAGACGAATCTAACTTAATTTTCATCTAACAGAAATATATTCAGAGGATATTAACGTACTATTGGTCTTTCTCGTTGCATATTGTTTGTTATATTTTATATAATAACATCGATAGTTCCATAATAATAATATAAAAGCAGAAGTAACTCTCTGTCTGTTTGTTTGTAACATTTTTACGCCAAAACGCGGAATTTTGGTGAATTTTAGTATATTTTTCGTCCAAAATCGGCCATTTTGAATTTTCAAAATTATTATACTTTCTATGAATATAACGACGTTTCACTTATCAAAATCGACCCACGTGTTCGATTTAAATAGTGCCATTAAGTTACAAACTCACATACATACATACATATGGATGCTGATAAGGAATAATGTGTCAATCCTCAAAGAGTCAAATTTGGAGATATTGATGTATTCCGATAATGAGATATATATTTAATATTATTAAAAAAATCATGTCTTCTAAAGTAATTAAGTGCGTACAAAGTATCACTACTTAATGTTTAAAATATTAAAGTGTAAAACATTTTTTGCGGTGTACAATAATATCATATATTTCAACTTATTATTAGATACAACTTTTTATTATCACTCTGCATTTAATCCATTATATCTTTTGTCGAAAAGAAAACATGGATATATACATCTTCAAACAAATGTATTAAAAATAGATTTGACATCTTCAGACGCCATTTTCTCAAAACGAAGTCCATGTGGCTTGACACAGTATTGCTTATCAGCGTCCATATATTAGGTATATATGGACGCTGATAAGCAACGGTATGGTACATATGGATGCTGATAAGCAATAATGTGTCAACCCACACAAAGTTAAATTTTGAGATATTGATGTATTTTGATACTGCATCACCTATTTGATATTATTCAAAAAAGTTAAGGTCATATAAACTAAAAAAGTACGGAAAAAAGTTTCCTAATTCATTGTTTTGAATTTCAAGTGCGTTCCATATTTTGCAATTTATACAATAATCTTAAATATTTGAAAAACTTCTTATTAGATATAATATGAAATATATCAATCTGCATTTAATTAATTAAACCTTTTATCAAAAATTAAAGAAAAGGTGGATATATACTTCTTCAAACAAATGTATTAAAAATAGATTTGACATCTTCAGACGCCATTTTCTCAAAATGAAGTCCATGTGGCTTGACGTAGTATTGTTTATCAGCGTCCATATATACATACACACATAGACTGATAAACAAAAGATGTGGGTAATGTACCCTCCCTTGCGTCGAGCAATCGGGTAAAAAAAATAGAAGGTTGTCCCATTACACGCTGTCACAGTTATTAAATTCTTAAACAATCGAGCCATGTTACACAAAACGTACGGCATACAATTTTATTTACAGACAATTTTTCATCAGATAATGACACATTGAAACGTTCAGTCATCGAGTAATGTGTTTTTGATTGCATTTATTGCAATGAATTGATTAATCGTCAACAGATGTGAAATGCGGTAGATACGAACGGTGTAAATAATTTAACGCTGTCCTTATTTTAATTTAAAAATACGAGATCGCAGGTTTTTTTTCAAATAAGATTCATATTTTGACTGTCCGAGTAGAAGGATGCTTCCGTTTATCCACTCTATAGAGCCGGCGTAAACAGAATTGATATTTTTACTATTACAGTTAATAAATAAAATTTAGTTTCATATAATTGTTATATATTACTAAAATTACGTTAACAAGAGTAAAACTCTTTAGTATTGTTAGCATTTACTATAGATGCGTGTGATCCCGTGTTTAAATTACTTCACGCACACTTATATGATCTCGATAACATTACAAAATTTTCGTCATATTTATTGTAATATACATATGTATGACTATTTAAAAGTAAATATCAATTTATGTCTCTCTATATATTTATTTGTCTGTTACATTTTCATGTCCAATAATTAATATTAGTATGAATTGACAAAATAACTTTCTCTCGTATATAATTCCTACTAATATGATAAATGCGAAAGTAACTCTGTCTGTTATGCTTTCCCGTTTAAACCTCTCAACCGATTCTGATGAAACTTGGCACAGAATCTTTAGACCTTGAGAAAGAACATACGCTCCCTTTTATTGCGAAAAGCGAAAAACGCGAAAGGTCACTCACTCACTCATCACAAAATGTCAAAAACTACAAGTGCTAGGAATTTAAAATTTTTCAGAACGTAACAATAAAAATGGGGGTTAGCAGTTTGTATGAAAGTCCTATGTTAAGCGCGAGTGAAACTGCGAGGGGCCGCTAGTGTGCTATAATCTATATTCTCACTTACTTAGATAAGTATACAGACATACATTACAATTACTAAGATGGCGACAACCGCACATCTTTGCAATAATACTTGCATTCACGCTTGTCCACTTGAGTAAGCGATTCCACAAGGTATCACAAAGTCATCTGTTACCAGATAAAAATTCAATGGAGCATCGTCCTTTTGTGAAATCTTTTCAGCGTTACCATAATCCGTACCGTAATCACCAAGAAAATCTAGTAACGGGTCATATTTTTACATAACTGTTTTTAAATCCTCTTAAGTTTCTTCGAGCCGAGATGGCATAGTGGTTAGAACACGTCGATCTCAACCGATGATCGCGGGTTCAAGCCCCGGCACCGCTAATTTTTCAAGTGCTAAATTAGTGTTTAAATTCATCTCGAGCTCGGCGGTGAAGGAAAACATCGTGAGGAAACCTACATGCGTCGGAAGAAATTCTGAGACATGTATATCCGCCAACCCTCAATGGAGCAGCGTGGTGGATTAAGCTCTAAAAAACTTCTCTTTAATAGGAGAGGAGGTCTTTGGCCAGCAGTGGGATATTTACAGGCTGTTACTAAGTTTCTTCACCTTACATAAATTACTAGCTAAGCCCGCGACTTTGATCGCGTGGACTACAGGGAGATTGGCTTATCTCATACAAAGCAAGGCTGTATTCTGTAGTGCCTCTCACGAAAGGAGCATTTTACTCGCAATAATGAATAGCATTTTGTATAAAAATTGCCTTTTCATTTAGTTTACCGTATACTACTACTTTCCAGAAATTGATATAATAAGAAATAATAAAAATAAATAAATAAATACGTAACACTTTTAGATGGTGCAATAATACAGAGAGTGTGATTTTATATGAAAATTTGTGGGTTTGATTCCTGGCTTGGAAAATGAAATATCCATAATAAAAGTAGCCTAATCCTTATAACATTATCTATCTGCTAATCGTTCCAGCCGTTCCAGGGATTAGCTGAAACGAACAGACAGACAGATAAAAACTTTAAAAAATGTGTATTTGATGTAATTATCGTGTTTAATGGTCACTGCAATTGACTGTAGCTCTAACGGTCGCGGGTTCGATCCCCGCTCACGGCAAATGTCTGTATTGGTCATACGGATGTTTGTCGTGGTCTGGGTATTTGTGTTGGTGTTGTGTATCTTTCCGGACCCCCGACACAAGGTCACAAGATCTTAATGGGGGCCGTTGAGTGTGATGCGTTTATTATTTATTTATAATTTCGTATGCATTTAATTAAAAGCTGTTAATTTTGAATTACAAAAAAACACTTCGATTTTATTTATCTATATCGATTTACTTCTGAAAAATTTAACATTATCCTTAAAATAATAAATGAATATAATCGGTGTTACTAAAAATATATATCATCCATTATTATCACAAAAAACGTTTATAACAATTCCGCAAAAACAATTAAAACAATTTATGCAAACGTGCTCCGTGTGTCATTGCATGCAAATCCAGAATTACAAAAGTAATATCCATTTAATTTCCTATAATAATTATAATTTAAACTGTTTAATTGTAACGATTCGATATCAAACTGCTCATTACGGTGAGATAAAATCAAATTCACTGATGCATTTAATAATTGTATGAGCTAAAAATAAATGGAATTTGTAATTATTAAAAATTAATCATAAGACTAGTTACTAACTGTCCCTTGTGGTTTCAATCTTTTATGGTTACTGCTTCGCACCTATGAGTCGTAGCGTGACGTAATATAGCCTACAGCCTTTCTCAATAAATAAACTGTCTAACACAAAAATAATTTTTCAATTCGATCCAGTAGTTCTTCTTCTCTTCAGCTTTATAATATTAGTATAGATTATTTTATTTATTTTTTCTTAGTGAACAATGAGTTTAGTTTTTAAGAATATCTAAGAAAACTTACCCCTAACGAGTAACAATACAGCGCAAGCAACAGCCTGTAAACGTCCCAATGCTGGGCAAAGGCGTCCTCTCCTATTAAGGAGAAAAGGCTTAGAGCTTAATCCACCACGCTGCTCCACTGCGGGTTGGCGGATATACATGTGTCAGAATTTCTCTCGACACATGCAGGTTTCCTCACGATGTTTTCCTTCACCGCCGAGCTCGAAATAGATTTAACCACAAGTTTAGCACTTAAAAAACCAGCGGTGCAAGCCGGGGTTTGAACCCGCGATCATCACTTGAGATCGACGTGTTCTAACCACTAGGCCATCTCGGCTCATACAGCGCAATAATGAATTGAATTTCGAAATATTTTTTTCTAAAAGTCTTTAGCCATTATTGATTTACGAAATTAAAAAGCTATCACTAATACAGTTCCATCTAAACCAAAACACACGCAAAGTAAAAAAATAACCACTAAGTCATCCATTAACTCACAATAAATAAAAATGACTACATTTACAGACGTATCATATTCACAGACGAATAAAATACACACACATTCGAACCCAACACACGACATGACGTGTCATCGCTCAACGAAATTGATATCAAATATGATATCAATACAAAAACACAATGCAAACATCCCGAAAAAACAGTACCCAGTTTTCGCAATAACCAAGCAAATTAGCGAAACAACAACAATTAAAAAACGAATGCCGTGTTTTAAACGACGCACGATTGAATAAAATGAACTTTACGACATCAAACCACTAACAACCGTTTAAATGTAAATGCCGCCATTAATTTAATTTTCCACTTTCGCGATAAAATCAGACGTTTTGGATCGCGACACGCGATTCTGTCTTTTTATCGTTAAATATTTGCATAATTGCCGCTAGCACGACCTTTTTTGTCATTTTTTTCCGTTTTAATTGTTTAGTATTTATCTGGTCTGGGATTGCTTTATCTGTTATTGTTTTGACGTGATATTTTTTTTATTTAGGATAGTCACGTATAAAAACCAATCGAATATCAATAAACATCGTTCCAACGATGTTGTGGTCACTTGTATTATATTTCTTTTTATTCTTTTGAAGCTCTGTTTTATGTTTTATCTTGATAAATATAACATTTTTTTTTTTTACTTATAATATAACAATAATCATTGTTTAGTTCTCGGTTGGTGTTGAAATGTGTTGTCTTTATAATGTTTCCTATTGTCTGTTAAAGAGTTTTTCAATTTTAATTACTGTATTGGATTGATCTTTGTACCGATAAATTCAAATTCATAGCCTGCGAAATAAACGGTTACTAAATTTCATTTACATTTGTTGAAAACTTTCAATAACGTACATACCCTTCAACCATAAGAATTTAAAATAAAAAATCAACCGACTTCAAAAACGAACTATGACTACTACCTACTACGTACGACGAAACACTTATTCTAGCTGTTTTAATTTTAAATCTAAGTACTGAAAAACTGAAATCTAAAAAAGTTTTAAAGTATAGTCAATAGTCAAAACATTAAGTGAGTAGAAAATGTTACTTAATAACCATGATAAGCTGCGCCTTAATTGAAAAATGAACATTGCCCTAATAAAACAAAAATAACATTCCCGTCAATTGTGCAAAAATTTCCATTTGAAGTCTAGTACAACAAAATGTCTAGATATTTCGAAATGTGCAATCCATCCATGTTCTACATTGCCCCAGGGCCTACCGATGGTAATTAAAACTTGAGCACAAAACTTCACTTCACGAATGATAGAGACGCATATATAAAAAACCGGTGTGCACGAAAGGGACGGAACACAATATGAGATTTTCCGTTTGTAGGTCAATTGTAAACAAGGGTTGAAACTTTTAATAAGCTATTATATGAATGTGAATTTGTGAAATCACTTTTGTGTATTGAATTAAGAAATTTCTTGTTAAATTTCACGTGGCGCTATTATGTTTAGTACAAATATTGTGTGAATTTTTTATTTCGATATTATATTTCTAAATATCAATAATTTTAATTAATGTTGCGAGTTCTCTAAAAGCAGAGATGTGCTTATTTTGTTCTTTAGGTACACATTCGAGATTAAAGTACTTTAATCCCCTCCCCTCCGATTCTTTCTATTACCTCTACGTCTAACCTCTACCCTCTACCTCTACCTCTAACATCTACCTCTAACTTCCTAGTTTTCCTAGTTTAGTGTTATAAAAAAGAAAATGATGCAACAATGTATAAGTTATAATTTCTGATTAAAATAAAACTATTTTAAACGAATTTCCAACTACCGCCAACGGTAAATAATATTTTCTAAAACCTCATATAGACAAATGTCACCTTAATCTACCCGTGACCACGAACGCTGCAAAGTGCTCGAAACAATATGATGATAAAAAGTTAATATACGCGATATAAATCCGTTTAAAATAGTTTTATTTCAATGAGTAATAATCGCGAAAATCTAAGACAACGATCCTATTTACCAAGAAATATTAACTGTTTGTACATTTTCACCCATCCAAAAAAGTTTTGCTACTCACGAATTTCTCCTTAACATCCTGAAAGGAATATTTAATTTAACGCCAGCGAAGTTACAAGAAACAGCCACTTACAACTAAAGTATTTATTATATAAAGCAACTGCTTTATATTATTAATACTTGAAAGCATTATTTACAAAGAACATTTCACGTTTAAGAAGAACTGGAAAAAGTTAATTACTTTTAGATAAGATGCTTATGAAATAAAAATGCAATCATTTACAGTTTCCCCAATGGCTTAAGATTTCAATTTAATTTTTGTTTTTAAATTATGGTTATGGTAAATGTTATGGTAAAAAGATTATGGTTTAGAGGTCGATGGCAATTTTCCATAAGAACATAAAAATAGATAAATAATTCAAACTAAGAACATTCGGTATCATTAAAACGGTTGAGAAAAAAAAATTAATATACATAAAACCAAAATTAGGTCAACGAAGTCTTAACGTCTTTCAACTGATCAAGTTCTGCTTCGAACTTTTCCTTACAACCTCGGAGTGCAGTAAAGTTAAAAATTCCTTTGGTCGGTTGTTTTAAACTCGAAGTTTGTGCAAGCATTGATAACTTTGTTCTTGAGCATTATCTTGTATGTTGCTTCTGCTGAGGTTATGTAAGATGAATTTTACATAATCAACATGTTTTGTATCTCGAACGTCATTTACTTAGTACTTCATCTGCATAGAATCTTACATCCCTTAATCCACCCACTTTACGGTTTATATTAACGATACAAAATAGTCTATGTCCATCAGAGTCCAATGTATTTCTAAAACAAACTTAATTAATTCATATGGATTCCATATTAGATATAGACCTTTCCCAAAGTAACGTACCAAATTAACGTATAGTTCTGTATCCTTTCGCAGTCTGGTCTAACTATATTTCACGAATCTAGGCAAGAAATACTCTTATAAGTTTTGGTCTCAGACTGTGGTAAAGATTTACAAAATTTTGTCATTGCCTTACACCTAAAAGAATTTACTGTCAGTCCCATATTTTGACAGCTTTCGTAAAGTTACCTAAATAACCGGTACTAAGATACAAAGGTCTTGTATACCAATTACAAAAGTAAAACTTATTAAAGTAATTCTCGTCTTAGACTATCTGAGTTATTACATAACTTATCACGACTGATGACCAATTTTTTTAGGAATTCATATTAGATGACTGCCAGCGAAACTACTACTAACGAACTATTATATCTCTGCTGTCTGTCTGTCTATCTCTGTCTTACATTTACCGTAATAGAGAGAGAGGAAATTGTTCATATTTCTGTACATATTTGATTATTAATTTAGTGCATTATTGTATTATATTCTTTATTTAGATTTTCTCGAAGGAAATGTTAACGAACATTTTTCTTACGATATTCTTATATATAGGTTACTCTTTGAACGTAAAGCTTAAAAATTATTTACAATATTTAATTATCATACTTTATATCAACCAAGTTATTTAGATGTCATAATTAAAATATAATTATACTATGATTACAGGGATGGAGAGATAATTCTAGAGAGCTCTAAGTAACGTATTGCTATATACGATGATCAAAGCTGATAAAATAAAAAAAAATTCTCTTCTTCTAATCTTTTTGAATGTCAAACAAATTAATCTGCCACGGAAAAGTTGACTTTCGGACCTTAAATTAGTTTTTAGAATCAGGTTTTTTTATGTTCGCCGCTTATTCGAAAATTGCTGGAACGAAGTGAATTCTTTTTATGTTTAAAAGAGTATACTTTCTGATTGATCCGATAAAATTTTCATCAAAATCAGTTCAGTAGTTTGTTTTTAAAATCAAAATAACTGAAATAAGTTTGTTATTCAGGTAAACGAAACGTATTTTGCTTCTGAAGTCGTTTCCCCTATTTTGAAAAAGCCTTACTTAATAAATAAAAAAGTTTCACTAACAAAATTTACCAAAGTAAATAGTTACATTTCGCATATATTTGGAACATCAGGCAAAACAAATAAACTCACGCTGAGCGTCAAATAACATTATGTAAAACGCACGCGTTCCTGACGCGTTGATCCAATTTTCTTACTGGATTCACCTTTGTCGTAATAATGTTTGGAAATGTTTTTAAGATGATTTCTGATTTAAATCAGTTAACAAGACTTTAAAATAAATAAACCTTCTTAAAAGGTGAGATATCCAATTTTATTTAATTGCATGACTTTTTCACACACCAATTTAATATCAAATTAAAAACAAAACTACGAAATCTATTTCGATGAAATTTTAATGATTAATCAGAAAGTATAACTTTTCAAATAAAAAAAGTTTTCAAAATCGTTTAAGAAATGACGGAGTTCTGAGGTAAGAAACATTAAAAACACAGCGGGGATTGAATCCGCACCTTCCAGCAGAAATGTAAAGTTTAATATTATTTCTCGCGTGTGAATTAACACGAAATAATAAAATAAACAAAAGTATAATGGGTAATGTATATATACATATGTATGTATGGGGGTTGGTATTTTTGTGGCACTATTTAGATTAAACGCGTGGGCTGATTTTGATAAATGACACATGGTTTGACTCGCCATAATGACGTGGATGTTAAAGAAAACATTAAAATTAAAAAAAAAAATAATGGCCGATTTTGAACGCCATAATGTGAAAAAGAAAATAATGATAATTGACGAACTATGTTAAGTGGGCAATTTAATATTTTAAAATCATTTTTAGGATCTATAACGACTTAAAATTGTTTAGTACCAATTCTCACATATATGTTACTAACTGGTGCTCGCGACTTCGTCTGCGTGTGTGATGCCTACGTCATAGTACCTTTATGCATGCAAAGTCTCAGCCCGATAGGTTTAAAATTGACAAAGTTTCATACTTGGGGGTAGAATAAATCAAAATCCTTTCTTAACGGATGTCTACGGCATAACATCTACCTGCACGCCGAATTTCAGCCCGATCCGTCCAGTGGTTTGGGCTGTGCGTTGATAGATCACTATGTTGTCAGTAAGTCAACTTTGAGTTATATATATTTAGATTAAACAGAACTAATATTGATATGGTTTGCTGACTGCAGGTGGTCTTGTTACGCAGTGATGTTATTGGATTTTTTTTTCAATTAATTACATGTTTTCTATATACACCTATAAACCAAAAACACGCCAGGGACCAGTTAATTGGGGAGGAAAGCAGGCGTGCTAATTATTGCACGTACAAACATACATACATATAGCAATCAGTTATGGTAATTAGACTAATTAATACCTACTCGATATGATTGATAGGTTCATAGCTATTAATATGACTAGAATAGTAATTATTATTTACTAGAATACTACACAAGGACCAAAACACATACGTTGCGATATCGTGTCATAACACGTTACGATGCGATGTCGTCTTTAATTTGACTAGTGGTCGCCTAGCGGAATTCGACCGTAGTTCATTAAATTTTAAACCGATTGATAAGATTGAACACAGATAATCTATTCTCAATTTGACCACAGACTTTAACGATAAACAACAGAGTATAAATACATGTGTACATGTCAAATGCATGACAGTGTGTGTAATGTTTTTTTTCTTTAATTAATTAAAAGTATTTTTTGGATAATTAAAAAAAATTAGCATTCTCCTTCTTTCCTCTATATAAACTATAAGTATGCGAAATTTCATACTCCTCCGTTCGTTCCATTTTTGTTTTCAGGAGTACCTACGAAGTTTTTGCTTTACATATAAAAATTCAAACTAATCTTACTTTAGTCAACGAAGAAAAACCGTAATAGTTTACTAATTATAAGTCTCACACACGAGCGAAACCACGGGAAACATCTAGTGTATAAAGTAAATAATTTACTATATAAGTTGATGTTACCATTATTGTGAGCATGTTACGTTCGTAACAAGTTAATTTGCACTGAGAATAAGCAAACAGCATTTCGTGTCGCCGAACCGTCTCAATTTATAACAATCTGCCTGGCTGTCGGGTGTGCGACGGAGGTATCGTGTTTCTTACTGTCATACTACAAAAGACGCATTAAAACCATGTTGAACACGTGTCTAGCTAAACAGTGTTTAAAAATTAAACATTGCTTAAAATATTATCTAAATGAAAAAATATTATACGTTACATTTGACAGCTGAAGTAGGTTTTAGACATCTATTAAACTCACTTACAGGTATGTTAATTTATATCTAAAGCTTGTTTAACTCAAAACTGCTTAGACGCGGATTTGTAGTACAGATTTTATAAACACGCGTTTAACGTCTGTTTAAATCTTTTGTAGTAAGGTAGTTAATGTTATTTTATAACTATAAATAAAACATTTTTTAAGAGATTTATGTGCCGGTGTCACTCGCGACGTTAAGACGAATCTAATCATCGAAATCAATTAACCCATTGAGTAGTTATGAGACATACATACTAGTCAATCAATTTATTGTATTTGTCGTGGAATAGCTTTAATTTTTATTAGAAGTCTCTAAACTGACTTTGGTAGTAAAGGGTAAACGCGGTGATATTGTTGTGAATCACGTGTACATACATGTTGGATAGTGGGGGACTGTGTCATGCACTTACGTTTGAGAACTCGACCAGTCTACACCTCCAAGTCGAAACTGTCGGTTTACCTACCTAGTATTTTTGGTTATACCTACATCCAGTTTAGTTTTGATACAAAATCGTGATGGACCCCGTATCAGCGAACGTAGACGAAGACACTACTATCGCTCAGCCATCGCTGTCGCCGTCATATATTATTAGTTATAGAGTATAATAGATTTTTACTCGTTTGTAAATTAATTCAAATTCAAAATATACTTTATTCAAATAGGCTATTTACAGCACTTTTGAATCGTTAAGTTACAGGTACATTGGTTATAGATTTTTTTTAAGTTATCGGTTCGGAATGTAGTCTCTACCGAGAAGAACCGGCAAGAAACTTAATAGATACTCTTTTAAAAGAACATTCATACATTATGGATTTTTATAACATTTTTTTGAAATCCTGTGAGAACATCATCGCACATTAGATCCACGCCTCTTTGTCGTCAAAATATTCTTGTATGTTATAATACGCTTTAATATAAAAGATTTTCTAATGTAGGCTTTAAACTTATTAAGTGGCAAATGTAAAACTGTTTGCGGGATTTTATTATAGATGCGAATGCCAAACCCCAAAAACAATGAACTGACTTTATGAAGACGTAAGCGCGGTATGAAAAGATTATTTTTTCTTCTAGTGTTTACACAGTGCCTCATTGGTTTATTATAATGCCCAGTGTCTTATTAGTTTATTACACTAATCCTGCATATACTATGTGACGTGTTTCTTTTGCATACGGGGTTGTCTGTAAGAAATCACAACCAGTGATAAGTCCGTCTTTGCACTCTGTGCAATAAAGAATAAATTAATAACTCTCCTTTAGTTATCGCTGTCGGGTAGAAAGTAAACATCACTATATACGTTCCTTTTAACATTAGTTATCTGCTAGTTTAAGTCCCGTCAAAATCGGCCCAGCCGTTTAGACAAACAAACAAACGGACAGACATACAGAAAATATGCATTTAGTGTAGGCTGTTTGAAATTACGGACAGATACTTCAATTTTATTTATCTGTATGAATATGGAAACGTTGCCAGTCACCGTATATTGTAATGACAGTACGCATCGGCTCGCTGTATCGCTCCATAGGGACGTGCCACCAGTAAAACTTTATAGCTTCACAATTTATAGGATCGCATGACAGTCGAAGAGGCAACTTTCGAGTTTTATATAGTTTATAGCACGTAGCGGTAGGAAACGAACACTTAATATATTATTCATCAGAGCTCACGGATGCTGCGGGGGTGGCCATCTTTCAATTTATGTGATGTAATATTTATTGTCGATAAAATGAAGCTATTTTAAATAGCGTATACCAATTAGTTTTATACATGTTACTATTTTTAGTAGATGTTTTAGTGATCGTTACGAAACGAGAGCTTAGTTGCCTATCAATAAATAAATAAAATATATTTTTTTAACTACTACAAACGTTCTACTGTAAATTGATATATCGTCGCTCTATATGTAATACCTCGTAACTAACAATTTTGGTGATAATGGATTTACTCAGTGAAAACGGTATTCAAATAATTTATTTTTATAATAATAATATCTTTCGTATAAATTATTTAAAATGTAAACATATTAATTACCATTAGCTCCTAAAGAAGTTTTTGTCTCTCTTGTAAAGTTCAGCAGTTTGCATGTAGACATGTAGAGAATCACATCTAGACCGACAATATTGATTCTTAAGTAGAGTTTAGGATACACATAAAAAGTACTCATTTGGTATTTTTTATTCTCAGCTATGTAATAAAAAATAGAACCTAACGATAACAACTTTAATAATACAACTAACGCCATCTAGAGAAAGTTAAAGGAACTAAAACATACCATTAACACGCTTACCAAAATTACCTTCCACTTATGTTGGACTAAAATTACCCTAAAATGAGTGGAACAAGAAATAACTGGTTAAAACCAGTTTAGCAGAATCCTCAAAACTCCGAGGAAAGTGTCACCCTCCCCGGCATCTGGCGTATGTACGTGTTTGTCGTATGCTCCAGAATGCACAAGGGACCGGTTTTAGCCGAGTTTCAGAGTTAGCTTTAAATTGTACGGATTTTATGCGAACGGCAGTTTAGTTTAAAAAGTTCCGCTGACTGACCTGTCACGAGCAATTTTTTTAATCTAACTTCGTTTGCTTTGTCAGTTGGTGTTGTCGATATGTAATGTTTCAAACTAGCTACTACCTTGGATTATTTTAGTTTTTTAACATATTAAAATCCTAATACATCTTAATGAATGAATATTTTCGCAAAAGCCCCAAATATTTCTAAAGTAAATTTAGGCTTTATTATTCCTTACATAATTCTTAACTAGCTTTTTAAAAAAATTATATTCCTTTGCTATATTGTTACAGTTGAGTATAGTCGGTTTAGATGCAATGTCGAGGGTCGCCTAACAACGGGTAGTTTATGTCAAGAATAGATATGTGGTTAAAATATAACGAGAGGTAAAAAATAAGGACGTGCACAATTCATCTTATTTTCATCTAATGTGTTCACCGCCCCCATGAAATTTCGCAGCACCAAAGGAGCCGGAGCATTAAAACATAAACGCATCACATTCAACGGCTCCTACTAAGATCTCATAGCCTTGTGACAGCGGTCCGGAAACACACACAACACTAATATCCTGCCCACAACATATGTACATCCATATGGCCAATACAGATGTTTGGCGTGAGCAGGGATTGAACCTGCGACCGTGAGCGCTTCAGTTGCAGTGACCACAGCTCCAACGTGTCTGTCGTGCCATTAAAAATGATAAAAGACGAGTTTGTGGAAGGCTTTCGGCTCACTTACTGTACGCAGCAATATTACTATTTTTTTGGTGATTTTCAGTAAGAATCTGTCACTCCCCAGATCGATGTCCTTTTGAACTCTAAGTAGGAGTGCTTTATACATAAAATTTTCGTACGTTTTAGAACGTAACAATTTTAGCTACAAATTGCCGAGATCTGACGGCAGCAGGAATTTATCGTTCGCATTCCGATCACGCTAGCACTGAGTGCTCGTCAAAGCTTTTTTTAACGATTTCGCATTTTTGTTCTTTTTTTTTTGATTGTTCGTGACATGTTTTGGTTTCTATGTGAAATTAATTAATCTTCATATCGATTAAAGAACGCTGATAAGCAATATTATGTCAAGCTACATGGACTTTTTGAGAACATGGCGTCAAATTGGTATAAAATCTAATAATAAGTTTTTCAAATATGTAATTATTGCATAATCCAAAATATGGAACATATTTCAAGATTCTAAACATTAGATTAAGAAACTTTATTTCACACTTAATTACTTTGGATGACTTGAATTGTTTTTGAATAATGTAAATGAAAATACACAACACATTATCAGAATATATCAATATATAGAATTAAACAATTATTTGTGGCATAAAACTTTATTGCTTATCAGCATCCAAACGAAACTAATGTTTGACTTAGAGTTGTTTAGCAACCGGCTTGTTTCTTGTCTTATTTTATTATTTACTACTGGACTTTTTAATACTAGGTAACACTTTTATCCGCTTTAAGGTTGACTGTTTATTGATCGTTGTCGGGACAGCGAAAGAATAATAATGAAAGGATTAAACTACAGGTAGATAAAGTAAATATTACTTCGGAAGTAGAAGTGGCAAATGTTTTTGAAATTTTTTTTTGCTAAAATACCTAACAAGGGAACATCCCATTTAAACTCATCTACATTAGACGCTACCACATTATTAGAAAATAACGTCGCTCTATGTAGTGTCCGTTTTTCGTTCGAATACGTTAGTCCTTCTGATATTATTAAAACATTTAAATCGTTAAATATTAAAAAATCCAATGATTTATGGGGCATATCAGTCAAATTACTTAGTACTATCATTAATGATATTGCTCCTCATTTAGCTTTAGTTTTTAATACATGTGTAGATTCGGGGTCGTTTCCTGACCTTATGAAAAATAGTAAAATAATACCTCTTTTTAAAACAGGGAATAAGTGCGATCCCAGTAATTACCGGCCAATTTCTATACTCCCATCTTTAAGTAAAATTTTCGAAAAAATTATTTTAAATCAACTTCTTGTACATTTTAAAGCTAATAATATTTTCCATAGTGAACAGTACGGGTTTACGAAAGGTCGTTCTACGACTGATGCGGGAGTGGCCCTTCTAAAACATATTTATGATGCTTGGGAAAAGTCACAGAATGCTATCGGAGTTTTTTGTGACTTATCAAAAGCGTTTGATTGTGTTGTACATGAAACGCTATTGAAGAAACTTAATTATTATGGTATTAAAGATAAAGCTCTTGATCTAGTTGCTTCATACTTAAGCGGTAGAATTCAACAAGTTACTATTAACGGAACAAAGTCTTCTGGATCTGTTCTCCAAATGGGTGTTCCACAAGGATCAATTTTGGGTCCTTTTTTATTTTTAATTTACATTAATGATTTGCCTTTTTATGTTAACAATATTTGTGATATTGTGTTGTTTGCTGATGATACTTCATTAATATTTAAAGTCTTCAGAAAGAAAGATAAGTATGACGACGTAAACAATACACTATCGCATGTACAGAAATGGTTTACTCTAAACAATTTAGTTTTAAATGCCAAAAAGACGAAATGTGTCGAATTTGCACTACCTAACGTTAATAAACAAAATTTTAATCTTGTTTTGAATAATAAAATACTTAATGTAATTGATAGTACAGTATTCTTGGGCATTACTTTAGATTCAAAACTTCAGTGGAAGCCCCATTTGTCATCCCTTGCAGGAAGACTCAGCTCCGCAGCTTATGCTATTAGAAAAATTAAAAATTTAACTGATATTGATACTGCTCGTCTAGTATACTTTAGTTACTTTCACAGTGTTATGTCTTATGGTATATTACTTTGGGGTAATGCCACAGACATTGAGACTGTATTTGTCTTACAAAAAAGAGCTATTCGAGCAATATATAGTCTCGGAGCTCGAGACTCCCTTAGGGATGTATTTAAGAAGATAGATATTCTCACGGTTGCGTCACAATACATTTACGTTAATATTTTATATATCTTTCAAAATAGTGATGGTTTTCCTAAGAACAGTGACAGGCATTGTGTAAACACTAGAAGAAAAAATAAACTTTTCATACCAAACTTTCGTCTTCATAAAGTCAGTTCATCGTTTCTGGGATTTGGTATTCGCATCTATAATAAAATCCCGCAAACAGTTTTACATTTGCCACTTAATAAGTTTAAAGCCTACGTTAAAAAATCTTTAATAAATAAAGCATATTATACCATACAAGAATATTTTGACGACAAAGAGGCGTGGATTTGATAAGCGTTGATTTTCTATCCGGATAACATAATTAAAATGTAATAAAAATACATTATGTATAAATGATTTTAAAAGAGTTACTATCGAGTTTCTTGCCGGTTCTTCTCGGTAGAGACTACATTCCGAACCGGTGGTAGCTTTATAAAAATTAAAATATGACATGTAACTTGACGATTCGAAAGTGCTGTTAAAGCCCATTTGAATAAAGTATATTTTGAGTTTGAGTTTTGAGTTCATTCATTATTTTATGAACTTCCACACGGTCCTAACGGTGTCACTTGCATTTATGATTACTACTTCACTAGTGTAAGTCGTAGTGTTATGTAATATAGCCTATAACTGTTATAATCTATATATATACATATATGTATATAAAGTCACTTGTCCTGACTGATTCATCAACGCTGAGCCTAAACTGCTGGGGCTACAAACTTGAAATTTTGGCAGTATGTGGCTTTTAGGCTGCAAGCATCCACTAAGAAAGGGTTTTTTGATTATTCATCCCTAAGAGGGTGAAAAGGGGTGAAAACGTTTGTATGCAAAACCTTATTCCGTAATAAATACTTCTGGGTGATAGTAATGAAATATAAAATAGAAAACGGGGTACTATTATTCCACATTGGGGTGTAAGGGGGTAGTAAAGTTTGTATGGAGAAAACATATTTTTTTGGCCGATTATCCTTAAATTCAGCACAAACATTACTTAGGGAGAATATTAAATATATTTATTTATTTATACTTTATTGCACACACATAACAATATAATATATTAAAGTAACAAAATACTTAAAAATTGAGTGCAAAGGCGGTCTTATCACTTATAGTGATTTCTTACAGACATACTGTACATAAACAAAGGAAAAAAATAGAAATAATAACAGGATGTATGCCAGATTTTCAAAATCATCCCTTATATTTGTGCTAGAGGGTATTAAAGTATACGCCGCGAGGAACTGCTAGTATAGTATAACCGTTAAAATGTAACCTATACCCTATACGTTTTTTAAATGTCGTAAGAGTGCACTAAGATAGGATTTCTAAAAATCCATTCCTTAAGGGATTAAAATGAGGATTGAAAGTTTGTTAAGCGGGAAACTGCTAGTAAATCATAAGTTAAACAAACATACGATTTGTCAAGTTATTTAAATACATTTCATACAATTGTCTTAGATTGACAGACACGTTGGCGCAGTGGTCACTGCAACTGACTCAAGCGCTAACGGTCGCGGGTTCGATCCCCGCTCACGGCAAACGTCTGTATCGGTCATATGGATGTTTTTCGTGGTCTGGGTGTTTGTGTTAGTGTTGTGAGTGTTTCCGGACCCCCGACACAAGGTCACGCGATCTTAATGGGGGCCGTTGAGTGTGATGCGTTTATTTATTTATTTATTATTTATATTTTCGCGATTATTATTTATTGAAATAAAACTATTTTAAACGGATTTAAATCGCGTATATTAATTATTTTTATCATCCCGACGTTTCGAGCACTTTGCAGCGTTCGTGGTCACGGGTAGACTAAGGTGACATTTGTCTATTTGAGATTTTATAAGCGATTTAAATCCGTTTAAAATAGTTTTATTTCAACATTTCATACAATATTTTACACGGAACCCGTACAACAGATCACTATAAACGTTGGTAATGCCATTTTATTACACGGGAAAAATATTCCAAGTTAGTTTCCCTATCAAGCAATTAAGGGCGACTTTCCCAAGACGATCCTTAATGAGGGGGGCTTCGACTTGATTTATGAGGGGTTTAAAGGAGTTAAGCGTTGAGGGTGCATTTGTGTTTACTATCATTGGCTTATTACTACTTGTTCTTACAATGTTTGCGTTTATTATGTATACTAATATTATAAAGAGGAAAAAATTGTTTCCAAGTTTGTATGAAGGGGTGTAATTTTTTAAATTTTAAACTGAACTTATGAAAAATTCTTTTTGCTTTGTATAAACCGTTTATGAAGGAAGATTATAAGGTATATTACTACGCGTTGCTATGTTAGCGAAGAAGTGTCTATAAATGGGAAACCGCTTGTATATCTAGTGTATTGTAAAATATGTGTTATTACTTTTTTAGGTGGTCCCAATAATTAATTAATTATATTTTCTATTTTTACCACAAATTTAACTACAATATATGTAATAGTACAATTATATACAGATTTTTATAAATACTTTTGACTGACTTTCAAAAAAAGCAGTTCTCAAATCATCGCGAATTTTGTTTATCTTTGTTTTACTGATATGATTAATTTTTTTTTTGTTCCTCGGGGTATATTCTCTTAATGGTTCCATAGTATATAGTAATAGTAACATAATATATAACATTAACATATAGTATAGTAATGAAATCAATTTTATTTTAAATTAATAAAAAATCATAAAGCGGATTTTTTGTTAATCACATTTTGTACCTTTGTTTATAAACGAAACAAGCAAGATAAAAGAAAAAAAAATTTCAACATTGTCATCAAAAAGTTTTATTTATAAAATATTAAAACGTAATAAAAACCAGACATAACTATAAACGACAAAACTTCACAAATAAAACCGCACTGTGGAATAAACAGCGGGGAAATGGTATATTTTTCACACATACATTTTCTCACAGTTCCGCTGTGCATTATCGTCTTTTATTTTATCCTCGTTTGCGTGCTTTAAGCGTTCTTAACTGCCGTGGAATAAATTCGTGTTCACGAAAACTAACAGACGGCGAGAATATTACGCGAAGTTTTAATGGTCACGTGCGTTTAGCGGGGTACATCCCCCATGTCACGATATGTTGTGTTATGATATCAACTTTAACATATGCTGATAAGCAATAATGTGTTAACCCACGAAAAGTTAAATTCGAAGATATTGATGTATTCTGATAATTCGTTACATATTTTACATTAAAAAAATAATACTTTAAACTAAATAAGAACGTAAAAAGGGTTCTTAATTTACGGTTTCGTACATTGAAGTGTGCTCAATATTTTTCAATATGGAATAATCTATTTAATATGAAAAACTTATTATTAGATAAAGCTTTTAATTATACCAATCTGTTTCAGATTCATTATACCTTTTATCAAAATAGAAAAGATAAGATATAAACGTCTTCAAATAAATTAAGAATAGGTTTGACATCTTTTGGCGCCAATATCTCGAAATGACGTCGGTATGGCTTGACATTATTGCTTATCAGCGGTCAGCTGTGTTGCTATGCGCTTTTTATTTCTATAAAGTAGCAAACGAGCAGACGGACCACCAGATATCAAGTGATCACCGTCATCCTTCAATATTTGCAGCACCAAAGGATCTACAAATGCGTTACCAGCGTAAAAAGGAATAAGAAATGAGAAAAGGAATTTGATGGGGAGTTAAGCCTTCGACTCTCTCACTCACAGCACGAAGCGCAGTTATATTAGCTACTTCACGCCAATCTTCTGAGAAAGAAGCAGCCCCGGTCGAGGCAGCTCATATACTCGTATCCTGTATACTACAGCTAGGCTTTAACCTCAGTTAACGCTTCTTCTGCTATCACCATGAGTCCAAATAGAGAGATCCATTGTCACTAAGGCAAGACATCTCTCTCTAATACAATGAATGCCCATATGAATTAAAATCAGAACATATATGCAGACAATTTGAGAATCCTTCGCCGTTTTTCCAAGTCCCTTGAATTTGTTTTTTAGTGATTACTTTATCTGTTTACTATTCTTTCTTCTACGAACTGACCATTCGGAAACAATCGGATTTGATCACAAAGTCTTCAAAGACATCAAACGTATTTGTACGTGCTATTGAACGTACTCTTCTGAAAACACAAAAAACACACCAAATGGACATTTCTTTGAGTATATTACTCGATTCTAGCATCTATTTGCCAAGCAATCAGGTTCATAATTGCTTGCTAGTTCGTAAACGTTTGCGCACCGCTTCTCAAAGTCCTGTCGTTATGGTTACCCTTTTAGATCCTTCCGACCGTGAATAAGTCTTCTTAGGTGAAGCCAGAGATGCAGCTTGCAGCTAAATGCTTGTCTATGAAATTAAAACTGGGGGTATTCATGTCTGACGCTCTAGAATATATGGATACTGATAAGCAATATTGGCAACCCACTAAAAGTCAAATTTTAGAGATATTGATATATTCTGATGATGCATCACGTTTTTAACATTATTCAAACAAATTTCAAATTACGGACTAAATTAGTGCGCTAAGTTTCTTTATCTCACGTGTATTCCATATTTTGGATTATGCAATAATCTCATAAATTTCAAAAACCTTTACTTTTAATTCAATATACTTTTTTTATAAAAATAGAAAAGAAAAAATTGATATATATATATTTCTTCACACAGATTTATTAAGAATATGTTTGACATATTTAGACGCCATTTTCTCAAAATAAAGTCCGTATGGCTTGACACAGTACTGCTTATCAGCGTCCAAATATGTGCCCTTTGTATACAATCCATATTAATATTAGAAATATGAAAGAAACTCTGGCTGTCTGACTCTGTTTTTATCTTACGTTATCATGTTTAAACTGAGGAGCTAATTTTAATAAAGTTTTATTTAAAGATAGATGATATCTTGAAGAAGGGTATAGGCTAGTTTGGATCGGAAATATAAAATGTAAAGGGGATGAAATAGGGGATGTATTATGCAGATGAAGTTACGAAGACGATCTTCTTTAATAATATGACTTTGAAAATACAAAAATGTGTTTGGCTATCTAAAATTCATCTAATAGTCTCAACGGAAGGGCAATGTAGTTTTTGCCACGAAAATAAAACGTGGGGTCGGGGGATGACGTAAGAGATATTGTATGAAGGACCCATCATTTATTAAAGAAATAGGCGATTAAGATTATTTTTTCCACGCAGAGGAAGTCGCCGCAACATACTTGTTAAAAATTTATAATGTTCGGCTTTGAGACAATAAAATAAGATTAAAGTTATCTTCTTAAAAATAAAATATAAAATTATTTGTATATAAAGGTAATCTGTGAAATTACTGATGCGGTTGAAGAATTACTGTTTGCGTTGGATAGTCTTTTTATTTGGAAAGATTATAGGCTATATTACATCACGCTACGACTCATAGGAGCGAAGCAGTAACCATAAACGCAAGTGAAACCATAAGCGACAGCTATTAAACTAAAATACTCGAACACATCTACACTAATATTAAAAAGCTGAAGAAATTGCTTGTTTGAACGCGCTAATCTCAGAAACTATTGGTTCGAATTGATTTTTTTTTGTGTTAGATAATCCAATTATCGAAAAAGGCTATAGGCTATATAACATCACTATAACCAATAGGAATAGAGCATCGATGAAAAATGTTGCAAGTATGAAAAAAAATTTAGTAGATATTTTCCTTAAATTAAATCAGTTACAACCGCGGGCTTCAGTTTGTTTTTTATAAGACATTAAATTATATATTATATATAGAGTCAGCTCATGACCACGACGCGTGCGACTTCGTTGAAACGTCAGGCAATAAAGCAGGTATTGACCATTAGTTATCGCGATTAGACCCGTTATATTAAATGGACGCTGATAAGCAATACTGTGTCAAGCCACACGGACTTCATTTTGAGAAAATGGCGTCTAAAGACGTCAAACATATTCTTAATAAATTTGTTGGAATAAGTATTTATCTATATTTTCCTTTATTTTTGATACAAAGTATAATGAAATAAAAGCAGGTTGATATATTGAATATACTATATATTAAAAAGTTTTTTAAATACACAAGATTATTGTATAAATTACAAAATATGGAACGACCTTGAAATTCGAAACAATTAATAAAGAAACTTTTTTCCGTACTTATTTAGTTTACATGGCTTTATTTTTTATTGAATAATGTTAAATAGGTAATGCAGTATCAAAATACATCAATATCGCCGAATTCGACTTTTTGTGGGTTGACACAGCATCCAAATATGAAGACATTAAATATTAATAACAATATATAATACAGAATTGTTTAAAGATAATAACAATACACAAGTAATACGATTAAAAGTAATGACAATAAAATTCTTTTACCCATTGCATTTCCAACCGGCGAATTATAATAATCATTCATTTTGAATGAAATAATAATTCGAAAATTAATATTTTTGTTATTTTCCGAGAATCCAATATTCATTTTATAAATTACATTGCTTTTATCGTTATTCATAATAAATTTTACAATAAAAAATCCGAGTATCATTGTACGAGAATTTTGGACCAAAATTGTGTACAATGTACACAAAAGAAAACAATATTGAAAAATATTTTCATTACCATTCGTTATTCTACACTAGCTACTCGCTGCGACTTCTTTCGGAATAAATTACCATATTTTTTTATAGAAATTGTGGTCAAACGATCAAGCGAATCAGGGGCTAATTATGTAAAGCTTTCGCTATCAAATCAGCCCGTATTCTGACAGTTGATTTCTAATCTATAAATTTCTAATTTTTACAAAATCCACTCCTTTACATTTCAATCTATACTAATATTATAAAGAAGTACAATTTTAGTTTGTTTTGTATCTAATATCTGAAACAACTAATCCGATCTGAAAAGTTATTTTTGCGTAGCACAGCCCGTTTATTGAGGAAGATTATAGGCTGTATTACATCACGCTACGACTCAAGAGCGAAGCTACGAGGATCAGCTAGTATGTGTTATAAAACTTAAGCTGTATAAGTTTTACATGAATAACATTTTATAGCTAGTAATATAATATGAAAGAAACTAATATAGCTGCATTTATACAGGGAGTGGGCCGGATGTCTAACACCCACATTTCTTCCCTTTCTTCCTGTTTCCTTTCATCCCTAATTGCTTTTTGAGCTGACAATGTAAGTGTGATTCCTCTGGTACTGTCATGGGACTGCGGTGATCACTGAAGAAGACAGTGTGATATTAACTGGACTCTGATAAGCAATTCTATGTCATTTTGAGAAAATGGCGTCTAAAGATGTCAAACGTATTCCTAATAAATTTGTTCGTTGAAAAATTGAATATCGCAAAAAATGTTACACACTTCAATATTCTAAACATCAAATTAAGACTCTTTTGTAAATACTTATTAGGTTCTAATGACTTGAATTTTTAAATTATGTAAAATATCTATCAAATTATTAAAATACATCAATATCTCCGAATTCGACTTTTAGTGAGTTGACACATTATCAGCATCCAACTAACAGTTGAAATGTCAAGTGTTAGTTGATGTACTTAGTGCCGTTTTTCTGTGAGAACGCGGTACTGCCACGTTCGAGCCAGTATACGAGCTGTAGTCATTAGGCTAAAGCTAAGCTCTACCATAAAAAAATCCGAAGTTTTAATACAACCTCTATCTTCCTTACTAAACTGAAATCGTATTTTTAGTATTTTCTTAGATTTCTGCACTTAATAATAATGAAAATAAAACCTAGTTATTTGGATTTGATTACTGGTAAAAGTAGACAGTCACAGCCAACGTCACGAGGTTCGAAACGTTAATATTCTAAAATGACTATCTGCCCCTAGCAATTGTACTCGCGTTTATGGTTACCGCTTCGCTCCTGTGAGTCGTGGCTTGATGTTATATCGCTTATAAACTTCCACAAAAAACAAGCTATCCAGCACAAAATAATTTTTTTAACCGCATCAGTATCTTCTACATACAAACTTACAAACAAATTTTACTCCTTTATAATATCAGTATAGATTAATTTACATTATATAAATCGATATAAACAGATTCAGTTTTAAAATATTACTAAACACATAATATCATTTCACTTTAAAAGAATTAAATGCGAAAATACATTGAACGGTTTAACCGTAGGAGCTCTGGTATTTGCGCTAAGTACGCTTAACCTAACGTAATACTGCAATGGTTCATTACTCGAAAGGACTAAGCGATAAGCGGTGGCGGGTAGTGACATTGTCTACACTAATATTATAAAAATTGATTGTATTGTTTGTTTATTTGCATTGAATAGGCTCGAAACTATTACGCCGATTTGAAAAAATCTTTTTGCGTTGGCTAGCCCGTTTTGTTGAGGAAGGTTATATGATGGATGCTGATAAGCAATAATGTGTGTACCCACTAAAAGTCAAATTTGGATTTATTGATGTATTCTGATAATGCGTCGTGTATTTAACATTGTTCAAAACAAAAAATTTTCAAGTTATTAAAACTAAATAAAAATATGCATTAATCTCATATTTAAAAAAAAAAAAAAAACTATTATTAGTTAAAACTTTTTATTTTACCAATCTGATATTAATTAATTATACTTTTAATCAAAATATAAAAAAAGAGAAGAAACAAAGAAGCAATAACTATAAACGCGAGTGAAACGAAGGGCTCTTATAGACAGACGGACAAATAGCATGATCTTAGAACTGGGGTCCTGCAGTAACTTGTAGGGTGCCAACGGGTCCCTGCAGTAACATGCAGGTAAACCCCTAAGAAAAATCATAATCATTGAATAATTTGCTAATTTATCCGATTACGAAGGACCAGAAACACACACACGCAAATTCACTTACACTAAGATAAAAACTTATATGATTAAACAAATAGTTTTATTTGCAAACATCAAAATAGCTAGCATTGGCACACACAGACGTTGTAATACCTTGTATACCTGTCCAAAATTACAGCATTTTTCGTACATTTCAATAAACACAAAACTTTTTTTGTGTTATGATACATACTCGTACATATTATGTATGTACATAAATTTAATTAAGTATTGTTTTTTTTCTCCAATAATATGTCTTTCAAATATATGAGATTATTGGATATTGCAAAATATGGAACACACTTCAATATAAACATTAAATTAAGGAACTTTTTTCGTACTAATTTAGTTTAGGTAACTTGAATTTTAATATAAAATACGTGACGCATTATTAGAATATCTATATAACATCAATATCCCCGAATTTAATATTTTATGGGTTGACACATTATTGCTTATCAGCGTCCAATTAAAACGATACCATATAGTTAGATATGGTTAGATGTGTGCGTTTCTACAAAGAATTTCAACGACAGTCGCCATATCAGAATATCACATGTAAAATCATTGACTGACTATTCATAAATTACCCCACAAACTACTGGGCGTGGTTCTGACGTGGCGACATGAGCAATTGAATAACGGGGCTGACGTCATATGATTATGTCCCAAATATTGGATCCCTGCTGCAATCAGGTCGCTCAAGTTACCGAGTTTCTCGTGATATCACGTGATCGTATTATTTAACATCGAATAATGAAATTCAAAGTAGGTCAATTTGAATTTCATCGTTAATTTGAAATTCAATGTTGAAATATAACAAAAATGTGAAAAATAATTGTTTCGGATTGCTTGTTACGAAACGCGGAGAGTTTTACGTTTGATTAAAATGAATCCGATTGATTTATTATTTAAACAAAATATCGACTTTAATTAACGATATTTTATATATCTTCCAATATTTTTAAGGTAATTAATATTAATTAAATTAATATATGTATATGATAAATTAAGTTTTATACAAATAAAAGGACAAAAATATAGGGAATCGCATATTACTGATATGCTAACTAATATTATAAGGGCGAAAATTCTTTATGTGTATTATGCAATTACATCCAAACTACTGAGCCAATTTCAATGAAAATTACTACAGAAATAGTCTTAAGCCTGTGAAAGGATATTAGTTACTTTAAATGGGAAAATAATTCTGTTTTTGTCTTACGTCACGCCTAAACTACTGAGCCAATTTCAATGAAATTTTGTACAGAGGTAGTCTAAAGCATGTTGAAGGACATTACGTACTTTTTAATGGGAAAACGGATTTAAAACATTATTTTTAAAGTTAGGAGCTTAAAACTTATTTTGTGATTTTCTAATTTTCCGAATCGCATCTGTGGACTTTAAAACATTACGCGGGCGATGTTAATTGATTATGAACATAAATATTTGTTTTGATGTTAAGAATTTTTAGACTAATTTTATTACTATTTTTTTTTTGTAAAAAAGTACAAAAAAACTACAATCCAAACCAGTTGTAACGACGATTAAAAAGTACTTGTACATGTTTATTTTAAATACAAAAGAAATAACTGCAATTTTAAATCCGTCTCCGGTTTTTACTCTTCTCAGAAAGCAACAATTGAATCTTATTTTTATTAAAATACTCGCAGCGCTACAATTATCCCTTAAAAGAATATTTTATTCATCGCTAGCTTTACAAATGAAAGACTTTTTACCTCAAAGGAGAAATATTAACAATTTTAAAAGACATTTCTAATTAACAAAGTGAGCGTTATATTAAATCTACTTGGAGTCTGTCGTGTGTCACTAATTTGCTATTAAATTAAAAGATTTAGAACTAAACATGAAAGGATTAGACTGAGACAAAGAGATCCAGTGAAAGAGAAAACGTCGAAGGAGCGAACAGAATACTAAATGGATGAGGATCGGAAAGTTTCAAAGAAACTCTTTATCATGAATTACAGCGTTAGAAAATTTTTAGTACTTTAAAATTTTACTTAAATTCGTAAAAATAAAGTGTTTCTCAGTACTAATGATAGAAGGAGACAATAGCTTTGTGTCTGCTTCGTCTATGATTCGAATAATAAGTAGTAAATGTTAACTACATACATTATTTAAATATTTATATTCATTTAAGCTTCGTTGTACGCTTGGTAAAAAGGAATATACTAGATACTTCAACGTTCCTAACATGAAATTTCACTGCAAAAATTTAAATAAGATCAAAATAGATGCTTCCGTTAAAAACTAAAGCCCGAATCAAAATAACAAAATAAAAACCAACCAATAGCAACTTCTATAAGAAGAATATCGAGAGAGAGAGAGAGAGAGATGTCCAGAATAATATTCTACAAATCTACTTCTCTTACTTGTCCACTCAAAAATTGATTTATTTCGATAACAATATTTCACACGTAAATTCATCACACGCACTTTCATGTGTATTATTATTGTCCATTGAATACAATAATCAATCTCTATCAATATAAACGAGAACATAAAAATAGATTCATCAGATATAATGAAATGAACCGAAATAAAAACAACTTCAAAAACATCGAGGTAAGAAAACTTCAAAGTTTTGGTTCGACCTGCAGCTGATATGAAACAAAAGCCACTAGTTTCCGCATGGCTTATTCGAGGACACGACATAGAATTCCTTCACACATGCCATTTTCACACAGGTCTGTTCAGGCGTAAACGTTCGACGATTTTCACCGGCTAACGATTACGGCTCGATACGTCAAAAGCGATATAATACTAATGGGCACTGACGTCAAGGTGATATTGTAATAGATATTTGTGGAGTATCTGAGGGTATTTTAAAAACATTTTAGTGAAGCTTATTCTTATAAATCTCTTATCTTGGAAACTAAGAAGATTACAGATCTATGGTTAATGTTTCCCGGTTTTGACTCAAAATCAAGTACCATATTTTTGCATAAGTAAAACCGTATAATAACAGCCTGTAAATGTCCCACTTCTGAGTAAAAGCCTCCTCTTCTATTAACGAGAAAGTTTAGAGATTGATCTACCACGCTGCTCCACTGGCTGACGGATATACGTGTGTCAGAATGTGCAGGTTTCCTCGCGACGTTTTCTTTCATCGCCAAACTCGAGATGAATTTAAACACAATGTCCAGCACGTACAGATTTCCTCGCGATGTTTTCTTTCACCGCCAAACTCGAGATGAATTTAAACACAAATTTAGCGCTTGAAAAGTCAGTAGTGCTAGCCGAAGTTTGAACAATCATCTTTTGGAATCGTGTTCTAAATACGAGGCCAATTCGGCTCGATGTAGATATTTTTTTGTAGATGAATGATAGATGCATAACAACAATCGGTCCACCTGACGTTCAGTAATCACTGAAGCCAATGAACATTTCCAGCGCCAACGGAGCCATAAATGAATTAAGCCAGCGTATAAAGGAAAGAAGGATGAAATAGGAACTTAGGGACGTGATAGTAGTAAGATTTTGCAAGTATTAGATGCTTCACGAACATTTTCTGTTAGATTAAAGAACTTGCCTAGCCAGCCCAGATGGATGCTAATAAGCAATAATGTGTCAACCCACAAAAGGTCAAATTTAGAAATATTGATGAATTCTGATATGCATTATGTATTTAATATTATTCAAAAAATTTCAAGTCATCTACACTAAATAAGTACGGATTATTTTTTGATTTAATTTAATATTAAAAATATTGAAGTGTGTTCAATATTTAGCAATTTGCAATTATCGAACATATTTGACCAACTTATTAATAGATAAAACTTTTTATCTATTAATACAAAATATACCTATCTGCTTTTAATTCATTATACCGTTTATCAAAATAGAAAAGAGAAGATGGATATTTACGTCTTCAAACTAATTTCTTAAGAATACGTACGATACGAATGCGCACCCGCAACATCCCTGGTGTTGCAGATGTCCATGGGCGATAGTGACCACTTAACATCAGGTGGTACTGTGTGCTCGTTTGCCCCCCTATTATATATAAAAAAAAACGTTTGATATCTTTAGACGCTATTTTCTATAAATAAAGTCCGTGTGGCATGACATAGTATTGCTTATCAGCGTCCATATATCAATTCGTTCTACCTATACATTTTTAAATACCTGGTACGACTTTGTCCATCAACAGTGAGATTGCTCGCATTATTTTTAAGCCATTTTCAGGAAGACAATATTTGTGATTATAATATATGAGATAATAATTATAAGTGATGTATTTTCGACGAATCACCTAGATTATTAGTCTACATAGTCAATTGTCCAAATATTTACTGAACTACATATTGTCATGTTAACAACACAACGTCTCAATGTATACGTTAGGACAAGACCGGTGTATTTAAGTTAAAATGCAGCCGAGCGTGTCGGTTGCTGTTAAGGAAGTGGAAAATTCTTTATTTTTCCTCCGATAGTTTGGTCGTCTGGAAGGGTTTAAGGAAATATTTACTGAGTGCTTCCGATGATCAGCAATTCAAAAACAACATCGTAAGCTATCGACGATTTGATATCTTTGTTTTATTTGTTGATAGATGTTGCGATTGTCTACTCAGGCAGAAATCGATGAATCTATATTTATGTAAATGAAAACAAACTGACATATTCACTGAATGGTCAACGCAGAAACGAAATCGCTGGGTCTAGAAACGTGAATGGGCAAATGTTTCCTCTATATCGTAAGTATGCACAATGAAAGCACTTTTGAAAATCCAACATCTAAGGGGTTAAAAACAGAGTTGAAAATTAGTTAGGTATCAAATTCGGTAGTATACGAAGGCGAAGATGCCGAAAACTTCTAGTAACTATTAAAATATCTACAGGTAATTTGCAAAAAATGATAAGACATTTTGTTGAAAAAGGTAAATTGGTAATTAGTAATTCCATCCACTTATGTTCTTGATTAAATACAAATACTTCATATACCATTCTCATAGATATACGCTTTCATATTTTTTACACTGCACATATTTGTTTTCGCGAATAAAAGAATTTCAATAAACATTCGACCTCGCTTAATCATTCAATATTTACTTCCGAAAAACCTTTATAAATATTCCCAATTTAAAAAATCATACTCTTCGAAAACAAAGGAATCATTGTTAGACGTAAAAATTTAAAGTATCAATATACAGACACAATTCCGACTTTTTTCGAGTATTACTTTTGATTATAAGTATTACTTTGAACACTAAGAGAGACGCAATAAGATTAACACATCTCCATTTGTTAGTTGTATTACTTACAGCAGTATTCGCCAAGAATTACATTTTTAAGGTTTCATATTTAATATAACGGGTCTTATCGCGTGTGCGCGTCGTGGTCACAAGCTGACCGCGTGAACGCTCGTGACCACGACGAATGCAACTTCGTCGAAACGTCGGGCAATAAAAAGGTATTACTACCATTAGTTATCGCGATAAGACCCGTTATATTAAATGGATGCTGATAAGCAATAACGTGTCAACCCAAAAAAGTCAATTTCGGAGATATTGATGTATTTTGATACTACATCACCTATTTAATATTATTAAAAAAAATTGAAGTCATATAAAGTCAATAAGTACGGAAAAAAGTTTCTTAATTAATTGATCCGAATTTCAAGTGCGTTCCATATTTTGCAATTTATAAAATAACCTCAAATATTTTAATAACTTTTTATTAGATAATATATTAAATATATTAGACTTAATTTAATTCATTGTACCTTTTATCAAAAAATAAAAGAAAAGATATATACTTCTTCAAACAAATTTGTTAAAAATGTGTTTGACATCTTTAGACGCCATTTTCTCAAAATGAAGTCCGTGTGGCTTGACACAGTATTGCTTATCAGCGTCCAAATATGAATAGTATAAATCGCGAAAGTTTAAAATATATAATTTGTAAGTTTTACTTGAAAGCGATATAAATAGAAATGTATAACCGAGTAACATATACATCGTAAATAGTTAAAAATGCTGTAAATGTCAAAAATAAAACACTTTCAGGTGTAAAGTAAAGACAAAAAACGTATATAACACTAGAAAAACTGAAACTCAGTATACTTATACTGCCCAAAGTCAATCAATCAGTATAGTTATAACATATTAATATCTGAACAAACAATCTGAATATTTAATTATTTACTGGAAGTATCAATATTGTAGTAGTATAACATATTCTCAATGCTTTCTTATAATAATGAATGCCCGTTCCACGAATTGTCATCTATTTTAAAAGTGTCATCAACCAGCTCGCGCGTTTATATTACTGCCAGAACTCGTTTACTACGGGGAGGTAACTATAATTATATATAAATTCGTATATATATATATATATATATTGTACAAAAAGTCACAAAATTTTAAGAAATTGTGATGACACAGATATGTAATCGTTCCTCTAATTGAAATTAAAAAGCAGTCAAAACATCCTTGGGCAATTTAGTGCTACATCTTTATGAAAATAAAAAAGCATAACTTATAAGTGTAATTCTCGCCTACCATTGAGTATTTTCAATTGTCTACTAGGACGAACCTTTCTTATGATCATTCTTATTGTTGGTAGGTAGAGCGTTAGATAGATATATTTTTATTGTACATCACACATATAAATAGAAAATATGACAAAATAGTGATTAAAAGGATAATACAACAAGGCAACATTGGACTAAAATTAAATCAAAATAAAAATATACTTTAAGCAAGTAGGCCCTGGAGCACTTTTGAATCGTCAATCCATAAAAAAATTACATCAATAATGAAGCTACGACTCGTTTTGTACGTAGATTCTACCGAGAAGACGATAGTTACACTTTTAAAATTTTATCAATATAATTTTTATGAATTACAAATTGATTATTTATCCTGTACGAAATTCAGTATATACTAATACTAAGCCCACGTCAATCTAAATCTAAATCTTTATCGTCAACATAATCTTGTATAGAGTAATATGCTTTAGCTATTAGGGACTTTTTAACATATGATTTAAATCATCGAAAACTGCAAACATTTCTGGGGGATTTTATTATAAAAACGAAAACCTTGCCCCAGAAAACATTTACTTTTTGATGTAGAAAACAAGGTATTATAAGTTTATCTTTCTTTCTCGTGTTAATATTAAGTTTATCACTATTTCTCTTAAAAGACTGAATATGTTTGTGAATATAAATTATGCCGGTGACAGCAGAAGAATCCTATAAAACTCCTTCATATTCAACTATTTGTATACCAGTAAATTTCTCATCGCTACCTTTTCTTATTATATCTGCTTTTTATGAAAACAATTTTACTATAGCACTAAGCGTCGCTTGAATACGAATGTTGATATTTTTAAACGTGTTTTTGCGCCAGTGATTTTAATATCAAATAAACTTTGTACATTATCAATTTATTCGCCAGCTCTGCATACAAACTTCGGTCCCCAGAAAGTTTTGCGAGTTTTTTCTTGATTCAGTCGTCTCTTTATAAACTTTTCTCAGCTTTACTTTTCGAACGAAAGGTAATAAGGCAGAACGCTTGATTGGCCAGACCATTTCTTCGATAAATATTGAATTGGATCTCGTTAAACTAATCCAATGCATTCGTAATGCATATTAATTTTATTTTTGCATAAATATATAAATTGCTCTTTTATCGTACTTTAGATTCTATCATAACTGTCTTTAGTATTTTTAAATGCAATTCTAATATTATGGAAAACAATAAGTACATATTTCTTTGTTTTATTTATCATCAATTCCAATTTTAAATGTTTTATATTCAATCAGACCTTTCCAATGACTTTAGTAGTCAATTTGCAATTAAAAAATTATAGTTTTATTAAAAGCTATCACTATCATTGGTGATCCCCAATCAACGGGAAATTATTAGATCTGATCTTCTGAAAAATGCTATCTAATATTCGATAGACAATTACAGATGGAACGGGAAATGTTCATAAAATGAAACGCCGTAATATCGACTCTTAGCTAATTAATGATTAATAAATCAGCCCAGGGGTTCAAACACTGCTTCCATTTCTCTTTATGCTGACACGTAATAATCAAATATATATATATTAATTAATTAATTAATTTATTATCACTGTATACAAAAAAAATAAAATTGAAGCGTCTCTTTGTAATTTCAAATTAATAGCTTTTTACTAAAGGCATGTGAAAGGATATAAGGTACTTAGATCAAAAACACAATTTTTATAATTTTTGTTTGTCTGTCTGCTTTTTTCCGGCTAATTTCTAAAACGTCTGGACCGATTTTGAAGGGACTTTCTCTAGCTGATAGCTAATTTTATTAGAGGTAACTCTGGCTACTTTTATTTATTTTTATTAATAAATAAAAATTCGCAGGTTACGCGAAAACAATATAGAAACCAATAAAATAGTATCCAATTTAATAATACAATGAAGGAAGTCGCAGCATCTAATTTATCATATAACTAGCTATACCCGGCCACGCTTCTTTGTGTGATAATGATTACAAATGGATGCTGATAAGCAATATTGTGTCAACCCACGAAAAGTCAAATTCTGAGATATTGATGTATTTTGATACTGTATTATCTATTTAACATTATTAAAAAAAATTTAAGGCCATATAAATGAAAAAAGTACCGAAAAAAGTTTCCTAATCAATTGTTTCGAATTTCAAGTGCATTCCATATTTTGCAATTTATACAATAATCTGAAATATTTGAAAACTTCTTATTAGATATTAAATGAAATATATCAATCTGCTTTTAATTAATTATACCTTTTATAAAAAAAAAATAAAAGAAAAGATGGATATACACTTCTTCAAACATATTTGTTAAGAATAGGTTTGTCATCTTTAGACGCCATTTTCTCAAAATGAAGTCTGTGTGGCTTGACACAGTATTGCATATCAGCGTCCAAATGTTCTTTCAAATACATTTGCCGGTACGACACACCCGTCACCTAGTGTTAGTTAATTGCACTTTGCCTAAGGCGAAATTTACACTAATAAGTTCACAGACTTTCATAAAGATTTGCATAAATTCTTCATCATTTTACCCCTGAACGAATTAACTGTCAATGACTTATTTATTACACTCATAGCTTACGTACAGTTACCAAGATAACTGTTACTAGGTTACAGAGTTGTTTTATATCGGTTACGTGATTAAAACTTACAAGTGTAATTCTCGCCTTAAACCTTTTTGTAAATAACAATTCAACATCTTGTTTTATCGGAATTGGTTTGGTCATGTGGAAAATATTTAAAAACGAACAAACAAACAATTTTTTTTGTATATTAGGTTACTCAGTACAAAATTAACTAAGTAAAAAATAAATATTTCAAAATAACATTAAAACTTATTGAAGAATAGATATTTTTAAAGTCAAAGGAAAGTCGGTAAGTTCTTCGTTATTCCAAAACAACTTTACATGCGTGGGTATCTTGTTATCAAAGAGCTATTTAAATTTAACGCCATGCAAATTGTAATGGTAAAGAAAGGTTTTTTTTTACAAACAGACTAAATGCTTTAATCAATTTTTAATTATATATTTAGGTACAAAAAATCTAAACACCGGTAGATTATTACATTTCGCTCAAAAATAATAGATAGACAATCACGATTTCCGGCCATTTTAATTTTATGGTGTTATTGAATTTTTCTATTTACGAATTCGACAAAGATCTGCGGCTATACAGCCTTACCAGTATTATCTTTATTCGTAATATCTAGTCATAATTATATCTTTAAATTTGGTTATTATTAATCATTTTAATAAAACGGATTTATCGACCATATATGGACGCTTATGAGCAATACTATCTTAAGCCACACGGACTTCATATTGAGAAAATAGTGTCTAAAGATATCAAATTTTTTCTTTATAAATTTGTTTGAAGATATATATATCCATCTTTTCTTTTCGATTTTGATAAAATAATGAATTAAATGCAGATTGGCATAACAAAAAGTTTTATCTAATAATAAGTTTTTCAGATATATGAGACTTGTGCAAATCGTAAAAATATAACATACTTTAATATTCTGAACATTAAATAAAGACTTTTCTTCGTATTTATTTAGTTTAAATGTCTTGAATTTTAAATAATTTTAAAAGTGTAAAACATTAACAGAATACATCAATATCCTCGAACTTAGCTTTTAGTGGATTAACTCATTATTGCTTATCAGCATCCATATTTGATTATTTATTACAAAACCTGATTTTAGTAAAGACGTTAACATTTATGACAAACTCTTTGTAAACCCAAGTCTACAGGTAATAAATAACATAATGTTACGAAAACAGTACGTTCCTTTGAAGTCGTTGAAATATTAGCACCGTTTTACGTAATTACCGCGGTTTTGCATAATTTAATATTTTTAAAGAATGGCTCTTGTGTGTTCATGTTCAGAGCTTTACATCGTATCTAATGTATAAGTCTAATGAATATTCATTAACTTTTCTCTTTTATATAACAGACGAAGGTAATGTTAATTTAAGGATATATAGTTTGAAGTAATTGTAGGGACTTACATTATTTCATTGTTATTTCAATTTTATATGTTTGTTTGTTTATTCTTAGTAATTATATGATAATATATTGCGGTTTAACTCGCGTTTATGGTTAATACTTGGCTCCTATAGGTCGTAGCGTGATGTAATATCACCTACAGCCTTCTTCAATAAATAAACTATCTAAAACAAAAATATTTTTTCAATTGGAACCAGTAGTTCCTGAGATTAGCGCGTTCAAACAAACTCTTCAGATTTATAATATTAGTATAGATAAAATTTTTCATTGCTAAGCAATGGATTTTATATAACTATATAATACGTTATAAGCTCGTGGATTTTGACACTCGAACTGCTGAATGTTTCGGGTGACGTTGGTTTGCAATTATATATTTTAAACTTTCGCGATTTATACTATTCATATTTAATATAACGGGTCTTATCGTCGCGTCGAGCTGTGGCTGACTGAGGAGTCAGCTCTTGACCACTTGATGCAACTTTGTTGAAACGTCAGGCAATAAAAAAGGTATTACTATTAGAAGATATCGTAATAAGACCCCTTAATAACCAGATAGCTTCCAAGTATGAAATGCAAGGTTATCCTTGGACCTACATACCCACATCCTTGAGTTTGTCAAAAACGGAAATGGCTAGAGACTTTTAACATTAAATAGCAGCATAACCATATCTTTAGATATAAAATATCCATTCTCGTTAACTAAAATGTTATAGTTCCCGTAAAATACGTAAGGGTGCAGATGTCGCTACGTTCACTTCCAACCAAATAGAATTATCATATCCAGAGCTTCGCCATGGCTCGCAATTAGACACAGCTTAATTGGCGAATGCCTTGCGACATCCAGCTGTGGCAGATATTAGTGTCATTTCCAAATTTAGACTTTAGGTGCAAATTGTGAAATCATTTTTACTTTTTCATAAGCAAAGGAAGAATTGTCTAGTTTTGACTACTTTTTAGGAAAAGCTAACTACTGTAATATGTATGTATATGTATATAAGTCATATTTTACTGATTAACTGATCTATCAACACAGCGCAAAAAAAACTGAATGAATTATCCGCTAAAAAGTATTTTTGAAAATTCACTCCCTAAAGGGGTGAGGTGGGGTTTTAAAGTTTGTATGAAAAAATCAAACATGATTCGGGCGTAGCCGGCTTCGATCACACGATAAAAGTATATATTTACTAAGAAACGAAAAACACAAATCACACCGAGAAAAATGAAAAATCCGCGTGGTTAAATAATATAGTTACGATTGCACTCCTAAGAGTCGAAGTATGTTTTATCCTCCTTAACAAACGACATATGTACCACAAAAAGTTTTCAAATATAATCACTACGTCCTGAAATTAGATTTTTAAAAAAATTCAACCAAGTATTGATACGACTATATAGTCTATTTTCTCTACTTGCCGTATTTAGTAAACAAATATGACGTACTGGATAGAAGTACTCCATATCTTACTCTTGTAAAATGTCGATTGAATAATTGACATGAATCATTTTTTATAATGAAACATTTCGAAAAACTCGTGATTTTCGTTCCGGGTATTGTAAGTAAAGATAAAATAGACTTCAAAGCTCATGGACCAAAGCGTCGCCAGCTTACTGTAAAAGATAGATATTTTTTAATAAAATAAACTGACTTTAAAAACGTATTTAATAGATTTAAGTATAATAATAAGCGAAAAAAAAAGAATTTCTACAACATTTTAAGGTCGGTGTCAAGTAAAATCTTTTACGAGTAAATGTTATTTATTTTAATAAATCGGTTAAAAAGGGGAGAAGTTATGTCTTCTGTCTCTCTCTCTCACCACGTACAAAGTGCAGTTATATCAGCCACATTACGTCGATTTTCTATGACTTTTAAATCAATATTTATAGCCGTTTACAGATTATCCATAAATACCAATATTCAAACGCCACATACAATTCTGTTAAGGTCACGGATCTTTTCAGAATCGTTCAAAACGGGATTTACTTTCATTATAAAATAAATAACGCCGCCACGACGCCCTCGGCCTAAAGCAGCACGAGAAATATGCCAGATATAAACTCGGATGTAATTTATAAGCGGTAACGGAGTTGATTGTACAATACGTCAACTGAGAATATTGGGTACTTTACCAGCGTTAGTAGAATCGATAATTAAAAGTAAAAAACTGAACTAAACTTTTTAAATTCTTTTTCATAAATGGTAAGCCTATACGTATATCTATATGAGTCTACATCTTGTATATTAATTTTTATTTTATTTCTTTAGTTTAAATAAAGATGTTATAATAAACTCTCAAATTGATGTACTGGGTGGTCAAAACCAGTAAGCGGATGGTCTCTACAACACGTGCATCACCAACTTAAAGTCAATGGTACCTTCTATGCTTACCTTCACGCAAATGCAAACAATAAATTAACAAAGTTTTATCGAAACCGGTCGAACTCTATAACAGTCAGTTAGATACCAACGATAAAACACACAAACATTCACTTTAACTAAAAATAACATATCATTATAAACGCACACACTAAAACATCAGTAAATACCTACAAAAACTCTTTGATAAATAATGAGAAAATCTTAAATCGCTGTGAACGTATAACTTGTTCCACGGCCACCGAAAATTGCCGCAAGAAAAATTATTTATTGGCGAAATTTGTTTACTACAAAAATTTCCGTTCAACGAAACGAGGGGTAACCGTTGCTCGTTATAATCTGCATTTTAATCTTTAAGGTGCTTTTCCATTGGAGATGAGCGACGAAGCTGGTCGGTGAGCGAGTTCACTTCTCTCTTTTAAATGAAAATAGCCTAAAAGCATTTCAATGGATGCTAATAAGCAATAATGTGTCACAAAAGTCGAATTCGGAGATAATGCGTGATATTTAACACTATTCAAAAATTTAAAAAGTCATCTACGAGTAAGCTAAATAAGTACGGAAAATAGTTTTTTTAATTTAATGTTACGAATATTAAAGTATACTCGACATTTTGCAATGTACAATAATCTATTTGAGAAAATTATTATTAGATAAAACTTTTTATTTTACCAATCTGCTTATAATGCATTAAATTTTTTATCAATATAGAAACGGGAAGATGGATATATACGTCTTCAAAGAAATTTACTAAGAATAGCTTGGACATTTTAGACCCGATTTTCTGAAAATGAAGTCTGTGTCGTTGTATTGCTTATCACAGTCCAGTTCAGTGTTGTGTAACTAGTATGGTGGTACGGAACCCTTATGCAGAAGCCCGATTCACACATAAACGATTTTTAAACCCAGACCCAAAAAGAGGGCTGTTGTAAATTTGACCTGTGTATTTGTGTGTCTGTCTATGCCATCGTAAATCCTTAACGAATTGAACAATCACGATGCGTTTTTTTTTGTTTGAATGCTGATGTGATCGCGATGGATCTGTACAACTTATGAAGATCTGTTCCGAAGTTTCAAGGTCATCAGCTCTCTTCTAACTTGTTTGGATCTTAGCAAATTCTATTGGGCTAATCGACTTTCAATTCACTATGCTGTGAATGATATCAAAATACCAGCTGCATACCCTTGACCTGATGTTGCAGCATAATCTGTTAACAGCATAAATTTTTACCAACGTCAAGCCGCAATTTTTTTTTTTAATTATTATTAGGCATACAAGATACTTACGTACAGACGTTACACCAAAATGATTCGAAATATACTCAACGATAATCAAAATACGTACATGCTTTTCTACATTACACAAAATGTAAAAAATTTTATAATAAAAAACCACGAAAATTTAAACCAGAGTCTCCATAAAAGAGCTAACTAAAACCTCTCCTTAAAATAACGAAAACTACAAATAAAAGCTACACAGTTTATCTTCACAGGCTATATTAATTTGAACGTCGGCTTTATCTTTCAAAACTTATTGAGGGCAGATCGGCCAGAATAAATAGGGCTCTGTCACTTTGATATAAAGTCTAAAGTTAATCTCATTTTATCCTGGCGTTCATTTATTCGGTTGCACGTCACATGGCGCTATTAATGAGCACTGCATCCTGACGTCATGGGCGTAATTATAGGCAGCTTTTGTTGCGACCGCGGAATTAAAAGTGTGGAAATGGTATTACGATCACATATAGACGATAAGCAATATTATGTCAAGCCACACGGACTTCATTTTGAGAAAATGGCGTCTACACATGTCGAGCCTATTCTTAATTTTATTATATCCATATTTTTGTCTCTATTTTGATAAAAGGTATAATTAATTGAAAGCAGATTGGTATTATAATTTGTTTTATGTTATAAAAAGTGTTTCAAATATATGAGATTATTGTATAAATTTCAAAATATAAAACGCACTTGAAATTCGAAACATTAAATTTAGAAACTTTTTTTTTAATAATTTTAAATAGGTTACATATCATACATACATCAATATCTCCGAATATTAATATTTGTGGGTTTAATTACTTATCAGTATTCATATAGAACAAAAACTCATCTAGTTATGGTACTTTAGAGACCCTAATGGCCTAATCTTTAATTTTAAATACTAACAATAGAATTTCAAATTAAAATCTATGCAAATTACGTCACTAGTATCAAAACAAAAATAGACAGGTTTACGAAAACGACCCTAAGTAGTTTCTACACCCAGCGGTTTAGACGTCTGTGTTGATCGATCAGTCAATGATGTCAGCTAGTCAGTTTTGATTTTAATAACCTATAGATTTTTTTAAACTTTCGCAATTTTTTTGTCATATTTTAAATAACGATTCTCATCGTAATAACTAATCGTAATACATTTTTATTTCCCCGACGTTTCGACGAAGTTGCATCAAAGTAGATTCAGCTCGTGACCACAAGTTTTCAGTTATGTAGAACAAGAAATTCACGTAAGATACCTTGTCAGATTGTTTGAATTTATACGCTTCTATAATAACGCATTGTTGCAAACCGCAATATTATACCATACCTAATATATTCTCTGTTCTGTGGTAACTGGTAACAACATTTTACTTCACTTCGCTTACAATAAATCTAGTCAAACAACTCATATGAAATATTAGTCAAGCATTGTTACTGTAACACAAAATTTAACAAATAGGTAGTAAAAATGATACACACCGACACAGCGCATTAAGTGTCCTTACTATATTTATGTCATAAAGTCATAATACTGTACGACTTTGCTTGAAATATAATATCACAAAACAAAATAAAGAAGAAGAAGAAGAAATATAATATTTTGTTAAGATATTTCCATGTATTGTAGGTATACAATAACTTTATTATTTTTTAAGTAAACTTCAAAAGCAAAATAAGTTACTTGGACGTTACAGTTCAATCAGTTCTTTCGATTTTTAAACCAATAATAACATAACTTCGATGAAATTTATATAACAGCAATTTAAAAGCATATTCTTTTAAACAATTAAAAATTCACAATCGATTTAGAAATCCCGTCATTATGATGTAACAAAAAAAATCGTTACGAATTAAGAATCGATCTTCATCTTCTATTTTCGAAATTTGTTGAAATAAGTGACCAGTGATAAAGGTGATAAGTGTGATAAGGGGGGCTAAACGCCTTCCTTATATACATACGTCGTAACTGATATAAAACATCTCCGTAACCTGGTAACAGATACATCGTAAGTATTTACGAAAGCTGAGAATGTGAAGAATAAGCCACTGACAGTAAGTTCTTGTTGCTGTAAAACAATGAAATATGGCTTATGTAAAACTTTATGAAAGTCTGAGACCAAAACTTTTAAACATAATTCTCACCTAAGAGGCACATAGTTCGAGTACACCCAAAGAAATTTGTTTTGTCAATTTTAAAATACCTATATATGTACATATAATTACTATTTACATTAATACGTTTTATTCAAATCGTAATAATGAATAGAGATTAAATAGAACATTCGGTTAAAATTAATTAAATTTTACCTCCAAAACTTTGCAAAATTAATTAGTTAACAATATAATAGCTTAATTAACAAAGCATTCGTTTAACATAGGAATGATGTAATAACTATGGTAATTACTAATGATAAAATCATTAACCAACATTTAATAGAAACAATGACCAGTCTGCATGATAATTGGATGCTGATAAGCAATAATGTGTCAACCTACAAAAAGTCCAATTCGGAGATATCGATGTATTCTGTGAATGCGTCAAGTATTTAAAATTATTAAAAAAAATCCAAGTCGTCTAAGTAAAATAAGTGCGGAAAGATTTTCTTAATTTAATGTTTTCAATATTAAAGTGTTCTCAATATTTTTTAATATGAAAAAATCTAATGTATGCTTATCAGCGTCCAATTATTGAATTTTTGAATCAATTCAAAAGTGTTATATGAGACTGGCCCATCAAAAAGTAATATTCAAAGAATTTGATTAAAATACCGTTGTCATCAGCTCTGTCTAAAAGCTTATAAGTGAGAATCTTTACTAATTTTAAAATATAATAGATCCTTAATGGCAATTCGGAAAACGATATAAGAAATCCAAAAATGATTTTAAATACCTATTCAATGATACCCCACTTGACATAATTCAACCATTTTTATTTTTTTTATTTTTCAATTTATGGCGTCCAAAATCGACCATTTTGATTTTTCCACACTTTTATGATTTTTGCGCTGATGCGACGAATCTAACGACGTGTCTTTTAATTAAATCGGCTGATACGTTTGATCTGAATAATGTCACAAATGTTCAAATCCACGTAAATACATAGGCTGATAAAAACATTACCCTTTGCGTCGAACAATCGGGTAAAATTAAAAAATGTAATTATTATTCTATATAAGCTTTTGATCGCAGCTTCGCTAGCGTTAATGTAGACATTGTTATGCCGGACGACCATCTATAGCTTATTTTGCTCTCTGGCCGGTGCGGCATGCACGCCACCTATTCGAATCGCCATCCCCATCAGATGAAAGGTGTTGCAGACTATAAAATACGAACTTTTAGGAACCTATTTTAATTATCTCAGCTGCAATATATAATAAATAAATAAATAAACGTATCACACTCAACGGCCCCCATTAGATCGCGTGACCTTGTGTCGGGGGTTCGGAAACATACACAACACTAATACCTAGACACGACAAACATCCGTATGGCCAATACAGACATTTGCCGTGAACGGGGATCGAACCTGCGACCGTTAGCGCTACAGTCAGTTGCAGTGACCACTGCGCCAACGTGTCTGTCAAACAAAAAAATAAAACAGTTTAATCTCCATGTAAATATATTTTTTTAACTAAAACTTAATTACTTAAATAAATAACATATACTTCTTTTATTGGGAGGTATAAAATTTTACATCAGGATCGCAGAAAACGTTTAAAATGCTTCTATAGCAAAGTTCAAAAATATTGGAAATGTTTGTGTTGGATGTTATTGTGATATTAAAGATTTCATAAATATTGACACACCATGGACATAAGGCGATCGCTTTCAGGCTGTCTCAGAAAATTTTACGAATTGTAATCAATCTTGACGTTGTTAAAAAAAGTCCGACTGAGTTTTATTCGCGGACTGAGGTTATACTTTTCCGAAACCATGGTAGATTCATTTTTTGAATTTCAAAATGAGTTATTTAATTGCTATTTTGAATAAAAATATTTTGATTCGATTTTATTCAATATATTAAACAATAATACATAATAATTATGTACCATTATTCTAAGAGCAATACTAATTATAATTGTAGATACCTCAAAAACGGAAGAAAAACAAATAACCCTAATATTCGCATCTAAAGAGAATAAACACAAAAATGTTATTTCAACGTTTAAAAATAATAAAAGCGTAATGAATATTACAAAGTACGAACCAACTTTAGCTTATTTTGATATTAAACACAAAGTTTTATGTAAACATAAAGTTAATGTTGAAGACACAGTCGAACTGATAAAACAAGGTGGAGGTAACTTTGGAAGGGACCGATTTCAAAACCTACTAGTTAATAGCTCATAAAATTTTCAGTCTTGCCTCGAAACAGGGTGGAATAAAGTTTCTGACTTTAGAGGTATATTCTTTGACGTAAAATGTAATGGCTAAAAATATTTCAATAGCATCAAATCATCCTTATATAAATGCGAAAGTATCTCTGTCTGGATCAATTAAGCCGAGCGATTTCGAATATTCTTAGTATTTTATTCAAAAGGGTTTACTTTCAGATTTACGTTATAGAATTGTTATCAAAATCGGTTTAGTAGTTTGCTTTTTAAATAAAAATAACTAAAACAAGCATGTCGTCATTTAAGTTGGTTTCTTTTTTAAGTTTTGTTAAAATTACGATACTAATTAATACTATTATTACTCAAAATGGTTAAAGGTTCTATTTTCTGTATGTATTATTTTTAAACAAAATCGACCGTAACGCGAGTGAAGTAGAAAGCAAAATCTAGCACAATATAAAATGCATTCGTACAGTATAATAAAATTGTTGATCTCCAATAGAAATAAAACTAAGATCCAACTACCATAAAAGGAAACATTTGTTAAATTAAATATATTTTGTTACAGGCAACTGCTCGCGCCCAACCTGAAGCAAACGCAATACTTAGCTAATGGCGCCGAGAGCGAAGTAAGAACGGTAAGTTATGATTTATAGACAATTTCGAATTCTTAAAAATATTGGAAACATAAAACTCTTTCGCATTCAATAAAGTCTCGAATAGCGCTGGCATAAATGTTTTAGAAGCGTTTATATGAGTTAAAGCTGAACAATTTCATAAAGAATCTTGTTGAATAAAAATACTAGTGGTTTCCTAGCGGAATGCAATCGTAGTTCATTAAATTTTCAAACGATTTCAAGATTGACCATAAATAATGTATTCTCAATTTCATCACAAACTTTAACAATAAACAAAAGTATAATGTGTGTAATGGTTTTTTTTAATTGATTTAATGTATTTTTATACAGAATCAAAAAAAAAATTTGCATTCCTTCCTATTCTATATGAACAACCAGTGTGCGAAATTTCATAGTCCTCCGTCCGCGCAATTTTCGTTAAAAGGAATACAAAGTTTTTGTTTCACGTATTAATATACAACTATTAACGTCTGGATGTGTTTTTAATATAAATTAATAGTTCAATTTATTCTACAAAAATATTTAGTTTAAGGAACATTATTTGAGTAATCCAATGCTCTTGCGAATGCTGTATAATACCTAAAGTTGTACCAAAAAGATAGGATTTTAGCATAATTATGGTCATTTTGGTAATTTACAGTTCCTGCTCATCTTCTGGTTTCTCCAAAAGTAGTTTGCGTTTTGTTTTTTGTGTGTGCATCGCGCTTTATACCAACAAAGCAAAGTTCCGGATTTCTCATTAACATTCGACTGTTATCATCAAGTCCACTAGTAAATATTACAAACGTCGCGTTTATTTTCATAACCGCCGTTCCGTTCTACACTTAATCCGCAAATGCGTTCTAATTACACTCTTTCACCGTCACAGGCTAAAACGAATGCACAGAACATGACATCGCCTCAATTTTATTTAAATTATGTTCTTAAGCACACTGGAGATTCATTTCGAAACTTTTAATCGCTGGCAGAAAGCGAGGGAGAAGATTAAGTGGTGAAAACGTAACGGTTCTCGTAAACTGCAGAGATGCGAGCGTCACAACTAAAATGAAGTCGGTTCGTAGTTTATTTTGCTTTATAGTAGGAGTTTGTATTCGGTAGCAATTTAGACAAATTGAGCTTCAATTTGGTAAAGTGATTTCAGGAACTACATACGTTTTATTGTTTTGGAAATTTTGGACGTTTCGTGCATTTTATTGGAGTGGATGTTATTATGTGACACCGCTGTTTTAAGTTTATTTGATGTATACTTCTGAGCTGTGCTGGTAGTTTTGGTTGGAAATACATTTACAAATATTTTACTTTAAACTTTACCTCGACTTAATACATTTTATGGAATGAAGGCAGTATATTTGTAACAGAGATTAATGTCATCAAAGATAATTTGATTATGTGGATGTATAGACGAAAATATTCAGCATTTTCGATATTTACTGTAAACAATATATTTAAATTTGTACACATATTTTGTAATACTAAATTACTCGAAGCGATAAAATATTGAAGTTGTACAAATTAAAACACGTTTTGAACTGTATATATCTAAGATAATCGGATATATTAAAATACGTCCCTACTGGTAAAAACAATCATATAAATTTAATCTTTGAAGCGTCCGATTCACTATCTACACACACAAAACGATAAAGTTTGATATACTATTTAGGATAGGATTATCCCGTTCTAGAAAATGTATCCCCGTATCCAAAAATGTATTTTCGAAGAGCCACGTATCCCAACAATTCGTTCGCACGATGCACACAGCTACGCAAACAGCAGTTTATATATTGAAAGGTTGGCGTTCCAGCAAAGCCTCAATATTGGAGATTTGTCAAATGAAACCGTTTCAATGCCAGCTTCTGTAATGCGGAAAGGATCGCTTGTGAGGATATAGGACGCCTTGATTATATCTTCCTTTGTAGATCTATCACTTTGTGTATTGATTTTTTCAAGTCTTTGCGACCAATATTTCCTTTATTGGTGGATTTGTGTTTGTGTGTGTTATGTGACTTTTTTCACAAGAATAGTGAATAAGAATTATAGCATATTTTGCTTTTAAAGTAAGTGTTTTTGTCTTGTTTATCGTTAGTACAAATACTTAGCTCTATTCTTTTCCAGTGGCAATCAGTGAGGTTAAGAAAATTACGTGATCCTATTGGTGGATTCTTTTTCGCAAACGACTTAGCTATCTTGCACACATCTGGTGAAGATATAGTCTTAAACAGTCTCTTGAACCGACTTCCAAAAAAGGACGAGGTCCTCAATCCTATGAGCACTTTTTTATAATAAATAACAGGCAAATGAGTGGGTGAGTCACTTAAGTGATTTCCGCCGCCCATGGTCATTCCCAGCACCAGCTTATAACGGGGGTAAGAAGTTAAGCCTTTCCTGGGAAGGGACTTTGGGTTCCGGCTTCCTTTCTCACCATACAAAATTAAGCTGTATTAGCTACTTCGCGCCGCTTTTGTGTTAGAGTGCGGTACTATCCTGGACGAGTCAGCTTGTATACGAGTCGCGGTCAGTAGACCACAGGCTATACCACAATTCTGATTTTACGGCTTAACAAAAATGTTAACACGATCAAAGCCGCGGAATAGAGCCATTCGTGTATAACTCTATTGTGACCCGTTGAGTATCAATTTTTTTATTATTAAAAAAAGGGCAAACGAGTAAATAGTACCACCTAATGTTAAGTGGTTACTATCGCCCATGGATATCTACAACACCAGGGGTATTGCGGGTGCGTTGAAAACCCCCCAATTATAACGCTCTGGGAAAACCTTATATGGTAGATAATTCCTCAGCCTGCACACGGGAAATAAGATCGTGAAGCCCGCACATTGAATACCGACCATGCATCAAAGTGGTGTGGATGATATCGAGTCCTGAGGCGAAGAGTACGATGTTAAAAGCGAGACGATCAATGAGTTTGTATATTATTAATAACTTTAAATTTCCAATGAAACCTCTTTACAAGTTACTTGTTTTCGAGTTCGAAACTCTTCGATATCTTTCCGTGTTACTGAGACAAAATTTAATTTTCCGAACGTCCAAAAAGTTATATATTTGATAAAATCCCGTCTGATCGAATGATTTCCATTTTGGTTAAGTTATCGGAAAACAATTAAATTTATTCCGTCGCTTAATCTCGATGTCTGGGGTTCGGGGTGTTCTTGAAACTCAATCAAAATTCGTCAAGTTATTGACAGTTTGGAAGATTGATAAGTGTGATGTGTTCGGAGTTTTGGTTGATAACGTAGCATAGAACAGTTGACTTGTAGGAAGCGACATATATATGAACGCTGATAAGCAATACTGTGCCAAACCACACGGACTTCATTTTGAGAAAATAGCGTCTGAAGATGTCAAACACATTCTCAATAAATGTCTTTGAAGAAGTACATATATATCCATCTCTTTTCTTTTTTTTTTGATAAAAGGAAAAATGAATTAAAAGCTGATTGTTATATTCAATATATTACCTAATAAAAAGTTTTTCAAATATGCACTTGAAATTCGAAACGATTAATTAAGTCACTTTTTTCCGTACTTATTTAGTTTGTATGACTTGAAATTTTTGTTTAATAATGTTGAATAGCTAATACAGTATCAAAATACACCAATATCTCCGAATTTGACTTTTTGTGGGTTGACGCATTATTGCTTATCAGCATCCATATAGTCTATCTTTCTTTACCTGTCTTATTTGGTAACGATACCTGGAACGAGGATTTTTCGAACATTATTTTTTCATTATAAAAATTTTTCAGATCAATCATTCTATCGATAATTTCTCATGACTAACTCTTATGTGAGTATCAAGTTAGAGACAGCGCTACGGCTTTTTAAGAGTCGTTTTTGTATATTAGTTCTTAGCATCAATCTTTGAATCTTTTTTATATTATAATTAACTAGCGATGCGTCCTTAGCACAAAAAATCTAAAAACAATCGATTGGATTGATTTGATATGATGCTTTATCAATACAATGAATATTTTACTATACGCCAATTTTCTGTGAGAGTGTAGTACCTTCCCGGTCGAACTAGTATATGAGATAATCATTGGTTTACATATAGACCCTATCATAGTAATAATAACACATATTCTGAGCAAATTTTAATTACGCTTCAAAATATTCAAATAAACCCTTATAATAAACACAAACTGCCTCCCGCGGTTTCGCTGCTTCGGTCCTATGAGTCACAGCTGATGTAATACAGCCTATAACTTTCCTAAATACACAGGCTATACAATGCAAAAATATTTTTTTCAAAACAGATCGAAAGTCTCTGACTACCCCCTACTTAATATTAGTATAGCTAAAACAGATGGACAGACAGACATAATGTGAACCCTTTGCATATTGAACCTTTGAATCACAGTTACAAAACACTCAAGATCAATTTAAAATTAAAACAAAATGTTATTCCAACTCGCCCCTAGCTCCCCACTTCACATAAACGATCTCTACTAATAAAACAATCCGTCCGTTCGTCGAGTAGCACTCGACTACGAAAAACAGTCACTGTTTCCCACTCGGTGCGAAAAATAAAATTATTACCCACTCAAAGGGTAGTGTTGTTAAGTTGAAATGTGTATTTTTTTTATTATAAATTAATAAATATATATATTTTAATAATTGTTTTCGTAGAAAAATATTATTAACTACAAACTTAATTTCAATTGTGGCTTTACGTGGATAAATGGACGCTGATAAGCAATACTGTTTCAAGCCACACGGACTTCATTTTGAGAAAATGGCGTCTAAAGATGCCAAACGTATTCTTAACAAATATGTTTGAAGAAGTATATGCTCATGTTTTCTTTTATTTTTTGATAATTAAAATCAGACTGATATATTTAATATATTATCTTATAAAATGTTATAAAATTTTGTGGTTATTGTATAAATTGCAAAATATGGAACGCACTTGAAATTTGAACCAATTAATTAAGAAACTTTTTCCGTGCCTATTTAATTTATATGATTTAATTTTTTTTTAACTATGTAAAATAGGTGGTGCAGTATTAAAATACATCTCCGAATTTGACTTTTTGTGGGTTGACACATTATTGCTTATCAGCATCCAAATGATCGCAGCAATTGTGGATTATTTGTGCTTAAAAGAAAGTTAAGTAACAGCCTGTAAATATCCCACAACTGGGCAAAGGCCTCCTCTTCTATTAAGGAAAAGGTTTAGAACGTAATACACCACGCTGCTCCACTACGGGTTATCAAGTATATTCGCCACACGTGTGTATGTGTCAGAACTTCTCCCGGCATATGCAGGTTTCCTCACGATGTTTATCTTCACCGTCGATCTCGAAAGGAATTTAAACGCAAAAGCACTTGAAAAGTCAGCGATGCCAGCAGGGGTACGAACCCGCGATCATCGGTTGAGATCGGTGAGTTCTTACCACTAGGTTTTTGAGGTTTTTGAATCGGTCTAGCAGTTTCGGAGCCTATGCAATGCAAACATACAAACAATCGAATCTTTCCTCCTTATGATATTAGTGGAGATATATACACAATATTTATAAAATCCGATTCCTATCCTATCCTATCTATACTAATATTTTAAGCAGAGTTTGTTTGTTTGGTCGGAATTGGAACTACTGGTTCGAATTGATCTATTATTTTTTGTGTTGGCTAGTTTTATCAAGAAAGGCTGTAGGCTATATAATATTACACTACAACCAATAGAAGGGGAGCATCAAAAAAAATATTGCTTTCGATAGCTTTCGTTGCAAGCGCTCTGCATCAAAATCTGTTCAGCAGTTTGTTTTTAATGTCAAAATAACTGGTACAACTACGTCATTCAAGCAAACGGAATTACGTGTGTAGCTTTCGAAGTCGCCTTGTTAGTAAGTTTTTTCCTCAAATTAAAGCGGGTAAATCCGCACGGCAAGGTTAGTATTTCGATATATATCCCGTCTCCAATACCCAATCGATAAAACCATGGAGATTGGGTAAAGTTTAATTAAAGCGAAGCCATCGTAATTACATACAGTCAGCCGTCACCACGGTTCGTTTGTCAAAAATAAAAAGGCTTGAAGCTCACTGGAGCGTCGCATGCGTCGTCTGTATTATCGTTTAATGATGAATTAATTGTAGCTTTTGCTGTATCCTTTTAAGGTTTTTTTAATTTATTCTTTAGTCAGCTCACAGTTTTACTTACGTTTATGATTTTTGTATCGCTCCAATGAGTTGTAGCGTGATGTTATATGACATATAGCCTTACGCTATGCAACGTAAAGATTTTTTAAATCGAATCAATAGTTTTTGAAATTATCCTCTCATTAGAATAATGATTCTTCGTGGTAACTATCTATCTTTGGTATTTATTTATTTCCATAGGATGCGATAGGGTTGTCTATGTGAAAGTGCCATTTAATTTAATTAAAATTGCAAAAAAGATTTTGAGAAGCAACTCTACAGGAAAATGTATACACGTATGTTACCTAATCATTTACCAAAAAATATTTTGATGAATGAATGAAACTGATAGATACAAAAGCGAGCAAGAATTACCCTTATAAGTTTTGCTCTCAGAATTTTATATAGAGGTCTCCACCTGAATGAATTTATTTTTGATAGCCTTTAGTTTTCAATTACGAGAAAAAAACTTACAAGTGTATACTACTATATTATACTAGGTGTAGCCTACTACAGCTTACATATGGACTGGTTCGACCGGGTAGTAACTCACTTTCACAGAAGATCGAGAAGTAACTAGCATAGCTGTGTTTAGTACAGGGAGTGAGAGAGTCAGAAGCCTAACTTTTTGCCCCTTACTTTCCCTACATCCTATTTCCTTACAGTAGATCATTCCTTTTTAAGCTGTCAACTGTGGCTCCTCTGGTGCTGTCTATGAGCGGTGGTGATAACTGAACATCAGGCGTCCTGCTTAATCGCTTATCAGCCATTTTTTTAACCGACTTAAAAAAGGAGGGGGTCATTAATTCGTAGTCTGTTTTTTTTTAATATTTGTTTGTTCAGAACTCCATCATTTCTTTATCGTCTTTCACATTGGCTTCATAGATTTTTTATCAATATCAGTTTAAAAGTTCGGTTTTTAAATCAAAATAGCTAGAATAATTATATTATCCAAGTTAACTAAAGTACGTATTTTGTTTAAAGTTAGTTTTTTTAAAGTCTTAATTTTATTCAAAATCCTGATTTTATAACAAGACTAAACATATAACTAGTCTATCTCTTAATTGTTTATCTTATTTAACTTATTACCTTGCTAAACGTTAAATTAACATACACAAAGGCGGCAAGGCTTTGATATTTGATGTATCTCATATGCAACTCCATTGACCAATATGCATTGATGAAACTCGATAATTCTGACCAATTACGCGCGTTTGAGGTTTTGCTCGGAATATAAACGATGACGCCCATTTAGACTATCCCGTTTCTGAAAAAAATGAACATACAATAAGTAAGACTTAAAAAAAATAAACCGTCTTCAAAAGCAAAGTAGTATGGTAGTCAGGGACAGTTTGTGTTTTACCTAAGTTACAATAGCTTATGCCAACTGCTTGTAAATAAAGACAAAATATTGCTTTTCCCGATGCAGGGCTGTTAATTATTAAGGAGTTCTCTGGTGTTGCACCAACAGCTCCACTTTACTATATGCATTATGACGAACATAATTTGCTTATCAAACATATCGCAAAAATCAAATCGTAACCCATGAAATATTTGATTTTGAATAGTTCCGCTGAACATCTGTGGTCTTCATCAACATCTTCCACTTCACCGATGGAAATGAATCATACCCTTTCATACAAATAAAAATTTCGAAAAAAACGGTGAACAAACATAAAAAATACATGTAGCCGAATATAGAACCAAAAAATACCTAAATATGTATAGGTGTGTAATACCTCAATCTGTTTATTCGAAGAGTTTGATTTAACTAAGATCCCAGGATCAGATCCTGACCTGATGACGATGGAATCAAATAGAAAGTATACTATTTCAATAAAAAAACGTTCTAGAATCAGCGGAGAAATCAGTGAACTAACAAAAAAATACATACAATCGAATATAGAACCTCTTACTTTTTCGAAGTCGGTTGAAAATCTAATAGATAAACAATTAATTTTTATTTGTTTCTAAGTATTTAATACACTGCTATCGCGTTCATACAATCCCGTTAAAACATTGTCAACTTATTCAATTATCCTTATTAACGTCGAGAGGTGGTGAGCGCGTCGTTCCGTTCAATCATTAACGCGAGCGAAGTCGAGACCAAAGCTAGTTAATAATATAATTTTATTCATAACAAAAACTAATATTAAATCTACACAGAAAAACCTAAATTTAATTCTAGGTTTTAAAAGATGACCAAAAATAACTCGATACTTTTTTAGTAAATCGTGTGTTTTGGGAATTATTATTTATAATTAAATTTTTACATTACATTATAATTCAAATTACTAATAATTTTTCATTGCATTGAAACGCGGATAAACATTAAATAGCTAAATCGCTTTATCGTCCCCTAAACCCCCAGAATACTAAATTTCATGAAAATCGTTGGAACCGTTTCCGAAATTCACGTTACATATATGCTCGTTTAAAGGAATTAGACATCTGTCTCCTTGAAGTCTTAATAAAAACATCCCTTTCCCAAAGAAGGGTTTATTTAAGAGCGTTACAGCGACGGGACAGTACAAAACTCACTTACCCCAACGGAAAAAACAAACGCCAGACGTTTACAGAACTAGGGGTCAATTTCCGTATGAATTTCCCGACAGCGGATTAACAGGCGAGGCGTGAGGAATGGCTGTAGTTATGCAAACGATAAGTTTGGGGCCTCTGGACACTAAGAGCATCGTCTATTTGTCTCTTGGAATTTACGAGTAATCTAATGAAGTTTGAAACCTATGGTAAATGGATGGATGGATGGATTCTGAAAGTAAGTTTTGTTTTCAACAGACTTCCAAAGGCAGAAGGGTCAAAATTTGGAGCCTTTTACTTGTTAACATGAAAAGGGAACCTATTTCAAAAGCATAATACGTCATTTCGTTTATTTGAATGACCTACTTATTATGTTACAGATATTTTAATTTTAAAACCAAACTACTAAACAGATTTTAATAAAAATTCTGTTGGAATAATAGGAGAGTACAAATACAACTATAACCTTTTAAATAAAAAAAGAATAATCTAAATCGTCGAGCTGATTTCGAGTAATCGGTGGACATACATAAAAATTCCCCGACGAATTGAGAACTTCCTCCTTTTTTTGGGATTTGGTTAAAAATTGGTATTCGTTTACTTGTTCACCCAGATATGAGAAAACTCTGATAAGTCGCGTACACTCCTATGAAGGATGTGTGACGTGTGCTTTATATGGGCGGACCTAGGTTCGCTTACGTGCAAGCTTTAAACAGAGCGTACTAGCCGGGCAGTTATTTTTTTCAATCCGAGGGGATGTAACCATAACATTCGTTCTATTAGTAGCCACCATGTCCCAATTAGATTAACTGTGAGCAACTAACTTTCCGCTAGCTGAATCTGAGCGGCGAATTGGTCTCTTACTCAATGTGGAGCTAGCGATCTGAACTCTGTGAGGCGAAATAAAAAGTATTGACGAGCCAACGCCCAACATCGCATCGTTCGCTGCGAATCAGCCGCTCACGCAAAGATTTGGCAAGCGAAACGCCGCAAGCGTATGTTATGCGATGTATGGACACTCCATTTAAAAATATTGGGAGACAAAATAGAAGCGAACAACTTTCGCGTAATGGAGACACGGCTTAACTGAGCAAAGCAGCGAGCAAAAACAAATTTAAAACCGTACGATTCGAAGATAAACTAAATTTGTCACAAAACTTTAGAATTCTAAACGGCATTAGAAAATCTAAACACGAAGTTTAGCAAAGAGTTAGTTGTACACACCAAACATCTTTTCATTGACGTACAGAAGATGAGATCGAAATAAATTGCTTCGAACCCCCCCGTGACGAGGGGGTGGTTAAGGGAGGGATCCAAATTGGATTCAAGGAAATTTAGATTGGATTGAATTTTCTTCCCACCTTGTTTAATTTAGTAAGGGTGGGCCGTGTATGGCGAAAAATTCGATGCATCGATTTTTTCGGTTTTTTTTTTCAGCAAGTAATAGTTCGCTTCGTTGGTAATAATTGAAAATTTAATGAAACGATTTTTTGGTAAACGGTTTTAGCTTTGAATATTATTATAAATTGGATTATAATGGATGCTTTTTGGCATATAATGTGGCTGTATTTTATAAAGCTTTGCACGCACTGTTAATATAAATACCAAAAAAACCTGTAGAATCCGTGTGATCACTTTTCAGACTGACATAATTCTTATTATTTTTTAATTGACAAAGTGGTTTTATGCTCATTTTAAAATACATAGTTCTCTGAGATATTGATACATATATTCTCATAATGCGTCACTTATTAATTTATTTTACATTTTGAAATGAGTAGATAATTATTCATTAATATTATTGATACAAATAATTCTATTAAAAATAAAAAGAAAGATAAATTAAAAATAACTATATTAAACCTAAGTAACAATCGATGTCACAGTGAGGCAAGGTGCCCAAAACACTGGCAGCATTACCTCTTTGTATGGCCAGACTGATATGCTGGCCAAGGTAGCCGCCAGTTCTCTTAAGTAAATCTCACTGCTTTTTTTCATTGATAATACTTTAGGTAACTAATTTTGGCTAACTTTCATTTACTAACAACTAGTAGTCGCTATAATATACAGGCTTTTTTAATAAAATTAAAAAATATATATTACTTTATAAGAAAAACTACAAAGTATACTTTATTTTTCTTTACCTATTTTTTTTTTTTTTTTTGTTTTCGCAGGGGAAATCTTCGAAAAGATACCCGATTCCTGGGGGGGAGATCGGGTTATGTGGCGATTTATACCCACTAAAACCCCTGCGATGGCCTTTCTCAGCACGGAAATGGAGAGGCCGCGGGATCGCTTGCGCATGCGCATCCGCTGCCCCTCCCGTGCGACGCTCCGCTCGTGGCTGGCGGAGCTCGTCCCAGGAGGGCAAAGTCTAATCTTGCCCTCCCCGCACCCCTCGCTGGTGCGTACGGCAGTTCGAGGCCATCCCGGCTGCCGTCCTCCTCGGGGCCGTATGAAAACGGATGCGTGGGACCCCCATCTCACGCACCCACGGCCCAAGGGCGCGCCCTATTTATTCTGCCCCGGGCACTGGGGCTAGGAGGCCGGAAGGACGACGCCTCGGTCGTCCTCGTCGGGCGGGATCGGCCCTCTCCCGGGCCCGCCCTGCTATCTCCTTCTGGACCATGACGGTCTCACAGAAGGAGACTACGGCCTCCCACGCCGATTCCCTGCGGAGCATCGCCGACACGACTGCTCGCAGGGAGAGATCTCGCCCGATCTCCTGGACCAAGACCTGCCTTTCGGCGGCCCACGCAGGACACGCCGCCAGCGTATGCTGGGCAGTGTCTCGGTCCGCCCCGCAATGGTGGCAAACTGCCGTCGCCTCGCGTCCGATCCTACACAGGTATTCTCCAAAGGAGCCGTGGCCGGTGAACACCTGCGTAAGTCGGAAGGTGACTCGTCGCTTCCTCCTCATCCAGGCCTCGAAGGCCGGCAGGATCGCTGCCACGACGCGTTTATGCGCGTACCGCTCCTCTCGGAGACGGGCGCACCACGTCGCGACAGCCCTTCGGTGCTCCTGCCGCTTCAGCGCTCCGAAAGCACTGGAGGGGAAGGACGCACTTCCGCCGCTTTGACGGAGGGCGCGAGTCTGGTCGTAGACCCTCGCGTCCCTCTCCGCCAGGATGTCCAACGGCGGAAAGCACGCCAGAAGGGTCGCCGCCTCAAAGGATATCGTGCGATACCCCCGCACAATGCGGATGGCCACTCTCCGCTGCAGACTCAGGATCTTAGTCTTGCAGCGGCGGACGCCCGACAGTCGGTGAGACCATACGGGCGCACCGTAGAGGGCCATCGATCGCACGACACCGGCGTAGAGACGGCGAACCTCTTCCCGCGGCCCCCCGAGATTAGGCAGCAGTCTGTGCATCGCACCCGCTACCTTCTCGATCCGGGGAGCCAGGAGCTTGAAGTGCTCTTCAAAGCTCCAGCGACCGTCCAGGACAAGGCCCAGGTATTTCATGTACCTGACCGTCTGGACGTTTGAGTCACCAACGCGAATGGTCTGCAAAATGGGCGGCTCCGTGCCCCTCGGCCACTTGTGGAACCATAGCGCCTCGGTCTTATGCGGCGCTATCCGCAGGCCCAATTCGCAGATCTTCGCGACGACGAGTTCGACTCCGAGCTCGGCGAGCCGTTTGGTCATTGTGAAGCTCAACCCGGATGCCAGCACTAATGTGTCGTCCGCGTAGCAGACGACGCTGACACCAGCGGGGAGCTCGACACGCAGAACCGCATCGTACGCGAGGTTCCACAGAAGCGGCCCCAGTACCGACCCCTGTGGAACTCCGCAGAAGACTTCCCTCCGAGTCCTCGTACCGTCTTGGCCCACGTACGCAATGTACCTGTCGCGCAAGTAGCTCCCGACAATCGCTTGCAGGTAGGGAGGCACACGATGGTATATTAGTGCCCCCCTAATGGCGTCCCAAGGTATAGCGTTAAAAGCGTTGACGATATCTAGGCTTATCGCCAACGCTACGCCACCTTGGGCCACCGCCTGCTCCGTCAGGGACCGGACGCGCATGATTGCGTCTACGGTCGAACGACCCTGACGGAAGCCAAACTGGCTTTCGGCCAGGTCGGGGCCGACGCTCGACAGATGCCCGCTGAGACGAGAAGCGACAATCCACTCGAGGAGCTTGCCAGCCTCGTCTAACAGGCATATGGGACGGTACGCGGAGGGGGAGTCCGCGGCTCTGCCATCTTTCTTCAAAAGGACCAAACTTGCCTCCTTCCAGGCCGTGGGGAACGTGGCGTTTCGGAGGCAGCTGTCGAACAGGCGCCTCAGCCTGCTCCCCAGGGTAGCCGAAGCTAACACCCACACCCGCCCCGGAATACCGTCGGGGCCAGGTGCAGTGTTCCGGGCACGCAAGCGACCAAGGGCTCGGTCAAACTCCTGCTCGGTAACCCTCAACGCGTCGGACCAGGCAACCGGCGCCGCTAAGGGGACCGGGGGACTTGACCGGATTACCGGGAAGAGCGAATCAATCACCCTCCCCAGCAGATCCGGGTCTAAGGTCTCCGTCAACGGGGGCATCCACGGGCGTAACTTACCCAGTACCATACGGTATGGGCGCCCCCACGGATCCCTGTCGAGTCCCTCGAGGAGCTCGTTCCACGACCGAGCGCTGGCGTCCGAGATCGCGACTCGTAACGCCAGCTTGGCCGCCTGAAACTCCCCGTATGCTTCGGCTATCTCCTCTGGAGTTGCTCGCCTTCTCCTTCGGGTTCTAGCATACTGGCGTCGAGCGCGCAGACATGCCACTCGCAGCTGCGCGATCTCTGCCGACCACCAGTACACCGCCCTGCGCTCGGAGCGGCCTGCCCGGGGCATCGATACGTCGCAAATCGACGTCATCGTGTCCCTGAACCAGACCGACTCACCTTCGGGGTCGGGCAAGACCTCGTCGGCGCTTTCTGGCCAAGCCGCGACGATGGCGGCGGCTTCGAGATAGTCTCGATTTAGCCGCTTGAGGGCCCATCGCCGCGGCAGGGTGTCAACCCGTCGGCGTCGGCTGGAATGGTCGAGACGGCGGATAGCCACATCGAAAACAATGTGGCGGTGGTCGGATAGTGTGACCACCTCCTCCGCAACACGCCATCCCGAAACCATGCGAATGGCAGGAGGAGTCGCCCACGTGAGATCCACGACCGACTCACCCTGCCATCGCACGCACGTACTCACCGACCCAACATTTATGAGCCGGAGGTCCAAACCAGCCGCCCAGTCGAGTAGCCTCAATCCCTTGGGATCGTCTCTAGAGTTACCCCAAACCCTTGTATGGGCGTTGAAGTCCCCTAGGACGATCAGCGGACGGGGTAGGCATCCGCGGATGCAGTCCGCCAGCCCGTCCAGGTACATCTCGTAATCGGCGAGAGACCTATTGGGAGAGACATAACACCCTACAATGGCCAAGGGGCCCCACCTAACGGCCACGAATCCCTGCCCCACCTCTAGTAGAGAACAGGGTGGGACCCCCTCACCGCCCGCCCAATGGACGGCCACGGTGCCAGTGGCGTCCCCGAACCAGCGAGGGTGGTCGGGGACGCGATAGGGCTCTGCCACGACCGCGAGGCCAATGGACCGCTCCGCAATGGTCTGCATTAAAAGTTGTTGAGCATTGCGGCAGCGGTTCAGGTTCGCCTGCAGCACTCCTACTCCCGCGAATGAGAGACCTCCATGGCCTCCTGCGGGACAGAGTCCGGTGCTGAGGCTGGAGCCTCGGCGGTCGGCTGGACTGGAGCAGAAGGAGCCGGTTCTGCACCACCTTTCTTCTTCCTTCCGCCCCTCGTTGGGCAGCACTCCTTAGTGCCCAGACGATGTGCCGCTGGGCGGCCCAAGTCCGAGCACAAGGGGCACCTGAGCGACTTGGCCGAGCACACACTGGCTCTGTGGCCGCGCTCGCCACAGGCGAAGCACCGGTCGCTCCGGTCTACCCCGTTCGGGCAACTCTGTCCAACATGGCCCACCTCGAGGCACCGGAAGCAACGCAAGGGTCTGGCTTCCAGCACCTCTACTCGGGCAGAGCCCCATCCTACACGGATGCGCAGGCCCGCCGCCAACTTACGCACGGCGGCGAGGGGACATTCGACCCTGGCGGTGCCGAGCGAAGTGGGTGTCCGTCGGATTTTGCCAACTTTGACTTTATCCGCCGAACATCCACCCGCCTCCGCGATCGCCGACGCCACTTCAGTCGGCGTCGTGGCATCGTCGAGGTCGAATACCCTTAGTTCGCCCATTTTAGTTGGGCGAGCTATCCTAACTGGGAAGTCCGTAAGGACTTCCTGCATCCGCGCAGCGAGACGGTCGGCCTTCTCGTCACGATCGGGCCCGCTCAGTTTGATGAGCACCCCGCCCGTGGCGGCCCTTTTAAAGCCGACCGTCTCGATGCCGAGGTCTGTCACTCGAATCCGAGCTCTTGCAGCTGCCATGACCTCGGCATATGTCGCCGCCGCTCCTTCGACGACCGTGACGGTGACAGCCGCGGTCGTCGGTGGTGGCTTCGGTAGCCGTCCCTTCTTTGGCGTCTTCTTAGCCGCAGGCTGAGGAGGCGCCTTCGGCCGCGGACCAGGTTTAGGCTTCCTGGCCGCTACCGTCGCCCAAGTCTCGGCAGGAGGAAGTGCCGGCCGAGAGGAAGAAGAAGAGGGAACAGGCACCGAAGGTAGTTCGGTTACCGGTGGAGCGGCCAGTCCCGGCCGCCTCCTCCTCCTCCTCCTCCCGTTTCTCCCCCCCTTAGTTGGAAGACTGGATGGCTCCGAAGCCTCCTCGTTCGGCACAACTCTCCCCGCCAAAGCGGGCCTGTACGCTCTGTCGGGGAAAAGTTCCGCCCTGAAGGCGGCCAGCTTCGCCTCCACGAGGACTCCTATCTGCTCCAGGAGGCCAGCTTCACTGCCCCTCTGCAAACTAAGAGGAGCAGGAGCACGCGGAGCAGTAGGGGCCCTCGATGCCACCGGCGCAGCAGCAGCGCGCACAGCCGGCGCGGCGGCAGCGCGGACAGCCGGCGCGGCGGCAGCGCGCACAGCCGGCGCGGCGGCAGCGCGCACAGCCGGCGCGGCGGCAGCGCGCACAGCCGGCGCGGCGGCAGCGCGCACAGCCGGCGCGCCAGGCGTCACCGCCCCAATGGACGCAGCTGAAGGCGCAGCCAAGCTCCCCGTCGCTTTAAAGGCGTCGAACTGCGCCGTCAGCTGCTCCATCCTCGCGCTGACGGTCGCTAGCTGGGCTCGGAGGTCCGCATTCTCCCTCTCGAGCCTCTCCACGTCGGCGTCCTTAGATTGACGCCGCAGGAGCTCAGCGACCGCCACACCCATCTTGCGCGTGGCCTCGCGCAGGTCGCAGACAAGGCTCCCTTTGATTTTCCGGGAGCAGTCCGCGACCTTCTTTATAGCCAGCAGGTTGCTGGCGATGCAGGCACCGATTTCGGTGGTAGGACGTGCCTGCATCTCCGCCTTGAGGGCGTCGGGTCCAGGGGAGGTCCCCTTAGCCCGCGCGACAGCCGTAGCCGTGTCGGGGCCGGGAAACTCGTCCTCGGTCTCCCCGTTGGCCCCAATGCTGGGTCCAGCCAACCCGTGCGGGGAGACGCTGCGACTCGAACAACTCATATCCGAGTCGCAGCCACTCCTCTCTTCCCTCCTGAAACCGTCGCCGTTGGAGATAGGCGTGTCCGGGCGGATGAATCGCCCACGCCTGTCCCGTGCCGGCTCTTTGCAGTTCGGATCTTTTATCCGAATACGGATCGCCGGTCTGGCCTTGCCGGTCCGCGTCTTGCCTCGCCCCGATCGTGCCTTTGGCACCTTCGGGGGCGGCAGCACTTCGCTCGCCGACTCCGACTCCAGCGTCTCCTCCTCCCCCCTGACGCACAGGCGTTTCCGGCCATCGGGCCTCGCCTGCGCATTTTCGGTCCTCGCAGTCGTCACGTCCAGACTGCGAGAACGAGTGGAGCCTCCTCGGCTCTTGACGTCCTTGTGGACGTGCGGATCGCAAATTTGGGTGCCCCCCCCATATTCCGAAATGGGGCACGAACCGGAGCTAGGCTCCGGGTGGGATTCCTCCCGGCCTGAGCCGGTGAGACCCACCTGGGGATGTATATTTTTACGTATACTTGCCATCTTTGCTTTTTTAATTTCCCCCCCTCCCCAGTGCTAGGGGCCGGATGCCCTCCGACCATTCATCCCCTCGGCACGCTAGACCTTGGGATTGTGGGTAATTTTTTATTGAGGTTTTCTTCCTCCCCGCCCCAGGGAGGAGACCCCGTTCTCCTCCCATGTGTAATGGGGCCGCTCACACGATCCACTCTGCACCACAGAGAAGTACAGGAGCGACTCCCATCACACCCCCCCCCGAACCCCTGCCGGTCGTTGGCCGTAGCCGACAGCAGCTCCGCAGCAAACTACGGAGCTGCTGTCCGCTACGTTTCCAGGGTGCACCACGTGGAGGTGACCGACATGCACCCCTTCTTTACCTATTTGGTAATATTATACGGAACAAAAATCACAAATTTTCGAATATTATCCTTAATTATAAATAATGATTCAGTTCAATTATTTTAACGATAATTTCTCATCTCTAACTTGTATATATGGTTAGAAAAAACGCCACATTTATCTCTTAAATAAGACAAGTCAATAAAAATAGACTACATAGTGTGTGTCTTACTACTATAATAGAAAAAAAAAGGATGTTTGTTAAACTTTCATGCAAAAACTACTAAACACATTTTAATGAAACTTTCAGTAATATAGCTTAGACATACGTTACTTTTTAACCCAAGTGAGGTGTTATAAGTTGGACCGGTATGTGTCTGTGTGTCTGTCTGAGGTACCATATCTCCTAGACGGCTGAACCGTTTTGAATGCGGTTGTTTTTACTTATTTTAAGGAGTGTTTTCTAGCGATTGTACTTAAATAATTTCTACCAAAATCGGTCCATCCATTTCAAAATCATGAGCTCTTTTATCTACTTTTTGAAAGATTTTATGTCGAGGGTTTTTAAAATTTCACAATTTTACTTAATTATCAACCTACGACGCGAGCAAAGTCGCAATTGAACGAAAACAAAAATCATTATTCTTCAGTACAAACACAAACACAGATAAGAAACCAATGAAAAAAACAGCATTCACTCAAAAACAAGAAAACAAAAGATTTATGGCGACATTTTGTTTTCCTATTTCGCAATTAAGCTAGCCACTGTCACGCGGAGATGAATCCTCGGGCCGTGGACCCATCTGTCACGCTCGGAGCACCGCGAGACGCTTGGAAACTGTTGAAAAATTATATTTAACCGTTGGACGTTTTTGATGCAATGCGATTTTTATGTATAAAACATTTGAGTTGCCTATTACGACTAGCTTCCCTTCGCGGTTACACTCGCATTTATAGTCGTAGCGTGATTTAATATAACCTTCCTCATTAAATATGCTATCCAACGCATTTTTTTTTAAATCGAATCACAAGTTTCAAAGATTTCTTCATACAAACATACACAAATTTTTACTTTTTCTAATATTGGTATAAATATCTTCAACTGTTTTTTTTTTTGGTTAACTATATATACGTAACATTCATACTATTTGCCGTTTAAAATACGTTCCGAGTTCCAACTTTGAATCGTCAATTGACTAAAGTCAATGGTCTAAAGATACCTGTCATGCTCAATCGAATCGGTTGCTAGGCAACGTAGTCCAATGTGCGGCATTCTAATTAAAAATATTAAAACAATTTAATTAACACTATTATAAAAAAGGTGACACTATTTTTGTATACATTCAAAACCGAATTCAATGTAGAAACACCACTTAGTAAATTAATTGCAACATTCGCAACTGAAAATCGTTTACAAATCAAATTAATCCGCCGAAAATCCTCATCAGCAAATAAAAATCTCGAGCGCATGAAAAGGTCCCGCCATTTTCCTATTTACGAGTTTGGCCACAAATTAATTTCTTAAAGACAAAAAAAGGACGATTTCGAAAACGACGGACCGCGAAAAAGCTTTGCCTTTAGTTAAGGAGTTTCTCGTGCCCCGATAATATTCTTTGTGAACAATATGCTGTTAAAATTAAATGAAAAAGATTGGAGTTTTTAATCAAGGAGATTCAACTTTTTTTGGAAGACGACTATGATCTTTGGGTTAACCTCCTTCTATACTAATATTATAAATCGAAGATCTGAGTGTTTATCTGTTTGTTTGTTACGTGTTCACCCCTAAACTGCTGAACCAATTTTAATGAATTTTGGTATAAAGATATATTGGACATTGGAGAAGGACATAGTTTACTTTTTTTAGGTTGAAAACAAACAAAAAGACCACACCATTTTTTGTTATAGGCTTTGAGCTACCTCACTCGCCGTAAGAAAAATCGATTTTCTATGAGATTGTGTTCCTGCCTAGAGGTTGTTTGTAACCTGTATCTGATCTCTACCACAATGAACCATAACATGAGTTATAAAAAAAAACGAATTTAAAATTTGAAAACGCAATTTAAAAAAGTAAAAGAAAACTGCTAAAACGATTTTGATAAAAATGGGACCAGTCTGAAATCCTCTTTCAATTAAAAACATACTTTTAAAATCGTTTAAAAAATGACGGGGTCTTGAGGTAACGAGCATTTAAAAATTACTTAATTAAATACTAAATGAGATGTTCGAAGATCATAGACTAAACCAACCCTCACAAAATGTTGTGGGGTCTCGAAAATCTGACAAGTGCGAGTCGGAGTTTGAACTCGTTCATACGAATCATTCAACACATAAATATGTATCAATATCTCACAAAAATTAAAACTGTATATCACAATATAATATTCAGAACTAGCTGTGCCCTTGACTTGATTCGCGTAGACAGAATGGCATGTCTCATACAAAGCAAGCCTCTGTGGTGCCTTTTAAGAAAGGAGCATTTTACTCGCATTAATTAATAGCATATAATAAAAATATTGGCTTTTTCTTTTGTTTGCCATATACTATTACTACCCAAAATTTGTTTCTTATATATGACACTGTTAAATGGTACAATAATAAAGAGTGTGTTATTATTATTATTTTTTTCGAAATTTGTGGAGTCTTAAGACTAATTCTACTACGCCCAGCTGTGGGACAGTTGTAGGTAGTCACAATAGAGCACAGAACCAACTAATGGATGTTATCCAACTATTTCCGACCCTGCAAACATCGGTTCACGCTAAACAAACGGAGTCCGAGCAACGTCACGTTTTTAATTATGAACTGTTTGTCCCCAATCAGGCGGATGCTTGAATTAAGGGAATTGCCAAGTTCGTACCAAAGCTTCTGTGTCTCATTATTTACTACACTTCTTCTGTAGAGTGTATACGATTTTTAAATAAGGTCCTTAAAATGGGTAGTTTTAGAAGCGTAACACATCACATTTTACGTAAAACAATACAAAAAAAAAATCAGTTTTTTTAATTTTTAACCGACTTTCAAAAATGAGGACGTGTGTTAAATCATCGGGGATTTTGTTATGTACGTTCACCGGTTACTCGAGAAAGGCTTTTCGACTTTTTTTTTGTTTGAAAGTGTGTACTTTCAGATTGTTCCCACAAAAATCGGTTTAGCAATTTGGTTTAAAACCACGATAATTGGAATAAGTTCGTCATTTAAGTTCACATATTTTGCTTTTGAAGGTTGCCCCTTGTTTATAAAGCCTTGTGTTCGCTAATCGCGTGCTATTAGACTTATTGCCTTTTAAAGATACTAACAAGTGTTTATATCTTTCTCTAATATATGACGCTGTAAGATTAAACTGAACTGTGCGTTGTGCGGCGTGGATACGACGAGGTGCGAGAGCAGTGGTGCTCAAAAATTTAATTATTTTATAAATAAAAAAATTATGATTTTCTATGTGAAAAGTCATGTGATAGACTTATAGAAACCTCAATTTCAAGGTCCTTAATTAAATTTCGAACGCCGTGTATATTGCCACTCTGATTTTATCTGTAAATCTTTAAATATGGTTTATCCTCTTTTCAAAATCGGTGACCGGTGGTTTTTTTTTTCTATCCGGCCGAAAAGTCTACCTCAAGTAGAAATGTTTTGTTCATCCCTTAATAAATCTTTAGAAGTGGATTTTCTTTCAAAATTAAACGGGACTCACCTTGAGCATAACTGATTAACTAAAAAAAATATTGAAATGAAACTATTTTAAACGGATTTAAATCGCGTATATTAATTATTTTTATCATCCCGACGTTTCGAGCACTTTGCAGCGTTCGTGGTCACGGGTAGACTAAGGTGACATTTGTCTATTTGAGATTTTAGAAAATATTATTTACAACTACCGCCAACGGTTTCTTAAATGATATCTTGAATAACGTTCCGGTTGCACGCAGAAGGCACTAACTGTATCTTTTGGTCTGGCAGTCTGTTGGACTTGGGATTTTAAATTTTTAATAAGTGGATCCCAGGTGTTTGAAAGTCTCCAACCATCTTCTCTATTGAAGTTCGGATGTTTTTGAATTTCAATAGCCTCGCGTATCATTCTAGGAATGAATCTGTGTTCTCTAGCGAGGATCTGTGGTTTATCAAATCGGATAAAATGGTTAGGTTTATCCAAGGCATGTTCACAAACTGCAGACTTTGAAGAACGCCTATTCTTGACATCTCCTATGTGTTCCTTGACCCTAGTACCGATGCTTCTTTTTGTTTGGCCTATGTAAGATAAACCACACTCACATTCGAGTTTGTATACTCCCGCAGTCTGTAAAGGAATATTACTCTTGATAGGTCTCAAGAACTGGCTCACTTTCTTATGAGGCTTGTAGATAGTTTTAATCGAAGCTCGCTTCAAGATGTTGCCAATTCTGTCTGTAACTCCCTTCACATATGGTAGAAATGCAGGTTGTCGCTCAACTGTGGGTGGCTTGATACGGCTTCTACGATGCTGGCGAGGCACGGGCAGCTTGTTCTGGTGGAGTGCAAGCTTGACGTGGTGTAGCTCGTCCTCTAGGTGTTCAGCATCGCAGAGATGGTGGGCTCTCTGAAACAAAGATTTGCCAACGGTAGCTAACTGGCTAGGGTGGTGGTGTGAGTCACCATTGAGGTATTTATTAGTGTGTGTGGGTTTCCTATAAACTGTGTGACTTAATGTGTTGTCAGGATTCTTGATAATAAGAATGTTTGTAAATAATATTTTCTAAAATCTCAAATAGACAAATGTCACCTTAGTCTACCCGTGACCACGAACGCTGCAAAGTGCTCGAAACGTCGGGATGATAAAAATAATTAATATACGCGATTTAAATCCGTTTAAAATAGTTTCATTTCAATGAATAATAATCGCGAAAATCTAAGACAACGATATAAAAAAAATATTTAAAAAAAAAACAATCAGAAATAAACGAAGATACCGCGAAACAATGCGCAAAAATAAATTTTATGTAAATAACCTTCACCTTCGAAGTCAATTAAAAAAAACATTAACACCTGAATAAATTCAACTCGTATTCATTAGGGCACCTCGACTCTTTTTACTTTTAATTAATTAATAAACAAAGGAGAAACTTTAATCAAACTCCTATTTCATTGCTCACGGAGGCAAAGATTGTTTTCTATAAGGATGGTTCTGAATGAAAATTAGGTGATATCGCAGAGCAACGGACTGCTCCGTTGAAATTCTGATTCAAGCGTTTCTTTTAAGTCGTTCTATTTGTGGTTTTTTGAACGGACGGCAGTTATTAATATTTCAATTACATTTTTAATAATGGAACCGGTTTGGGAAGAAGTGCTTTTAACAAGATAATTCGTAATACGGAACGTGATTAATACTATTTTTCTGTGGAGGTTTTAATGCAATGGCATTTTGGTATCTTATTAATTTTGTTTAATATATTTGGTATTGGATATACAGATAATTTTAATAAAAGAGCTGACTGTAAAACTCAATTGTAAAACTTAACGTATATATAATATCGGTTAGCGCAATTTCGTTTCTAACATTAATTATTTCATGTTTCATCTACAAAATAATATTAACTGTCAGATTATTTTGGATTTCGATAACAATGATATTAAAATATTTGACTTGATGATGATGATTGACTACGACAAAGCTAACGAAGGGTTATGATTTTAGCAGTAGATTGTTTGGTAGATGGTTTGCCTTATGAGATAGGGAATAGGTGAGTCCATTTGGACGCTGATATGCAATACTGCGTCAAGCCACATGGACTTCATTTTGAGAAAATGGCGTTTTTAGGGTTCCGTACCTTAAAAGGAAAAACGGAACCCTTATAGGATCACTTTGTTGTCCGTCTGTCTGTCTGTCTGTCTGTCTGTCTGTCGGGATGTCAACCCTTTTTTCTCAGAAATGCATGCACGTATCATGTTGAAATTAATATCATATACTCAAGTCTACGATGACATGCGGCCGTAAAAATATTAAAGTTCTAAGTCAACGCAATCAAAAGATAATGGAAAATATGTCGTATATTTTGACCATTTTAGCGTTTTCGCAAGGGAATCAAAACCTATAGGGTACTTCCCATTGACCTAGCACGATGAAATTTGGCAAGAAGTAAGATCTTATGGTACAAATAAAGGAAAAAATCTGAAAACTGTAAATTTTTGTATGTATGTTTGTCTGTTTGTAAGTTTGTCTTTCAACCTTTTTCTCAGAAACGCGTGAAGGTAACAAATTTTTATCAACGTCAAGTACTCAGAGTTGTAATAACTAAGAGCTGTGAAAAAATCAAACTTCTAAGTTAACGCAATCAAAAGATACGGTCATTTATATCACATATTTTAAGTATGATAGCATTTTTAACGTTTTCGCAAGGGAATCAAAACCTATAGGGTACTTCCCATTGACCAAGCATTATGAAATTTGGCCAGGAGCAAGGTCCTTTAGTATACATAAAGGAAAAAATCCGAAAACTGTAAATTTCTGTTCGTGTGTCTGTCAGTCTGTACGTCTGTCTTTCAACCTTTTTCTCAGGAACGCGTAAATGTATCAGGTTGTAAATTGATCAAGCGGAAAATATATTAATCTTAGAATTAAAATTATATGTACTTGTAACAAATTAACATAGAAGTTGACCATGGTCAAAAAAACAATTTTACAAACACTGAGAAGAAATTTGTATCAATACGAAAACATTAAAAAGCAGCAAACCTTTATAAACATCGCAATGCAATCTATATATCGCAGCTAACAAAATGATAGCGCGATGCAGCGTACAGCTAATGCCATCTATTACAACATTATGACATTAACTGTGATATAATTCTGCTCGATTAATAAAAATTTTTATTTTAATTATTATTTAAACGCGCTAAAAATTATAAAATAAACTTTTCATTTAAAAGTTTTATCGTCGATTTATAACGTCATTACGTAATTAACATTCAATATAAGAGCTTCACGCGATTTGATTTAAGTACTCGTATTGACTTAGTACGAAAATTTTAAAATTAAATTCAAACAGATCGAGTTATTTAATTTACTTATTTATCTACACATATAAGTCTTCTGGTTATTAGTAATATAATTAGTTATTTATAAATAAACAATTAGCTTTGTTCGAATTAAGGACTAATTATTTTCGTCTTGGCAACACTAATATATATTTCGATATTTTGATTGATAATGTAAATCTTAATATTTTACGAACGTAGTGCAGGGGTAGTGGAGTGTAGTAGAATATAAATAAAAATAAAACGAGAATAAAATATAATATAATTGTGTTGTTAATGTCAAAGTCAACAAGTTAGTTCATTGAAATTGTCAAGAGATGGCGCTAGGTGTATCCTGAAACGCGCTATAACTTTTTTTTTAAGTATAAGGTGTATTAGTACTTAAAATAAAATTTTGTGTTTCCATGGATTGCATCCATGATCGTGTTTTAAATTAAAGTGCTCCTAAGTAGTTTCAAAATAGTTTTTGGGACGTGATCCATATTTACATTATATTTGATTTTATTTAAGCGACTTCTAAAAAGGAGTGTTTTCAATTCGACCTTGTATTTAATTCTTTTTTTTATGTTTGTTCGCCGATTACGCCGCCCTTTGGGTTTTTCAAATTTTTTTTTGTTTGAAAAGGTATACTTCCAAGGTGGTCCCATTGTCTTCAGGTCAGGATCAGATGATGGGATCCTGGAGACATTGGGGAACTCCTCAAATATTATAGGCAAGCGTATACCGATTTAGGTATTTTTGATAGTAACTTATGTTGGAACTGATGATGAAGACCACAAATGGCGTAGATGGGTTAGTCTTATATAGATTTCTATAAGTTTGTACGGAACCCTCGGTGCGCGAGTCCTACTCGCACTTGACCAGTTATTTTTTTATGTAAGTAGTGTATATACTTTCATACATTTCGTGAAAAGTCCAAAATAATGTTCGACGTAATTTATTTATGAACCGATTGAAATGAAATAAACACTAAATGTTAAGTGAAGCTTACTGCAATATATTAATGACCACACATTAAATCAGATAAGCCGTTTCTAAGATAACGCACAGATAAACAAACTTACAAAAATTGTAACAATTATTGTTTTGGGTTCTATTGCGTAGGTAAAGGCTCCCAATAATTTTTTTTTTTCATATATCTTTCATGTACAGACAGCGACCCGTTAGAATTTTTTTTATATGTATAGATTAAAAAATATCTAAAATAGAAGTAAGCCTAAGTCACTCCTTATAACATTTGCTAACTGTAAGTAAAAGTACCATCAAAATCAGATAAGAACAGATAAGAATTCTAAAAATCATTGTTTTGGCTTCTGTTGCGTTGATAAAGGCCATCTATAAAATTTTTTTCGTATATCTTCCATGTGCAGACAGCGACCCGCTAGAATTTTATTATTAGTATAGATAATAATAACATAATTTCACAATTTTTATATCAAAAGAAAGATCTTAACGGACATATTAAATTGTTAACAAATAATCGTCTGTTATTAATACGTAATTAATAAAATCTTAATTCCGTAGGTTTCAGTTTTAAACTTTATCGCTCGTTGAGATAATAAATAGCAGTGTCAGTACAAATGTTATTTGCCACAGTTCTTGAATAAATACCTCATTGCTATAATTAATTTCAATTGTTCAATTGTTTTTACAACTACAACACCTATTTCTGAAACTAAATTTAAGAGTATCTCAACGTTTTATTGTTTTAAATTCAGGAGATGAATAGAAAATTTTACTTGAAAATGCAATTTTAATTGTCTTATTAGAAATAACATAATTATTTTATTGTTTCGTAAGACAGTTTAAAGTTCTCAAATTATTCAAAGTTCTTTTTAATACAATTATCTTGTAAACACAAAACAAATGTATTCTCAATTTCGACGAGTTTTTTGTTAATTCTTCTTAAATAAACACATGATTAAGCGATCTAACATTTACATAATGTAATAATATAAAATTGTACATTAAGATACAGTCGGTTTTTTGTCTTAGTTACGAGTTTTTAATTTAAATTTACTTGTTTTACCAGGAAATCGAGCACTGCTACTACCACGGCACAGTCAAGGACTACCCGGGAGCTTCTGCCGCCTTTCACACTTGCAACGGCGTCTCTGGCATCATCCACATCGGCAACGAAACCTTCGTCATTCATCCCTTCTACGGCGGCGATCTATCGGTCAGTTCGTTTTTTACTATACATAAGTTGAACAGATTGGTGCAAAAATAAAAAAGTGTGACACATTTAATTTTGATAAAAAGTTTTGTATTCAGTTTTGACCACGTTTCACGCAAATGTAAGTACACCTTTACATTTATCACATGAGGCTCAACGGGGAAAGTTGATCTGGGAAAAAAATCACCAAATATCACAAGGAGGATAGAGGGGTTTATTAAGATATCACGGGTATTTATTTTTCAACCGAAACATATTTATTACTGTAATGTTGCAAAATTGCGTCAAACTGCTAGCGATAGACACTTTACATTTCTTTACAATTAAATAATTTTAGTAGATAATTACGTAATAAGGATTCTTATCGGTTGTAGATTAACAATATAATTTCAATTTTCCCTCCATCGCCTCACCTAAATTTGCAACAATTACCTCGCCTCCGTACACTAACTTTCGTATATCAGGACTTATTATTCACATATTTCGTAAGCTATATGTACGGTTGCATAATTTTTCAGAATTCAATGCAATTATATCTATTTATTTCAATTCTTAGGTTTAAGGGCTTTTAGTTGTGCCATATGAGCACGGATTATTTAACCAATGTCAAGTACGAGTAGGATGGAGAAGACACGAAGGAGAGTTCGGTTCGGTTGAGATTACAAACTCATAAATTAAGGAATTTCATTTTATTGATATTATGTATTTTTTTATACCTACTTAGTATGTACAAAACAAATATACACCAGATCATAGGTGGGTCAAAACCTCACCACATATCATCAGGGACAGGGAGATTTAAAAAGTTGCTATAAAAACATCACGTGATTAATGGACAGTCTTTTTATATGAAATAGGTAATATGAAGTTCACCGTGTCATATAAACATAAGGTATATTGATATTAAACTAGTAACCAATAATTTCAAAGCTAAATTGACACGATTAATTTAATTTGCAGCACCAAAGCGATATCCTCGTCATTATAGTATTGATAATTAATTGTTGTTTTCGATATGACGAATCCATTTTAACCGATGTTTATTATAATTAATCAATATATTGCTATTATTGGAAATTTCATCAATAGAACAGAGTCCTCGTTTTACGAAATGTTACACCTTTTAGCGCATTAGATAATCTGTTATCATTAATTATGTTGTGTTGGTTAATTATTATCAAATATATATAACAATATAATAATAATTAAACCTCAAAAAAATTAACCGACTAAGCAAAATACGTAATTTCGTGTGTCTAGCTGTTATACTAATTACAGTTATTTTGATTTAAAAACCAAATTGCTGAATCGATTTTGATAAAGGTTATATGAGGCCAATCTAATAAAAAAATAATATCGGTTAAGAATGACGAAGTTCTGAGGTATCAAACATAAAAACATAGGTACGGTACGAGTAGAAAACATCCTTTCTGAAGTAATCATTCACTGAACCTATTTAAAAAAATAGTGTAACACTAGCAGCTCCCCGCAGCTTCGCCCGAGTGTACTTGGAAATTTTATACCTAGCGGACTTTCTGCGGATATGGAAACGAACTTACATATATACGGTCAAACACATAACTCTCTTTTTAAGCTTTGCCGCAGTCGAGTAAACAAATCTTACCAAATATTATTATCATGTCCCATATTAGCGTCAATAGCAGAGAAGTGTGCCATTACGCCTCTCGGGAAATGCCCGAAATTTAAATTAAATATTTCGTCCACAAAAATATTATTATTATTATAATTTTCATATTTTCCCGTCTACCTTTTTAGAGGGTAATTTAACGCAATTTCGAGTTTTCGGTTAAGCAATTGCGGGGTACATTATTTATTCAAACGAGATATTTTTTGCGCAATACGGTCGACTGTTAGAGGCTATTACTATTACTGTAGTTTTAGATATTTCGTGATTTCAAAGGAATTTCATAAAAATTACATTTGTAGCTGAAAATTATTCGACACAGGATAAAAGGGAAAATAGTGTGAGAATATTTTGTGAATTATTTTGTACAAGCTTTCCAAGCATTTACACAATATGGCTTATTACCATTTGGAATAGTATACTTTTTAAATGGTGCCATAATTTTTCTAATAAATTCAGTGTTCCTGGTATTCACCACGTACACAAAATTCACTCTATCTTTATTATATTAGTATAAATAATAACATTTCCCCCCCCCCCCCCCCACATACAAACTTAAGAACAAACAAATAAATTTTAGCTCTTTATAAAATTAGCACAGATAAGATAAAACGACAAATATGGTTTTTATCAAATTAAATATAAATATTAAATTTTCAATTCATATTTCGTCTCGAAGAAACAATAACGTTTCCACCAAATCCTCACCACAAAATACCAGTTTACTTAATAAACAATAGAATGCAAGTACAGGTATAATGCATTAAAAGGTTCTGTATATCGCAAAATACCGCTTGTATAACACAAATACACGAATATTCCTTAAACAATGGCGCGTTTTGTTTGTACGTACAGCTCTGAAGGATTTATAAACATTACCATAAGGTGTTCAATACAACGTAGATATTTAAATTGTACAGCGTTCGGGGAACGTTGAATGGATCTCGTGCTTCGGTTTCCTGAATTTAAACACAATATTTGAAATGAAACATTTATATTTCGTTTACTTCGAATTTTATGTTTTTCTTTTTTTTTGTTATGCCAGTTGTAAATAAAAGATAATAAGGTTTTATGTTCTGTTGAGAAATAATTGTTTTATTTTTTTTTAATGTGAATAAATCATCAATTATATCATCATATCTGTTATTAAATTAAAATAAAATGAATAAACATTTTAATTGATTAATTGATATCAAAGCACGGCAACTTTACATACATATATACAAAGTAATGTTGCCATATATAATCTCTACAAAACCGGACAGAATGCCAAAATTTGTACAGTAAACCAATACAACACCAGGGGTGAAGCAGCATGAAAACGTTCGTGTAAACACAAATAAAACCAACACACACACAACGGTATCTATATCCAAACGAGATTGTACCTGTATGGCAAACGGTGAATGCTATCGAGCTCAATTAGTTCCGGTGAATAGTCAACTGTTTAAAATCAAATCTATATCTATACACTATACTAGTAAAAATTGAAGTGTCTGTTTATAATTTCAAATTAACAGCTTTTTACTAAATGGATATGCAAGTACTTTCACTTACATCAAAAAATCAATAAAAAATTGTGTCTGTCCGTTTGTTTGTTCCGGCTAATATTTGAAAGGGCTCGAACGATTTTGACAGGACTTATACTCGCAGATAGCTAATATTATAATGCGTAAGTTAGACTACTTTTTCCTTAGAAATTTTATTTATTTTAATTTTTGTTAGCTAGCTAGTTGTAAATAAAAAATCCTACTTACAAAATCCTTCGTATAAAATCCAATATAGAATTTCAAAACGAAATGTCAGTTATTATTATCTTTTTTCATATAACGACATACTCCAAATTTACAACACAAGGGTATTGGGCATACGGCCAGTACCTCCAAGTTACTCAACACGTTTTAAAATTTGTAACCAATTTTGACGTGTTTGAAACAAAAAAATCAACAAAAATATAGACCCGCTGAGTTTCTTCTGCGGTTTCCTTAACCGTAAAATTTAATGTTCTGAAACCGCGAAAGATTCATTTACATGACATTCAAAAATAAAACGTAAATTCCTAAATAGAAGAGAAAGATATAAAAACTTCAATTCTGGGCATTGACAATGTACTTCGTGATATCATCAAAAACTTGTACTTATATTTTGAAATAACTTTCGACAATAACAATAAAAATAAATACCTAAACTCCCATAACATTCCGACTTCCCAAACTTCAAACTTTTTTCACACTTCACAACATCAACGAAATGTAAATCTATTATTGTCATCACTTTCGACAGTGACCCCATTTTTAAGACCTTAAAATTTTACGAAGAACGCACTTCAAACTGCCATAAAAAAATTATGAATCTTTTTTCGTATGGCTTTTGACACGATGAAACAGCGACACTCCGTCTTTTTTTAGACTCGAAAACTTCACACTTTCGACAAAAAATTGTGTATCTATTCTTATGTGACTTATGACAGAAAAAAATGAACCTAAATGTGAACCCTTCAGTTCTCACTCCCTATTTTTCGAGGCTCAAAAATTGTTACGAACACACGGCGCTCCGAAATAATTATTCGTATGACTGTTGCTGTTCCGCTTTACCCCATAAGTACGGTAATTAACTTGGTCCTCGTAAATCATTTTTTTAACGCGACCTCTTAAATTCTGTTTACTCGGATGACTTGCTAATTTTCGGTTTATATTTCTTTTTTTCAGCTGTGTTTTATAATTTACGTAATTAGACTTATTTACATGAAGATGTATAGTGACAGGATCTTTTATTTTTATATTTTTTACAAGTTGCGTTAATTTTAATTTCAAAGATCGCACGTTTGTCTATTTAAGCATATCCGAGTTTTTTCTATGTTATAATATATTTATCTCCAATTCGGCGGTGTGAAAAGATATTGTAAAGAACCTAAAAGATTTTTAAGCATTACTAAGTACGAAAAATCTACCCCAAAGTCCGCTTTCATCGAAACGCATTTTAATTAATAATGCTCACTTTACTTAACTTAGATTAAAATTAATCAATTTGTCGATTTTGAACACACTCGAGTGAAATAATAATGTCATACTCAAAATAGAAAAGAAAAGATGTATATGCACTTCTTCAAACAAAATGATTAAGAACATGTTTGACATGTTTAAACGCCATTTTCACAAAATCAAGTCCGTGTGGCTTGACATAATATTGCTTATCATTGTCCAAAAATAATTAAATGAAATCCGTTTGAATGATATGACAAAACCGCATCCAAAGTTATGTGATATATCGATTTATCGAAGCTATTAATTAAGCGACTCGCACTAGCGTTCACGGAATATTTCTGTTAATATAATGTTAATATAATTACGAAGTGTATTGGATATTGGAAAATAATAACCCGGCGTTAATTTGACGCGAGCATTCTGTTTAACGGATATATGAATTTTAATTTTACGCGTCAATAGCATTGGGACCAATAATAAATAAACGCATCACGCTCAACGGCCCCCATTAATCTCGTGCTCCAGTTTCGGGGGTCGGGTAACTTAAGACACAAAAACACAAACACACAGACCACGACAACCGTCCGTTTGGCCGATATAGACCTTTGCCGTGAGCGGAGATCGAACCCGCGTTAACGCTTCAGTCAGTTGCGGTGACCTCTTCTCCAACCCGTCTGTCAAATGAAAATAATGTTATGTAACCACTGAAAAGGTGAGAGATCTTTGAGCCAATTCGATTGACGACGATTTTTAACGTTAAATAGTATGAAGCCTATTCGACTATGAAACTTCAAATTTAAAACGTATGCTTTATAGATGGTGTGGATGTGTACTAATAATATATCTCTAAAAATCGACCCCTTTATAGTGTAATATAATGTCGTAAGAAACTACATTACACCCGAGCGAAGCCGGGTCGGATCGCTAGTATATAATAAAATGTAGTTGTTTTCTGTGTTAACGAATATTCTCCATAGACGAAGTCGCAGGTAAATGACCAACTAGTCAAAAACCATGGGCTCTCACCGAGCTGTTACAAGTCATACCGTTATTAATATTTCGACTCAAATCCCCTGGCAATAGGAAGCCGGTCTGTAATCATGATCCGAAATGTTACAATAGCATTGATTAATCTCCAGGCACACTATTGTTTCTGACTGCTCGTGGTAATGACAGACGCCATTTTGACAGCATGCAACAAATATTGTACAATAATTCATTCTTTAGAATTCTTATAAGTGTAATGTTAAAGTATAAACTAGATTTGGTTTAACTAGATGAAATTGATGCTGATAAGCAATAATGTGTCAACCCACAAAAAGTCAAATTTTAAGATATTGATGTATTTTGATACTACGTCACCTATTTAACATTATCCAAACAAATTTCAAGTCATCTAAACTAAATAAGTATGGAAAAAATATTTTGCAATTTATAAAATAATCTCAAATATTTTAAAACTAATTATTATATAACATATTAAATAAATCTATCTGCTTTTGATTCAATATACATTTTATCAAAATAGAAAAAAAAGATGAATAAATACGTCTTCAAACTAATTTATTAAGAATAGGTTTGACATATTTAGATTTTCTCAAAACGAAGTCCGTGTGGCTTGACACAGTATTGCTTATCAGCGTCCAAATAGGATATATATTTTCGGATTTATGGACGCCAATAAGCAATACTATAACAAGCCACACGGACTTAATTTTGTGCAAAATGGCGTCTAAACATGTCAAAACTATTCTTAATAATTTTGTTTGAAGACGTACATATCTATCTTCTCTTTTCTATATCGATAAAAGGTAACTTGAATTTAAAGCAGATTGGTATAATGAAAAGTTTTATCTAATAAATAGTTTTTAAAATATATTAGATTATTGTATATTGTAAAATAATGACTTCAATATTCGAAACATTAAATTAAGTGACTTTTCTCCGTACTTATTTATTTATTTATTTATACTTTACTTTACAAAAAAAATTGGATATTATTTTAGAGTACAACGGGCGGCCTTATGGCTAGGTAGCCATTTCTTCCAGAAGTATATTTACTTTAAAGACGACTTGAAATTTTTTTTAATAATACATGACGCATTATCTAAAAACATAATTCAAAATTCGACTTTTTGTTGGTTGACACAGTATTACTTATCAGCATTCATATTTTTCTACGAAACAAAACTTTCAAATAAAAGAAATATTAGCCTCGTGTGCTGTCAAAATGAGACTACTCAGACTATGAGGTTCCATGAGTCTCAGCTGATGTTCAGCTGTCCCCCTTGTGGTGCGATTTACATAAGTAATTTGACACTGCTTTACCTGAAAGAATTTCTGTCAGTGCCTTTTTTTACATCTTACAGCCTTCGTAACATGGGACAAGGCAATTGTTACCAGGTTACAGAAATGTTTTATATCAATTAGTTAAACTTACAAGTGTAGTTCTTGCGTTATATAATAAATTGGGAAGTAAATATGTTTGCTTGACTGTCTATTTGTTTAACTGCTGATTAGATTAATTTTAGTGTAATATAGATTGGACCTTGGAGAATGACGTAGCTACTGTTTGTCACTAAAATGAAACTTAACCTCCTTCAAATTTTTTTATTTTATTTTATTTTAATAGAGGATGAAAGTTTGTAGACAGAACCCATACTTTCTAAAATAAATAGCCTATTCAAAATAACTATTTTACGTTGGTAAATATACCAGCAATAAATAATATTTGATATTAGACGACTTTTAAACCACTTTTGAATCGTCAATTAATCTTTTTTTAGATCGGAATGCAGTTTCTACCGAGAAGATCCGATAGGAAACTAGATAGTCACTCTTTACTATAATTTTGATCATGTTGTTAATTTCAATGTATTAAAATGATTAAAATGTTATTCTCATTTATTTAAAAAGCTCGGTGTATAAATAAAATAAATACCTCTTTCAAACGTTATTCGAAAAACTAAATAAAAATATTTCAAGTAAATTCAGAGAATTCTATTTCAGTAAAGCAACGCCTCCGATGTTTTTCTTTCCAGACTAATGTGTTTAATTAAGGCTTAGTTTCACTGAAGACTTAAATTTTCTCTTAGTTTTTTTTTTATTTTTACCCCCGGCCAAAGAAAAGTCTTATAAGTGTGACGTGTGTGTGTGTCTGTGTATCTTTGTATCTGTCAGTGGTTTCATAGCTTCCTAACAAGCGCGGATCCACCGTCGTAGGCACGATAGGTATATCTTATAGACTTGTTACGTACAGATATTATGTGTGTTTCAGACCCAGTTTTGGAAATTAATTTCAACAAAATTGTCTAAAATAATCGAGATGTGCAAAAAGACAGAAATTTACATGTTGAGGGATTCATATGAATTACTTCGTACTCCGACTCGCACTGGGACGACTTTCGGTTGACTGTGACCACATCCTTACCAAAATTTTTAAGGGCTGGATCCCATTTTAAAGTGTTTTATTGGAAGCCGATGTAATTGAGACGGCTTTTAGCTATAATTTATGAAATCTATTTAAATGGTTGAAGTTTTTTATTTGTTCAGGATTTGGACAACTTCTAGTGGTCGTAACTTGAAATTTGCTATAGTGTGGATAATATTACAATAACATTATTGCGTGAGATTTACCTGATGATGCAGCATCATCTAAGATCCAACTTACATACATCAGAAGTGTCGTATCGTGGTTCGTTGAAATGACACATTCATAGCACTGTTTTACTTTTATATTCTAGTACTAGGTTGCTGCTTCGCTCCTATGAGTCGTAGCGTGATGTAATATAGCCTATAGCCTTCCTCAATAAATAAACTATCTAACACAATAAGTTTTTTTTGATTCGAACCAGTAGTTCCTGAGATAAGCGCGTTCAAACAAACTTTTCAGCTTTATAATATTATTATAGATTCTACACTATTTCCAAATATAACGCAAGTATTTCGTATTTATCTTTGCACAAGAAAAAAAATTTGACGGACACGTTGGCGCAGTGGTCACTGCAAATGACTGAAGCGCTAACGGTCGCGGGTTCGATCCCCGCTCACGGCAAACGTCATTATTAGCCATATGGATGTTTGTCGTGGTCTGGGTGTTTGTGTTAGTGTTGTAAGTGTTTCCGGACCCCCGACACATGGTCACGCGATCTTAATGGGGGCCGTTGAGTGTGATGCGTTTATTTATTTATAAATACTGTAGACGCAGTGAACTAGTAACTATATACTAGCTAGCTGGTAGCTATATAAAAAAAATCGTAATTATAACTGAAATTATAAAATTTATAAGATTTATATCTGATTATGATAATGAAACTCTTTGTCGCATAGTTAATAGCAAAAGCTTACTTTTTCGATTCCATAAACATTTTTTTTGAAATTACAACACTGGCTAAAATTAAAACTTATTTATATATGGACGCTGATAAACAATATTGAGTTCATTTTGAGAAAATGGCGTCTAAATATGTCAAACATTCTTAAGAAATTTGTTTGAAGTATATATCCATCTTCTCTTTTCTATTATAGTAAAAGTTAAAATGAATAAAAATTAATAAAAAGTATCTCAAATTAATTAGGTTATTGCATATTGCAAAATTTTGAGCACACTTCGATTTTCAAAACATTAAATTAAGAAACTTTTTTCCGTACTTATTTAGTTTAGTGCATGATCAGAATACATCAAATCTCCGAATTCAACTTTTTGTTGGTTGACACATTATTGCTTATCAGCATCCATATAACTTAACTTCCAAATTTATGTTCGGTTGTCTGTTCGTATCGCTTTGCGGTACCGTTCACCCGTTTGCGATGAAACTTTTTGAACTTATCGTTTACACTTTTGAGAAAGTTTTGGGCATACAATTCATTTTCAATATGATGACCCGCGTGTCGTTTGAGCTACACAGAAAAATAAGTTTTAAAAGGTTTTCCGGAATAACAAAATGTATATTAAAATTAATATTAAGCATAATTTGTAGATTTACTGAGGATACACTTTAGAAGGAGCCAAATACAAGAGTACATCGAGGGTTGCCAGATGGCTGGGAAATTTCGGATGTCCCGGAATTTCGTATCGTGTCCCGTGTCCAGGAATTAAATGACAATGTATTTCAAACACTTACACTTTTTTTTTTTTCAAATATAAATATTAGTCCTATTATTCTAAAGTTTTATTTTATTTATTTATTTTTTATTTTATCCTTTTTTGATTTTTTAAAATTATTTTCCCTGAAATTGGCCTTTCGAAAATTACAAAACAATTCTAATTTTATTGGTTTCACAACATCTAATTCTAGCAATCACACACCTTAAAACACATACATATAAACCCATACACACGAAAGCACAGAGACAACACACAGTAACAAATTCAATACTAATATTAGGTTAAGTAATATTTATATAGTTACTAAGCAAATGTTTGAGTGTAGATAAAGAATTAAAAAAGGCTTTAATAAATACAATAAATTCCGCTTATAATATATACAAAAAAGAGAAACAATCGAAGAATTGGAATTGCAATTCAAATGGGAAACGTTGCTAACATTCTTACTCATACCGCGCGACATGATTCATATAGTAATTATTACGATTTTTAAAAAGTTAAGTGTATGAATTAAATAGTAAAATTGTCCAAGTAAATATGAACTTGTAATTGGCAACCCTAACTACATCTGATATTCACAGCTGTCGCTACAAACTGTGTTGAAGTAAATTGTCCGTTCGTCTGTCGAGCATCTGTAAGGAGTTAGTGCAAGTAGTGAGACAGAAAAGTCTTACATTTTAATTCTGCTACTATTATAATTGAGGTAGAGCCCTGCTGAAGCGTACTGACTACAGCGCGTATATAAGCAGGCTTGACTGAGACAGTACCTCACTCTCACAAAAGATCGACGAAGCTAATACAACTATATTTCGTACGGTGAGTGAAAGACCCGGAAGCCATCAGTTTTGGAAATTTCATTACTAAAGGGGTAAAATAGAAGTGGTATGGTATTTGTAGAGAGCCGATGGCCTAGTGGTTAGAAGACGTCGATCTGAACCGATGATCGCGGGTTCATATCTTATTCACTTTTAACGTGCTAAATTTGTGTTTAAATTCATCTCGAGCTCCTGAAAGAAAAAAATCGTAAGGAAACCTGCATGTGTCGGTATAAATTCTGACACATTTATATCCGCCAACCATGGTAGGTATTATATTAATCAGTTATTAAAAAAAGAAACAAAAAATTAAATACACCTAAATATGTTTAGAAGAACAATTCAAGAATTACAATATAAAATCGAATTGTATCCTTTTTAAAACCTCATCTAGTCCCTATTAACATAAAAGATATAGTTTTATTCAAAAAGACATCGGTGTGCGCACGTTCCAAGGGTGAAACTGTCATAGTACCCGACATTTGTCAGGAGTGAGATAATCCCAAACCCTTATCGCGGAGAGCCGTAGTATAAATTTCCCGCCACCAGATTTGTGACGAGAACGATGTAGGATGTTGTATTTTTAAACCGTTTTATCAAAGTTTTAGTAAAACTTGTGTATTCATATTTCATATAAAGGGTCTTATCGCGATAACTAACGGTGGTAATACATTTTTTAATGACACTAACAGTCAGCTCGTGACCACGACGGATTTTAAAAAACTGAACCGATTTGATATAAATTCTTTAGAGAAATTTGGAAGTATACATGTCTTTCTCTAATTTATGAAGTAAGAGTAAGCTGAACTTGTGCGCCGCGAGCCGTGAATACATGCGAAAACAGTGGTGTTCAAATAATTAATTATTTTATAAATTAAAAAAAATATTTTTCATATGGAATGTGTTGTTTTAGACTTACAGAACCCCCCATTTGAATAAACTTAATTAAAAGTCGGACACCTTATATACAAGTATGGGTCAAATGTGGTACCTAATTATTCGAATTCGGTTAAAAAAGGAAATCGATTAAATAAGAGATGAGAAAAAGACTGACTATTGTCTTTGTCTATTTACAAATAAATTGCTACTCATTCAGATAAAACTGCACTTTGTGAACTATTTAATACAAACGAAGTGCTATTTGCGAAGAAATTATTAACTTTTGGTCGGATTTTAATGGTGTTTAACTATTTCGTCCCTTGACCTCTTGGTGGTGGTTGTATTAACTCTCTAAGTCAGTGATTCTCAATCTATAGTCCGCAGAATACAGATATGGCGTTTCAAGTTAACTTAAAAGCTATTTCAAAAAACCATAAATCTATTTAATAAAATGTAAATGAAATTCTTCCAATGATAAAATTCCAAGAACGTTTTGTAAACATTCGTCTTCATATCATTACATGTAGAAATTAAAAAGTTTATCGACTCATGTCATACAAAGAGTAAATTTACGTCAAATTGGTAACGATCAATATAAACGACAAATTAAATATATATGAAAATACAAAGAAAATACACATAAATATATTACATACTTTCCGCGTTTTTAAATAATATTTTCCACTAAGACAAACTTCATGACCAATGGCTAATAAACGTCGAACTTATATACATATTAACCAGTCAAAAATACTGTTGTAAAACAGTAACTTAATTTATTTGTACCTGCAAATGTATAGCCTATCAAATTCATTAATAATATTTAAAAAAAATCCTAACCCTTTTTGTTTTACAAATTTTTGCCTTTCGTATTTGTTATTTGTGTATATTAAAAGTACTTTTACCATAAGACCGGGTAAAAGTTTTGACCGTGACGTACATACTGCTGTTATAATGATTTCGATCTACTTTACTAATTTTACGTCATAAATTACACATTCAGGTTTTAAAACAAACTAATAAAACTTATATTGCAAGAGTTCCAAATCAAAATTTAATATTAACTGAGCTCAGAAGGATTGAGAACCACTGTTCTAAGGAAGGGCAAAGAGTTAAGTGAACTAAAACTAAATTAAAGATGACCTGATTCCATGCGAACGGAAACGCGATTGAACGACAAACACAGAGTAGTGACCGAGTTAGGTATATCACGGGTGAATGAGTATACAGTTTAAATAGTAATCAGATATACAAACTACTTTTAAAAGAAAACAAAGTCATCTAAAAATTATGAACTTGTCGAATCTGATAATAATTATTGTATTTCGCTTCAATGGTTTTCTAAAAAGCGAAAATTACCAAACAAGCGAATTGATACATACATTAATATATATATTAAATTTCCTTATCTTGTAAACTAAATTGCGATTCTACGTGTTTTCAATAAATATACTAATGTAAGCGATCTATGAGTGTAGATATAATATTATACGAATCCCGCATTTTTATTTTTAAACCAGTCTTTTAAAAATTGTAAACACCAAACTTAATTCTCATATTTTTCACCGCTTCGCTGAAACAGCTTTTTAAAAAGCGAAAATTACCAAACAAGCGAGTCGATCTGCGAAATTTAAAGTATTACGAGAAAAGCGTCAAATTATTTAGCGCTCAGGAACTCATTAGGCTCGCTCGATTACAACTGATTACGCGTAATTACGGTGCGAGGTGAAATGTAATTTCATTTGTGCCGGCGCGGATGCGTTTATCGAATTACAACGGTTTTATTACGACGCGAAATTGATTTTGGCCTCTTGTAATAATTCATACATTGTTACACGTGCGTTAGGTGTGTGATTTATTATTATTTTTTTAAATTGGTTTTATATCAATGAAATTTTATAACTGGATGACAAGCAATAAAGTGTCAACTAACAAAAAAAAACGAAATTCTGATAATGCGTCACGTATTCGGATACTGATAAGCAATACTATGTCAAGCCACACGGACCCTTTTGAGAAAATGGCGTCTAAAGATGTCACACCTATTTTTAATAAATTAGTTTGAAGAAATATATGTATATCCGTCTTTTAAATTCTATTTTGATAAAAGGTATTATGAATTAAAAGCAGATTAATATGAAAAAAAGTTTTATCCGATAATATTTTTTTCAAATATATGAGATTATTGCATATTACAAAATATGTAACGCTTTTCAATTTTCGACATATTTAATTAAGTAACATTTTTTCGGTACTTATTAAATTTAGATAGATAGATTTAGATAGAATAATCTAAGAGTGTCTAAATATACGAGTATATATAACTTAAAGGTGACTTACTGTCATAGTCATCTATCAACGCACAGCTCAAACCACTGGACGGATCGGGCTGAAATTTGGCATGCAGGTAGATGTTATGACGTAGGCATCCGCTAAGAAAGGATTTTGATTAATTCAACCCTCAAGGGGATTAAAGTTTGTATGAAACTTTGTCGATTTTAAACCGATCGGGCTGAGACTTTGCATGCACAAAGGTACTATGACTCAGGCATCACAGACATCACAGACGAAGTCGCGAGCACTAGCTAGTATAAGTATAAATATCGTCACATTGTGCGAAGGAGTTTAGCAGTTCATGCGGACAGACAAGTTAGACGTGTTCCAGAAGCCCAAGTCTCGCTTAACGCCTCCGTGGGCCACTCGACTCGAATTTCCGTTTTGTCCGAAGTTAAAGTGACGACGACAAAAATTAAGTTCAACGATATTATCAAGATTACGCCGTTGGATAACTTTCATTTGGATATTTTATTTCAAATATGCGAGTATTTTTGATGCAAGATGCATTTTAACTGAATACGAAAAAAAGTTTTAAATTTAATGTTTCGAATATTGATGTGTCTCCCATATTTTGCAATATACAATAATCTGATATATTTGAAGCGTGATATTAGATAAAACGTTTAATCTACCTATCTGCTTTTAATTCATTATACCTTTCATCAAAATAGAAAACAAAAGATACTAATATATATACTTATTTAAAAAAAATATAAAGAATATGTTGAGATCTTCAGCTGCCATTTTTTTAAATTGGAGTCCCTGTGGTTTGATATAGTATTGCTTATCATCCATTTATATACTTATATAAATGGCTTTAGATATAACAAAACTTAATCTTACGCTGAAAATTGGCAATAGCCGGGAACATGAAAACTTCAAGAGCAAGCTGACGTGATGAATAGCGCAGCGGGAACACTTAAAATAATTGTCATTTATCATCGAGAAGCACCACATGTAAGAGAAACATTAAAAAGTTATCAATATTAATCTTTTAAAATACTATACTTTAGTTGAGGTGTTAGGCTAGAATTACACTCATAAGTTATTCTCTCAGACTTTCAGAAAGATGATAAGTTGCATTGCTTTACACCTGAAAGAATTTACTGTCAAAGCCTTATTTATGACATTCACATCTTTTGTAACTAATATATCTGTTACTAGGTTACAGAGTTTTATATCGCTCTCGAGGGTAAGACTTATAAAAATAATTCTCGCCAAAGTCGATTGTAAAACTACTCTCGTAAGTGGTATAAAACAACTTTAAAACCTGGTACAAGTTAACCTTATGAAAGTTGAGACTGTCATACATGAAGACACTGGCTGTAAATTCTTTCAGGTGTAAACATATGACAAAGAACTTATGTAAATCTTTATGAAAGTGTAATTCTCGCCTTGTGGTGTGTAGATAGTATGGAAACGAGTATTTTTGATCGGAAGCGACCGCAGCCTTTCATTGACTGATCGATCAACGCAGACCTAAAACAGTTTGGTCTAGAAACATGAAATTTTGCACAAATTTTCCTTAAACATCCTAAGTGTGCACTAAAACAGGATTTTTAAAAAATTCATTCCCTAATGAATTTTTAAATCGTCAATGCAGAAACAAAAAAAAATTGATGAATCTACCACCAATTCGGAATGTAGATTCTACCGAAAAGAATCGGCAAGAAACTCGATATGCAAATGTTTTAAATACGTATATTTGATAGTTACAAATATATTAAGTACCCTCTGTAAATCCAGCTTTTACTAAATCTAAGCATCTTTATCAAAAGTGGCTTAAACTTTATTGTATGCTCTCAACCAAGTCGCAGCTACCAACACGCGAGTGAAGCCGCAAGGGACAGCTAGTATCGTATAAACACCGTAACAAAATGCAGTGAACCGTACACCAACAATATATGAATACAACAATGAAACGTTTTGTTCACGGGATTATAGCTAAGAGGATCGGGAAGACCCGCGAAATATTATGCTATTCGGAGTAGTTTCGTTGTGTTTCGAATGCTATGGGTCATATTATAACAGTTTTTATCCGGGGGTTTGTTTGCGCGAATAATATACGAATTTAAGTGTAAATATAAATAAGCTTTATCGTACACCAATAAACAAATAAATACAAAACAAAAAAGAAGGAAAAAATGTACAAAAGGCTTTAATACGTGAAGCAAAAACATTGTATTTTTTTACGAAAATTGTGCTCATGTACTGATTCCTAAAATACAGTTCATTCTAGTAGGAATCGGGGACTAATTTTGTACTTAATTATTGTTTGTATCAATAAATAAATAAATATAAGTGGAGAAAAGAAGTGCAGAATGATAATATATATTTTTATTATGCATAAAAATACATGAAATCATTAAAATAAATAAATACACACACTACCACATATTTGACACACGCGCAAATATACTCTTTTGTTTATTGTTAAAGTCTGTAATCAAATGAAAATATATAATCTGTGGTCAATCTTGAAATCCGTTGAAAATTTAATGAACGACGATCACAGTCCGATAGCTAGACAACCACTTATTAAAGTGAAACAACAAATAATAAAAATGGCGCTGCGCCATTTATATTGTTCATACTTTGAATTCTTTATTCAAATCCTAATAATTACTTTTTAATCACCTGCCAGTGTTAACACCAAGTACAAAGTATCCAACTTCACAATCCTTTAGTCCACAATCTCCTTTTCACTGATAGACTGTTTCGACCATTGTTCGGATTTGTTAAAGATCTTGACAAAACGTTTGTATAAATTAAAAGACTTGCAAAGTGTATAGAAATGGATTTTAATAAACATTTCTGAATGGAAATTATTGAAATAATGCAGACAATTTTGTGCTGAGTTGGACTAAGATTAAGGTTATTTTGTATAAAAGATATTTTGAATGTAGTTATTGTTTTAATAACAAACAATTGTTATTTTATTTCAATTTGTGTAAATCAATGAAAATATCGTGAGAAATATAAGAAAAAACGTGCTTCTTCTAGTTAGAATCTCGCTGGCAGTTTTACATATGTTTACAGTCTCATTTTAATACATTTGAACAAAACTTAAGCAATTTAAAAACTTAAAAACCTACTACCTTATAACCATACATTGCACTTCAAAATCTGTCAAACTGTTAAGACTAGAAAATGTCACAGCGGGTCTCAATTAACGTCCGCCTTTTTCTGACGTCACTAGCCTATAACACCTAACGATCAAAATCAGCCAAGCCAAGTACATTTATACATATACGCACGCGAAAAACATAACCTTCTTTTTAGGTAAATCACGTAAATATATAAGAAATAACAGAGCACGCTGCACACAGATATTTACACAACCACATTAAAAGATGTATTTTAGAAGGAACAATATCCCAAACAAAAATCTATTTTCATCTTCACTCTTCGCTTTATCTTATCAAAACTCAAGTTCAAACATGTCATTATTTCCATAATATTTCCATACTTTTAAACATCTACCGAAATTGTATAAACTTCAAAACATATTTATTCAGTAACAACGTCCAGAAACGATATTTTTCAATCAAGTTTTTGTCTCAATTCCGCAACGGTTAAGGGCTGAGTGCTATCGCTTCGTTATGTTTTAACGAGGCGAGTTGAATTATTTATGAGCTATTGTTTATCGCTAAAGAGAAATAGTTTTATATATGTATATCAGACGCCTTTGTCCCTAGCTTCGTTCGTAGATTTCGTTTTGTTCGGAAAAGTAGAAAACTCTATAGATTTCATGTTTTTGAGTTTTATGATTATAGCATATTTTTTGTATTTACTTTCTTAGAAGCAAATATGGTTTAAAAAAAATAATAATAAATCAGTAAATGAACCAGAAGAAATTCTTAAAGTGTCTCTTTGACACGAAAAGTATCTCGTAGAAGAACTTACGTAGTCTCCGACGTAGAATATATAAAACTAATTATGTAATTTTACTATACATTTTTGTTTTGTTTCACGCAAAAATTGCTAAACAGAATTGAATGAAACCTTACAGTAATATTAGCCATACTTCAGAAAAACACAAAGGCCTCATATGAAAGCTATTCACTTATAATAATTATTTAGTCTTTACAACAATAAAACTTCACAAAACACAAGTGCATATTGAAATTAAAACATACATGTATATACCAAAAATACTTAAATGGCAGAACCAATGATACGAAATGAACCAATTCGATTATTAAATCAGATAATACTTTCACAAAGGGAAGCTTTAAAACTGTCCATATTAGTCCCGGTGTAATACTTGTATCAATTTGCGAAGAGCATATCGCCGTCCCGGGACAGAGCGTCCCGCGTTCCCGCGGCAATTTTAGCAAATTTGCTGCGTTGACTTTTCATTTCCGTTTTTTTTAAGGTTCCGTACGACGAAATATAAAACTGAATTGTGATCATTACTTTTCTATTGAACTATCTGTTAAGGCTTTTCACACAGATTTAAGACTTATAACATGAATATAGTTAGAGTTTATATAATTAGTATGGTTGGAGACAATAAGTCTAATTTTAGATTTATAGCTCTAGGTTCTTCAAAAAATTTAAATATTCAATTTATTACAATCGCAACCTGCTAAATGTATAACTTTGTTACGCAAAAATATAAAATTGATTTACAATTTGAAGTGCAATTCAATGAGCACCAGTATAAGCTAACACCGTTTTGAATCTAAATTGTTTTTGAGTATAGCTCTATTTATACTGGATATACTTAAAATGAAGTATACGGTATAAACTTTATTTTTAAATTTTTGTCAATTATATACTATATTTTTAATCTATTCTTATATTATGAACGTGAAAGTGAATCTGTTACTTTGTTTGTGTGTAACGTTTTCATTATATTACATAGCCCGTTTATTGAGGAAGGTTTAAAAAGGTATATATTTTATTATTATATAATTACGCTATGACTCATAAAACCGAAGTAGTAACCATAAACGCGAGTGAAACAGCCATGGGCAGCTAATATGAAATAAATACTTATTTTGAAGCGAAAAGAATACAAACCCGATTCAGCTCGCACTTGACCGCTTTTTTATTTCGACAATGGCGCCACCACACTTTAATATCATTTTCATCGACACCGTGAAGCCAGAATTACGATAGGCGACCCCATCCGACGTAATATCCTCTGGATTCCATGGAAATTTAATTCCAATGAATATATGTATTTTATTCGCTTTCAATACTGTTTCGACGCGGCTCGCATTATTATTATTTCAATTAAGTAAATCGACATTTTACCATTTAACGTTACAGCCAGTACGCTTTCCATTTGCGGTGGACTCATTTAATTAATATATCATCATCATCGTCTACCTAGCATTTTTCCCGGTTACACCAGGGTCTGCATTCTATTCTAGTCCAGATATTGACAAGTTACAGATTTTTACACAGAGCGACTGCCATCTTTCCTCCGCAACCCCTAAGGTAAGCCAATAACCATTTAGACTAGAATAATCTCCCTACTACGAGTAACGATCATTATCAGGTGATTGTGATAACAACCGGGACCGACAGCTTTACGTGCTCTCCGAGGCACGGTGGGAAGACCCACAAGGACAAACACCCAGACCTAGGAACAAATATTTATACAACTATAAATATCGAGCGAGGATCGAACCCGCAACCGTCGGCGTTAGAGGTACATTCATTTAATTAATATGTATCTTATGAAATTGATGCTAAAGTGGTTAAGCCTAATGGGGGATATACTAATATTATAAAGCTGAAGAGTTTGTTTGAACGCGCTTACGTCAGGAACTACTCGAATTGAAAAATTATTTTGTGTCAGATAGTTCATTTATTGAGATAGGCTATATTAATTACATCACGCAGCGAAGCAGTAATCATTAACGCGAGTGAAACGGACATCTAGTATATATATAACTGACTTCCTTCCTTTCCTTCTTGAAAAAGGTTAAAGGTTCTCAATTCTCCGGACTTTTTTCAATTATGTTCACCAAATACTCATAAACGGTTAATCCGATTTAAATTATTCTTATTCTGTTCAAAAAGGTAAACGTTCAAAGTGTTTTTATAGAATTCATCAGAATCAATTCAATATTTTAATTTTAAAATCAAAATCACACTCAACGCCATCTATTGGGGTCTCATAATCCTGTGTCGAGGGTCCGGAAACACACACGACACAATCACAAGCGCCCAGACCACGACAAACATCCATATATCCAATACAGACGTTTGCCCTCAGCGGAGACCGAGCCCACGACTGTTAGCGCTGCAGTCAGTTGCAGTGACCACTGCGCCAACCTGTCAAAATATATCATTCAAGTAAACGAAAGTATAGTTCCATACAGTTAACTACAGCTAAAAACTACCCCCGTAAGCTAAATATAATGACACATTAACACATATTTTACAACTTAAACAACACTAAACTTAACGTTGTCTTAGATTTTCGCAATTATTACTTATTGAAATAAAACGATTTTAAACGGATTTAAATCCCGTATATTACAATTTTTATCGTTCGTGGTCATGCCTACCCGTGACCACCAGCGCTGTAAAACCCGCTGTAAAGTGCTCGAAACGTCGGGATGATAAAAATAGTTAATATACGCGATTTAAATCCGCTTAAAATAGTTTTATTTCAACACTAAACTCACCACAGTACCTTTAAACAAGCAATTAGAATTTTTCACTAAATTAACATACTTAACAAAACCCTCAGACTACAAATACGTCGTAATTTATGTACATGTCAAACTCGAACGAAACTTATAATTGCTTTCGTAAAGCTTTAGATAACTGACGACAGGTGACTAGGTACCACCTAATGACTTCTACTCATACATAAACGTATATACGGTTTTAACTCCCAAAGTAACTGGCGAAGTTTTCTTTAAGTCTCTAAGATATAAATTTATTGTTGTGTATTCAGTTGTGGAGGGAGGGGGGGAGGAGGTAATGAGTTTAAATTGTGTGTCACAATTTTGAATAATACAAAGTGTCTAATTTAATCGAATGTGTTTTGAGTAGGTTGTAGAAGTGTGTACTGTGTAATGTACTTTTTACTGTAAGGCCAACGAGAATCAGTTCCTTATTGATGATGAGAAATAATCATGCCTGGATAAAGATTATCACAATACTTTATTGGCTAGCATAAAGGACGAGGTTCTTAATTCGTTGAAGAATTTTTTTGTATATTCACCGTTTATTCAAACGATGTTTATTTAAATACTTCTTCAAACAAATTTATTAAGAACTAGCTGGTGCTCGCGACTTCATCTGCGATGTCTTTGATGCCTTCGTCATAGTAGCTTTATGCGCATGCAAAGTCCCTATCAGTTTAAAATTGACAAAATTTCATACAAACTTTCATCCCCTATTTTATCCCCTTGGGTGTAGAATTAATCTAAACCCTTTCTTAGCGGATGCCTATGTCATTAAATCTACCTGCATGCCAAATTTCAGCCCGATCCGTCCAGTGGTTTGGACTGTACGTTGATAGATCACTATGTCAGTCTAGATAGGTTTGACATCATTAGACGCCATTTTCTCAAAATTAAGTCCGTGTGGCTTGACATAGTATTGCTTATCAGCGACCATATATCTAGTTCAATTTCTCAATATATTAATACCGGAAAAGAGTATAGTTCCGTAAGTAATAACCATTAAACGGTGGAATATGCTGGAAAGTTTAAACGGCTTTAAATCATCCATGTCACGCGAACCCAGTCGCGTTTACAACTTATTCGATAAATCATAAAATGTTTCCGCTAATTCCAGATGTAAGACTTATAAATGGATGCTGATGAGTAATAATGTGTTAACCCACAAAAGGTTTGAACGAATTCTGAGATTTTGATGTATTCTGATAATATACTATACATGTTATAATATACATGACGTGTTTAACATTATTCAAAAACATTTCAAGTAATCTAAACTAAATAAGAAAGCAAAAAATTTTCTTAAGTCAATGTAACGAATGTTGTGCACTAAATATTTCACAACATGCAATAATCTTATATATTTTCAAAAATTTTTATTAGATAAATCTTTCTATTTTACCAATCTGCTGTGAATTCATTATACCTTTTATTAAAATATAAAAGATGGATATATACGTCCTCACTGGATCTATAAACATGAAATTTTGCACAAACGTTCCTTAAATCTCATAAGTGTGCACTTAGAAAAGATTTTTGAAAATTCATCCCCTAAGGGGTTAAAACGAGGGTTGGAAATTCGTTGGATATCAAATTCATAAGTATACGCGGGCGAAGCAGCGGGGAACTGCTACTGTAAAATAAATATTCTGCGTATTGTCTAGTGGTCGATACCGTGTCAGTAATCCTGTGGCAGCTTCATTACCGGGAGTGCAGGCTTACAGCCCGACGCACCATTTTGTTTCAAAACCAATTTGTTTAATGCCCGAAACGGAGTTCGCGTTGAGAGTTTGCGAGATACTTTTGAGGTGCATTACATCTCAAGAAAGTTATTATTTATATAATGTATTTACTATATGTAGGTATTTACAATAATTGCAAATTGAGCAACATACTAAAATCAATTTATACAAAAAAACATAAGAAAGAATAATGTACTACACAATGTTGGGCCTCATTCAAGCCACTGCATCTAAGTAAAGTTGCCATAATACTGGCAGCATAGAATACCCCATAGAATGGCCAAACTGATCCTTTCAGGTTGCTGCCAGCTCTTGGGTTCATAATTGACTCCCAAAGTCTCTTTGAGTGTTTCAACCACTTAGATAATATAATAATGTAATTTTAATATTTATTTCTGTAATTTATATATATTCTTTTAAGTGTAAATCAGTGAGAAATAACTTCAGTCTGAGAACGAAATTCATAAGTGTAATTCTTGCCTATGAAATACCAAATTTTAAATCGAATTTTTATACTGAAAGCAAACTCGTTATCTAACGCTTTTAACTTTAACTAAATTTATAGTTCAGAAATAAAATATAGAAACACGAGAGTAGTTTTAATATATGTAATCCTAGAATTGTTCGACAATAACTACTGATCCGATAAGTCTTTAAAAAAATGAACCAAATTCACAAACAAAGTACGCGATTCTTCTTACATAGATGAGAAACTTATTATAAATAAATTAATTAATTAATTTAAAAACCAACCTATTAACCCGAATTGAATGAGAATTTTGCGAGACCGATATAAAAGTATATGCTTTGAAATAAAATATTTCTAAATCGGCTAATAAATAACGGAGTTCTGAGGTAATAAACATTAAAATTTTAAAACAGAAAAAAGTGAACATCCCAACATTCGAAAACCTTCTTTATTTAAATTAAAAAATCCTTTACCAAAATGAATTTTTAGCATTCCTTTATTTACTGGAAACATTCATCAAAATGATTTACAACTACTAAATTACTAACTTTTTAACTACTTTCGTTACGATAAAAAACCTTACATCATAAAAAATAACTGAATAACTTTATACATTAAGTATCGTCGCTATAATTTATAGAAAGGATAGTTAGATAAGCTTCTAAGTTAGGGTTAAAAATAAGTTAGGGTTGAATAACAAGTTGTAAAGAGAAAATATCACTTGTTTTTTGCATGATATTTTATAAATACTAAATATATATATTTAAAAATTTTATTTGCAAAAACAAATAATTCTATTAAAAATAAAAATAAAGAGAAATTAAAAATAGCTATATTAAAACTAAGTAACTATCGATGTCACAGTGAGGCAAGGTGCCCAAAACACTGGCAGCATTACCTCTTTGTATGGCCAGGCTGATATGCTGGCCAAGGTAGCCGCCAGCCCTTCGGTCACCTGTAGTTTTGACGAGGCGGGAAGACAGCTCTTTGAAAATTTTTTTGCTTCCTCGCCCCACGACCAGGTTTCAACGGCAAACGGCACAAATACGAAACTCCTTTCAATGTTTTCGTCTTTGCGCCGCTTGACACTTTAATTTTTTGCACTAGTGTTAGATAGTTTATTTATTAAGGCAGGCTATAGGCTATATTACATCACGCTACGACTTATACTTAGGAGCAAAGCAGTAACCGCGAGCGAAATCGCAAGGGACAGATGAAATATGATTTTGAGGCCTTCAATTCTAAAAATCTTTTCATTTTATTTGTAACATCCTCTGTAACAACACGATGAACTATCACAGTAAGCCATCATTGAGAAGCGGCATTATAGTACAATACAGTCAAATAAAACTATCGAAATATACATTTCAAAACGAATTTATAGCGAGAATTACACTTATAAGTTTTGCACTCATAAAGATTTGCATAAGTCGATTTACACATGATTGAATTTACTATTAGTGCCTTATTCCTTCACAGCTTTCGTAACTTAAGACGTATCTATTACTATGTTACAGAGTTGTCTATTGCTTACGAGAGAAACTTACAAATGTAATTTCGCCCCAAAAGTAACTAAAATTACAAAACCATAAATCTGAACGATTTAATTACAAGACGACACGCACGGCGCGAGTGTTTAGTAATCATATACCGGCGGCCATGTTTAATTCGAAAGGGAAATGAGTTTGCGATCCGGGTGTTATGTTTGTATTGAATTACACGTGAGAGGTGAAACGTATAAATCGTGATTCGTATTTACATTTTAAACAGATAGCTAGGATTATGGCGGCGGCTAGATTTGTTGATTTTAGGTGATGTTGTTTTGTATCATTCTTAACGTGCCTTACGGTAGTTGACTGGGAAATATTGTAACGTAACGAAACGTCCAGTTCGAAAATGCTTTGGATGACAATTGAGTGCGAGAAATTGTAACGTAAGGAGATGTCCACTTCCGAAATGCATTTTATGAAATTGACTTGGAGAAATGGTAACGTAACGAACATCCAGTTTCGATTTGCTTTGAGTGGGAGAAATTGTATCGTAACAAAACGTCTAGTTCCGAAATGCATTAGATAACAATAGACTGGGAGAAATTGTAATGTAACGAAAGGTCCACTTCCGAAAGGCTTTGATTTCCTAGGATGATGTTGTCGGTTATTTATCGGCTGGTTTATGTCTTCAGATGCATAAACACAGTATTACATGGTTTCCTAGGAAGCATTTTGTAGCATCGTAAAATCAAAGAGGTTCTTAACAAGCGTCCGAATCACTCACTTGACTTTTTATTGGCTGTTGGTTCCAAAAAAACACATTTTTGCTTATCAGTCTCTATATATACTATTATTATGTACTACAATATTTTAACAAAGGTGAAACTGAAAATGGCAGCTCTCTTAATACACGCACGCAAATCCACATAGCATAATTACTAACTCAACTTTAATTAGATAATATCATGTTCATTTATTACGAGTAATTCAATCAAAAACAGCTTTACTTAGAAATAAATTAAAAACAATTTAGCAAACAATTTAATTAACACATTCCACACAGAACGTATACCTACAAAAAAGTAATTCCAAAAATTTTAAATATAACTTTCACAGTTAACGCACCTAATTGATAAATCAATTAACCGAAAAGTTTAACTTTCAGTTCGACCCGAAACATTTCGCACGTTGCCCCAACTTTAAAATCGGGGGACAAAAACAATTGTTACAACCCGATTTTGGGGTTAAAAATTTAACCGGCTCGTTAGGCCCACGTTCAGTAACTTTTGGGTAATTTAGCCGTGGCATCCACTGAACATATCGCTATATAGCGCTATGCTTTTCAGTCAGTAGTGTGAACAGTTAGTTTATAGTTTACTGGCTGCCTCTCGCGCTTTCACTCGCGTTTACTATTACTTCTTCGCTTCTTTGAGTTTTAGTGTGATGTAATATAGCATATAACCCTTTTCAATAAACAGGCTATCCAACGCAAAAGGAATTTTTCAAATCGAATCAGTAGTTTCAGAGATTACCCTATACATTCAAACATACAAACAAATTTTACGTCTCTATGATATTAGCAGGTATAGATTAGATCCCAATATTATAAGAGTAAAACTTGTAAGATGTACTTGCCTAATTGATATAAAACATCTCTGTAACCCATTAAAAATTACCTAGGTAACGTTACAAAATTTGTTACTTTCAAAAATAACGCACTGACAATAAATTCTTTCACATGTTATGTGTACAACCGACTTATGTGAATCATTATGAAAGTCATAAAGAAAAACTTGTAAGTATAATATACTTCTTACAAAGAAACCGTTCTTAATAACACTTTGGTTACGGAATAATGATGTTTATAATTTTAACATTGCTTTAAATATATTAAAAGGCGCTATATTTTCAGTGGACTATTATCCTAAAAGGCTTTACTTCTAACTAGTAATTACGAGTTTAAGCAACTTGCTGGGCAGGTAAGGGTTAGGGGCTAATTATCAAATTAATATTACATCATATACGCCGCAGTACAAAATAATCCTATGATTTCTAGGTAGTAACAGTCTGTAAATGTCCATGCTGGGCAAAAGCCTCCTCTCCCATTAAGGAGAATGTTTAGAGCTTAATTCACCACGCTGCTTTACTGCGGGTTGACGGATATACATGTGTCGGAATTTCTTCCGGCACATGCAGGTTTTTTCACAGTAATTTCCTTCACCGCCGAGCTCGAGATGAATATAAAAACAAATTTAGGACTTGTGAACTCAGCGGTGCTAGCCGGGGTTTGAACCTGCGATCATTGGTTGAGATCAACGCGTTCTAACCACTAGGCCATCTCGGCTCAAATTAAAAACTCATACAAAAAAAATCAATTTAATCGTTTATTTAAAACTGACGTTTTAATCCTTAATCTTAACCGATGATCAAAGGTGAAAATTCTTGCTGAGTTTGGAAGTTAAATTCGAGCCTAAATTCTTCTCGAGCTCATGTGTCGGGGGAAATTCGGAAACATAGACATTCGCCAATCAACAATGTTGTAGCTAGGTGGATTAAGCTCCTTCTCCTTAATAGAAGAGGAGGTCTTTGATCACCAGTTTTATAGCTAGCGAGCGTTTAAACACAGCACTTTTTACTATCTTTTCAAATAAATCTTGCGAAAAAGAAGGCAAGTGTACAGATACGCGGGCAATTACTCTTTCCCCGCGTTTGGCCCAAATGGGCCGAAATGGGCCCGATTGATGCTAAATGGACCTAAATGGAGCCACGTCGATGGACGCACGGTCTATTAAATATTTCCTATTACTGGTCATGGTGACCTCGGCACATTTGTTATCTGTGAAAACTTATACCACACTATATTCCGTTTTAAAATCTGGTATCGGAAAGAAAATGTTGAAAATTAAGTAACTAAAAAGTTAAAAAAATAAAATAAAGGTCTTCTAAAGCAAAATATGCAATTTCGTTTACTTGAACGACACACTCATACCATTTTTTTTTTTAACCAATTTACTAAACCGATTTTTATTGAGATAATAAAGCACTTTCTATAATTTCCTAGAGTGTTTTCGCCATCAAACAAGATTTTTATTGACAACCCAAAGCAAAATAAAAAAAATTAAACCAATTTACCTTTTTAGAATATATTTATAGGTTATTGCATAAATAGTAACAGGGTTATTAAATAAAGAAAATAATAATAATAACAAAAATGACGTCGGATCAATAACACCTGATACTTCAAAATTGATCAAACGATTGCGGCTATAAGAGGTCACAATAACTCGCCAGTTTTGACAGCTTACGTGCGCCATATTGATATTTTGCTGACGTCACATAGTCTATGATACTTCGACGAAGAATATAAACATCAGGTGAAGTCATTTAACCCTTTATAGCCTGATTTACGAAAGTGTTTTATTTTTAAATATTAGCTGTTAGTGTTTGCTGGAAGGTCTAGATGAAGGAAATAGTTAAAAAATCACAATATTAATTTTACATATTTACTTAGAAAATAAAACAGGTATCAATTTTGATACTTCAAGCATAAGGCCATACAGAAATCAGATATAGCTAGGCTAAAACTAATAGTAATGTAAACATTTGGTTTAAAAGATCGGTATCAAAATTGATACTCTAGGCTATTAAGGGTTAAGCTACAGGTCACATTTTTTTTCGTGTCATTTAACCAATACTACGTTATTCGGGTAATAAATAAAAAATAAGAAACCATTTTACAATTTTACGAATATTCTCTACACTATACTTGAATACCTGTACATCAGCCAAAAATAAAAAATAAATCTAAATTAACCAAAGACAAAATAGCAAAAAATCTTTTAAACCACGAAATTACTTTACAGCGAAAACTTTCACAATAAACTTCAGCCATCAAAGTGATTTGTGAACACCATAAACAATGGAGTATCCTATAAATATCATTAAAACGTAATAAATACCTCCTAACGGCGAATAATGACGACGAGAGTTGAAAAAACACCTGCTTCTTACAATGTATCTTTTCCCTCGAGAACAATGCGTATCGACATCATTAAACGCGTACGTGTATAACTCGTCGTCGGAATTCGATCGTAGTCCATTAACTATTCAATTGATTATAAGATCGACCACAGATAATCTATTTTTAATTTGACCGCATACTTTAACAATAAACAAAAGGTATGCGTGTGTGCGTGTCAAACAGTAGTGTAGTGTTGTAGTGTATAGAATGTTTTTTTTATTGAATCAATGTATTTTTAAATTAACATTAAAAAAAAAATATTTCATTCTCTTTCTCTATATAAAGTATGTATGCAATATTCCATACATCTCCGACCGCGCAATTTCCGTAATTAATAACGTATATTAATTTCTTGATTTATATTAGTATAGATGTTTGGTAGAAGACTGAGCATGGTTAAGGGGGTGTATACACACCAGCAAATTAATTATGCCTGCCCTATCGCTATCACAACTTTTTTTTCCGACCAAAAAAGCAAAAGTATTATCAGTTTGACGTGTATATCTGTCTGTGGCATCGTACCTCCTTAACCAATGGACGGATTTTGGTGCGGTTGTTTGGAAGCTTATGTAATCAGGATGGTTCTTAGCTATATTTTTAAAGATCTGATCAGAGGTTTGAAAGTTAGCTTCTTTATGGTTGTTGAAAGAATCTAAGCAACTTATACTTATTTTATCGCATCGAAATTTACTATAAAAGTAAAGTAAAGCCTGTAAATATCCCACTGCTGGCTTCCTCTCCTATTAAAGAGAAGGTTTTAGAGCTTAATCCACCACGCTGCTCCACTGCGGGTTGGCGGATTTACATGTGTCAGAATTTCTTCCGTCACATGCAGGTTTACTTCCTCGCCGAGCTCGAGATGAATTTAAACATTAATTTAGCACTTGAAAAATCAGCAGTGCTAGCCGGGGTTTGAACCCACGATCATCGGTTGAGATCGACGTGTTCTAACCACTAGGCCATCTCGGCTCTATATTCTTTACTATACTGTGACACAATGATACTAAAATAAGATAAATTCGAAAGCTTGTTGCTGCAGCATCATCGAAAATCGGCAGGAGACACAATCCCTCATCGCTCCTGCAGAAGTATCATGTTTGGATCGTTGAAATAGTCCAATGAATCAATTGTCAGAATTTTTTTAATGATTTGGCGCGATAATGACAACAAACGTTCAAATAAATTAGTACGCACATTTTAAATGAATATGTGGAATGTGCTTAAAATTGTCACATCCTACATATCGAAAAAGAACCGTTTAAAATTAGAAATTATTTTTACCTTAGCGACTTATTTTTATTGTAAAGTAATTATTTTTCTCATACCGACCTTTTTGACCCGAAAGGTATTCAAATGCTTTTTAAATGAAAGTGGTATTTTTAGGTTCTATTAAATACTAGCTGTGCCCCGCGGTTTACCCGCATTAATTTACATTTCATTGATTTAATTTTTGTTTTCGCGTAACCCTCTTATTTATTAATTTAAATAAATATTGAAAAAAGTAAAAGCAAAGCAAACAAGCCTTAGTTACTCCTTATAACATTAACACATCCGTGAACGAAAGTCCCGTCAAAATCAGTCCAGCCATTTCAGAGATAAGCCGAAAATTTTAAGATTGGGTTTTGGTGTATTGTATGCTCATACACATTAACGTGCATTTAGTTTAAGGCTGTTAATTTGAAATTACAAACAGAGACTTCAATTTTGTTTATTTGTATAGACTTTATTTTTTGCTCGGGACTACGTTTGCGTACATGTAGATTTTAAAATATTACGCATATAGTAGAAATGAAATATAGCCTATGACAATAAAAGATACAATTAGTACACTTGATTGCGAAAATTTACCATGTTATCGCAAAAATTTGAAAATCTTTAAAAGTGCTTCTTTACAACCAAAGCACCCCCCTTTCCATTCCACATCTAGAAAAATGAATTTATTATATAATTATTACCAAAATTTCATATACTGACAAAGTCGCGGGTATGAACTCAATTTAGTAATCAATACAAATAAGGAAAAATCGATTAAATAAAATTAAATTTAATATTGCATAGATAGGTACGTATGTATAAGTACAATAAATACAGAAATACTAGAATTTTTATTTCATTATACATCAATTAATTATAATGTGAAACATAACAATTTACAACACCACACTCAACGCACTCTTTTCGTAGCACTTGTAAATCGTAGCGACACGCTACGCCGTAGCTCTGCTACGTATTATTCAATTACTATAGCAAACATCAGCGGTTATTAAGCATGCAAACAATAAAGGTTGTAAAACTGTTGTACAGTTATTAACAAGCTGTGGTTCAAATTTATTATTTTATTGCGAAATAAGAATTATAAAATCGATATTCATTTTGGATTGTCGTTATCTCGACCTTTTTTACATGTTAACTTTTTACGCGTTTGTGTAAAAAAGTATTTTATATATATATTATATAGCTTGTGTATATATATATATATACAAGCTATATTTTGGTATAACTTCTAAATGCATTAACCTATTTAGACAGAAGTGAATATTACTTGAATTGTTGATAAGATGTTTAGACATTAAGTGGAATAAACGACCTCGCCCATAAATATTCATATATGGACGCTGATAAGCAATACTGTGTCAAGCCACACGGACTTCATTTTGAGAAAACGGCGTCTAAAGATGTCAAACCTATTCTTAACAAATTCGTTTAAAGAAGTATGTATCGATCTTTAATATAATCGATAAATTAAAAGCAGATTGATACATTTAATAAAAAGTTTTTCAAATATTTGAGATTATTGTATGAATTGCAAAATAAAAATAAAATAATAATTGTACCGATATTCGCTTATTTAGCTTATATGACTTGAACTTTTTTTATTAATATTGTATAGGTGATGCATTGTCAGAATACATCAGTATCTTCGAACTTGACTTTTTCTAGGTTGACACATTTTTACTTATCAGCATCCATTTATATGATTTAATGTCATCGTCAGTCTACAACAGCCAAAAATTGATTTCGTTAATTTCATTTCACTAAACATCTTCCTCAGCTTCGCTAACACGGCACCACCAGATATCAGACACCTTTCAGACTTGTTCAACTAACTTAAAACGTAACATAATTTTTGTTAGTTATGTTGTTTTAAGCTGATAGACGAGAAAGAACAGTTTCACATTTTTCTTTTAATAAGATAAAAAGCCTATATTAAGAAATCTTTAATAGATAAAGCATATTATACTATACAAGAATATTTGGACGATAAAAAGGCGTCAAAGTAAAATACATTAAAAATATAGTTTGTATGAATGATTTTATAATGTATCTTAAACTAAACTGGATAGCAGTTTCTCGCCGGTTCCTCTCGATATGTAGTCTACATTCCGAACCGGCTTTATAAAAGTGTTTTAAAAAGCCCGTATTAATAAAATATATTTTGAGTTTGAGTTTGAATATATCTAAGATTTTAAAAAAAGAAATCGAATTCAAAAACAAAATAATTACGCAATTTCATTTTCAACTAACTTATATATACCAAGTATTTTGATTTTAAACCCAAAGAAATTAAACCGTTTTCAATAAAATTTCTGTAGGTGGTCCTACAGAAACTTTATTGAAAACGGTTTAATTTCTGGTTTAAATCTGAAAACATATCCTTACAAAAAAAAGATTTTAAATTCGGTAATGATAATAAATTATGAGATAACAAATATTAACGAAAATTTAATATGAATTGAAAACTGAAACTGAAATTGTGATTTAAAATTGAGTAGCGCTAATAAATTTGAACGATACATTGATTTATATACAATGCAATAGGTGAATAGGTGAAGGCGAAAATTTCGCACCGTTATTAAATTATTACGTGATAATTTAACGTAAAATACGTAAATAAATATAAACGTAAGGTGAGAATTATATTAGTAAGTTTTACTCTCGTAAGTGATATAAAACAGCTGTGTAAGCTAGTAACGGATACGTCGTTAGTAGTTACGAAAGCATTGACAGTAAATTCTTTTAGGTGTCAAGCAATAATAAACATTGTACAAAATATAAAACAATATATTACATGTGGATGCTGATAAACAATAATGTGTCAACCCACAAGAACTCAAATTCTCAGATATTGATGTATTTTAATACTTTATCAACTACGTAATATTTAAAAAATTAAAGTCATCTAACCTAAATAGGTACCAAAAAGAATCTTAATTTAATGTTACGAATTTCAAGTACGTGTGATATTTTGGAATTTGTACATTAATCTCAAATAGTTGAAAAACTTATTTGTTAGATAAAACTTTTATTATAAACAATTCGCTTTTAATTCAGTATACCTTTTATCAAAATAGAAAAGAAAAGATGGATATATACTTTTTCAAACACATTTATTAAGAATAAGGCTTACATACTTACGACACCATTTTCTCAAAATGTAGTCCGTGTGGCTTAACACAGTATTGCTTAACAACGTCCATGTATTGTAAAGCGTTTAAAAAATATCAAAATTGAATATCACTGTTCAACCAAAATAGGGTAAGACGGGTCAATAAAAGCGTAATAAACAATGCCGCCCACCTGTAACTTACGACCCAGAACCCCGTACGAATTATTATTGTTTTTTTTTACCCACCCGACATTAATGTCCAGCGTTACCCAATATTACCTCTTTTTATGGCTGAAAAATCGTCCCGTTCATTGTATTGTGACTCGTGTAACGGAATTGAAATATCACAATAGGAATTTGTATTTATTCTGTTGGATTCATGTAGTATTTATTTTGTAAAGAACTTTTTTGTTTTTTCTTTTTTGTGTCAGGGTATATAAAACTGTGTCATATGTTGTTTTTTTCATACGCATTAATTCTTTCTCGCTTTACCAAAACACAATTATGATGTTTTTTGGTTAAGCGGGAATTAATATATTATATAATATATATATTATATATAAACTTTCCAAAAAATTTCTAATCGAACATATATTTTCAAAGATTAACCTCTTTTTTAAAAGTCGGTTGATAAAGACGATGAAATATCTCAATATTGTTAGTTATAAACATAAAGCCTAATGCACCACTTTTTCCAGCTCGCCCTAATAAATTCGGTGTTTCGCGTACTATTCCTATTTTTCACATTACCAAGACTCAGATATTTTGGGATAAATATGCAAAACGTTTCAATACGTTATATGTAAGTATCCCTTTTCCCTCACCATTTGCATATATTTATATTCGCTGTAACCGACATGTGTCGTCTCTTATACGATTTAATTAAAATGTTAGTACTGGATTTCTTTTTTTATTTTTAATGTATAAGTTTACGACTGCGCCTTGGTCGCTTAAATGTTTTTTCTTTACAATATATACTTTTCGTTTTCATATAATATAAAATCGTAAATTAAAAACATATTGAAATATTTATTTTGAGTTACTGTCAAAAATATCTAATGATATAAGTGTGCCTATAATCTTAGAAAAGTTCCCTCGATTTTTTTACCCTGACCTTATGACAATGATACCAATTCGGACTTTTACACTTTCAAATAAAAATCCGTGAAATATGAAAGAAAAACACAACTGAACATAAAACCTCCTCCTTTTTGCAATCAGTTTCGTTAATTAATAAAGATATTTAAGATATAACAAAGATATTATGCTGTTCATCATCTGACCATTTCCTCAATAAGCATAATCCATTGAAAGGATGACAATGTTTATTCCATTTTGAATTATCTATCAGATGAGAATTACAGTTATAAATTTTGCTCTCAAACTTTAATAAAAATTACATAAGTTATTTCTCATTGCTTTACATCTGAAAGAATTTTGTATCATAGCCCTAATCTTGACAGCAATAGCTTTTGTAACTACTTATTACGTATCTGTAACCTTACAGAGTTGTTTTATTTCGCTCTCGAGAGTAAAACTTACGAAAAATTCTTGCAATAAAAAAGTACATAGATTTTTTAGGCCAGGAACCCCCGTAGGCCTTCCTAAAACACCCTACCAAAGTTTCATTACAATCCGATCAAAGGTTTCGGAACGCATAAAGGATATACATACAAACATTAATTCTATATTCATATAGAAATTAGTTATCATATTAACCTTTACATGATTGTTTAACAATTATGTACGCTTCAATAACACCGAATATAACATAATCCAGTTTGATTATAAACATAAGGGTGTTCTCTCACCGAGAAAATTAATGTAACAGTTCATATTCGAACATTACATTGCAACTTGTAATGATACAATTTGTAACACCCCGATGCAATGTGCGCTATCAATGTCCACAAAACAGTATGGCCGCGTCATTTTAAAAACAGCTGTTTCGACTGCTGCCGATATAAACAAACATATTCAATACGCATTGATTTTCTAACAGTATATCAAAATTAAAATGTAATATATATGAATGATTTAAAAAGAGTTACTATAGAGTTTCTAGCCGTTTCTTCTCGGTAGAGAGATCATTCCGAACTGATGTTAGCTTTATGAAAAGCTAAAAGAATGACATGTAAAGACTATTTGAAAGAGTTTTAAAAGCCCGTTATAATAAATAATATTTGAGTCTGAGTTTGTGTTTGCAGGCGAATGTTCAAACAAGATTTATATTGTTATAGTACAGGCTCGTAAGTCAGTGATGTCGCAATGTAATGTAACGTTAAGAATCGAATCTTAGGTATTGTTACATTACATTTATAGTAAGGGAGCACCTTAATAGTAATCAAAATGATTACCCAGTGTACACAAAGATTACCAGATGTTTGTGATATTAATTGAAATCAAGAATTGGATTAACTCTGGAGATACGAAATGCAATCCCACACAATCATATACAAATACGCTCCAACACGCAGTTTCGTTTATTTTTCGACTTGATTTATATAAATGTGTATGAATTTTTATGATTTAAGTTTTAAAGTTGGAACTACTTTTTCACTGCCTGTAGCGTTAAAAAATTTTTCGTTCATTGTTCGTTTTAAGAACTAAACCAAAAATCATCAAAATCGTTTACTAACGAGTTCCTTCGTATTTGTCATACTAAAATATCGATTAATCGCAATATCATATATACAGCAATATAAAAAAATACTTCACAGAGAGCAAATATAAAACTTCAACAATAAATTACTCTAACAAGTACGGAGACGAGACGAAAAGAGGATTTTGTACTTTTGCAGTGAGTCGAAGTTTTGACAAATAACTCGCCTAATCTCCGCGCTGCCCTGACGCAAATCCTGAGACGGCGGTCATTTGAATATAAGAAAACAAAAGCTGGATATAATATTGGAAAACATATTTTTGTTTACATTTTCCGTATAAATTGAAATTGTTTTAGTAAAGTTCAAAAATTATTCGGAAGTTCGAAAATTCAAAATGTACATCTTAGTTGAGAATTGACGGGCACATTGGCGTAGTGGTCACTGCAACTGACTGAAGTGCTAACGGTCGCGGGTTTAATCCCCGCTCATGACAAACGTTTATATTGGCCATACTTGTTAGTCGTGGTCTGAGTGTTTGTGTTAGTGTTGTGTGTGTTTCCGGACACTAACACAAGGCCATGAGATCTTAATGGGAGCCATTGAGTGTGATGGCTTATAATTATTATTTAAATTTGTAAATTTTACTCTCGAGAGCGACATAAAACAACTCTGTAACCTACTAACAGATACGTCGTAAGTAACGAAAGCTGTGAATATGAAAAATTAGGCACTGACAGTAAATTCTTTCAAGTGTAGTGCAATGAGACATACCACTATGTAAAACCTTATAAAAGTCAGAAAGCATAACTCATAAGTTAAATTCTCGCTTATAGATTGTACCATATAGGGTATGAGATGACAAATATACTGTGATTGTCCTTTTGCAAATATATATTTACAATGCATATACTTCAAAAGGAATGGAAATCTTAATGTTTTCGATTGGTGGTTTACTTATATTTATTGTAAAGAAAATTTAATGTTATTTTTAAATAACAAAAATCCATTTCATATTGAAACTAAACTGAGATAACTAATTATAAACGCAAAAGTCTGTAAATGTATACGTTTGTTACATATTTATGCTGTAATAGCTCAACAAATTTGACTTAAATTCTGAATTTTTTTTTCTCTTTTTTTATAAATTTGTATTGTTGTTTTTTTTTCAACTATATTTAGTGTGTAATTGTTTTATATATATATATATATATATATATATATATATATATATATATATATATATATATATATATATATATATATATATATATATATATATAAATATATATATATATATATATTCTTTTATTTGTTTTATGTAACTAATTTTACTTTCTACATTTTATGTCTTTAGTGTTTGTCCTAAATTAAAACTTTCTTTCTTCTTTCTTTCTTAAATGGAATAGCTTAAATCCAAGTAAACGGGCTACTTTTTTACGCGTAATTGAAAAAAATACAAACAATAACTAAAAATAAATATAATATTGAGTTAAGAAATAAAAAACAAAATACTTTATCAAACCCAACAAAACGCTCAAACAAAAACACTCCCAAAAGGGGTGCAAAAAAATATTTTTCAATTCCTTCTAAATATCGCCACTCGAAGTAAGCGGGCGCAGTCCATTCTCTGATATATTGCAAGCGAGGTCGGGGTTAAATTATGACCTGAGCAAAACACAAACATTTGCCCCCACACATTCGGGGCTAGAATGATTTATAGCTCGAGATAACCCGTACACGTGTGAATGTGTCTTAATAGTTATTTAGCTGCTATTCGAATCATTTGTAACCCTTCTCTGATGTAATTTGATAGTATTTTACATTATAAGTAACTGCCTCTCGCGGTTACACTCTCGTTTAGACAACATTTGTTTGTAAGTTGGTATGTAATCCAATCTCGGAAATTACTGATGCGATTTAAAAAATCTTTTTGCGTTAGAAAGCTCATATATTAAGGCAGGTTATATATTATATTACTTACGCTGTGACTTATAGAAGCGAATGAATAAATAAATAAACGCATTACACTCAACGGCCTCCATTAAGATCGCGTGACCTTGTGTCGGGGGTCCGGAAACACTCACAACACTAACAAAAACAACCAGACCCCGACGAACATCCATATGGCCAATACAGACGTTTGCCGTGAGCGGGGATCGAACCCGCGACCGTTAGCGCTTGAATCAGTTTCAGTGACCAATGCGCGTGTCTGTCCTGAAGCAGTAGCAATAAACGTGAGGGGCAGTAGTTTATTAAAACGAGCTGTTGCCCGCGACTTCGTCTGCGAAAACTAAAAATAAGGAAAATCTCTAAAAATAGTAGCCTAAGTTAATCCTTATAACATTAGCTATCTGCTAGTGATGGTCCCGTCAAAATCGGTCCAGTCGTTTCAAAGAATATCTGAGACAGTCAGACGGACAAACAGACAAACGGACAATAATTTTAAATATTGTATTTTTTTGTGTGTATTACCGTATTTAGACGCTTCAATTTTATTTAACAGTATTTATATGGTTTGTTATAGAGGTCTTGTTTCTTTTATGAACATATAAAAAGGTCATAGTGTTTTGTACGTTGGTACGGAACCCTTTATGTGCGACTCACGCTCGACAGGTTTTGAGGTAGGTGCTAACTCTTATAGAGATTAGGATCCGTTGGAAACTTTCCGAGCTCGAGAACTAAACTTAACGGGCGCAGCAAATCGCTCGTGATTGATGCAATGAAAAAGTTAACGTTTTATATAGGTACCTACATTTCGATCAAATTAGATTTTGTGTTGAATGCAAATACTTATAATATCGAAAACGATGTCAAAGAGTTTCATTTATTTTATGGTATACGAACAGTATTGTCTGTGTCATTTTTAACCGATTTCAAAAAAAGAGGAGGCAATTGTGGACCGACTCTGAATTTATTTTTTGTTTTAAAAAGTTTTACTTGGCACCGATCTCCAAATGTTTACATCAGTATTTATACAAAATATTTATTTTTTTAGTTTATTTCTATTAAATTTGGTTTTAATATTAATTAATATATTTTTTAAGGTTTTGATTACTTTCCATCAATAACAATCTATACTTGTTAATATTATAAAGCTGAAGTGTTTGTTTGAACGCGCTAATATCAGGAACTACTAGTTCGAATTGAAAAATTATTTTTGTGTTAGATAGTTTATTTATTGAGGAAAGCTATAGGCTATATTACATCACACTTACCGCAAAGGCCAGCTAGTATAGAATAAACAGTAACATTGTCAGTAATTGTATTCCCCCAACAGTCCATCGGTCCCAGAGGCTCAGGAGTACTATTCCCGCTGAACAAACACACCGATCGGTTATTACTAACTCCTTTCAATAGTCTGCTTGTGTTGTATTAAGATGTGTTTTGATAGGGCATAACACTGTTTATCGTGAGAGATGGCTCAGTAGATATAATATAAGCGACGTATACGGTGTGTGACGGAATATATACCTATCTAAACCTGATAAACATTGTCCTGTCTTAAGTGGACGCTGATAAGCAATGCAAGCCACAGGGACTTCGTTTTGAGAATGGCGTCTAAAGATTTCAAACATATTTACGCAACCATGCGTAAACGGTGTACATCAATGGTGCGTAGGGTTCGAGCCAGTTTTAACAGCATCCTTAAGGCGTTTTCTGACAGGTTTGATTGTCAGTACTTGAACCATTGCAGTATTGTCCATGTGCTGGTAAACAAAGCCTGTCAGAAAGGTACTACAAAACTATAATGTTAAGTTATGTTGTTTTTAGTTTTACTAACAATAGGTTAAGGAGTGCATTATACTAACAATTTTTGTAAATATGATCAGACTGGTCGAAAAAGAAAGAAGAAAGAAAGATTATTATTATTATTATTATATTGTTAATAATTTTCTTTGATATTCATCTTTTCATTTCTATTTTGATAAAAGGTATAATTAATTAAAAGCAATTTTGTATAATAAAAAGATTGATCTCATTATGAGTTTTTCAAATATATGAGATTATGGCATATTGCTCCACAGTTAAATATTCTAAACATCATATTAAGAAACTTTGTTACCATACCTATTTAGTTAAGATGACTTAATTTTTTTTTTTTTGAATTATGTTAAATACGTGACTTTGAATTTGATACAGATTTTTAACTTCAAATATTAAAAAGTCTTTAATAGCCAAAACATATTATTCTGTACAAGATTATATAGATGATAATGATGCGTGGACTTAGTATAGCTGGATTTCATACAGGATGTTTAACATATACATTTGTAATTTTTAAATGTATGTACTTATTAACACAATTTAAAAAGAGTACCTATCGAGTTTCTTGTCGGGTCTTCTCGGTAGAATGTACATTCCGAACCGGTGGTAGCGTTTTCTTGATTTAAGTACTTTTTGTTTGTTTTGACGATTCAAAAGTGTTTTTAAAAACCTACTTGAATAAAATATATTTTGATTTTAATTTTGAAATAGTATGAACGTATTATATCAATAATTATAAAATAATTGAAAATCCTACATAATATCATAAACCTATCTTACAAAATAGACACAAATTCAGATCAAACAGTTTCAAACTAACCACGTTTCTGTCCAGACAGTTCTAGCATTAACAGAGTCCGGCTTACGAACTAAACTAATTTGTACGCACAGACGGACGTACGGTTTTAACTACTAACATACGTGTTAAAATAGTAACTATTTAACAGCTCGTCGGCAAACTATTTGAGTACATTTGAAGTCAATTTGAGGGTATATATTTTTAACTAATAAATATAAACTGTTTTCCTTTTAAATGCGAAAAATGAGGACATACGGGATTAAAGGTTGTAGGGAAACGATGGGGGAAATTGTAACTTACTTTATAGATTTAATTAATTAATTAGATATAAATGAATCCAACATAAAAAGTTTGTAAAAAAATTCTACCCTAAAGGGGATAAATAAAAGCATTAATTTTCAATCTTTACGCGGGCGAAACCGCGAGCAATTGCTAGTTTTATATAAAACAATATATATGTAAATTGTTTGAATTTTTAATGTGAGAAGAGGGAGTAATGGGTTGAAACACATTAAAGTGTGTATGGAAACTATAGTAAAAGCTTGAAAATTATTTTTGACTTTTGATTAGATATAAAAAAAATACGACGTTCAAAGTGAGATAAATTTCACCCTAAACAGGATAAATCAATCCGTCAATATCAAAACTTTACGCGAGTGAAGAAACTGCTACATTTATATAAAAGAAACAAAACACCCCAAACTACAATGACGCATCGATAATTTCCTAAATCGATTCGTCTACAGGAGTTTTAAACAGTTGAGTTATTGCCCCAGATACCGCCAAGTTGGCACCGCACACCCAACTTCTCCTACATCACCTCAAAACTCCCACCCGATTATTCCTGAACGTGATCTATGACTTATAGATTCGACTGGTCGAATTTAGCGCACTCCGTCTTCCCTATCTTATTAGATCTCCGTGTGGATAGATTTATACGCCCGAAAAGGGTCTAGTGACACTTAATTTAATAGAATAAGTGCCAGTATGATGTAGGTTCGTTAAGGCAAATCAATGGGCCGTACAATTAAATGAGATCCCTTTGTTTCTTACTAGTGTTTCATGTGGTTTCGCTCGCTTTCAGTTCTTGTTAGATTGGTTAATATTCCGGTTGGTTTGCTTCATTCCATAGTATTTCCTTCAAATTTTAAAATAGCCTATCGCCACTTTACTATGAGTAAAATCGTGAAGAACTTAATTTCGCATGTTACATTTGAAATCTAAAATAGATTTCTCGTAATTAACATAAAACAACACAGTAAACTGGTAAAAGTTACCTAGGTGGTCTTACTGTTCGTAACGTTTAATAACATTATTTTATGTTTAGCATTATTGAGCAGAATGCATTCATATCTTGCTCAATCTTATATGAAGAAAAAAAGAAGAAAAATAATTGCGCGCCAATTTTTTTGTCATGACAAAAGAGTGAATAAATGCAGAAACGCTTTTAAATAAAATTATTGTAAATCATTAAAAATAAGTTATAAGTTATACAAATCATTAATTAAGCAGCCATTAACTAAAAGTTTCAATACATTTACGAAAGCTGTTATTGTGAAAACTAAAGGAACTGACAGTAAATTCTTTCAAGCATTGACAAACAACTAATTTCAATCTTTATGAAAGCAAAACTTATAAGTGTTATACTTCCCATAAACGAATGCTTATACAAATTGTCTAAAGAATATTGAACTCAACGCTATCCTTAAACGAAGATTTTAGTATGGAATTAAGTATATTCAATATATTTGTAGATTTGCAAAGAAAAAAACTCTTCATATATTTGTACAACTAATATTAATAGAAAATACATCGCATGTTTAGAATTAAAGTGACCAAATTCAAAAAATTTTAGGCACAAAACGCAAAAACGTTTTACGCTTGGGACTTTGGTCATTTAATGTCACAAAATGTTAATAGAATAGTTATTTGTTCTTTTACACACATTTGAACAACAAATACGTAACTTAATTTTAGATAATCACTTAGTTAACTCGTTTTGAAAAACCTAATAGTATTTTTAAATATCTATTCAACAATTTCCCATCTGACATAGTTCACTTTTTTTCATATTATAGCGCACAAAATCGACCATTTTGATTTCTTGGAATATTTATGATTTCCATAACATTTGCGCCGTCATGATGAATCAAACGACATATCATTTATCAAAATCCAACTACGCGTTTGATCTAAATACATACATACATAGGCTGATAAATACATTATCCTCCTTGCGTCGCGCAGTCGATTGAAAACGTTGATTTTTTTGCAATAATATTGCCTTTACAGTAGATACATGATACTAAAAATCGTGAGATTACCAGTAATATATTCAATCATGGATATTGTGAACTCAAATGTAAGTGGAAAATGCTAATGGCGTTTTTTATTCTCTCGCCATTTCCACGATATCAAATAAGATTTTTTAGCAGATTTATTTGAAAACTTCGGCCAAGGTGGCACTCGCCGGGATTATAGCCTGGCCTCGAACTCAGCGATTCGTTCTTAATGAATAAATGTTCTTGTTCGACGGTGAAAAACTTCTTGAAATCTGTGTATGTTGGGAGAAATTCTGACGCACTAATTTGCACTGCAGAATTTCTCAACGATTTGGTAGATTAAGTTTTATTCCTCTGTTTTTTAAGTCGAAAATATCAAAATCAAAAAATACTTAATTCAAGTAGGCTCTCACGAGCATTTTTTAAATCGTCAATACATAAAAAAGACAATATTTATATATAGGGAAACATTAACATGCTGTTAACATATCAAATAAATTTTTGTTTTGAATTATATATTTTTTTTATCGTTTCAAGTTTGCAGAGTTAATAATACATTTTTCAAATATATAACATTATTGCATAATCCAAAATATGGAAATCAGAATACATCAATATCTCTAAATTTGACTTTATGTGGGATGACACTTTATTCCTTATCAGCATCCATTTATGATAAAATATCCAATATCAAAACGTGCCACATTTAAAGGACGCATTTAAAAATCAGATCTCATTAGAATAAAGCATGATTTGATGGTGAAAGTTCATAAAATCTGCCCTCTGGAAACAAAAAGTGTTCACGTGTGTGCAGTTCCTAGCTTTAATTATATATGGATGCTGATAAGCAATAATGTGTTAACCCACAAAAAGTCAAATTCGGTAATATTGATGTATTTTGATAAGACATTACCTATTCAACATTATTCAAAAAAAATCTAGTAATATAAACTAAATAAGTACGGAAAAAAGTGTCTTAATAATTGTTTTGTATTTAAAGTGCGTTCCATATATTGCAATTTATACAATAACCTCAAATATTTGAAAATTTTTTTATTAGATAATTTATTAAATATATCAATCTATTTTTAATTAATTATACCTTAAAAAAAAAAGAAAAGAAAAGATGGATATAAACTTCATTAAAGAAATTAGGCAAGAATAGGTTTGACATCTTTAGACGCCATTTCCTCAAAATGAAGTCCATGTGGGTTGACACATTATTGCTTATCAGCGTCCATATATGTTTATATAGTCTACTTTTCTTTACTCGTCTCATTTAGCTGACGTATATCACGTATTTTTAACCACGCATAAGAGTTAGATAAGAAATTATCGATTGAATGATTGAACTGAAAAATTTTTATAATTAAAAATTATAATGAAAGAAAAAATTGTTCGAGTGTTCGTGATTTTCGTTCGGGGTTGTTACCAAATGAAGACAAGTAATATAGACTATAGCAATTGCTCGCGTATCTAATGGCCCACACCATACGCTTGATCCCACGATAAATACGAAGCGAAATATAGCTCCTTCAAGTGCTGATAAGGGGCTCGTAAATTAGCTGAGGATGAAAATTATAAATTACTATCTCCACCCCGCGGTTCCGCTCTTGATTTTGTCGGCATCAACATTAAATGATAATTAAATTAAGTGTCTCCCACAATTTTGACGAGAACTTTCTTAATAACGTTTTGAGTGGTATAAGTATAATTTTATGGAGGACGGTAGTTAGGAAGATAGTTTAATTTTAATTTTATTTTAATGTTTAAAAGATTTTCAAATTACTGCATTTTTATTAACTTTATTATTACGCGGTTTCATTAAATTTAAATATTTATAAATTAATAAACGCATCACATTCAACGGCCCCCATTAACATCTCGTGATCCTGTGTCGGGGGTCCGGAAACACTCTACACTAACACAAACACCCAAACCACGACAAACATCCGTATGGCCAGTCAGACATTTGCTGGGAGCGGTGATCGAACCCGTGACATTTAGCGCTTCAGTCAGTTTCAGTAACTACTACGCCATCGTGTCTGTCGTTGTTGTTTGATCGGTTGACGCTAACCGTTACTTCGTTACGAATTCTATATAACCTTTAAATAACGGATTATTCTGTGTTAAATAATCAAAGAATTGGAACTACAAGATTGTATGAACGATAAAAATGAGTGGACATGATACGTGTTGATATTCTATCAGGATATTTAAATATAATCAATACACTCTGTAAAAAATATTTTAAAAGAGTATCTATCGAGTTTCTTGCTTCTTGCTTAGCTATATATTTAAAAGACTAATTTCTAACTTGACAAGTGCTTTAAAAGTCTACTTGAGTAAAGTATATTTTGAATTTGGATACAATTTTTAGTTGAGTATTAATATAAGGGTTAAGTTTCACCAAAGTGGTGAAACACAACCCTTAAATATTACTGGCAACAGACACATCGACCAAATATACCCGATTCAATTCCCATCCCATCGAAGAGTACAAATAAACGTCCATCTTCACATCTCAAAGAGAATCTTTGATTGCAAAGCGTTTCAAACCAGACGGGGTAACAAGAACTCGTCCGCATCATGCGAACCGCAGTTGAAAACTAATTAGCATCTCCAACCCGGGTCAATGCAGTTGACCGGGATTGTGTACCCAATACTCACTAAACCACAGACCATTATCGACTTTAACTAAACTTAATAAGGGTCAATATTCTGTGGAACATTCTATAAAATCTCAAAAGTATATTCGCCGTTAACTACGTTAAAACAGGGATTGTATTCGCGTGCGTTTATTTTATGCAGTCTTTCGAACACAAAAGACGTCTGCTTTTTGTATTGTTTTAATTGTTCAGTGTAAAATGAAACTTATATACAATGTTTAGGGTTTATTTTTGGTTACAATATACGCTATCAGACAATTAATTGGTATTTACTAAAGCGTATTAGCAAGGATATTCATTGGGACTAACAAATAGACTCGTTTGGGGGAATTGAAGTAAAATGTTTATATATTGATTGTGTTATTGCTATAAGAATACTTTTAAATGAAAACTTTTATAAAAGAATAACCGACTACGAAAACGAAAGAAGTAATTACAAACTAAAGCAAAAAATAAAGATTGTGCACAACGTTTTGAAGTCGGTGCCGAGTAAAAATTGCGAATTTAAAAAAATATATTCACACAAGAATCCATCCGTTTTTGTATCGGATATTGTTCACTATTTCATTGGTTTCAATTTTCTTTTTGTTTATTAATTCAATAAAAAAAATGTTTTTGTTTTAAAAAAAAAGACTCTCTCCTTATAACATTAATTATCTGCGAGTGCAAGTTCCGTCAAAATCGGTCCAGCCGTTATATAGATCAGCCGAACAAACAGAGAGACAGACAGTTAGACATTTTAAAAATTGTGTTTCTGATGTAAGTATCGTATATACTTTCATACGCTTTTAATTAAAAACTGTTAATTTGATATTACAAACAGATACTTCAATTTTATTTATTCATATAGATATTTCTTTTTAAAATTTGGAATATATTTATGTCTTCCCTGGTGCTGGAAACATTAGGTGATACGCCACTAAAAAAAAGTCATAGAAACAATAATTAATTAAAAAAAAATAAAAATCCGACTGTGTAACAAGGCCATAGCGAATCGCTCCCAACCTTTAATCTTTATAGATGCTAAACGGTAATTCTGACCGGAAAATGATGTAAGAAATCTAAAAATTATTTTCAAATACCTCTTCAACAATACCCCAGTTAACATAGTTTATCGATTTTCATTTTTTCTTTTCCAAATCATGGCGTCTAAAATCGGCCATTTTGTTTTCTCCAAATGATTATAGTTTCTATGAGATTCGCGCTGTCATGACGAAACGTGTCATTTTTAAAAATTAGCCTACGAGTTTGGTCTAAATAGTGCGACAAAAGTACAAACCCACATATACTGATAAACACATTACTCCCTTGCGTCCCGCAATTCGGTAAAAACAGCCATTAAGAAAGCTACGAAGAAAAATATTGCTAGAAAAATATTGTCTCAATTTGAAAAAAAAAATCACATCTAACAAGCAAAAAAGTCGCAAAATGATACGATTTCGCCCATAAACATCCATTTTGACATTCATAAGCTATAAACCACTTGAAAATTTTAATCTTCAAATAGCACGGTTATTACGATCATAAAACTATCGAATGGGAATAGATTGAGAAAATGTTTCATATTCAGGATCACTTTCGACTTGTACGAGAATTATCGTGTTCTCAACATGGGCATGCGATAATTTTATTGTTCAACTCGCGACCCGTCCCGGCTTCGCACGGGTGGACAAAGTGTTTGAAATCTTTTAAACTTTCATTTATGTTTTTTTGTTATATTATTTTTATATTTTAGTAAAGGTCCCTAATTTTTATCTAGCATTAAATAGAGCCTATGTTACTTATCGTGAATGTAACTTTTCAATGATGAAAGTATTTTTTAAGTTTATTCATTACAAACACAAAAATACAAATCTTTTCTCTTTATAATATTAGTGTAGATTGGGCGCTGATAAACATTTTTATCGCCTTAGACTACTATCGTACTCTCTAGAAAAATCCCTCTGGTAATCGGATGACTTATGTACCTACAATCTATATACTGATTCTGATAATCAATACTATATCAAGCCACACGGACTTCATTTTGATAAAATGGCGCCTAAAGATGTCAAACCGATTCTTTATAGATATGCTCAAATACGTCTTATATATAAATCTTTTATTTTCTATTTTGATAAAAGGTATAATAAATTCAAAGCAAATTAAGGTATCATATAAAAGATTTATCTAATAATAACTTTTTCAAATATATCATATATTAAAGTATAAATTGCACAATGTGGAACATACTTGAAATTCGAAACAATAAATTAATAAACTTTTTTCCGTACTTCTATAGGTTTTGATGACTTTAAGCATTTTTTAATAAAGTTAAATACTTGATGCATTATTCCGAATTCGAATTTTTGTGGGTTGACATATTATTGCTTATCTGCATCCAATTATATTTTATTTAGTAGAACTTTAAAAACATACTATTTGCTTCAATATATAAATGAAATTCGCAAGCCTCGACGCAGATAACTAATGATTGAATATTGAAAGCGGCCATTCCGAGCGATGGCCCTTCCTTCGCTTCGCTTTGTCATTGTCACTATGACGTATTGAACTCATTTGCTCGGACACTTCGAGCTCAGCCGAAGAGCTGGCAACGTTTTTAATAGGATTTAAGCAAGGTTTATTGGATGGTGCTCAGTTGTAAAACGTATGATTTTTTATGTTTTTTATATAGAAAATAGCTGGGAAACGTAGGGACACCCGATATTAAGCGATCACCACTGGCCATGTATATTTGCAGCACCAGAGGAGCCATAAATACGTTACCAGTCTTAAAAAAATAGGGGTTGGCAAAGAACAGGGAGTAAGGAAAAGAATAGAGGAGGGGGTTGGGCTTTCGGCTCACCGACTCACCGTTTGATATGCAGCTGTATTAGTAATTTAATAAATTGTAACTGTACTTATGTCGTAGATTATGGCAAAATTTTATTTTAAAATTTTTAAAATTTATGTTTTGTGGCTATAAGAGGATGTTTTCTCAGTTACCGGACACTTTCGACCGTTGACAGACACATGGCAGACACTTACAACAGTTAACAGATACATAAGCTGTAAGTGCAAACGTCTGTCACAAAATTATTAACACCAAAAAATCCTTCTAAAGTCCCTCGCCCTATAAATATTGACTGTTTATTGATGTTTGTGTTTAGTCCAATGTGTCCGTTTTTATGTAAATATATAAAAATTAAGTTATAAATAAAGTCTGTGATTGTCTTAATTGAATTATAAGTATTTATAATATAACATGTATTAAATTTGTTTAATTATATTCGTGTTGTTTTAGGTTAAGGTGTTTTCCAAATTTAATTAAGGTTGGATTCTCGACCCCACCGAACAATCTCCATCGTGTTTTCTCCACTCCACGTGACATTGGCGAAATAACATGTGCATAACTGGCACAACTAAAAGCCACAAAACAAATAATGAAATTGAACACCAAAAAAGACTTTCTTTGATTTTTAAAAAGAGTTTTAAAGGTTTTTAATGACTGTTGAGTCAATATACTCTACCAACAATACTTTTAAATAAAAATGAATCGACTTCAAACACAAAATACGTGTTTTACATCACTAGGATGACAAACTCATACCATATTTTGATTTTAAAATGAGATAACCATTAGAAAGTATACTCTTTTAAACAAAATGCAAATTAACTAAATCGATCAAGCTATTTTTGAGTAAACGGGAACATAGTAAAATTAAAAAAGAATCCCCAATGAACTGGGAACCACCTCTTTTTTTTAAGTCGATAAAAAAAGCTAAATCTATAAGTAAATATAACAATAAAAGTTTTGTAAGCGGGCTATTTAAAATCAATTTTTTTTAAGCAGGATTACCAATTTAGATTCATATATTTTTTTGCCCGTGGGATTGAAACCTAATCTAAATCTAATTTATTTTAAATCCCGAGCACTTTGTAAAGAGTTTGACGTATATTACTAGTTTTAATATATTTTCGAACATTTTAATATAGTTTAATGGTTTTAGTTATATAATGTAGAATAAAAACTGAATATTTTTATTACGTTTTAATAATGTTACTTAAAATTATAGATGTACAACTGTTAACGTTCTTGTATACATTTTTATGGATATATACTTAAGGTAATACATACATATCTGTAAATTAAAAATTGTTATATATCCATGTGAATCTCGATTTAAGTTTTTAGCCTAAGTTATTTATTATAACATTAGTGAAAATCCCATCCAAATTGGTATAGCCGTTACAAAGATTAGTTGGAACAAACAGACATAAAAATTTAAAAAAAAATGATTTTTTATGTGAGTACCATATATACGTAGTAATTTGAAATTACAGACTTCAATTTTATTTCGATCGATCAGGTTAAGTTAAATGTTAAGTGATCACCGTCGCCTATGGACATTTGCAGCACCAGGGGAGCCACAGATGCGCTACCATCTTAAAAATAAATGAAGGATAAAATGGAATAGAACGTAAGGGAAGTAGTGGGGATGATGGCTAGGCTTCTGACTCTCAGATAAATAAGCCTTAAAAAAACAACCACTTTCAAAAGCAAAATACGCAATTTTGTCTACGTGGACACACTTACACAAGCTATTTAGATTTTAAAACAAAATCACTAAATCGATTTTAATATCAATTCTAAGGGACCAATCTGAAAATATACCATTTCAAATTAAGAAATGACAGAGTTCTGAAATAATAGAGATTTAAAAAATACGCTACGAATTTAGAACCTTCTGTTTAAAGTTAAAAATAGATATAGGCTACTACAAAATACCTACTTGTAACGTACGTCTTAAGTAATGTCCCCTTCAGTACCACTAAATGGCGTTCTTAGTCTTACTCTGAAACTAATTTAACCTGAACATTACATATTATGTCTCGTTCTGAACTGGGGTTTACTGACCAATTTAGGTTTATTTTAGACTGTGCGACGCGGAGTTTTGTAAGTGTTTATCAGTGTATCTCTGTATGTATGTGGGTTTGTACCTGATCCTGAATATAAAACAATATCTCGATCTATTCCTATTCGATAGTTTTATGATCGTAATAACCGTGCTATTTGAAGATTAAAATTTTCTAGTGGTTTATGGCTGAATGTCAAAGCGATCGTTTATGGGTGAAATCGTTACATTTAGCGATTCTTTTGCTTGTTAGATATGATTTTTTTTCGAATTGAGATAACCCGGTAGCAATATTTTTCTTCGTAACTTTCTTTATGGCTGTTTTTACCGGACTGCGCGCCGCAAGGGAGTGTAATGTGTTTATCAGTCCGTGTGGGTTTATACTTTTGTGGCACTATTTAGACCAAACGCGTTTGCCGATTCTGATAAATGATACATCGTTTGATTCGTCATGACGCCGCGAATTTTATCAGAAACATTAAATTTAAAAAATCAAAATGGCCGATTTTGCATGCCATATTCTGATGAAGTAAAAACTGAAAATCGACGAACTATGTCAAGTGGGGTATCGTTGAATAGGCATTTAAAATTATACTTAGGTTTTTCACATCGTTTTTCAATCAGAATTACCGTTTAGGATGTATAACGATTTAAAGTTGGTTAGTGACGATTTTTCACTTACAGGCTTTTAGACAGAACTGATGTTGATATGTTGCTGCTGCCTGAACACGGTCTTACACGGTGTTACAGTCGGGTTTATGATTTTTTTAATTAATTACTTGTTATACATGCCTATTTATTTTTGTAACAAGGTTTTAGGTTTGTGTTGATCTTATTTGTATTATAAATGCAAAAATGCGAAGTTTGTTTTCATGTATAGATGGATGGATATTTGTTGCTCTTTCACGCAGTAACTACTAAATAGATTTTGATGAAATTGTGCAGTAATATAGTTTATATATTACAATAACATATAGACTATTTTTATCAACGAACCACGCGGGTGAAGTCGCAGGTGGTTAGTAGTATAAAAAATGTAATTATCTTAGGTTGTAAATGTGTTTTTATTTAATTTTATTTATAAAATATGCCTGTGAATATACCGACTTTCTATTATTTTCATATATTTTAGTCTAAAACGTTTTAAAGTATTAAATTTAAATTCGCGCTACAATTTGTAAATATTTTAATATTCACTTTCCTATTCCAAGTACCGAACCATTTTATGCAAAAAAATACATGCATATATACCGTCATCAAAGTATGTAGTGTATCTCTCTATACTAGAAGTCGTCTAGCGGTCGGTATTCGACCGTAGTGCATTAAATTTCAACCGATTTTAAGATTGACGACAGTTCCAGGGCGGATCCAGCTTCGCCGCCAGGGGGTCACCTAGTTGTGGTCAAGTCACAAGAAGTAATAATTTAAGTTTGATAATAATCGATACAGGTAAAAAGTTATCACTTCTTCTACTTCGATGGGTACGTTTTTATGGACGTAGAGAAGTGCCGGTCAGGTTAAACGTTCTTCAATCATACAAATTATATTAAATTAATTAAATATTAAAGGAACTTACATAAAATGTATATTGCGACAAAAATATATAAAAATCATGTTAATTATCATCATGTTTAACAATTATATTTAGTGCTTTACCTAGGTCTTGTACAGCCCGGGGGGGGGGGGTCATGACCACCATGACCCTCCCCCTGGATCCGCCCTTGCCACAGATAACCTTATTTCAATTTGACCACAGACTTAAACATAAGAGTATATATGCGTGTAATGTTTTTATAATGTATTTTTTATGCATAATTAAAATGAATATTAGCATTCTTTACACCTTATATATAAGTTATAAGTGTGCGAAGTTTCATACTCCTCTGTCCGTGTTCAATTCGAAAAAGGTGCACAAAGTTTTTGTTTCATGTATTAATATATAGATAATATATCTACAAGTATAAAAATAAAAATCAACTCCCTTACTACAAAAGATTTAAACGTACGTTAAACTCGTGTTTATGAATATCCGTACTACATATCCGCGTCTAAGGACCGTTTTGAGTTTAACGTGCTTTAGACGTAGCTTAATATACGCTTAACAGATGATTAAAACTTATTTTAGTTGTAAAATGTAATGTGTGACATTATATTAATAAGTTTTTCATAATTTCACTATCTGTTAAGCAATTTAGACAAGATTTTAATCAGTGTTTAATTTTTAAATACTGTTTAGCTAGACACGTGTTGAACATGGTTTTATTGTGTCTCTTGTAGTATGATAGCAATTGTCGAATTTACGTAAGTAAGTAATGTGTTGACTGACAGGGTGGCGTAGTGGTCACTGCAACTGACTGAAGCGCTGACGGTCGCGGGTTCAACCCCGTCAAACGTCTGTATTGGCCATACGGATGTTTGCCGTGGTCTAGGTGTTTGTGCTTATATTGTGTGTGTTTCCGAACCTCCGACACAGGATCATAAGACCCTAATGTTGAGTGTGATGCGTTTATTTTAATGTGTGACAACAAAATGGCTGCCTATAGCTAAATATATTCTTGTTGTTTTTGTAATTGACAGTACGAGGATTAGAAAAGAAATTTCAAGTTAAAAACTAAGATAAAAAAATCTTTGAACTAATTTCGTCTGCTTGGATGTCATGCTAATTACAGTTATTTTGATTTTAAAACCAAAACTATTGAGCAGTATTTAACAAAGGTTTTTAGAACCAATGTAACGGAGTTCTGAAGTAAGGAACACAAAAATAAACACTACGATTTTTTCTTATTACATCGTTCTTTTTTAAAGCCGATTGATTAAATCTCCATATAAAACATGAGTAACGCATAATTCATACATCCGTGCAAAGCCAGGGCATGCAGTAAGCTATAAGTTAATTCTTTATACATTTTCATTTTAACAATTAATTTTAAAACATAAATGGTGAAGGTTTTTGAGTGAAACATTAATATTCCTTTTAAAAATGTTACTTTGAGGTACATTTAATAAATACGTCATTGTTTTCCTTTTGTGATTTCGTTAATAAATTGCTGGAAAAGTACGCACATTTATCAAAGGATTCTCGATTCTATCATACAATGTATAAAGTCCAAATTCGATAGCACACATTCACTATGTTACACGTACCACGCGAGCAATTTATGTAGAAATATTAGATACTATAATATTGTATTTCATACGAAACAGGATCTACTATATTACACATATATAAAACATCGTTTCCGTTCTTATTGCGTCTGACATTAGGTCAAATGGATGCTGATAAGCAATAATGTGTCAACCCACAAAAAGTCAAATTTTGAATTATTGATGTATTTTAATACTACGTTACCTATTTAACACTATTCAAAAAAGATTCAAGTCATCTAAACTAAATAAGTGTGAAAAAGAGTTTCTTAACTTGAATGTTCCGAATTGCAGGTGCGTTCCATATCTTGCAATTTATAATAGAATCTCAAACGTTTAAAAACTTAAAAGTAGATAACATAATAAATAAATCTATCTGCTATTGATTCATTATACATTTTATTAAAATAGAAAAGAAAAGATGAATATATACGTCTTCAAACAAATTTATTAAAAATTGGTTTGACATCTTTACACGCCATTTTCTCAAAACGAAGTCCGTGTAGCTTAACACAGTATTGCTTATCAGCGTCCAAATATCGTACGGGCGGACGTTAAAAACGTGTTCTAGTAAATATTTTCCGGGAAATTTGAAATTTGTGAGCGTTTTACGCGCTGAAAGCCTCGCGATAGTGATTCATTTTGCAATATTGCGTTACAGTGAGTGAGGTATGAAAAGAGATGATTTTTATTGAGTGTACCGTGTGCGGCAGCAAATGAATTTTAAGTTCTGTACGAATTTTATAAATTGAATTATGTGGACGGTGATAAGCATTACTATGCGAAGCCACAATACAATTCTTTGTTTTGATGGCTTTTAGTTGTGTCCTATGAACATAGATTATTTCGTTAATGTCACGATTAAATTTTGAATACTATAGAAATAGTAGACGATACTTTGTTAGACCGTAAACTAAAACAACACAAATATAATTATATAAAACAGAAACCCATACACCTGCTATTGTTAGTTTGAAGATGTACACATATTTTATTTACAACTAAATACACCAAGCCACATGGTCCTCATTTTGAGAAAATGGCGTTTAAAGATGTCAAACCTATTCTTAACGTATTTGTTTATAGACGTATATATTCATCTTTTCTTTTCTATTTTGATAAAAGGTATAATGAATTAAAAGCAGATTAGTATAGTAAAGAATTTTAGTATTTTATAGAATAGATATATGGGTTAATTTTTATATTGCAATATGGATGCTGATAAGCAATAATGTGTCAACCCACAAAAAGTCAAATTCGGAGATATAGATCTTATTCTAGTCTAAATGGTTACTGGCTTGTCATTAGGGGTTCCGAATGTAAAAAAGATCAGTAGGCAAGCAGTTTCAGAACTACAATTTTAAGCAGATCCTATATAACTGACAAAAAAATATATATATATAATATATATTCAAATAGCCTTTACACATATTTTTAAATCGTCAAAACACAAAACAATAACTAAAAAAAACAGTGTTATATTAAACAAATAAGTGCTTACAAAAAATATACATATATATTCTATAAATTCTGTCACAAATACTCATATATTTTTATACAATTTTCAAATTATAAAAAACGTATCCATTGTTACTGTTCCACTATTGTTTTATAGAGAGTTCAAATTGAATAAGTAAATAAAATGGAAAATAAACAATATAGTTTTACAGGTGATATCGCACAGATCCAATATACAAAAGTGTAAACAAATTGCCAATCTAAAACACTGTTTACCCTGTTATGACATCCCATCAGCCTAGAAGCTTTACCAAAACTGCGGGTAAAAAAATTAAAAAAAAAACAACAAAACAAAATGCAATGGTCCAGCAAAAACATGCGAGAAACGCGAGGTGCGAGAAATATCCAATTTGGCGCGTTTACCCGCTAAATTGCCGCCATGTTTCATTGCTATGGCGGCCATCTTGCGCAGTGGCGCCGCCGCAGCGTTTTTACTTTGGGTATTTTTCTTTTAGACACATATATGATTACATGTTTGGTAAAGAGTAATTTTCATTTACACAGCGTGAGTTTTTTAACTGGGCGTGTTAGGAATCTGAAAGTATAAAGAATAGTGAAAAATACTTAAAGGAGCCTGGGAGGCGATTTTGATGAAAACTAAAACCGTATTAATAGTTTTTTGAAAAATTAATTTTCCTAGAAGGAATCGAACCCGCTATTTTTGAAAAAAAAAACACCGTATTACATTGCACCATCTGATACTGTTACTTATAAGGATCAAATTTTGGAAAGTAATATCAAATGGCAAAGTAAGGGAAAGAGCTTATGTTTTACAAAATTCTATTAATCTCATACATTAATTAAACATATACAGTTAAAAAGCTGACCGTATATATTTTAAAATATTAAATTCATATGACTGTTTATTAAGGACCTGTATGAACGACGAATCTGGATTATTAGCGCAGAAATTATGAAATATTATTTACTTTTTAAATATACAAGTACGTCACAAGTGAAAGAGGAATATAGTGAATTCTTATTTTTTAACCGTAAATTTATGTCCCATTTTATATTTCAATCGTTAATTTCACTAGAGCGATTTTTCGATAACCTCTATATTTCAGATATCCGAATGCCATCTACCCCATTCAAGAACGCCAAAGCGCGGACATCTATGATAGAATCATTTAAAAGTACCCGCTTTCATTCGTTCATTACATTCACCTCATCCATTCACTCTTTTATGTTGAAAAATTTCAGTAATCACGGGAGGAATACCGTTTCGGAACCGCGTCGTAAACCCTCTCGCTAAAATACCATTCATTCGGCGAACCTCATCGAAAAATCGAACGTGATTGGGCCTTTAATTCAATTTATGTATTACCCTCACCTGGTAACACCGGTGAATGGAAAGTGAATTCGTGTTAGGACTTTCATCACTCACACCAATATTTTATTCAATGCGTGCGGAGGCACTTACATGGTAGACGGGGAAAATCAAATTGTCTTTCGCAATACGAATTTCACATTTGAACGTGGAGTGTGTCGTACACACACATGTATTGAGTGGCGTAAATATTCTTGCAATACCTTAAACTTATTTGTTGGTCTAGGTTGGATTTTAAAAGGATTTTCCTTTTCGTTATAACAAAAAAGCCTTATTGGTAACATACATACCACAAGTACGCACTAACAAAAGATATTTTTCACGTATATTTAAATGTTTGCGTTCAATGACATTTTATAAAATATGTTTCGTCCCTGCAATTTAATATTAAAAATCATACTTAGTCACTAGCTGGTAATTTGGGCTGTATCGTCATACCCATAATTATATAACACCATTGTTTGCGACATAAAATTGCTGTTAAAAGTCACATTAGCCAAAATTGCCTAGTGTTTATAACACATCGATCTCAACCGGTGATTGCGAGTTCAAATTCCGGCTAGCACCAAGAAAACATTGTGAGGAAACCTTCATGTGCTGAAAGAAATTCTGACCCATGTATATCTTCCAACCCGCAGGGCAGCAGCGTAGTGGATTAAGTTCTAAGCCTTTCCTTAATAGGAGAGGAGCAGCAGTGGAATACTTACAGGCTGTTACTTTACTTTATATTCTATAACTATTACTTTAGTATTCTATGCTTTTAGCACATGAATTTTAGCACCCAAGATGTCATCCACTTTTGGAAGATTGGCTACATAGTCCATCATCACCCATTCCATTTGTCTGAGTTGAAAATTACATAGGACAAATTTTTAATGTCAAATACTACAAACGTGAGAATGTAACGTTAGCTGTATTCCAAATTCAAAATCCCATTTTACTTATAATCGCTGTCCAAATTCAACCAGACTACTGCTATGTATGATCGAAAACAACCAAATTTTCTCCCAAAAGATTTACAATTCCTTTGACAGAGCATCAAGATTCAACCTGACCTATTTTATTATATTGTACTCTTCCTTATTCCTCTCCCAACGCACGTACTTCAGAGAGTCTCGGCTTATTACTTTTAAAAGTATCTGTCTCTCGTTGAACTTGCCCTCCATCAACAGTTTAACGAAATTCATTGTTTTAACTTTATATAGACGCTCGTTGACGTTTTTAATCGTCCGTAATTTTGTGTTGACTTAAAAGTTTACGACTTTTTAGATGATAATCAGTAACTATTCAGTAAAAGATACGTCTCATTAGTTGTTATTTGTTTAACAATAGTTTAATGGAGTAAGTTGAAAATTTATATCGTTTCTTCTGCCAAAAATAACGAAAATTGTTATTTAGAATTTCTACCTCAGCTGTTCCGGGTGGCGTAGGCGTGATTTTTTGATTACTTCCGACAATGGGATACATATTTATATAAATTGTATAATCATAATGATACAGACACTTAAGTTTTATTTATTTTTAATAAATATAAGTATAAGTTTTTGCCAACATACGACTAACATAATGATCGGTTTGTTTCAGCAGAAGCACCCTCATGTGATCTTTGAAGCGCGGACCAAGATGAACCAGGGCTGCGGCAACCGACTGGAGCAAAGGCAGAAGAACAGACGGACGAAGCACATTGAGTACATACAAACCGTGTTAGCTGATGACGCCAGTTACAAGTAAGTCATGATTCATTTAGTTATCGACCAATTTTAATATATCAATACTAGCTGTACTAGCTTCGCTCCTATGACTCGTAGCGTGATATTATATAGCCTATAAAGTTTTTTTTTAATCAGATCAGTAGTTTCAGAAATCCCCTACGTACAAACTTACAAACAAATTTTACCTCTTTATAATATTACTATAGATTAAATATTTATAAATCCACTTGCTGTGCCCCGCTGATTCACCCGCGTTCATTTGAGGAAGAATTATATTTATATTATATATACCTTCCCTACTTGAATTGAATATTGCTCACTACTTTCATTTATTTCATTTATTTTATTAATTTAAATAAATAAAATTCGTCAGAGTTGAAAATGTATACAGATTATTAACTTCGAATAGTATAAACGTGACACATCTATAGTTAAATTAAATTTCAAAAATAAGGCTAAAAAAATAACCTTTGACACTCACAATACCCAAAGGGAAAAACAGTGTACAAACGAATGATCAAAATGTCACGGTGAAACAGGTCACGCGGTTAACATTTGTTTGAACGTGACGTCACTGTCACGTCACGTCACAAGCGTCATGAAATTACGCTGAATAAGACGTCCACTTTATTTTAAACGTTCTTTCATTTATTCCTTTGATTCGCCTTCACAGTTCATTTTTGCAATTTTCTTTAATCTAAGGCTGTGTGGCAATCCTCAGATATATTTTAAATCGTACAAGTACTTGAAAAAATAAGGAACCTACCGGAAAGCAAAATGACATCCGTAATTTCATTTACTTGTATTGTAATTCTTTTCATTTAAAACCCCATTTCTACGAAAACAATTATTAAAATTATGGCACCACATGAAAAGTACATTATTATAAAACAAAGTTTACATACGGAAAAGCCGGAATATTGTTTTAGTAAAAAATAATATAATTTAAAATAAAGAATGATACTTCATATTCTATTGTACATGTAAAGAAAAAAAAACATCTTTCAATATATAAATCAAAGTACGTTTGGCAGTCTGTAGAAAATTGAATAATGCATTAGGACCGAAGTTGGAAACAAGTGTTTTTTAAAGTTCTGGTCGGACAGAGCACGGGCGAGTTGGCTTGATGAATTCCTACTTTATGGAAAAATTGTTTGCAACTGTTGAATAGTTAAACTCGTGTGATTTTAGACACATGACGAATTTATAATGTGAAAATACTACCAGCGCACGACTTCTGCGTACCGCCATGAGTTATTTCAAACTCAAACTCAAAATATACTTTATTCAAATGCGCTTTTTAAAACACTTTCGAATCGTCAAGTTACATAGCAAAAAATTTTTTTTACATATTTATAAAGCTACCACCGGTTCGGAATGTAAACTCTATGTAAAGAGCAATCGGTAAGAAATGCTTTTAAAATCGTAATAATCAAATCACACAATATCTGGATAACAAGCAATGATATGTCAACCCACAAAAACTCACATTTGCAAATATTCTGATGATGCGTCACGTATTTAACATTATTAAAATATTTTCAAGTCATCTAAATAATTACGGAATAAGTTTCTTAATTTAATGTTTCGAATATCGAACTGTGTACCATATTTTGCAATATATTTGAAAAATATGTATATATATTTCATATAAATAATAAATAATAAATAACGCATCACACTCAACGGCCCCCATTAAGATCTCATGACCTTGTGTCGAGGGTCCGGAAACACTCACAACACTAACACAAACACCCAGACCACGACAAACATCCGTATGGCCAATACACACGTTTGCCGTGAGCGGGGATCGAACCCGCGACCGTTAGCGCTTTAGTCTGTTGCAGTGACCATTTCGCCAGCGCGTCTGTCATATATTATCATATATTTGAAAAACTTGTCGTTAATAATACTTTTTATTCTACCAATCTGTCTTTAATTTACTATATCCACCTTTTATCAAAATAGAAAAAAGATGAATATATACGCCTTCAAACAAATTTGTTAAGAATAGATTGACCATCTTTAGACGCCATTTTCTTAAAATGACGTCCGTGTGGCCTGACATAGTAGTATTTATCAGAGTCCACCTATACAAGATGTTTCTAAGGAAACGTTGGACCTTGTAGGCTCATATACTCGTATAGATATACGTATATGCTTACCATTTACACAAAAGAAATTTAGTTATATTTACTTTTAAATGTCGATTCTGCTAAAATTGGTATAATATCCATCACATGCCCAGTTGACCTTGTTTAAGTTTTATGGGTATAATACATAACATTCTTGCGACTGTATTTGTAATTTACGAAGAAGACATGGATACTGATAAGCAATAATATGTCAACCCACAAAAAGTCAAATTCGTAGATATTGATGTATTTTGATACTGCATTACCTATTTAACAGTATTGAAAATTTATCAAGTCATATAAACTAAATAAATACGGAAAAAAGATTCTTAATTAATTGTTTCGAATATCATGTGCGTTCCATGTTTTGCTATTTATGCAATAATCTCGAATATTTGATGAACTTTTTAATATAATATAATTAATATATCAATATGCTTTTAATTCAATATACCTTTTATTAAAAAAGGAAAGTAAAGATGAATATATACTTCTTCAAACATATTTGTTAAGAATAGGTTCGACATCTTTAGACGCCATTTTCTCAAAATGAAGTCCCTGTGGCTTGACACAGTATTGCCTATCAGCGTCCATATATCAAGTACCTAATTAGTTTTTCGAGATTTTCTGAAATTATAATATTACTAGCAGACTCGACAGACGTTGTTAAGCCTGAGGCAAGAATTACATTGTTTTGTAAGTTTCACACTCGTAATTGATATAAACTAACTCTATTATCTCATAATAGTTACCAAGCTAACCTTACTAAAGCTGGTGTAAAAAAAGGTACTAACATTGAATTCTTTCAGGTGTAAAGCAATGATAAACAAGTTATGGAAATCTTTATGGAATTCCGAAAGGAAAACTTATATGTGTAATTCTCATCTAACAGTAACGCCATTTAATTCAATTGTGAATTTAAATCATCGACAGACACGTTGTCGTGGTCACTGCAACTGACTGAGGCGCTAACGGTCCCGGGTTCTCCTCGCTCCCGGCAAACGTGTGAATTGGCCATACAGATGTTTGTCGTGGTCTGGGTGTTTGTGTTGGTGTTGTGAGTGTTTCCGGCCGTTGAGTGTGATGCGTTATTATTATTTAAAAAAAAAAACTAAAACACACATTTCATAACAATTAGTCCAACCGTTTAGAAGAAGTTCAGTGACATACAGATAGAAAACACAGAAGAATTATATACATAAAGATGTACAATTTTTCGTATGCATTCAAAACCACAGTGACCCGAGTTATTGTGCTACTTAACAATACATTTGGTGAAAAAATGGAAAAATATAAAAAAAAAAAAACCTTTTCAAACTGAACCACGAAAATACGTGCTTCCCGCGCCTTTTGAATTATTTTTAAGGAAATATTTTCAGAAATATACTTCAGTGGAGAATAGCGTTCAAACAATGTAAGTGCTGTATTTGAAAGTAAAAATGAATATGGTTTTTTGTATGTTCTAGAGGATATTTCAAGCAACAAAAATATTAAGGCTGTAGAAATGGGTTTATGTTTTTTAATTAATAATCATCTGGGTGATTGTCGAAAACTCGCTTATCGAAATATCAAACACTAGCTGCTCCTAGCGGTTTCCTTCGCTTTTATGGTTACTGTTTCGCTCCAATTAATCGTAGCGTGATGTAATATAGCCTATAATCTTTCTGAATCCTGAGACTATCCAACATAAAAAAAAATTGTTCAAATTGGATTAGTAATTTCAGAGATTACCCCCCTGCATACATACAAACAATTTTTATCTGTTTTTAATATTAATAACTCATCATAATATTAGTAAAGATTAAGACAATAAGAGGCGTTATTTATACTGTAACGTATAGTAATAATATAAAGAGGTAAATTTACAAAATTTGCATGTAGGGAGCAATCATTTAAACTAATAATCCGATTTTTAAAACATTCTTTCGTTGGATAGTACGTTTATCGAGGAAAGTTATAGGCTATATTACCTCACGCTATGACGCATAGTAGCGAATCAGTAAACATAAAACGCGAGTGAAACCGAGAATGAAGATTTAAAAGAAGCATACTCTACTAATGAAAAGTAGAGACTTTTTCGCTTGAAAAATATATATGTGTCTATTAAAGTTTAATTAAATAATAAACATCAAAAGAGATATTAACGATGTACCTTTTTAATTAAATTAGTGATACTCTGAAAAGTGGTACTTACATAAATGAAAATTAATTTTATAAGTAATATTTTTCAACTTATTACAAGTTTGAATTATCATAAAATATATATTTTTTCATGTACGAATAAGATTCAAAATTTTAAATTTAATTCAATATTTTTTAATGTAGTTTCAATGTTCAAAATGAGGTGATTATTTCGCCATTATTCAACGTGAATCAAATAATAATATTACCACTGTAAATCAGTAAAGATCTATGGATTTGTAAGCTTTAATCTCGTAATTGATACAAAACGACTCTGTAAAACTCTGTGTAACAGTTACCTAAATAACCTTACTAAAGCCGTGAATGTAAAAAATAAGTAAATTCTTTCCGGTTTTATTTAAAAATCTATAAGTGCAAATCTCTAACCAACTTTAAATCGCTATAGACCTTAAATGGTAATTTTGATTGAAAAATAATATGCGAAACCCAAAAATGTTTTTGAATACGAATGCAACGATATCCGACTTGATATATTTCGTCGATTTTATTTTTTTATTTTTACATTATGGTGTCTCAAGTCAGCCATTTTCATTTTTCTAAATTTTAAGCTTTAGGCTTACCAAGACATTCGCGCCATTATGAAAATCAGAGTACAGACTACGACAAATATCCGAATGCAAATACAGACATTTGCCGTGAGCGGTGAGCGAACCCGCGACCGTTATCGCTACAGTCAGTTGCAATGGCCACTGCGCCAACGTGTCTATATAAATATATATAGTAAATATATATATAGTGGCTAGTACCATTTGCTGAAATAGTACACACGCTTTCATAAGCCGCTTACATTGACCTGATGATGTAGATTTCTACATTTAACGTTAATAAATGTTCAAAAACCTTTTCGTGACAAATCAAAACTCTAATACGAATATATCAAGATTTATACACGGTTCTTGAAGTCACGTATCACCAACACCATTAGCCTCTTTGTCAGAACCTCGTACGACCATTTTCCGTGACCCCTCAGATAGTATCCAATTGAAAGTTATCCAGACATTTCGATACATTTCTCCAATATTACCGGGCCCCATTGTGCGTACTGCTCGAGCTGCTTACGCCGCATAAATCATTCGAGTAGTACAATCTGTTGGATCACAAAAATCTTTTATATTCGTCGAGTGATCTTTAAAGGTATTCATAGATCTGAGTGAGTTTGCAATGTTACTGCTTAATTTACGCTATTCGTATAATTATGGATATTTTTATTATAATGGTTATTCTTTTTTCACAGGTTAGTAATTGAGTTATGAGGTAATAAACGTTAAAAATATACGCAACAAATTGAGAACAACCTCCTTATGCATATATGATATTTCAATGATATTTCATTTCTACTCCAAAAATACACAATATTGAAATTTATAAATCTACAAAGGTCAGATTTAAATAGTTTTTTTTATAAATCGAAGCGCTCGGGAAAGAAATTTCAATTATTTCTACAAAATTATCGACTAGCTATTACATTCTTTATAAGTTCATTTCACGACCTTTAAATTTCGTTTGAAATCAACTTTCTTATAGCCTTTTCACAATCATGAATTCTTCAAAGAAAATGGATACTTGATTTATCATCGCTACCTAAAACCTATTATTACTTTTAAAGGTAAAATTCAATATTACAATACTTATAAATCTAGATGATGAAAATAAAACTGAAATGCCAAGAAAAATATACAGCTAGAAAATTAAAATTTCAATCTTTGAATAGAAAATTCATCATAAAACTAATATTACAGTTTCAAGAAAAACATATTAAAATCTATATATTACGTAATTTATTATAAAAAATCATATTAAGAATCAACAACTACATGACAGTGAAGAGTTACATATATCACAAGAAATTATTTCCTCTGTAAATCTATGAAATAATATGCTAAATGCTTTAGGTTTCTTAAAGTTCTCTGAAGAACTTCTTATCTATGCTTATTAATTTTATGGAATAGAGAGGCTTCATATCTTCTCAATAAGAGAAGATGCCTATGTCTAATCCAAGTTCGATCAATGAGATTAATTTATTACCACCATTAAGAACTACCTACTTAACTCTTCTTATTTATTGATTTAGGTAGAGACGCTCCATATCTTCTTAATAAGAGAAGAAGCCTGTGTAATCTAAGTTCGCCAAAGATAATGGTGAATTAATTATGTGTATTTTTTTAGTAGAGAAGTTCCATCCCTTTTTAATAAGAGAAGATGTCTTTGTCTCATCTAAGTTCAGTATTCACGGGTTAAGAGTACAAATTACGTATTACTCAACTCAAATAAACAGATAATAGCCAAGTATTGTCACATTAAAAGGACTTCCACATCAAATATATCAACCCAAAATTGCCCAGTAAACAAACGCCGAGTATATTTTAATGGGGTGAATTAATTCCCAGGGCTGTTCCGGAGCGAGTGCGTGGCCTGTGTGATTTGTCATGGCCTGCTCGTTTCCTTGCGAAAATGTTTTCGGATGCTCCGTTTGCGCCATTGTTTGTTTTCGAAAAGGCTTCGGGGAATTTAATTTGGCTTAGTACGAAATCACGCGAAATCGTTACGAGGTAACGTATTTTGAACATTTTTCGTGTGCCACCAAAGAGACATTTTTTTAATGAATTTAATCTATTTACGTCGTAATTTAAAATGCTTTTGTTAAGTTTAAAATTTATGTGGAATGGAAGTAATATAGACTGTTTGTATAAGGGATGAAATTGATAGAAATGTATAATTTTTTTTTTCTTTCTTTCAAATTTTTCAAAACGAGCATTAAACAGACTTCTATTACATTAGTTCTTGAGCCCTCTTAAATTATTTATACTATTCTTGCATTAATCGGAAATGTTTTTGATATGAAAAGTTAAATAATCCCCTTCTAAAACAAACAACCCCTGCGAAATGACCTATATTTTGTATACATATATTTACAATGTACGTATACTGAGCCGGATTTTATCGAAGTGCCGCCCTGGGGCACAATCAAAAATGCCATCCCATTACGTAATAAGTATATAAATACCAATAGTAACTACTAACTAACCAATAATTCATTAGTAGATAAAGCACTCTTTAGAAATAAAGACAAAAGTTTAGTAAAATATAAGAAAATTTTAATAGAAAATCTTTTAAATAATTCTGAAATTCTGGCCACTTGCCCCTAGTGCCAAATCCAGCAAATCTGGCGCTATATATGTGTGTACCTACTATATACTAATTGATAAGCTCCTCATTTGGAGTCAATTAAAAATTAATTGCACCATCACATTTCAAATATATAACGTAATCATCTGAAATGTAACATCTCATTAAATCCAAGTGTCATCCCAATAACAAACCAATTATAAGACCCAAAAAAAACGTCCAATACCAACGAAAGAATTTTAATTAAATCTTTTGATATTCTGAACAGCATTCGAAATCCAATAAGTTCTGAAGCAGACCCGACTTGGCGTTACGTTTCAAGTCAAATCGCGACGAAGCGATGAAAATGTCAAAGAGTATCATTAAAATGTCCCCGGGGCGGAGTAGTGAAAGAGCCTTATCGCAAAGATTCATCACGAAATAGACAGAAATTCTAACGCGAAATTCCAACAGAAGTTAGCTCAAGTAAATTTTATGCAAGTGATTTATAAAGAGATGGTCCTAGCTTCACTCGGCAAAGTGGTGGGTATAAATAAACCTGAGCGCGGCTCGGTTCTACCGGAGAGATTTTTTACGCTCGTAAATACTTTTTACTCGGGTGTTTAGAAATCGTAAACCATGAATGTAATTAAGTCTCAGTGCTGAGAGGTTCGAGTTTTGACTTTTTAATTATTATTGTAACATAAAGTACCAGGGGAGCATGAAATGGAACGAGTTGTTTGTGCTGTATGTTTCGCGTGAAAGGGAATTTAAATGGGATGACCGCGTATCTTCGACACGCCAATAACTCTTTTAACCCTCGCAGCTTATATGTTAACATAAACAAACAAATAGAAATTCGGAAGTGAAATAAATCTGTACTAATAAATAAAATTGAGGTGCCTATTTGCAATCTTTAACAGCTTTTCACTGATTCTAATATGGAAGTATATCGACACTTCCATCAAAAAATCTATTTATAAAATTTTTGCCTGTCTGACCGTCTATTTGTTTCGGTTAAGCTTTGAAACGGCTGGACCGATTTTGACGGGAATTTAACTCAGAGATAGCAAATGTTATAAGGAGTAACTTAGGCTACTTTTGAAAAATATTAATGTTAATTAATATATAAATTTAAAAAAAAAATCCCAAAAACAAAATTGAAATAGTCAACAATATACGATTAATTTAGGGAACGGGTAAACAGTCTATAATTTTTTTTTTTTCAAGTTAACGCGGGTAAAACCGCGGGGCATAGCTAGTAACAGATCTATTATGTTACTTATTTCCCAACAATGTGGAAATATGTTCTAAAATAATAAACTATACGAAAATATTTACGCCCTGAACATTTGAAATCTTTCCTTAGAAGTCATGCCACTCACCATATGCCATACTAAACCATATGGCATCAAGTGCCATAATCACATAAATCGATTTAGCCTTAAATATGTAACAAATAGACAAAATTACTTTCGCTATTATGATATAAATATTACTATGAATTATATAAAAAATGTTATATATCGCCCAAAAATATGATTATTATGTGAAAGAGATATTTGAATAAAATTTTATGAGTTCCACGTTCGCCTCGTTTGTGACTTGATTGAATATCATATTAAAAGTAATCGTTTACAAAATTATAGTACAACTTATATTTATTATATATTGAAAAACATATTTATAACAATCCTTTTTCTTAGCTACTCGCTCTTGGCAGTTTTTAGCTTAATTCCTAACCTAACCTAACCTAACCTTCGTTTTCTATGTATTGATACGTGTAGCAAAAACTTTACACCCCTTTTTAGGAAAGTTGTGCAGACGGAGGGGTATATAATTTCGCGCACTTATATAAACATAGAGAACGAGTGGAGAATGCTAATATATATATTTTTAGTATACATAACAATACATTAAATCAATAAAATAACATTATATACATTACGATGTATTTGACACGCACACACATATAAAATCTATTAATTATTGTTTAATTCAATTCTTTGGTTATTGGCTTTTAGTTGCGTTGTTTATTGTTAGTCTGTGGTCAAATTGAGAATAGATTATAAAATAATATTGTTTGTCTTTACTAAACGTCAAACAGAATCATAATTAATTAAATTATTTCATTAATTATGGTCGAATTTCGACCAATCGGCGTCCAGTATTATTAAATAAAATATTCTTCTCAAATTAGAAAAAAAAAAATGAAATTTAATCGCGTTAGGTTACCCGGGCTGCTTAATTCTGCCCTAATCGACTTTATCTTGGGTCCGTCAAGTGCCTCATTATCGAAACAAGGGAACTCGAACGCGTTCCGAGGGCCTTCGAGAACTTTCTATTGGACCAATTCGGAGCCTTGCTCCTTTAAAGCGTTACAAATTTTTGAATTTATGATTTTTCATGTGGTTTCGCGAGGGATAAAAACCCGGTAAAGTGTGATTCGAACTAAACATACCAAAGGTTTTCATATATATGGACGCTGATAAGCAATACTATGTCAAGCCACACGGACTTCATTTTGAGAAAATGGCGTCTAATATAAGATATGCATAGTTATATAATATTGGCTACTCCCTCGCGGTTTCACTAGCATTTATGTTTACTGACTCATTCCTATGAATCGTAGCGTGATGTAAGATACCCTATAACTATCCTTAATAAGCGAGCTAACTAACTTCACTAATTCCAGAGACTATCCAATACAATCCAACAAACAATCGAATCTTTCCTCTTGAAAATATTAAAATTAAAATCAAAATATACTTCATTCAAGTAGGCCTTTGAAGCAATACTGAATCGTCAAAACAAACAAAAAATATTTAAATTAATGAAAAGCTACCACCGGTTCGGAATGTGGTTTCTACCGAGAAAAACCAGCAAGAAAATTGGTAGTTAATCTTTTAAATTTTTTGTTAAAACATACATTTTTATATTACGAATATATTAAACATCCGGAATGAAATCCACGCATCAGTACCATTTATATAATCTTACAAAGAATAATATGCTTTAGCTATTAACTATTTTTTAACATACGATTTAAATGTATTCATTGAAAACTGCAAAATATTCTTGTCATAGGAAACATTAACTTTTCGAAGTCGAATTAGTGAAGATCATTGATTATTCTTATTTTTCTTTCTCAGCGGGAAGTCGGTGGAGTGGTGGCAGACCAACCTCAGCCTCCGCGCCCTCAAGAGACTCAGGAGGGATGTGAGAGAGACCACAAAGTACATAGAAACAGCACTGGTCATAGACAAGGCGATGTTCGACAGGAGAAACGGGAGCACGCGATCTGAGGTCGTCCACGACGCTATACAAGTCGCCAACATTGCTGATCTGGTAAGAAAAATCATTACCTTCAGACTAACCAATATCTATGTATAGAAGGAAACGATTATGTAGGCTTGTATAAATATACACTACAGTTCTAAACTTCTAGTACTTCGTGAAATAATATTTATCAAGCTCAATTTTTTTATGGTAATGATTCTAGATTAAGAAACTTGACGACCGCTCTGGTGTAGTGGTGCTGAATGTATGTACCTTTAACACCGATGGTTGCGGGTTCGATCCCCGCTCGCAGATATTTATAGTTGTATAAATATTTGTTCCTAGGTCTGGGTGTTTGTCCTTGTGGGTCTCCCCACCGTGCCTCGGAGAGCACGTAAAGCTGTCGGTCCCGGTTGTTATCACAATCACCTGATAATTATCGTTACTCGTAGTAGGGAAATTATTCTAGTCTAAATGGTTACTGGCTTGCCCTCAGGGGTTGCGGAGGTCAGATGGCAGTCGCTCTGTGTAACTCTGTGTAATCAGTAACTCGTCAATATCTGGACTAGAATAGAAAGCAGACCCTGGTATAACCAGGAAAAATGCTAGGGAGATGGTAATGATTCTAGATTAAGAAATGTACCGAAACTATTATCCTGCTATTATAAACGCGACATTTATGACGATGATGTTTGGCTTTCACGCAAATTAAACTACGAAATAGTTTTCATCAAACTTGTTTTCACTTAAAGTAACTAACTTATAAACAGATTTTCTAGGTTTAACATTTATGAAACTGAATTAAAAAACAGTTTGATTCAGTTTATGTACTTTTAAACATCGATTCTGCTAACGCTGGTAAATTTTCCAACTCGTGCTCAGTTGAAACCTTATATAGTCTTACTTGAATATATGTATGTATCAAACATAAAATGGAAATAGAACTTTCAGTAAATAAAAATTTTATAAAAGCCCTATCGTACAGACAGACAGACCTTCGCCTGTGTATAAATAAGAATTATGCCAACTTACAACTTTTGACCCTTTTTAGCCTATACATATTATAGCCTATATTTCATCTTACATATTAGGCTTAGTATTGTAAAGTTTCATCAAAATCTGCTTAGTAATTGTTGCGTGAAAGTCAAACACTCATCCATCGTCAAAAACCGTCGCACTTGTATTAACATAACATTTTTATTACATCTTAATCTAGAATCATTACCATAAAAATATGCTTGGTTAAAATTGCTTCACGAAATACTCTTCCTCGTAAAAAAATAATTGTGGTGTTACAACAAAGCTTAGGTACAGGAAATGAATCAGAAAAGTGTACAAAATGCTGGGTTTGTCGCTAAATCACTTCATTCTCAGACGGGGGAAGATAGTATGATAGGGGAGCACGCGATATTTGTATTAATAATAAATAAATAAATAACGCATCACACTCAACGGCCCCCATTAAGATCTCATGACCTTGTGTTGTGGGTCCGGAAACACTCACAACACTAACACAAACACCCAGACCACGACAAACATTTGTATGGTCAATACCAACGTTTGCCGTGAGCGGGGATCGAACCCGCGACCGTTAGTGCTTTAGTCAGGTGCAGTGACCATTGCGCCAACGCGTCTGTGTTAATATCATTTTCATACTATTTGACGTTAAATATCTGTACCCATTTCCAACTTTGACAAACTTATAGATTGACTTGTCGGCTCAAAGATAAACTTATCTTGTTCATATCACAATCGTAATAAAATCTTTTTTAAATTGCCCTACGTTTCCACGAAGTTGCATCCGTTGTGGTTACGAGCTGACTAAAATATACGCTTGTCTGTAATAATTAGTTGTTAACTGGTTGCTAGGCAATGTGCTAGGTACTCTTGGTACATTTTGGTCACAAAATCTATTAGCTTATAACATATCTATATTTACAAAGTAAAATGAATATTTGCGGTTATTTGTATAAGTGACGTAAAAAAACGTAAAACAATAATAAGAAAATAACGAAATAATTAACACAAAGCTTCAAACGTATCAAAATAAAACATAAAGATGTTTTCGAAATGATAATTTTTTTTTGATATGTACGTAAGTAAACATTAAGATCTCAGTCGGAGCCCTTTCAACAAACACGAAGCGGAGCCTCATAGTTCCCAACAAAGGAATCCCATAACACGGGGTCCTCTCCACATTCACGCAAGGGCCTTTATGGACACGGCTTAACAACCAACATTTACTTTACATGCAATGATATTTAATACCTATAGATGCCTACCTTTATATTATCTCTAAACTAAGACGTAGATCTGTACCCATTTCTAACTTTGACAAGCTCGTCAATTGACTTTCGAAATTGAATTCTTTGTTTTGTGGCTTTTAGTTGCGCCAATTATACACATTACTTCCCCAATGTCAGTGAAGAAAAGACGATGGAGATTCGATGAAGTCGAGAATCCAACCTAGAATTAAACTCGGAAAACAAAAAAAATGTGTGAATTTTACTATTAGTTCTTAACCTATAACATTACAAATATAATTAATTAAGACACGTTTGCCTGTTGGTAACTGGTTGCTAGGCAACGTTGTCCAAAATGTTCAGTATTCTGGATACCATATCTATAGCTACTTATATATTATGTATCACAACCAAATGTTCAACTTTCTTTTATTAATATGTCCGCCATATTTTTTTAACAATTCGATTAATTCACTTTAACATTAATATTTGCAGTGGTTTTCCCAAATAATAATAGGTAAAGCAAATGCTTATATATAATTTTCATTATTACTTAAATTGAACACTAGAAAAAGTAATAAATATTTCGGGTTTAGTTCAAAATAAATATAGTATTTTGAGTTTCATTACTTTTTTTTATAATTAAACGTCTAAGATCGTTAAGCATTTGGACGCGTAACGCACACAAATCTACGAACAATATGTTTTAGCCAATTTGGGGGGGGGCGAGGTAATCAATACATTGCACACATACTCAAAATCATTTTATATCATTACGAACACACGAAAAAGAAAACATTAACACTAGTACATAATGTAGACAATTATATGTCAAATACGTTACGCATACAAGAATTGTATAATACTATTTGGAATTGGTTCTATTTAAATAAGACTCGTGAAATAAGTACAGTATTTTGAGTTAATTCAGAAATGTTTTATTATAAAAGGTGTCAAAATTCCAAATTTTTTACTAAATTAAGTTGTATTTTTTATTTATCAACCAACTTCAGAAAATAATGGGGTCACAATTCGTAGTTTATAGTAGTATAGTAATTTGTAAGAGTATTCGTAGTTTTTTAAAACGTTTTTTTTTACCTTAGAACTTCGTTATTTCTTAACCGAATTAGAAAAATTTCTTACTTGAAAGTGAAAGATTAATCCCATAATATTTTTATCAAATCAATATAACTTGAATTAATATCATTCGAACAAAAGAAATTGCGTCTTTAGCTTTTGAAGTCATTTAATTAAAAAAAGTCTATAATATTAATTCAAGTTTGACGAAAACCAACGTAAGTATCCGCTAAAACTTCACCAAATAAACATCTTATAAAAAGTAATGAATAAAATTATAAACGAACGAATCGTTACCGATCTATGAATATTTGATCAAAAACCTCACCCGAGTGGAATTCGTTTTAAAAGAGACGCGAATTCGCATTTGCGATTCCGATGAAGAAAAAATTCTGTTCAAACTCGATGCGGGCTCCTCAAACTTTCTTAGTGTAGTACCTACGCTAACGAGCGGGAACTTCATACATTAGCGGTACAATATCTGCTTGAAATTTGTACTCCTTCACAGGGCCGGACTCTAAAGTCTGAAGACCCTGGGGTAATGAGGGAGTGGAGCCCTAAACATTTTCGATTAAAATAAACAAATTTTCGTTGGTAGTGAAATTAAACTTTTAATCGAGGCTCTTTTATGTATCGATACTATACGGATTAAAATGGACAATGTCGAAAGGAATAAATAATGCTTTTATTTATGACAAACATTGGAGACATATTTGTAATAGTAAATACAATAATATATTAAATATTAAAACTAATATATGAAGAGAAAAAGATAACATAATAGCCTATTTTATTAATTCCTTTTAACTAATAACTATTAATAAACGAATTGTGTTTTAAAAACATGATCAGAGAAGATAAAACCTAAAAATAAGTATAAAAAATTATTTTAACAAAGTTAAAAAAAAAACATCTAATAACGCATCTGCTAAGGTAAATATTTGCCTTAATAATCTTATATTATAAATCACCATGGCTGTAGCCTCCCTCCCCTAAATCCGTCCCTGCTCCTTCAGCCGACTTATCGTCAGAACTTCATAAGTTTAATGGCGAGTTTACACGTGTTCCTGTTAAGAACACGTAAGAGACGGTGCAGCTTGTACCAGTTATTGCTTGGAAGTCTGCTGCGTGCCGTGGAAAGTTTCTAGAACATTCTCGAGAATTCCTGGAATCATTGTGCCTTTTTTGTATTTAATTGAACTAGAATTAAAACATCGAGCTCAAATAAATCGTGACACGCATAACTTATTCGACGTTATACATATGTACGTGTAATCAAAATTAATTAATTAATCGAAAAGATATCTTGATAATTGAATTGAAGTTTATATAGAGAAGGGAGAAGAATGCTTATACATATTTTTAGATTATGCTTAAAAATTACATTAAATGAATAAAAAAAAACATTATACCTACCTTTCCATATATTTAACACACTCGCGCTCATATACTCTTTTGTTTATCGCTTAAGTCAATCTTGAAATTGGTTGAAAATTTAATGAGCTACGGTCAAATTCCGACCGCTAGACGATCACTAGTAAAAATAAATAACTAACTAACAAGCAGACAGACTTATGTTAAGCGATCAACGTCGATCATTGCAACACCACAAGACAAATTCTTTGCCAGCTTACATAGGAATAAAGGGAATAGGGAAGTAAGAAAAGAATTGGGAGATGTAGTTAGGTTTCCGACTCTCTCACTCACCCTTCAGCACAGCTATACAATCTACTTGCACGCCGATTGTAATAAATATTATTTAATCCGCAGTATTTCCGCACACTCAACACCCGCGTGTCTCTGGTCTACATCGAGTCCTGGCAGAGCGCGGACCAGGCGGACATCGACCGGAAGCAGGACATCACCAGGGCGATCCAGAAGTTCAGCGATTACAGCGCCAGGAAGCTGTTTAAGATCGAGAAGGACACCACGCAGCTATTATCGTTAGTATTAACTACAAAATTATTATATAATTATTATTTTAGGACCAACAGTTCCCCACCGCTTCGCCCGCGTACACAGGAATTTAATACCTTACAAACTTTCAACCCTCTTTTTAACCCGTTAGGCGATAGATTTTCAAAAATTCTTTCTCAGTGCACACTTACAACACTTAAGGAACAATTATCCAAAGTTTTATGGTTCTGGTCCTATTTTGATTATTTATTTCTCATATATTATATAAAGTCACGTCCTGCGAACGTGCAACGTTCGAAGACGAACCTTGTGCGCATTACGAACTGAAGATACGAGTATCCAAGGTAGCAAAGGCACACACAGCAGGCACGCGATGTGTTCGGGAAACGGGTTTTTTGGCTGTTTTTTGCACGTAAATATATCCAAAAGTGTCCATACGACATCCCTAAATCCACCCAAACTGCACTGCTTCATGCCCTCGAGCACAATATAACTTGCACGCTAACTACTCGCTAACCAATCGTAAACATGCCCAAGGGTGTCCATATTATATTCCTGAGATGCACGTGAAACGCACGCTTTGTACAAGTGCGCAGATTTAAACGCTTAACCAAAAAGTTTACTCCTGCTACAGAAAACAGATTACGTAACTATATGAATGTTTAAGTACACTTCGAATAACGGAGAAAGGAATCTAGTGGAGCTTAAGACATCTTCCTTTAATTGTACGTCTACATTTCTATATCTCTCAGAGCGTAGTCGTCTCCGCTGAGACGTTCGCTAAAAGACACGTTAATTATTATTACGCTAAAATTACACTTGTAAGTTCTACTCTCGTAATTGATATAAAACAATTTTCGACAGAAACGTTGGTGCAGTGGTCACTGCAACTGATTATAGCGCTAATGGTCGCGGATTCGATCCCCGCTCGCCGCAAATGTCTGTATTGGCCATACGGATGTTTGTCATGGTCTAGGTGTTTGTGTTAGTGTTGTGTATGTTTCCGGTTGTGTAGGGGACACAAGGTCACAAGATCTAAATGGGGGCCGTTGAGTGTGATGCGTCCATTTATTTATTAAAACAACTCTGTAACCTGGTAACAATATCCGGAACGATAAGTTAGTAGTAGTTTTGCTCAAACATTTGATCGATAATTTCTTATCCTTCTTATAAGTAAAAAATATATTATAAGTAACCTTACGAAAGCTGTTATTGTCAAAAATAAAGGCATTGAAAGTAAATTTTCTCGGGTATAAACTAATGACCAACTGTGAATCTTTATGAAAGTCTGAGGACAATATTTACAAGTATAATTCTCGTCTTAAGTTTTAAACATCTGAAGCAAATTAAAATAAACGTATAGTGAATAGACTGAAAAGAAAAGTATGAAACTTTTCGGTTCGGAATATAGATTCCGCTGAGAAGAACCGGCAAGAAACTCAATAGTTAAAAAGCTTGATAAAAACTTATATTATGTTTTTATTGCAAATTTTCTAAGCTACAAATTAAATAACTAATAATTTTTCAATAACATTGACCGTTAAAAAGATATTCGCAAAAACTGTAGTTTGTGACCACAGACCTCGAGTTTTTAGCAGCGCACAGATTTAAAGGGACTTTTGCGATTTTGATTGAAACAAAGAAGTATAATGACAAAAAAATCAGTGTTATGGATGCTAAAGTTTTTTTCTGAGTCTTCCAAAAGTCAAAAAATTTTCCAAAAGTCCATATTTTTCTTCTTTATTCCCTGCAGTATAACAACATGGCGACTATATATACCCCTATTGTAAGATCATACCGTTGAAGTCTTTTCTAAAACTGTTTTCTGATTACATCAATTAACGTTATCGCATTTCGGAATAACGGACTTCATAATCCAAACTTATATTATAAACGCAAAAGTTACTTTCTGTCTAAACTAACTGCCTACTAAAACATCTGAGCTACTAGTAAATTTTCGTATCTAAATTAAAATCCCTTTTTAATATCTCTCTATATTTTAAAACAAAAGATTTATGTGCATTTTGTCGTATCTATAAACGTTTTGATGATAAACTAATTGATCTGCTAATAGAATAAATTTTAGCTTCGTAATTCAAATGAAACTTGTTTTAAACGACTTTGTCGATAGATGGCGATAACAGTCAACGGGCCGGATGTCCCGTCATAATTTGCCTGTCGGCGTTTAAGATCGACGCGATTATTTTACGTGTTTTAAATTGTATATAGACTTTCTACTAAATTCTTTTTATTAGTAAAACTTTATGTATGCGAACCGAGATGGCCCAGTGGTTAGATCTCGTCGATCGAAACTGATGATCGCGGATTCAAACTCTGGCTAGCACAGCTGGTTTCTCAAGTGCTAAATTTGTGATTAAATTCATCTCGAGCTCAACGGTGAAGGGAACCATCGTGAGCAAAGGGAGAAATTCTGACAAATGTACATCCGCCAACCCACAGTGGAGCAGCGTGGCGGATTAAGCTCTAAATCCTTCTCCTTAATAGGAGAGGAAGCCTTTATCCAACAGTGGGAGGGACATTTACCTTGTGCTATAAACTTTATGTATTTAATAAAAACTGCGTTACGACTTGAACACCTAATATAACTTCAAATTAGTTTCACTAATCCACAATAATGCGTATTTACTTAATTATTATGTTTTTTAATGATATTTATTAACTATAGATACTTTACGTACATAATATTTCAAGTTTGGAGTCTTGTTTACACGACTGCATCATGCGCGATTTCGGACTTGCCTCGTGTTCAGACTAACACACGTGAAACGAGGTATATTATTTAACGTTAAAAATCTGTACCCTTTTCCAACTTTGACAAGCTTGTCAATTGACTTGTTAGTCCAAGGAGTGAGTGTACTCACCTGTCATATACAGTCGCTAGCCAGTTGTAAGCCAACATCGTTCGAAATGGTAGGAATTCTGGGTGCCAGAATCCATGAGCTTATTCAGGATCGTCTTTAATATATGAGAGGCCCCAGGCACACTAGCAAAATGGGGCCCTTATGACTTTGATAGACGTATAATATTCACAAAAAAATCTTTATTGATAGAAGAGTATCCTGCAAATTTTAAGAGGGAAAAAATAATCAATCACTTCTCCATAATCTCATGGGAACTATAGGGCCCCCATCGATCGCAAGGCCCAGGGTCCAGAGGGCCCAGTGGAAAAGAGGAGCCTGAGCTTATAAGATATCTTTAATTATGTAATGTTATTGTATGTTTATATAATAAGACTTGTAAAATTAAATGTACTAATAGTTGATACAAATAAAAATACTCATATCAAAGCAATATCAGATGAACGAACACGAATAAATTGCTGAAATGATGATTTTAATATCAAAAGAATATGAATATCTAAATTGCTTCATATTACACGTAATGAAGTATTTCAAACATCTTATTGCTTTTAATATAATATAATATTACAATACATAATAATTCTACAGTCAATTTGTACATATATTATGTCCGATTTCTATGAGTCCAAAATGTTTCAGATGTTTTTCATTACTTTACACCTGAAAGAATTACAGACAGTGCCTTTATTTTTGACAGCTAAAACTTCCGTAACCTAGGTAACGGTTACCAGGTAACGGAGTTGTTTTCGTCACATATGATAGTAAAACTTAGAAATGTAATTCTCGCCTTACGTTTTAACTTCTGATATAACAACTCATAAGGCTTTTAAGAGTCGTCTGAAACTGTTAAATATTTTGAAACATATACACAGATAAAAATATAGAACAAGGACTTCCTGTATAAGATTGCGAACAATTTTTTTCAAACGGAAAGATGAGTATCAAACTGCTTTATTGTTCGGATATACACGTCAGTATCAAGAGCTCTCCGCTAGTAGCGAGGGTTGTCGACGCACCAATTAATTGGATGCTGATAAGCAATAATCTGTCAACCCACAAAAAATAAGATTCGGAGATATTGATGTATTCCGACATGCGTCAAGTACGGAAATTTTTTATTTAATGAAAAATAATTCTATATTTTGTATTATGCAATGATCTCTAATGTTTGAAAAACTTATTATTTAGATAAAACGATTTGCTATACTAATCAGATTTTAATTCTTGACACCTTTTATCAAAACACAAAAGAACAGATGGATATATGTACATATGTAAAATATATATTTCTTCAAACAAAATTAAGAATAGGTTTGACATATTTAAACCCTATTTTCTCAAGGAGAGTTGCAGTCAAGTAGCTTTTCTCAAAAATACACCCCTATACCGAATTTTGATTTCTATTTCATTTTTCCTATCAAACAAGAGTACAATCAGCAGGCTAGTTACGGTGAACTACTACTATTGCAATGCGATACATTTTGATAGTTAAATTGTAATGTTTGTCTAAAACGAAACAAATTACTCTCAATATGTAGCGATAGCAATAGTTCCGCATTGTAACCCTCCAGAAGTTTCACCCCTTGTCACGTTTACCCTTTATTTCTGCCAATCATCAAAATATAAAAAATGTGTACAGCAAAAAATACGACCTACTTTTCGTTTCGCTAACTTATTCAAATGTTGCCAGCCCTAAATGTACCTATTTTTTGTGCCATTGTAGCGGACATAACCCAAATATGTCAGTTCTGTAAGCCTGTCTAGCTGTGTCCGGGTGAAAAACTTATATTATAATGGTGCGTCCAGACTATATTACATCATTAACTTTTTAAAAAGCGACCGACTTCAAACGCAAAATACGTTATTTTCCGTTTACTTGAGTGACATTCTTATAAGAGTTATCTATATATATACATATATATATTGGCTGACACTATTCACTAACTGATCGATCGACGCAGAGCCTAAACCTCTGGGTATAGAAACACAAAATTTTGCACAAATGTTCTTTAAATGACGTGAGGGTGCACTAAGAAAGGATTTTTGAAAATCCATCCCCTAAGGGGTTAGAAAGAGGGTTGAAAGTTTGTTACTTGTTCAATTCCTAAGTACACGCAGGCAAAGCGGAGCGAACCTGCTAGTTTGATTTATTCTTTATTGCACAGTAAGTATTAGAAATATTTTACATGTAACATTGCTTTTACAAAGGTGGACTTATTTTTATAAGAAATCTCTTCTAGCCAACTCATAGCAGTCAGAAATAGGGTTATATGGCAGGTATATAAAGTAAACAATAAAGAACACTACTTAAAAACAACCAATGAGACTAATTTAAATACTTAATACTTTTAGTCGAGACCCTCCCTCCCATGATCACCCACTGAGTGGACATGTTATATAGCAAAAGATTTACAACATTTTACTGAATCTGAACGCAGCCTTACATTATCCCACATTTTATTATTTCCTTCGACGCAATATATTTATGTTTTTGTAAGGATGTTTTAATATTGCTCCCCGAGGATTATTTGGGTCCGACTATTTACAATATCGTCTCAAATATAATATAATTTGCTAGCCTTTGTCGATAGAATTATTGATAAAATGATTTTCATTCGTCCTATTCTGTTAGCTTATGAATTATCTGATGAATAGATGATTATGTAATAAAATATAAGTTTATTAGCGTAATTTTCTATTTGTAATAATGATTAATTGGTAAAGTGGTTACTGGTAATAATTTCTCAAATAAATGCGGGTTTTAAAGTCAAGGTGCGCTTAAAATAAAAAGCTTAGAATACGTCACCGCGAATTGGTGCTTGTACATCTACCACATGCAGGTTTCCCCACTATGTTTTCCTTCACCGCCGAGCAAAAAAACAGTCTTAACTTAATCTGCTCTTACTACTGTTTATTAATTTATAAGATTCATTTACACCATCAGAATTATAATCATTATACAATTTTCAGTTAAATTATTAATGAGGCTTATTTTATAAATGAATTAACATTCCATAATCCAGACCGTATTTGGATGCTGATAAGCAATAATATGTCAACCCACACAAAGTCAAATTCGGAGATATTGATATATTTTGATAGTGCATCACCTATTTAACATTATTCAATAAAAAAATAAAGTCATATTAACTAAATAAGTACGGAAAAAAGATTTTTAATTCATTGTTTCGAATTTCAAGGTAGTTCCATATTTTGTAATTTTTACGATAATCTCATATATTTAAAAAACTTTTTAATATATTAAATATATCATTTGCTTTTAATACATTACACTTTTTATCAAAAAAGAAAAGAAATTATGGATAAATACTTATTCAAACAAATGTATTAAGAATAGGTTCGATATCTTTAGACGCCATTTTCTCAAAATGAAGTTCGTGTGACTTGACACAGTATTGCTTATCAGCGTCCATTTAGTTGCCATTACCAACTTTTCATGTGTTTATAAATTCATAAAATATCTTTCTCTAACTATACACTATTAACTTTTTAGCGGCCTGACCTTCCCTGGGGGTGAGTCCGGGATATCAGTACCCGACACAATGTGTACGCCGAAGTCGGTGGGCATCTCCGTGGACACCAACACCTATGAGCCTCATCTATTGGCTGGAACTATGGCGCATATGATCGGACATAATATTGGTGAGTCTACCTACTTATAAATAAATTGTATAATTTAGATATGAACCCCCGACCTAAAAAGAGGGGTGTTGTAAGTTTGTCGTGTGTCTGTCTGTGGCACCGCAACTCCTAAACGGGTGAACCGATTTGGATGTAGTTATTTTATTTGAAAAAGCGTTTTCTAGCGATGGTTCTTGGATATGTTTTAACAAAATCGGTTCAGCCATTTCAAGATTATAAGTACTTTTTGAGTCGACGATTTTTTTAATTTTATATTTTTGGCTTTATATAATTCCATGTGGTTACGTAAAAGAAAAATACAATTTTGTTGGCCTGTTTTTTAAAATATTTTCGTCTAAATAAGATTAAAAATTATTTGTTATTCTTAAGTCAATGTGCTCATTTATGCGTTATTGAAGCCATAAAGAATTGTTTGTTGGCATTTCCTTTTATCTAAACTTCGAAATGATTGAAATAAAATTGACAGGACTGTTACCGAAGGATCTTAAAAATACTTTTTTGCCATAAGATTTCATTTCCATAAAAATTACTTATATTTGCGTTATAGTGACAAGAGATTTTATAATATACGTAGAATGTATATGTATATCTTAATTAACTGAGTGAAGGCAGAAATAAAATGTATTTCATATAAATGGTATCATAATTGAGTCAAGATGAAACGCTACCCTACAAATAAATGTTTATGAGATTTCGCCGAGGCTGCTCGTCGTATAACATCATGTTTAAATATACAAATTGAATTTTTCTACCTGTGTTCGTACTGAGATTAATATTTTTATATCGTCTTCAATTTTATGAATTCTTTATTAAAACATTTTTTTTGAATTTTCCTACTAGTCCTATTATAAATGTTAAAAATAATAAGTAATCGTTCTTAACAAGCTTTTCAAGAACTAGTAATATTTATAACGTAATATACACTTCTAATTACAAATGGACGCTGATAAGCAATACTGTGTCAAGCTACACGGAGTTCATTAGGAGAAAATGGCGTCTAAAGATGTCAAACCTATTCTTAATAAATTTGTTTGAAGAAATATATATCCATTGAATCTTTTCTATTTTGATAAAAGGTGTAATGAATTAAAACTAGATTGATATATTTAATGCATTATTTAATAATTTTTTCTCATATATTTGGAGCTTATTGTTATTAAATATTAAATTTTAAAATACAGACCGAACTTGAAATTCGAAACAATTAATTAAGAAACCTTTTTCCGTACTTATTTAGTTTATCTCACTTATTTTTTTTAATAATGTTAAATATCTGAAATATATCAATATCTCCGAATTTGACACTTTGTGGGTTGACATTATTGCTTATCAGGATCCAAATATATTCACATCTAAAACTACTTATAATTGCAATGAAATATTTAGTCCTTATCACATAAATTTACAAACATGACCTTTATTTCAATCAAGGTATGGGCCACGACGATGGCCGGGAGAGCTGCTGCAAGGACTGGCACGGCTGCATCATGGCCCAGTCCATCGTGGGCCTGGAAAACGTTCAGCCCTACAAGTTCTCCGATTGCTCAAAGAATGATTATATAAACGAATTACGTATTGGACAGGGATTGTGTTTGCTCAATAAGCCTAATGAGGTAAGACATTTCAGATACCTAAAATCGAACATTTGAATGAATAATGAATGATAATGGATCGAACGAAATTAAACAGATTATTAAAATTTATAATCATGAATGGATAAGATAAATAAATTGAAATAAAGAACGGCAAAAATAACAAAACTGAATGAATGATTGAGTGAATGAATGAAATAATTTTAACAATAAATTAGTATAATAGGACCGGATTGAAGATCAATATTATATGTTATCATTGAATAAGAAGTAATTAGGGAATGATATTTTCTTGAACATTTAAATTTTGTTTAAATACGTTATTTATGTTCCAATCATTGATTCCAATTAGAAAAAAAAGGTTTTGTTGAGGAAAAAAAACTACTTACTTAAACATATAAGTAAAATCAATTACTTAAAACACCCAAAATATAAAAAAAATAAATTTAATCTATATTAATATTATAAAGCTCAGGAATTTCAGGAACTGATTCTAATTGAAAAATTATTTTAGTGTTAGATAGTTTATTTATCGAGGAAGACTGTAAGCTATATATCACATCACGCTACGACTCATAGGACCGGAAGCAGTAACCATAAGCTTAAGAGAAACCTCAAGGAACAACTAGTTTAACAAATAAAAACACAATAGAAGAACCTGAAAGAATTAAAAGAAATATATAAAGCATATTATTCTGTACAAGATTGTATAGATGATAATAATGGACGGATGTAGTATAACTGGATTTCATACAGATGTTTAATATAAACATTTGTTATTTTTAAACGTATATACTTAATAACACAATTTTAAAAGTACCTATCAAGTTTCTTGCCGGTTCTTCTCGGTAGAATCTACATTCCGAACCGGTGATAGCTTTTCCTTAATTTAGGTACTTTTTAGGGTTCCGTACCTTAAAAGGAAAAACGGAACCCTTATAGGATCACTTTGTTGTCCGTCTGTCTGTCTGTCTGTCTGTCTGTCTGTCTGTCTGTCTGTCTGTCTGTCTGTCTGTCTGTCTGTCTGTCTGTCTGTCTGTCGGGATGTCAACCCTTTTTTCTCAGAAATGCATAGACGTATCATGTTGAAATTAATATCATATACTCAAGTCTACGATGACATGCGGCCGTGAAAATATTAAAGTTCTAAGTCAACGCAATCAAAAGATAATGGAAAATATGTCGTATATTTTGACCATTTTAGCGTTTTCGCAAGGGAATCAAAACCTATAGGGTACTTCCCATTGACCTAGCACGATGAAATTTGGTAACAATTTTTTATCAACGTCAAGTACTCAGAGTTGTAATTACTAAGAGCTGTGAAAAAATCAAACTTCTAAGTTAACGCAATCAAAAGATACGGTCATTTATACCACATATTTTAAGTATGATAGCGTTTTTAACGTTTTCGCAAGGGAATCAAAACCTATAGGGTACTTCCCATTGACCAAGCATTATGAAATTTGGCCAGGAGCAAGGTCCTTTAGTATACATAAAGGAAAAAATCCGAAAACTGTAAATTTCTGTTCGTGTGTCTGTCAGTCTGTACGTCTGTCTTTCAACCTTTTTCTCAGGAACGCGTAAATGTATCAAGTTGTAAATTGATCAAGCGGAAAATATATTAATCTTAGAATTAAAATTATATGTACTTGTAACAAATTAACATAGAAGTTGACCATGGTCAAAAAAACAATTTTACAAACACTGAGAAGAAATTTGTATCAATACGAAAACATTAAAAAGCAGCAAACCTTTATAAACAACGCAATGCAATCTATATATCGCAGCTAACAAAATGATAGCGCGATGCAGCGTACAGCTAATGCCATCTATTACAACATTATGACATTAACTGTGATATAATTCTGCTCGATTAATAAAATTTTTTATTTTAATTATTATTTAAACGCGCTAAAAATAATAAAATAAACTTTTCATTTCAAAGTTTTATCGTCGATTTATAACGTCATTACGTAATTAACATTCAATATAAGAGCTTCACGCGATTTGATTTAAGTACTCGTATTGACTTAGTACGAAAATTTTAAAATTAAATTAAAACAGATCGAGTTATTTAATTTACTTATTTATCTACACATATAAGTCTTCTGGTTATTAGTAATATAATTAGTTATTTATAAATAAACAATTAGTTTTTTTCGAATTAAGGACTAATTATTTTCGTCTTGGCAACACTAATATATATTTCGATATTTTGATTGATAATGTAAATCTAAATATTTTACGAACGTAGTGCAGGGGTAGTGGAGTGTAGTAGAATATAAATAAAAATAAAACGAGAATAAAATATAATATAATTATGTTGTTAATGTCAAAGTCAACAAGTTAGTTCATTGAAATTGTCAAGAGATGGCGCTAGGTGTATCCTGAATCACGCTATAACTTTTTTTTTTGAAAGTATAAGGTGTATTAGTACTTAAAATAAAGTTTTGTGTTTCCATGGATTGCATCCATGATCGTGTTTTAAATTAAAGTGCTCCTAAGTAGTTTCAAAATAATTTTTGGGACGTGGTCCATATTTACATAATATTTGATTATATTTAAGCGACTTCTAAAAAGGAGTGTTTTCAATTCGACCTTGTATTTAATTTTTTTTTATGTTTGTTCGCCGATTACGCCGCCATTTGGGTACCGATTTTCAAAAATTTTTTTTTGTTTGAAAAGGTATACTTCCAAGGTGGTCCCATTGTCTTCAGGTCAGGATCAGATGATGGGATCCTGGAGAAATTGAGGGAACTCCTCAAATATTATAGGCAAGCGTATACCGATTTAGGTATTTTTGATAGTAACTTATGTTGGAACTGATGATGAAGACCACAAATGGCGTAGATGGGTTAGTCTTATATAGTTTTCTATAAGTTTGTACGGAACCCTCGGTGCGCGAGTCCTACTCGCACTTGACCAGTTATTGTTTGTTTCGACGATTCAAAAGTGCTTTTAAAAGCCTACCTTAATAAAGTATTTTTTGATTTTGCTGATTTTGAGACCAAACCATTAAGAATCTTCTTGTAGCTGGTATATTCTACTCGAATTATCGCCATCCATATTGGAATATCTTTCGTCACAAATTGCATCGTAAAATCTACTAAAGGTGTATGAAGCCGGAATATACTTCATGGGCATTATCAAAAGGCACCTCATTGTTTGAGAGGCGAATAGAAATTTTCACGTTATGCATTCTTGGCACCGGCAAAATTCCTGTTAACGAAGTAAAGTATGCCAACAGCTTACCGGTTCAAATGAACTTTGGGTCTATTACTAAGCTCGTAAGAACCTTTTAGTCAATTTCATCCACTAAGCTCACGCTTTGTTGGAATTTCCGTGAAATATAATTTTAATTGATGAGAATCTAAATTTAATGATGATATCATCATCATGTTGTATAAAATTTTCTTTATAATTAAAATAATAACTGAATTAATCTGACCTAAGTTTTTGTAATTAAAAATACGTCCCGTTTATATAGCTCTCACGTCAGCTCAGCTCGAGGTTAAGATGAAACATTTTCAAAAGATACTTTATATTTCTGACGCCAGTCACGTAACAACGAAATTTCTTAATTCCTGCCCTAGTCCGTGAATCCATCCGAACAGCACGTTTAACCATCCATTCCACACAATTCAATAAACTTCCGGAGACGCACTTATAATTGGTACAAGCGCGGGAGTTACTCGACACCTCCATAAAACCACAATCCGAGAAGTTCAACCGGCTCGAACAACACAACTTTTCAACTCTGACGTCATCCGCACTCGACTCCAGCCATTAACACGGCGGGCATTCGAATGCAAAACAGATTTGTACGTCGAAAATTAATCAGCGGGGTCGCATTGTTTGTCATCTTCTTTGGTCCCACTCCTTTAATAAAAGTTATGGTAATACTGATGCCCTCCCACGGAATTATCTCTTCGTTTGCGAATATATAATAACAGGGCGTGGGCCGCACAGTTCCTATTGGAATAAATTTACATAGCAGCGAACGGTAACGGCCGAAGCTCCCGCATCGTTTAGAAACGTTTACATATTTATCGGATGATCGTGGTCTTCCTTCTACCTTCGATTGTTTTGTGCTTAAGAATTTAGGTCAGCGTGCTCCTGTTAGTATATCGCTGCTGCTTTCGATCATTGAGGTATTTTTTGGCTTCATTGTGATTATTTATCCTTATCCCCGATGCCTACGAATGCTGTTTTTGATTACAAATCAAAATATATTCTATTTGAGTAGGCTTTCACAAGCACTTTCGAATCGTCAAAACAGTACCAATACCAATAAGCAATTTGGAAACAACACCTTAGCATACTCGTTTTTGTTATTTTTGAAAACATCAGAATAAGGTTTATGAATGGTACGGAAAAGGTAAATATTTTAATTTAAAAATATCCATATAAAAATCGAATAAATCTTAATTAGTAAGCCTATTAAAAGATGCCTTGGTGGAGGTTAATAAGTATTAAAATCGGTTTTAGTTTTTTCGCCTCGATTTATTTCAAAACTTACAATATTTATACAATAATTACGTTAAAACGCAAACTTTTTAAGTCTCTTAACTAGAAAGCGGTATATTTCATAGTTTCCTTTTCATAAGCTCTTAATCCCGCTATATTCGTTAAATTTAAGTTAATTACGAAACAAAAGCGAGAACTGCGAAGAATGAAAGTTAAATTACAATGTTATATTCTTTAACTCGGTCTACTTTCCGTGACCTATTTATTATCTCAATTGTTAAACAGTTACTGAAACAGAATTACGCAAACCCATAAAGTAATCAAGCTTCATTACAATCCTTTTGTTGTAACGGGAAAATTAAATAAAAAAGAAAATACCTTTGCAATATTTTAATCATACGGCCAGTACGAAATTCGAAATGTAAAAAGTTATGAAAATACTAATTAGAAAGTTTGGAACAGAAGTGGCGAATGTGTTTCTGTTTTTAGTAACGAATATTGAGTTCGTTTTACGAAATTTCAGTCCCTAGCGTTGCGTATTAGGTATTTTATAAAGAACATTACAACTAGGTAAAGCGATTACGTCAGAAAATGTTCCAATTATGTTTTTCGATGACTGATTATGGAAATTATTTCCCTTTACAATCTAACCTTATATTCGGTTACTGTAATTATTTTGTACATTATTAATGTTAGGAAATTGTATTTATATTGTATTTTACTAGTTGATGAGGATCTGCTTATTATTTTCTAATAATCATAATTGGTCAATGGCAATAATCGTCTGGCTCTTGCAGCTTTTTACCAAAGTAACACAAAATGAAGGTATGTAAATATATGCCTTCCCTATTCCCTTGTAGCCTTGTGTAGCGTAAATGGTTTGATCAATTTTGAAGTGTAAAGTATCATTAAATTAATATTGTTCCCACGAGTGTCATAGGCTACGTAACGTCAGCAAAAAATCCACATGGTGGACAATTAAAAATGGCGATGCTAGTGTGAACTCTTGTAGTTCTAAACAGTTCGACTGAAGTTGTTTTTAGGCATTTCGGTTTTTATTTCTTTCATTTACTTAAGTCTTGTTAATCATATAATTTGATCGAATACGTGGAATTTTACATGGTTGCACTATTATGGCACTCACTCACTCACTTTAGGTTATCACTATAAAGGTAATAAATGTTTGTTTGTTTGTATGAAAGTTTGTAATTTTTAAGTTAATTGACGTCCCATCAACTTTGCTGATGGCATGCCAATGCACATGGTATATTTTAATATTGCTATTTCTCTATACATAGTTGGTGGTGCATCGTCAATGTGGTAACGGGCGTCTGGATGAGGGTGAGGAGTGCGACTGCGGGACGATATCTGAGTGTCAGCACCTGAACCCCTGCTGCGACCCCTTCACTTGCAGACTGACGAAAGAAGCTCAATGCGCTGAGGGAGAATGCTGTGAACGATGTCAGGTATTGTCGAAGTTTATTTTAAACTTTAGCCTAACTTATTTTATATAACGGGTCTTATCGAGAGAACTAATTGTAATGATACCTTTTTGTCCGACGTTTCGACGAAGTTGCATCCGTCGTGGTGATGAGCTGATTTTGACAGTCAGAGGTAGCTCGTGACCACAACGATCGTCGGGCAATAAAAAGGTATTATAACAATTAGTTATCGCAATGAAAGTATGAATATTGTCGTAGTATTTAATACTTATTTTATTATTTGGGTATTAAAATAATCGCGAATCTTGCCTTGACGGTTTTATAGATTTATTGATTTAAACATTTTTTTAAATGTTTTTTTTTAAAGAAAAGAATATTAACATTTTATCAGAAACCAGTGTTGATACAAAAATAAATACATTTAATCACACAAGTCTAAACCATATACTGAGTCATCAAAAATTCACAGCTAAAACCTCGAGGTATAGTGTGCCGGGAATCGACAAATGAATGCGATTTAGAAGAAACCTGCACTGGCCTATCCGGTTCCTGCCCCACTGACGCCTATCGAAAGAATGGAGAACCTTGCGAGTCCAGCAAAGGTTACTGCTTCGCTGGTCAGTGCCCCACGCTGTCGAACCAGTGCGAAAAGATCTGGGGCACAGGTTCTAATGGGGCAGATAAGGAATGCTTCGAGCAGTTTAACTCCAAGGGCTCTGTGACGGGACACTGCGGGAAAGACAATAATGGAAATTTTATGAAGTGTGAATCAGAGTAAGTATGACTTGCAAATTATTTTTCTGTTTTTATTGTACCATATCTTAATTTTCTGAGCGGCATAATAATACCGATGATCGCGGGTTCAAACCACGGCTAGCACCGCTGTGTTTTCAAGTGCTAAATTTGTGTTTAAATTCATATCGACCTCGGCGGTGAAGTAAAACATCGTGGGGAAACCTGCATGTGCCAGAAGAAATTCTGACACATGTATATCCGCCAACCCGCAGTGGAGCAGCGAGGTGGATTACGCTCTAAAACTCCTTAATAGGAGATGAGGCCTATGCCCAGCTGTGGGACATTTACAGGCTGTTGTTTTTCTTTTTTCTTATTGAGAATATACAAATATCTCTAACTAAATCTCTCTAAATTAACAAGTCCCATCCAATTTGATAGTATTCAAATAACCATATGATTCCTAGTGATCTTCATTTCCGTGAAAATTGAACGCATATGTTTCCAGGAATGTTAGGTGTGGTTCGCTGCAATGCCAGTCCGGCAACAGATACCCGGTGGTTCCTGGAATGGATGAGTACTACACGAGAACTGTTATTACTATTAAAGGAAACGAATACGATTGCAAGTGAGTATATTATTTATATAGTAAATTTCAGAGAAGTCTTCCAAAATTGGGGTAAAACGTATTAACGTAAAACGTACGTATTTTCTACTTAAATATAATAATAATAATAGGATCTCCTGTATTTTATCTACCTTTATATTCTTTTTTAACATTATTCACGAATAATCTCAACAGTAAATTTTATTATATAAATTAATAATAAATTTATAATTAAATAAATTGATTTAGCAGATTAAACGTGAAAATGCAACAAAGTTACAGTAACTGTAATAAAATTACTATATCGTTGTCTTAGATTTTCGCGATTATTATTCATTGAAATAAAACTATTTTAAACGGATTTAAATCCGTTTCAAATAGTTAGTAGTTTTATTTCAAAAAAATTACTATAAATTAAAATATTTATCATCAGTTTCGTGGATAAAATTGGCAAAACATTATCTTTTTCCTAATCATTATTAACCTCAATATTTTCAGAGCAACGACAGGATTACCAGAGCACTCCGAAATTGGGCGCTTGGGTCTGGTCCGGGACGGGACTCCGTGTGGAGACAACCTCATCTGCGTGAACCAAACGTGCACATCCATCTTTCCTTACATCGACCACACCAGGTGCCCAACGGATCACAACAACAACGAATGCTCGGCGAGAGGGGTGAGTAGAAATAACATAACATTTCTAAATTCTGACTTATGAAACAAAAAAAAATAACAGACAAAAATACCGCTGAATTTCTTTCGCGGTTTCTTTTCACTTTTGAGGTTTAGCTTTTCCGAAACTGTAGTATATTCATTTTCTTGACGTTCTAGAAGAGAATGTAAATTCCTACTTGGAATAAAAATATTTTGAGTTTTTGATTTTGCAATCATCGAGTGAAATTTTTTTTTTCAAGTGTTTTTTTAACTATCAAAATCGATAAACAATTAAAAATCGTAATCATAACTGTAACAGCCTGTAGATACCTCACTACTGAGAAAGTTTCCTCTCCCATTAAGGCGAAGATTGGGAACTTAATCTACCACGCGTCTCAAATGTGAATTATCGTATATACATGTGTCACAATTTCTCCCCACACTATTTTTTCCATCATAGTTAAGCACAAGATAAATTTAAATACAAATTTAGCACTTAAAACAGCAAATTCAGCAATGTTAGCCGGAATTTGAACTCACGATCATCCGCTGAAATTGACATATTGTAACCACTAGGCTATCTCGGCTCATATAATATAACATAATATACACAAAATGTATTAGCCAAATAAAGCCTCAGTAAACCTTCCTTCTTTTTTGAAGAGAAACAACTTAAAAGGATTTCTGAGAGGAAGCGGCTAAATAAATTTGATTGAATCATAGCAATCTTCTATCAACAAAGTCGTAATTATGAGAACGGAAATTGTTTTTCAAAGGGTTGATTTAAAGTATTTATAGAATAATAATCTATTATAACTGGGCAATCAATAGGGATTATCTTCTTTACAATCGTATAATCCATCGTCTGGAATATTAACAAATGTAATTATGTGTATTATGGTAGCTTCATTACTTTTTTTTTTGTTTCTGTTTTGACGAAGTGCTTTTGCTAGTATACTTGAATAAAGTATGCTTGAATTATGATTTTATCCTATTTGAAATACTAATTGCTTTCGATGAAAATATTATTATTATAAAGAAGTCCAGAAACGCATTCCAAATCTATCAGAATATATAGATACATAGGTAGGATTTTGTTAAGGGGCTGCATATTGCATTCCTGTCTTTTCTCTATATAGCAAGGGAGTTCAAGATGTATAAATTTTTATAAAAGCCTTTTTATGCATATCACATAATGTAATATTTTCTTAACGCCATGTGCAAGTGCAACCCATTGCAACCCCTCCCACTACCAAATGTCAAAACAAAATTTCAAAAGTCTTATTATTTCATTAATTTATTTAAAAAATACAATATTATCCGCCATAAGAATTATAATCGACATGATCGTTAAACATTCCAAGCTTTTAGAATCGATACGATCACACGAAAGAACTTTATCATTACCCAAATTTAATGTAATCAAAAATTTCAAAAACATATTCGAAATCTTCTACAAATTGATACCAAAGTTAACATTTTAAATGTAGCTTTTAACGAATCACTTGTCCAAAGCGTCCATTAAGCTCCAGGTAGTGGAGCGCGGAGTTTTAATTCAATATCATTTAATCGACTCGCCGAGCTAGTTCGGACCCATTAATTATAACTTACTCGATACATTCTACAATACTTTAAAAGTTGGGCACGATGTATAAGCGAATTAGACCTAACCTTGTGACCTTGTTATGTTCCGAGATTTATAAATCTATATATCTAAATATATATAACTCAAAGGTGACTGACTGACATAGTGATCTATCAACGCACAGCCCAAACCACTGAACGGATTGGGCTGAAATTCGGCATGTAGGTAGGTGTTATGACGTAGGCATCCGCCAAGAAAAGATTTTGTAAAATGCTACCCTCAAAGGGATAAACTAGGGGCTGAAAATTTGTATGAAACTTTGTCAATTTTAAACCGATCGAGACTTTGCATGCATAAAGTAGCTATGATGTAGGCATCACAGACATCGCAGACGAAGTCGCGAGCACCAGCTAGTTATATATAAGCGAAAGGTCACTCATTACAAAATATCGGAAACTACAAGTGCTAGGAGTTCCCACACTATAAAATTGGGCATGAGGGTTCTTTTTAGAACGTAGGAATACTTTTAAATTTGAACACCATATTCTGCTTTAGCATTTTAAAATGGAATCAGTGTTGAATGAATTTCGGTTTGAGGACAAGAGTCCTTTCAACTTGGGATATAACCAAATATGTGGCAATTCAGAACCATTATTTTGGTCAATTTTATTTACAACCGTAAAACCTAGTAAATATGTAACAGTAAAAAAAAACGAACCAATACAATTCAATATAATAGAAAACACTGAATATACACCAATTAATAGAACATCAGATAAACGTATCTATATGACTATCATATGGGCTTTAAATTAAAAATGTACACATACAGATGTATTAGTGGAAAAGCTTTTATACCTTCCATTTAATTAACGCGTACTAAAAATATGAAACAAAGAAATCTACTAATTACTAAAATACCTGACTCATACCAATGAATCTATAGACCAATAAAACCAATGAATTCCAGATTAAATATTTTATATATTAGAACGCGTGAAACCGTTACCACACTGTTAAAAAATAGCTCTGTTTTGTACGGTGAAGGCGAGAGCCGGAAGACTACCCCCGTCACTTTCCAGTCTCCATCAATCATCATTCATGCTGGCAATGCATTTAGTGTCTCAAATGTTAATGGGTGACGATGATCCGTTACCATCAGATGACCCACCTGCTAATTTAATTATTAAAACTTAAAAATCGACTTTAAAAATACGTAATATATTTTACTTGGGTGACACACTTAAACCAGTTATTTCGATTTTACACCAAAATTACTGAATTGATTGATGAAATTCCCATGAAACCAAACTGAAAGCGTGGCCTAATGACTACAGCTTTTATATCGGCTGGCTCGAACTGGGAAGTACCTCACTCTCACAGAAAATCGACGTGAAGTAGCTCATTTAGCTACGTTTATACTATCGGATTCTCATAACTCATAGAAGAACATTTCAAACGTTTGACTATTTCTAGCGCTGCAGCTGTATAGATTCAAAATATTGTCCTGAATCGTTAAGACACGACACGACACGTGTCGTCACGTCAGTCAAATATAAATCCGTCTTAAACCGCTAATCGCTGCCGCTCATGACTTAACACACTGGTTCATACTTTAGCAATTATCACCTCGTTCTGAATTAGCGCCAACTGACGGTAAACTTTGAGTCCGGCTTTTGAAACTGAGCATGTTTATGTGTTTACACAATTGTTAAACTTTTCAGTCTGTTGAATTGTATTTGTGACAGTAACTTGATTGTTTTAGTTTAAAAACTACAAAGTAATCGTATCATTTTAACGTAACGTAATACGCTATTTTAGGTATTCTCAACCTTTCCTTTCCAACCATGCGGCCCCACCATCGTTAAACTAAAATACCACGCCCACGCCCATAAAAGTCGAAATAAGAAAATGAAACAAACGATGAAACTTTAAATGTACGTGTTTATTCCTTAGAAGACAAGGAGATTTAAGTAACAGAAAAAAAAGTAAAAGATACAATTAATGAGAGCACTGTGGCTGCACCTAATTACATAGGCTGCAACACGACAGCGGCAGCAACTTCGCATCGCTAATCGTGTCAACAGCGCGCGAAAATTTAAAAATTTTTAAAAGTACGTTTTTACAACCGAAGCCGTCGCGTCGCGTCCAGCGCACCCCAAGTGGGGCGTGGCTCCCTGTTTGGGAATCCGTGCACTAAAGTGTGATGCTTTAGATTGCGGATTGTCAAATTATGGGCGTAATATGACGGGTGTCTAAAAATTCCTTGACTTCACCGTTAAATTAGCATGTAAGCGAGTGTGGAACGAGTATGATTATTTCTACCTAAAACTGTACATAAGTTTCGTATTTTATTTCACGAATTTCATGTTTTCTGCGTGCTTCTGTTAGCTGGAAATGTCGTTTTGACTTCGTTACTGTGTTATGAAGTTGCGCGTTTTCCCTTGTTACATAAGTTGTTTATGCTTTACACCTGAAAGAATTTACAGTCAGTGCCTTTAATTTTGACAACAACTTTTCGTAAGATTACCTAGCTAAATTTTACCTGGTTACATAATTGTTTTATGTCAATTACGATAGAAAACCATACAAATGTAATTCTCGCCTAATATATAACCATTTACGTAAAGTTAACGTTCGAATGGTACGGAAATTCAGGAAATTCAAAGTTTATTCAGTTACGAGATACGAGAAGCGGCTACCGTCACTGCAAACCTTCACAAATCAGATTGTGCGAGGCAGTCTGATGCGTTTAAAACCACACCTACACGAGTAGAACAACCGAGGGTTAAAACCGAGTGAAACCAATCGTCGGAATAATCTGAACCATGTTTTGATATTTAAACGCGTTTATGACGAATGATATTTGTACGCTGATAAGCAATACTGTGTCAAGCCACACGAACTTCATTTTGAGAAAATGGTGTCTAAATTCTAATGATGTCAAACCTATTCTTAACAAATTTGTTTGAAGACATACATATCCATGTTTTGTATATTTTTTAGTACACGTTAATTATTTTTTGCATATTTCAAACTGGTATAATAAACAGTTTTATCTAATAATAAGTTTTTCAAATATATTAAATTGCAATATGCTCAATATATTGTATATACACTTCAATATTCAAAACATAAAAAAAAAACTTTTTCTCTACTTATTTAGTTTAGGTGAAATATTGGAACAATGTTAAATACGTCATGCATTATCAGAATACGTCAATATTTTCGAATTTGACTTTCTCTGGGTTGACATATTATTGCTTATCAGCATCCATTTTATAAGAATAGATATGTTATGTTCATACAATTTGACGTTAATAATTAATTTATTGAACAAGCTTGTCAATTGGCTTATGGGCCGAAAGATACACTTGCTTGACGTATACAGTCGTTAGCTGGTTGCTCGGTAACGTCGTCCGAAGAATTTTTCGTAATCTATCACGGTTTCGAAAAAGTTTAATCTCAGACCTAAGAAGAAACCTCGAAAGAAACCCAGCGGGACTTTTTTTGTTTTTATTTTTTTCAACAGCGTCAAGAATTGTTGTAAATAAAGTATAAAAATACATAGACCCACCGATCAATCTGCATCGTGTTTTCTCTATTCCACGTGCCATTGCTGAAATACCATGTATCCAATTGGCACAAGTAAAATTAACCAAATAATTGAATTGACTTAAAAATATACCAGTTTCTAAGTTTAATTATAAACTATTGAACAAAAATGACTTCATTTAAACCTGCCGAGTTGTTTTTCGTTATATTCAAACTGAAAGACAATTACAATTTCAGAATAGCACACACAACTTCTCCTTGAACAATCCAAACCGAAATGAACTAGATGAAACTGTTTAAAACTTGATTCCACAGTTACAGCGCTACGAATAAAACTACCGTGAGATATGAATAACAAATATTATCTTAACTATGTGGCAATCTAACCGCAGTCTCTTCATTTGAGTTATATTTAAACAGAACTTGAGAGAAACAAATTTATCACGTTAATATTATCATCAGTACTAAGTTCTAACAACGTTTTAATCAACGATCCTTGTATCTTAATTGTAGTTAACATTTTGTTAAACTTTGAAATTTAATGTTCGAAAGTCGAACCAAAATTAGTTTCACATTTTCGACGTTAGATGAATGTAGTATTAATGAACAAATGACAAAAGTGAAATCACGCTCGGAGAAAGAACTAATAAAAAAAAAAAAACAAAAATCCGAATATCTAATAAAAATAAAAGAAACTCAAGTATACAAAGAAATAATCGATGAAAAAGAACACGTCAAAATTACAAGTATATATTCTATCGTTCGTCCAGAATAACGATATTAATATAAAAATCATCTAAACAACGCCTCCACTTTGATTAAAATATGTTCAACAATATGCTAACATTTACCTTTACCTTATGTACCTTTTAATAACACAATCACACCAATGGTTATGATGATATTAAATAACGATGTGTTATAAGCTCAAGGATTTTGGCACCCAGAAAGCCGATCACTTTTAATGACATAAACTAGCAGCGAGCTCAACTGAAGAGAGAATCTTTGGCCCAAATAGTCAATTGACGAGCTTGTAAAACTCGGAAATGGGTACAGATTTTTAACGTCAAATAATACAAACGTAACCCAACTGTAATTGTACTATTTCATTAATCCACACTGTATTTATATTGTTTTATAACATAGTCCATACCTAATAGAAGAAACTCTAAAACATCTAAAGCATCTAAAACCATTCAATAAATCCCAAACCAGAATCGACTTTAATGAAACTCGATGATATTCTGCAACAGTTAATAATTTTCCAAAGCAGATCTCAATAATTGTCGACTAACTTCAATCGGAGCGGTCCGAGACTAATTTGTAATAGTTTCAAATTCCAATTATACTAAGTTCGTTTCTAATCTGAGTGTCTCCGTAGCGTCAGTTCTATCAGAGGTACATTGGATAAAGTGGCCTTGGGTGTATTCTAGAATTTGCTCATTAATTCTCCATTTATGTTTCACCAAATTTTGTCAACAGCTTTACATTAACATAGATTTTGTTATGCCAGAATATATAAGTCATTTTTAATCGACTTCTAAATGTGAAGGAGGTTTTCAATTTGTCGGGGATTTTATTTTTTGTATATGGCCATGAATGAATCGATTTGGTAAATTATAAATATCGGGTAAAAATTTTGGTAATTTTTTTGAAATGGTATACTATAATGGTATACTATATTTATAATGGTATACCAGCTGACCCGGTGACTTGGAAAACAGTTAATATGTTACAGATTAGTTAAACTTATTTAAAGATTTTACGAAAGTAATACAATGAATACACAATATATATTAAGTTCAATACTTAAGAAAGTTAGAAAGTTTATTATCGTTACGTGAACATACAAAACTGCTGCTGCTGAAAGTGTACACTTCCATTAGTACCATAAAATTTTCATCAAAATCGGTTCAGTATTTTCGTAAACGAAATTACGTATTTTGTTTTTTTAATCTATTCCCCTTTTTAAAACGTGCTATTTTCTTATTATGGCAGTGTAACTAAGAATGTCCTCTTCAAATTTGGGGTAGTTCTGAGGTATGCACCAACATCGTTATTTTGAGTAAAAATATAATCTAGCATGCTGGTCGGTCTTAATGATGTATTACGTCGACGTCGAATCGCACTAATTCACAACTCATTAGAATAGGAAATTCTCAATTTGAGATCTCTTAATCTCTGGCCAGTACGCTAGATTATGATTCGAATTTTCTCCAAAACTAATGTCTTAAAATCTGTAAAATAATTGCTAAGAAAAAACAAGAAATTATGTTATTTAATAAATCACGTTGATAATAATTTATTTATATTAATTGATATCATTATCGTATATGTTGAAACCTACATTTCTTATGATGGTTCTCAGAAATAATTAATGAAAATGTGTAATTACCATTGAATAAATATTTTTCCCTTTGATACGAAATCTACTCAAACATCAGGCGACTGATTCATGTTGTATACAAAGATATCTATGATAATAACAAAAAAAACATATACTAATATATAAGGGTCTGCCCATTAATCAAATGAGGCCAAAAGAGGGAAGGGAATTTGGGAAAAAAATCACAAAATATTTCAATATTGATTTGAGATTTGAGGGGGTTTTTAAAAATATCTCATAGATTTATTTTCCTGTTTTTAAAGATAAGCATTTTTTTAAAAATATTCCTACTTAGATAGTATTTATAAAAAGTACACGTGATTTTAAGTGGGGGTAGAGATCGTACAAGAACTCACCATAGGAGGGCACTTAAAAGTTTCTAAAAAATATCACGTGAGTAATGAACAGCCCCTAATATAAATGTGACGTCTATGATTACATTCAAGTCACTAATTAGACTTAGTTTTTCAACCAATTCTAACTTACCTGAATAAAAAGAGGTGTGTTATAAATTTGACGTGTCTCTGTGGCATTATAGAGTTTTTTTTGTTTGTAAGCTGATGTAATCGGGATAGTTCTTAGATGTAATTCATCCATAACTGTTCAAACGTTCGAAGGTTATGCTGCACCATCTGGAATCAGCAGGATACACTACTCTTTACCGACTTGCAACACAAGTATCGTATTAGGCTCGTTGAAATGGTCTCAATGATTTATTCTCAATTTTAGATGATTCTAGCTTTTGTCTGCTGTTACTTTTGTATGTTGTGCTATTCAATGCAAATAGACAAATAATCAATTCTTTATTCTTTATATATGGATGCTGATAAGCAATAATGTGTCAACCAACAAAAAGTCAAATTTGGAGATATTGATATATTTTGATACTACGTCACCTATTTAACATTATTCAAAACAATTTCAAGACATCTAAACTAAATAAGTATAAAAAAAAAGTTTCTTAACTCAATGCTTCGAATTTCAAGTGCGTTCCATATTATGCAATTTATAAAATAATCTTAAATATTTAAAAACAATATAATAAATATTATTAGATAACATATTAAATAAATCTATCTGCTTTTGATTCATTATACATTTTATCCAAATAGAAAAGAAAAGATGAATATATACGTCTTCAAACAAATTTATCAAGAATTGGTTTGACATCTTTAGACACCATTTTCTCAAAACGAAGTCCATGTGGCTTGACACAGTATTCCTTATAAGCTTCCATATATACTTTATATAGGTATAGTGTAGACAAACAGTGGCGTTCAGAATATTAATTAAAATCATTAAATCTGTACTGTGAATTAGTGTCAGGCAACTTGCCTGAGAGAGCACTTAGCTATCGGTCTCATTGAATATTATCTAAATTATCATTAGACTAAATAGCCCTTAGCGTACTTAGTAATTTGCTCGCAATTGCCGCATTAAATTGGGTTCGTTTCATACGTTAACGAGGAATAGATATAATAATTTAATTATAATTTAAGCATGTAAAATAAACAACTCGTATTATTTCTTCTCTATATTCCTAAAAATGTATTTTACATGCCCTTTAAAATTCGGTCTTCGCATTTATTACATATCAAAGATTATGGGAGTATGTAAGGCCCCTTAGAGGGAGGGAGCGAAGTTTTAAGGGGTCCGGTCTCCTTCCACCTTTCATAGTATACTTGACTTACTTCTACTTAGTACAATGGATGTTCTGTATGAATGACGCGGATATCCCGTGACAAAAAAATATTGTCTTTGTACATTTTTGTACCCTCCGACGAACTCGTGTGAAACTTACAGCTACGCCCGTGTCAAAGAACATTGACTTTTGATTATTTATTTAATCATTTATTTTAATATAATTATATATTAATAATTAATAATTATATGATTAGGTATGTGCATATACTTTTAAATAAGGTTAGAACGAAGACAAATTCTAAATTTGTATTATTTTATTTTTTAGATTTTTTGGAAACGGTCAAGAACTAAAACATCCGGTGGCCATATTAGCTTAAATGATATTCAAAAGTCATAGTGATGTAAATTATGTGCGACATATTATAAGAAAAGCAGTCTTATGTGTTAGTAGAATTGGTATTATTTTAGCATGTTATGTATGAGTATACATAATACTAGCTGTCCCTCTCGGTTTAACTCGCGTTTATTGTTAATACTTCGCTTCTATGAGTCGTATCATGATGTAAATGTAATACAGCCTATAGCCTTCCTCAATAAATAAACTATCTACCACCAAAATAATTTTTCAATTCGAACCAGCATTTCCTGAGATTAGCGCGTTCAAATAAACAAAAAAATTCTTCAGCTTTAAGTTATTAGTATAGATATGAAAATAAAAAAGGCAATAAGAAATACAAATGCTAATGGATATAGGTTATCAAATTATTATTATAATTTAACATAATTTTTTGTGTTACGAATATAATCGTTTTCAAAAGTCTTAAGACGGTGCCTATATACTTTTAATTAATAACGCCAATCGAATAAAAAAAATAAATAAACAAGAACCGGATCTACTTATGCATTGAAATTTTTTTATATAAATCAGATCAGGCAACAGCAACTCTTAGAAAAATCACTTTAAAATACGCGACAATTTAATTGTTTCTGAATATATTTTCAAATCAAGTGTTGAATTAAAATCCACAAGCCAAAATAATGAAGCTACAAAGCATGTTCACGTACCAGATGAAACCAGATCCAACTACCGTGATTCATCTAAAATAACATCAAAACTAAATTACCCTAGAGCCACTATACATGCGTTTTGAAAGCAATTTAGAATGAGATAATCTAACCCACTTTGTATTATTGGTGCTCCCCATTGTGAGCGACTCGCTTCGGATTAAGTTTTATCAAACTTGTTGCGAGATGAATAGACGAATGGTTCATTGAAATGTGTGCTCTGGACTATGATTGTGCTGAAACGGGTTCAGAATTTGAGTGATTGCTAAAGTTTTCTGTTTGAGAGCAAATTTCTGATTTGTTGATTGTGTTCCGAAATATTCTAATTAAGGATTGGAGTTATTCGTCGATTCTCATAAACGATATTTAGAAATTAAAGGAATAAAAAACAAAAGGGTCTTTTCTTCGTTTAGGTAAAGATATTATAAATCGAATTATGTTAAGGTTGACTTGACGTTGACGTCGACGTCCGAATATTGGATCGTATTGTTTTGGTCTGTATTATATTTAATTTATTGAAACAATTATATCATTTTTATCATTTTCTTATATACACTGAATTGTATGCAATATATTAGGATATTATTAAATCAACACATTTTTTTTTCAAATAAATTTTTATACCAAGATCAAATTTACGAAACATCAAAATACTCTTACATCTTTCATTGCTTTTAACTTAACTAAATCAAAACTCTTTGAGGGAACCACTCTATCTGTTACGGTTAAATGAATTTTAAATACAAATAATTGGAAACCATCCGCTCCTGTGGTTTCGTGTCCCGACGAAGTTCAAATGGTTGAAATTTGCCATGTCCATAGAAGGCATTTCGGCACGCTGGAATGGTAGACATTTTTACGCATCGAATGATGTTGTACGGGTAATGAAAATGTTTTAGCTATCTGTTTGGCGTATCTATTAATTCATTTGTCTTATGTATAGATTTATGCTACTAATGTAGTTTAATTGGAATTCAAAAGTGATTGGGGTGATGCAGCGTTTGGTGAGATTGTAATTTGTGTTTTAAATGTAATATTTTGTTTAGTGGAATTTGTATTTGATGATCTAAAATACGTAATTTCGTTCACTTTAATGACAAATTTATTCCAATTATTTAGATTTTAAAAACAAGCTACTGAATCAATACTGACAAAAATTCTATAGTACTTCGAAGTACTCTTTCAAACGAGTAATCGATGAAAATACTTTAAAAATTCCTCGGCGAATAAGAACCTCCTTTTATGTCACCGAGATGTTTTGGACCGACTTTCATAAAATGCTTCAATTAGATCTAAGATAATAAAACTTGTATACGATTTTAGAGAAAATTGACAAAAAATATGCACCGTGCTATGTTATCTAAATATTGTTAAGATGAAAACACAAACTCTGCTAAAACTCAACACAAGTTGACACCTGTAACTGTGGATAATAATTCGTTTCACCCACAAGCTAGGGAGAGACCAAACAATTTAACTTGTTAAAAACTTGTTTAAATCTCGCAAACTTACATCTTGCGTTTGAAACAAACTGGAGTATTGAAGGGAAAACAGATTGCTATTATGAAAGTTTAAAGAATAGCTTCTGATTTAGTCCGTGGACTGTGATTTTTGGGATATTTTATGATGAATTTTTTCGACTTCCAAAAAGGAGGAATACTGTGCCCCGCAGTTTGATCTGCGTTCATTTGATAAAAATTATATTTAAACAATAAAAGTTTACCTTCTTTACTTAAATCGGATAGTGTTTACTATTTTCATTGGTTTTAAATTTATTTTTACGTAACCTTTTTATATTTATTGATTAAAATAAATATATTTTTAATTGAAAGCAGCCTAAGTTACTCCTTATAACTGTAATTTGTGAGTAAAGTCCCGTCAAAATTGATCCAGTCGTTTCAGAGATTAGCCGGAGCAAAAAAACAGACAGGCAGAAATTTTAAAATTGTGTTTTTGATATAAATAGTTAAGTACCGTGTATACTTTCATAAAAATAAAGCATCACAGAGTACAGCCTTCACTTATATGAATGATGCCTCGCTGTAGTCCACGCGAACGAAGTCCCGAGCAAAACTAATATTAGCATATAAGTATAAATTTCAGCTACGGTTTTATTATACAGATTCAATTGAAATAAATGCATACATATTATGCGTTAAATTGCTTGCAAACGCTAACAGAGCGGCGAAGCGTTCAGCCGTAAACGAGCGAGGACGCACAATCAATCCCAGTAATTGTCACTATAGTATCGTTTATGTTAACCGTGCAATTGAGCTAATTAGAAATTATTATAATATTACTAGCATTGTTCGCGGCTACGCTCCCGGTAATGTAGTACTGTTTAACACGCATTTTTCTATCTGGTAGACGGCTAGAGGCAAATTTTTAGCCCCCGACTAAAAACTAGGGTATTTTAAAATTTGACGAACGTTTATAAGTCAATGGTAACGTAGTTATCTAACGGAAGGGTGGAATGGATAGAACGGATTTTTGATTCGGAGCTGATTAACTGAGATGAATAGAAGATTTGTTGTGTTTTTTTATAATTGTTGAAAGGATCTGAGCAACTTCTATTGGTGTAAGCAATTCGAAATTTACTATACTATGAATGATATTAAAATAATATAGTTGAACGATCTTGACGTTGCAGCATTTGAAATCATCAGGATAAAAAATTCCTACCCAATTTACAGCAGTGGTATCGTGTTTGGGCTCGTCTCAATAAATAGATTGTCGTGATTTTTTTTAAATGTACCATTTTCTACTATTATTATTGAAGGATGACATCAATGTAGGTAAACTTGAAAATAAAACATCTAAACACAAAAATTCATATAAATTGTTAAAACTCTTTCCGAAAAGCAATTACTTAGATTATATAGACGTATATTATATAAAAGAATACCGCACTTAAAGTAAATTATGTACTATTATTTTTAAAAAAAGTCATTCTTGTTTGTCCTTACAAGTCACTTTTACAATCCAAGAATTGTTTTAAAGGACCATTCTTTGAAAGTCCACATATTATATTTTATACGCCAAAGTGAAACGCGATCTTTTTATCAATAACTGTGGAAATGAACGGGTTATGCTAACAAAACTTTTAAATGTCAACATTGGGTTCCGTATAATGTAGGTTTTATGAAGTTTCAAGCAATTCATCTTTTACGGGTCTGACGTTTAAATTTGATTGAATACTATTGAGCCAATCGAAATTTCTAGTAAAAGTAATCTTAACAGTTGTGACCTTTTTGTGTGTAAAAAGAAATGACGGAAATTATAAATTTAATTACGATTATGCAGAAATATAGGTGTTTTTTATATTTTTGACTTCGCACGGAAGCAATGCAGGTTTTTACGTCATCACTTTACAAGTCTCGAAAATTCTCGGCTTTTCTTTACTATAAAATGCACATATTATATAAATAAACCATTATTTTGAATCACGCTGTTTATTAATGTAAGCCGCATTAAAATCTGTTACGTTGTTTAAAGGATCTAAGCGTACAGACAGCGGGAAGAGACTTTGTTTTGTCTATGTAAAGATTAACATTATGCAGTCGATATCATTTACATGATTTTCAGGATGTCTTTTTTAAATATATATTAGTATGAACAGTCTCTTTTATAAAATGCAGTACTGACTTTAAAGCAAATTATAAATAGTTCAAAATGTCAAAATGGTTATTGGTCACACTTCAATTTCATATATCTTTAAGCTACCCATGCTATTAACCAAAGATTTGAATTGAATAATCTACCCATAAGTGAACAATTGCTATTAAATCATAACATAAAATGAAAGAAGAATTTAGTATATATCAGAAATTCTACAAAAATATATTGATTTTCTCTGAATGTGTGCCCTAAATGTACAAAATAGATTGATATGCGTATTAAATTGCAAATAAGAGTAACTATAGAGTTTGCCGGAGAGTTCGTTTCTTCTCAATAAAAACCAGATTTTTGAAAATAAATGGCATATCTTCTTAATTTCCAGACATGTTCGAACCTGAACAAGTGCGTGTGTAACCGGGGGTGGACCGGACCGGACTGCTCCCAGCCAGACGCCCTGCCGCCTTCGCCCACCCCCTACGTCCCCGACAACGCCACCAAAGCGGCCTACAACATGACAAAGAAGGAAACGCCGTATGGTGAGTCGATACCAGTAATATCCGGTGCTGTCTAGTTAAATCTGGCTACATCTGGTTCAATATGGGTATGTCAAGGCCGTAGGTGATTTTAACGATTAATTTAAATTGTATATATATAGATGCGCTTCCTTTTAGTATAATATATATTTTTATATGAAAAAAAAAACTAACATTAACATTTTTCGCATAAAATGGCCCCGTTTTGACAAGTCACATGTTGTTATTTCCTTTTTTTTAACAATATCAAAAAAAAAAAATAACCCAATTTTGATATTGAAGTATGACAATGAAATAAATATAAACATTTTTTCTATGACGAGAACTTTTCCGTGTTTTTTTTTCTGGTATTTGTATAGAAAGTTGACGGCGTATCTTTTTTCGCTAACTACGGCCTTGTACATAATTTATACAATACCGTGCGTAGAGTTTTAGATATGCAACAAAATATAAAATTTTCATTTTAATTTTTATCTTCAAAAAAACTGAAAACGTGATATTAATTAAAGTTTGTAATATGCTTAATAGTTAAAGTAAAAATGACCAAATCTTTATTCTGAATCAGATATTTTGTAGATAAACAATAATATTGTATTGTTTACAATATGGCGTCTGCAAATAATGATGATGACCTACCGATAATTGCGATATCGACAGTTGACCTCGAAAATTAGTTATATATAATATGCTTCATTGTTTTTATTGATTGTTATTCTGAATATGTCAATAATAACATTTAACCAATCAAACGCACGTAATTGTACTTATATATTTGATTATTCTATATGTGTTTATAATTATCGAGTTTCTTGCCCGTTCTTCTCGGTAGAATCTACGTTTCGAACCGGTGGTAGCTTCATTATTGATGTAACTTTTTTTGTTTTTCATGTATTGACTCAAATGTTCTCATGAGAGTCTACTTGAATAAAGTATTTTTTGATTTTGATTTTGTAACCAAAAAAAATTTAAGTAAATATTTTAGTCTTTTCTTCAATAACTCTACGCGCGGTAAAATTTGTGTTAAATATATGTCTTGCTTTATGTGTTCTTGTAAAATAAATTCAACAATTGTTTTTAATACAGACTAAATCACTACGACCTAAAAGCGGGAGTGACCTCAGTGACCTTATGTTACGTTACACGAACATTTGTACGAAATAATTGCTCCAAAGCCTTTGTTGAATCATCTTTTGTTTAAGCTTTAGTTCGTGGCCTGGCGGTGCTAGATCAATTTGCATAGCGTCGAATGACGTCACTCAATTTATGGAAACGAAGCACCATGGAGTTCTAGAGAGCGTTTTTTGGCGCGCTAATACAACAGCCAGCTTAATTCATTATCACAATTTAACTTGTGTCCGATTGATGAACTGAAGAACAATAAAATATTTCAAAATGTGTCTAACCAGCTCACTAATATAAACTATCGCTATCAAAACATGCTACATTTTGATAATTAATAATGTATTTTAGTACAAAAATCAACTGTCAGAATGATGCATTTTATGACACCGTATTTATTCCGTTGATCGTCATATGATAATAATGATTAACTGAATTCACGCCATAATTTATCTGTGGCAATATTTTTTGCTTACGTCAGGCAATATGACGGCAGCGCCATTCGTTCGCCAAACGTTTAGCTACTTTTTTTTTTTTGGCTGTAACATTACAAGTGACCTAATGCTGAGGTCGCTTCTGCTATACTTGGTCATATCAGTATTGTCTTAATTTTTTTTTCAACTCTTTAAATATTGTGAAAATATAAATTTCATCTACAATGTAAATAAAAGTAATTAAAATGTTGTGAAAATTTTAACTAACTTATATATTTCAAATTAGTAAGATTATAATAATTAATTTTTGAAGTGACTATTTTTTATTGTACCCGTATGTGTGTGCGTGTGTTTGTCTGTGGATTGACAATACTTTTTATCTTTAAATTGTAAAACGTTTTGAATGTTTGATTCAAAGCCTTTGAAAGTTATTATTTTAGTGTTTCTCAATCAATTTAACCTTCTAACTTTCTTTTTCTTGCTTTTTCTGTAGACGATGGATTACTGTGTCGATTATTTTCTTGTGCTGTGTGTAAAGTATGTATTTTATTTAATTTTATAACTATCTTGCTTTTTTTCTTACAGTTTATTTTACTGGTGATTACTAACATGTATCGCTGATTTATGATTTCAGGTGCCTTCCTACCTCTGTTAATGTTACCCCTCCTTTCCTTTGCTATTGATGTATAAATATTGTGTAATTGGCCGAATCAATCCGAGCACTGCTCTTCGATACCGCGGGGGTGGGTTTTTGAATCTTCTAGAATGAAAACTAACTTTTAATTAACTTAATTTTTAAATGGGGCTAAAAAGTTTTTTTCAATGAGTTTCTAAATCTGAAACATTCGTGGCTGAACGCAATCCACGAAGCTGGGAAGAGTCCCGGGGAGCAATGCTCGGATAGGCGTGGATAAGCGCGGGCGGCGCCGGCGCACTAACGCGCGGGACCCCTCTCTTCCAGGTGAGATCGAGGGCAATAAGATGAGCACCGTGAACATGGTGTTATTATTACTCGCGGTCGTGCTGTCCGTGTTCGTGGGTTTCGCCTGGATGGCGTACTGCTTCAGGTAACAGCCGGTAACTCGGTGTTGTCGCACTGTGTCCGTCGCCTGTGCCTGCAGTGTCGTGTCGTGTCTTGCCAGGGGTCCCGCCGGCGCCGCTCGCGTGTCCTCGCCGCGTCGCCGCGGGCCGAGCGTGCCGCGGCGGCGCGGCGACGAGCGTGCCGGCCCGCGCGTGACTTACCCTTCTCTTTGGGCGCAGAGAACTACCACGGCTCGAACACGGTATTCCTCGTGGCGGTGCTCATGTCTGTGGTAGGGGGGGTATTCATAGTATTTGCCCTGAGCGCTCTCTGCTACAGGTCAGTCGTAGTACACAAAAACTTCTCCCTGTGCCTAAGGTTAGTGAGCAGAAAACAGACCAAAGGTAGTCTTTAAGGAGAAATTTAAATCGTCACCTTCGTATACTTGTATGTTTATTTTAGACGTTAGCGTTGGTGTTTACGTTTTTAAAGTCGACGATTGGTTTTTCGTTTTTTGATTATTTGAAGATTTTTTATGTCGTTTACGTTGTCGTCGTAGAGCTAGCTGGCGGGTCAGGCGCCCCAACTGCATTTGATCTGTGGTTCTGTGGCTCTGTGCTCGCGCCGGCGGCCGGCCCGCGGCGCCCGGCCCGCGCACGCCTGCCCGCGAGGCGTCGCCGTCCGGCCGCCTCGCTGCATGCCGACGAGGCTTTCCACGTTGTACTCGAGCGACACCTCGATTCAAACCCTTAAGATTCTGGGCTCTTGGATGTATGCATTGGCTTATGTGAACTGTGACTCGTTTTCGTTTCCTTTCTTGGTCGGAGACCGTGTCGCCGGGCGCGCGGACCGCAGCCCGACGGCGCGATCGCGTCTATATCTTCCCGCATCGTGTCACGTCGCTCATCGTAGCCGAACCGAATATTATTATTTTATCAGATATCAAGTAGTGTTTTTATTGCCGCGCTACAATCGATGTATGACCGATCGACTCGAACCTCATGCGAAGATATAGCACGCTCGACTCTGATATCACCGATCATTTCACTATCACTAAATTATGTACCTATGACCTTTTGCACGAAAAGCGAATGTGCGATGCACGGATTCTTCTTTCAAGCAGCTGTCTATCTAGTTAGAAACGCCTAATGTTATATTTAAGTAATTTATTATCTTTCCATTAAAAATATTATTGACGAGCTTGTTGATTTGTTTTTATATTAATAGCTGATTTTTGATTTTATTAACATATCTCATTCCAGACGACGCGAACTGAGACATAAAGAAATCATTTTAAGCATCATTTTTACTGGAAAGACTCGTATCACTTAAGCTAAGATCAATTTTGATTATGTTTCCATGAACATCAATTCCCATGAGGAATGAAACGAAAAAATGAAGTTTTCTTATTCAAAAAAATTAATTCAGAATTTAAATTGTTTTTATTGTGATATCCAAAAGCACCAGTCTTTAAATTCTAATTGGAATAATTGAAAGTCGAATTAGTTTTGGGATATTTAACGCCCATTATTTTTAAAATTGTTATCATTCCCAATAGATCACTTTGACATTGATAATAGTATCAAAATTAAAAGTTATGAATGGAAGCTGACACAAATTGTACCTACCTCATCCGAAGAACAAACTTAATAATATAATATCAACAAAGACTATGATAATATAAAAATAGATGAAACAATTTGATCGTTAAACGATATGTCAGCGTCCATTCAAACTGTCAAAATTATATTCGGAAACGAAAACATCGACAACAAAATTGATCCCTGAGGTGTTCTCGATTCCGTTGCAATATCGAATGACTCGATTTTTCAAACTTAATCGATTGATCTGAGTGTGCGTTTCCACGCCACGCCTGCATCAGGAAAAAGAGTACGCTACCCAAATACGACCCTCCGTACGTGAAGAAACCCATTGCAAAGAGTTTCGCCGCCGGGTCCACTACTTCGAACAATTCGCAAGAGGACATATCGCTCGATGGAGGAAAGATGCACGCCTTCAATAACACATTTAGGTAAGTATAACGTTACGTAAAAACTGTCATCTCCGCTCTGACTGACTGTCCCTCTATGGTGTAAATTAAATCAGTTTGTATGTGACTGTGCTGATTTTGATTTGAATATATATAAATTGTTTTCTAAATGTTTATAATTTGTTTTTCAATATTTTTCTGTATACATTTTATTATCTCTTGTCCCTCTGTCTTACTCTTGATCTGTTTTTTCTATATTTTGTGTATTAAATATATTTTTAGGTCCCATTAAGTTATTATAAAGTATAAGTTTGACGTGCTCTAGATTATTGTAACAGGCAACGAAACGTGTGAACTCTATTTAGATGAGTAAAATTAAAAAAGTTAATAAAAAATTCAAACTTTTTTAATTTGAAAAGTAAAATATTTTACTACTAAAGGAATCAATTCTAATAAGTAAAGTAGCCACATTAAATCAATAACTTTTTTATTTAATTCAATTTAAAAAGAACGCCATAAAACCATCTGTATATCTGTAATTTAGATACTAATATTAAAAATAGTAAATTTTGTGTGTATATATGTTTGTTACTTCTATACGCTATAACGAGTCAACAGATTTAAATAGAATTCGGAATTTATGTCCTACATTATTATGCACGTTCTATGTCGTGAGTAAAACCGTGGCTCGCGGGTGCCACATACATGAATATGAAAATATAGTAAATTATTTGCAAAATAAAAAAAAAATATATAAAATCTATATTAATATAATAAGGAGAGAGAGAATTTTGTATGTGCGAAGTAAATTCTGGAACTACTGAACCTATTTTAAAATTATACCATTTTAAAAGTACATTATTGACATAGACTAGATTTTATGTATTACATTAAAACAACATTTACATTAACGCGAATGAAGCCGCGAGCAAAAGCTAGTCTATACCAATATTTTAAAGCGGTAAAATTAATTTGTAAGTATGTTTGTAGAGGGCATTCATTGAAACTACTGATCCAATTTCATATGGCCATCATGCCACAAGTTATAGATGCAAAACAGTAACCATAAACGCGAATGAAACCGCGAGGGGCACCAATAAAGTTAGTCTAGAGCACGTTGTATCCTAAATTATTTTTCGAAATTAAACTTCTCTTTCCTCTTCCTATCGGAACTGGTGTAACAGAAATCTTCTAAGGTACGTTCAAGCTTCAAGTCTCACCGCTCATAAAGTTTAATCACACACGAATTACGCTTTACTGCATACGGCTTGGTACTATGCTTTCAAGCGATTTAAATGCCGTGTTAAAGTGTGATCGAGCACAATCACATATGCGTTAAAACACACGCTTCTTAAATATAATTTGTTTCTAGATTATCATTTAAATTTGAATTTTGTGAAGGTGGTATATGCACATAGATACAAACAGGCACTTAGAGAAATAGATAGATTAACAGTAGATTATAAAACCGTATTATATAAGGATTTCAAGAAATTCGATTCTAAAATCGTCCGAAACCGATTCAAATATTTCAATAGGCGATTTTAAATGTAGTAGTAAAGTGTAACGTTGAAGGTAATTACGAATAATCAAATCAGTTTAACATCGGAGGTGATATGAAGAGCGATTCGAAATGTCGAAAATATATAACGGCCTGGAATTTTAAAACGATTCGAAAATGGAACAAAATTTAAAAGATTCCAAAATTTCTCAGCCGCGGAGACTCCCAGCGCGTGATCTTCAGACACGGGAATCACATGTCGGGAGCTGGCAACACTAGCAGATATCCGTGAGTTGCCATTCACAAAAAACAAAATTTTGTACTAACTTCATGGGGTCTATCTGTCTAGGCTGATTATTTATTGTAATTATTCTTATTTTATGTATTCTATTAAAAAGCAATCGTAGTTCCCTTTACTCCCTAGGTTACCTTTAGTTGCTTATTTCCTAGCTAGTCCTTGTGTGATAATAATATATAAATGTTATTACATATATATTAGTAGGAAGTATTGAACCTAATTAAGTTTTATTTATTTAAATCGTCAAATGGTTTCAGTTTTTCATGCGTTAATTTACCATTAACATCATGACATTAATTGAATCATACTGAGGCCATCGGCATGCGCAAATCATTTTTGCTAAATTACTATTATTAATATTATATAAGTTAATATTATTACTTAAATATATAATTTTTTTCAGAGATCATAAGCAAATGAAACGTGTACATTCCGGTAGTGAGGATGAACCGACGCATTCGGGTAAGCTTGCTAAACGTTATAATTGAACAGGTGTTTTAAAAAAATATTGTAGGAAAGATCTTAAATTTAGTTAACAACTAGACCAATCGTCTAAAAGCATTTTACTACGAATATCTGTTATAAGTTTGGTAAGGATGACTGAAAGCATTAATTGAAAGTTCCGCTTTCACGCAAAAATTACTGTACAGAATATGATGAAACTTCCTAGTAATATAACTTATACATTCACAAAGACAATTTTTATCAACATGCCACGCAATTTAAACATCTTAAAAGCCATACATTAAAAATTTTACCAACTTTATAATTCAAACTAACATACATGGTTTCCAGGAGAAGAAGATATAGCCTTCATCGACGTTGCTCCTAACTCGATGGCGAAACTGCCTGAGAAGGGTATCCTCAAGAAGCACGGATATGGTGCGGTGGACGGCAAGGATAAGTGGGCTGAGGACTCGCAGTCTGAGCAGCTGGAGGCAGGGTCACAGTCTGATGGACAGGAACCCTCAGGGGCTGTCGCGGATATGGAGTACAAGTTTAAGGTAAGGTCTTAATTATTAATCATGCTTATTAATATTCAGATGTCTTTAAAATATTACTTAAATTGTAAACAGTGAGTTTAACATCAATCGATTCAGTCATCGTACTTTCAAGTTCGAATTTGAAAAATATATTTTTTAAAACAGTATTTGTATTGCAAATAAAGCACTTCTTATAAATCGTTGAAGTTAGAAAGAAAATTCACAAATAAATTGTATTATCATTACAGGATCTGAATGGATATCACGAAAACATAATCGTCGCGTTGAAGACAGCCGCCGCTCAGCGAGCCAGCGCCGGAGCGGCCGTCGGTTCTGGCGACCTCCGAGCTCTTCAAGAGTACGAGTACAAGAGGGAACGGGCACCCAGCGCTGAAAAAATCCATGAAGCTGAACTGAGGAGGCAGCGAGGCGAAGAGGAGGAAGACGAAGCGCCACCCTGTGGTCCAATCAGAATCAGGAACTTGGAGGACTTGATTAGGCAGCTTGAACACCACTCCAGTAGACACATGAGCCCGTCTGGTTCGGAAGATATTAGGATGTCGGAAACGGAAGCTGACAGGCATTATCGGATTGAGGGAGAAGTGCCACCGTAAGTAGAAAAATCACATAAAATACTAAAGTATATGATGGTAAGATTTTCGAAAACAATACGAAAACGAGACGAACTACGTCAATTTTTGCTCTAATATTTGGTATAGCTATAGAAACAGCTTATTTTCCATATTATTATTGACACAATATGACGGGTTAAGTGGATGCCTTTGGGGAACGAATAGCCAAAATTTTTGCTCTATCAAAATTACCTGGCAAACGAGCAGGCGGGACACATTACGCTTAGTGATCACCACTACCCATGGATATTTACAGCACCGGGTTTGTGGGCAATAGAAGTAAGCAAAAGAAAGGAGGGAAAGACGGCTCACTCACTTGCCGAACGAAACGCAACTAATTTAGCTACTTGACGCCGATCTACTGTGAAAGTGAGGTATGGTGTGAGGGGGTTACAACAATTAGAGCTCAACAGTAATAGTGAATATATCTTTCAATATACATAGTTTTTATTGAAATTAATTTTTTAAATCGCAACATCGTTAATCCACAGTCGTTGTCGCGGCCGCATCGGTCCCGGTGAGGAGGAGTCCCGCTTCGGCTACCCTCGCTTCCGCGGCAGCGCTCGTCACCACCCTGCCATGTTCGCGGCGCCACCAGCCGCGTCTCCCGCGCTCCTCGCCCACGCGCCGCACGGCGCCCACGCCACGCACGGCGCGCACGGCACGCACGGCACGCACGCGGCGCACGGCGCGCACGGCACGCACCGCGTCCCGCCGGACGACGACGCGCTCTACGAGACTGCGGACGCGGAGAGGCTGCGCGACGCACCGGACAGCGAGAGGTGAGACGACGTTGAGGACTCGTTGATTTTTTAGAATAAAACACTAACAATTTTACACTGTTTTGTGATTACGTTTTTTAAAGTAACTTCGCACGGGATAAGACAAGTGCACGGAAAATGACACATTACAAGAGAGTTAATGTTTTATTTTTGTTTTGTTTCAATATTTATTTGCAGTGACATCACACATACCGACACTCAGCAATAACTCAAGGGCGGGCTCCAAGGGTCTAACTTAACAGATATCATAGCAATTAAATTGGCAGTAATTTACACAAATATGATATGATAATGTTATAAAATTAGTACAAGTAATAGGTACTGAATTTTTCATCAAAATTCGTTATTATTTTTTTAAATTAAATGAAACCACATGGCCGACTAGTTCATCTCTCCTGGTATTCCACGCAGACATGATCCAGTCGAGCGCGCCAGACTCGGGAGCCCGCCGTAGCGACGCGCCTAGACTCTCCGTTCCTCTTCTCTATCATTTTCTAGTGATGAATTTATTCAAGCTCAACAGCAGTTAGCCCGGTGGGCCAGTGAAGAGGCGGTGCCGGTGGAGCGCGACTACTTCCCCTCGCCGACCTCCCCGCGCTCCCCGCGCTCCCCGCGCTCCCCGCGCTCCCCGGCCAGCTCCGGCAGCGAGCGCCCGGCCGCCTTCCCCGAGTACACGCACTGACCCCCCGCCACCGCTAGCGATAGGACGCGCGTAGTGGACATGTGAATACGTAATCGTTAGACGACAAATGTAAATAAACGAACTAAATGCACAGTTATTTTAACGATATGACTGAACTAATTAGAATTTAAGCGTTGAAACGTCGATCGGACGCCGCGCCGCCGCCGGGCCGCGTTGTTTTAAATATTTATATTCGTTTGAAATCAATACGCTTTATAACTCTTACTCGGTTTCGGCGGCGGGCCGGCCGCGGCGCGTCGGGGCGCGACCGCCGAGTGGCCACACTTAGATAGGCGTTTAACAAATTCTGGTGACGTAGTATCCGTCGAAGCTTTAATCGAGCCGGCTCGACGCCGTTCGCGACCCAGCTCGAGACGTGCGATCTGTGAACCGTTCGATAGTTTCGCGTTCGTCACCGTGTGTCCGGAGGCCGGTAGGAAGGCGGGCGAACCGTCCCCGGAGAGTAAACGATCTCATCGCACCGAATCACCTCTCCGAAACGCCCAACTTCACAGACACATGTTCGGTCAGACGACGCACCGAACTCGGCGAGTGTGCGACAATCGACAGTCTCTCATTCGAGTTTCGTCGGTGAACCTTCGATGAGACGTTCGCTCGGAGGTCTCGAACCGTAATCTAATGATGTTTTTGTATTTAGATACATAAAATACATATTCTAAAATAGTTATCTACATTGATGTGAATATAAGTTATTTCGGATTCTATCAAAATATGTATGTATATGGTATGTATAATTATCGAAACGAATTTACGCTGATGTGGGAGACGTGTGTTGTGGGCCGCTGCGCTCGATGGGTGCGATGGGACGGCTTAGACACGACATAGCTTAGACTTTAGGTGTAATATTGATATAACGTGTATGTTATCGGTCGACCCTCGACGGAGATGTAACCATAGTTAGCGAAAAAATTACGTCATGATATGATATTCGCGCATCACGCGTCATCGAGCCGGCAGCCCCGTATGTTACAGTTTTCGTTTATTTTATTATGACAATTTAGGATGTTATCGTTTCATTCGCGTTTACGCTAGGCTAGGTGGCGACGCCACGATTATAGTAGTAACTTAAAGTTATATAATATTGAATAGAAACAAGTATTTCGTCTAGTCCACGTTGATCGACATAGGCACAGCGAGCTTTACGAATACTATACAATAGAAGCCGCCGGCCCTCCGGTGGTAATCCGACTTTATCCTGTGGTCGAGTTCGTCGACCTGCGGTATTATTCTTATCGACGTTAAAAGCGCAACTCAGCCGATGTCGATCGCCCTTGCACACAGTTCGGGCGTACGATCCCGTTTATAATAATTAATCTCTTAGGTAAACGTTATAATATATTAAATAAGGTAATCTAGGTATCTAATTACGCGTACAGGGTAGTTACGTAAAATGTACTCTGTACTGGGTGCGACACTTGCGACCGGTGCGGAGGCGACCGCCACAGACTAAAAATATTGAAACGATATAACCCGTAGCCTGTAAAATTTATGTATCAATTCGTAGAATTAATTGTTCAATACTAGCATAGGTTATAGAATAAGTACGTTTCATGATTTTATTGCACAATAAATCAGCGTTGCTTCGTAAATTACGTAGATGAATGTAAATAGTGTCTCTGTACGTCAAGTGCACCTGGTAATGAAATAGTTCACCATAGACACTACTAAATTATATGTGATACGTATAAAGGGGAACGTTTTAACTGCCATCGCATAATTGATACCGTAGTATGTAAGTATGTTTCCTTTGCATTTGCTGTAAAATGCAATATGTGTGAAGCGAATGAAAGGATATGTGTATTTATGATGTTGACACGTGCGCCGAGTGTCCTTCGCACCGTTATGACGCATTCGCAATATGAAATGACAGCGTGAACTAGGGATGAGCGATAGCGAATCGATGTTGATGTTGATGTCGATATTGATAATCGATTTTCGAGACTCTGAATGTTAATATATTTTAATTGTAATTAACTTAGCAGGTGCTTATTCAAAGACAAATGATATACACCTATAATACACTATTAAGTAAATTAAATTTACATATTATATTTTAAATTATTCTTTTAAAAGGCTTTTTTTAACAGCATTATACACCACATACGAGCAGCTAAAATACAAAACTTTCTGAAATTATCTATTTATTTTTATTGTATAATAATAAATAATTTAATTTAAAACTGTGAATCATACGATATTTCGCTCCAAATTACGACAAATCGATATTACGTAAACGCTATTATCGATTGTAAAACATCGATATTTTCCCCTGAATATCGATGTTTTGATGTTATCGATAAATATCGGTCATCCCTAGAATTATGTAATGTCCATTGTCGTATAAGTGGGAGCACGCGTTACAGATATCTCTAGTCCAAAACCATTGAGCGTTCTCGGTGCAACTTATCTGTATAACATATGGTTCTTCGACTGTCGCCTCGTACGCGCACAAAGCGAGTGTCTAGCCCAGAAGGCGTTACGTGCGCGGCCGAATACACACATATGCGCGGAAAATAACTCCAATATATGGCAATACCGAATTAAATGTCATATAATACATGTACCTAATCTGTGGTATGTGTTTGATTAATTTTTAATATTTTTTTTTATTTGGTTTCGTATTTTAAGTTGTTCGATTAGAGTCCGTTTCCCGCGCATGCGTGTTTCGCCCTGGCCTAATTCGTCAATTGACGTCGTTTGAATCGGCATTTGCTCACGGTAGTGCTCTGGCGTCTAGCAGGTTTCATCATTTTTTATCTATGGAATATATTATTTTTGGTATATTTTTATCTGTTAATATTGAAGTGCCAAAGTTTATTTAAATGTTTAGGATATAATAATTAATAATATGTTATATTAATGTAAAATTATTTTATTAAACTCACCTGATGATTATTTACAATACCTAATAAAATTATTTCCTATTTGTCTGTAATATTCTTATATGTAGCTATTCTAATTCAATTATATTGACATATTATTTTTATGTAAACATAGATAATTTATATCATTATTGAAGTTCCTATTTTAAATTACAATATTTGAGTAATTTCATAATTTATACGACATGTAGGTAATTTTTGTTGTATTAATAAATTTCTGTATTCAATTAATTTCTAGACTAAAATGTTTTTTTCATACCTTGAACTTTTTTATTGTATTCGATCACTGGCACAGATTACATGGTCCTTAGACGAGCGTTACTTTTAATTAGGAACTTACGTAAGTTACTTATGACCTTTACGTAATTATCATTCGTAAGTAACTTACGTAATTAAGGTACGGAAGTAAAAATTACAAATGTAACGCCCGCCTTAAGTCATGTTCAGACTGTGCGTTCTTGAATACACGTAGTCTGTTGCATGAATCATTTAAAAACTTGCATCATTGTACACGGTGACGAAACTGAAGATAAGACTCGCTTATACCGATGTATATGTTCGAATAATTTTTAAATCCTTCGTTCGAATGTCGTTTGTTTGAATACATTGCGGCTGTAGGTGCGAACAGTTTACGCCAGTGAGCCGACCACGCATGCCCGAGAACGCACACTCTGTACATGGCTTTAGATATTTGTGTACGCGTACCCTACAGTGTAGTGGGGACTGTTTATTGTAAATCTTATACATTGTTTGAGATAAAAAATGATGATAATTTGTCTATCACTACTGATATACTGATTATATAATTGTTAATCTTAAGCGATGTAATATGGATACATGAATTTTAACGAAAAATAAAACGTTAAAACGTTGGAATTTTCATTTTGTTTTTGTCCTTGTAAATATATTTGCTATATTATTTACTAAATGAATGTAACATATTATTAATGAAAGAAAATAGATGAACACAAATTTTCTCAGCTGTTTTATTGTACCTATCTCTCCTTATTCGACGAGACTTTTTTTAAAGAAGCCGACTTCAAAATCAAACGAATTAATTGCGTTTACTTTGATCATATAACAAAACCACTAAACCGATTTTGATGAAAAATCTCTGGGACTAATCGAATAATTTCCCTGTAAAACAAAAAAAGAAAACTAAAGTCTCTCACGAACTGAGAACCTCCTCCTATTTTGAAATCCGTTAAAAAACGTTCTATTAGCTTATCAATACAGAGAAGACGTAGTAAAGTAAAGTAACAGCCTGCAAATGTCTCAATGCTGGGCAAAAGCCTCTTCTCCTATTAAAGAGACGGTTTATAGCTTAATCCACGTCGCCGCTCCATTGCGGGATGGTGTATATACATGTATCAGAACTTCTCCTGGCACATGCAGGTTTCCTTATGTTTTCCTTCACTGCCAAGCTCGAAACGATTTTGAATACAATTGAAAAGTCAGCGGTGCTAGCCGGGGCTTGAACCTGCGATCGTCGGTTGAGATCGACGTGTTCTTACCAATAGGCCATCTCAGTGTTTACATTGTTAGAAGAAATCTTAATGAAACTATTTATGTAACTCCTGTTGAAGAAATTATATAAAAATTATTTACCTCTTATTAAGAATGGTGATATTTCTGTCTGTAGATCGCTTTGAAGGCGTCTTTGATGTCCCTGCGCTGACTAATGCGCAATTTCATTAAATAATGTTGTTATCATTAGGATCTAAGATCAAAGGCTTAAGAATTCTGTGGTCACATAAAAAAAAAAACTAAACACAGTAAAGTCAGTAATTAACATATTATTAATCGTATCGTTTCTTCTATAAATTCACACAAAAATCATTAATTTAAAAGTCAAATCCATAATAACTTTAAATTTAATATTATTAAATACATTTAAGCAGTGAGAAATAAAACACAAATTTATTATTATTTTTAATAATTCAAATAGAAGGATCAGTACTCTCACTCTTACGTCTTATCACAAATCTCGCAAAATCATCCTTTTCAGGATTAAATGTACCAATTTTATCGCACTGAGCAGTTGTAGCCGCTTGCTGGATCTGATCTCCATACGCCTTGACATCATCCCTCTTCAATTCTACAAAGTATTTCCGAGACTCCATAATAACTACAGCGTCATCCCGCGCCATAGACCAGACGCTTGGCTTCACGCGCGGGAGCACATTGTGTCCTACAAACACACCATGAAACAGACCTTGAAATTGAGGCTTGTGAGGGTAATGATCTAATGCGGACAGCGATAGAAAATGCACTTTCCCATAGTCCACATCTATGTAAGTATCTCTATCTTCGCGTAAAAGTAATGGTGCTTCGGAGCAGCTCTGAGAAATTTTTGCGTCGAACTGACTCAATACCGTCATGCCTAAATTCTGATGACTATCTACATTTAATGCGCTAACATCAAAGGGTGTGCGATTTTCGAGTTCGTATAACAATCTCATCACATTCCGTTCAGAGATATCGGTAGCTCTTTTATAATTAACGCCATGAGAGGACTTCAACATATCCTTGTCTTCACAGTCGAGTCCGTACGCTATGTACGGAGAGGTCACCATATCCCCAAGATATCCTCTATGGAGGTACCTGTCACCACATTTGTAGACACCCGCAGCTAAAGATACATTTGGTCGGCACACTTCAGTCTCCAGCCACGTAAAAGCAACACCATGCTCCCTAAAATGCTTATACTCTTGGAAACATATTTGATTCGCTACGTCCTTCATGCGCATATGGTAATCCCAGTCGTAAATGCCCATTCTGTTATCGTATCTAACACCATGAGTTTGTCTGAGACGATGTTCCCATAGTTCGTTTGCATTAAACTGATTCGTGTTGCCAGTTGTCCAGAAATTGAAGAGGTTCTCCATGTAATCCCTTTCACGGTACTTCGTTTGATCAACCGATATGCAGGGTAGGAGGCAACTCATGTACTCTGGGTTGGTTATCATGCCTACTAATTGTCGCGCTTTTGCTATTAAGTACCTTGATGTGGGCGGCCGGAGTAGTAAGTTGCCATACACTTCGAGGAACCGTCTGGTTTTCTCCAAGAGACCGCATCGCGTGGTTTTCTCTAAAGCTAAAGAGAGCAAGAGAACCTGTCGAGCTATGAGCTCTGGGCAGCCATCGACTACGAACAGATTCATGTACCGCCTTGTTTCACGATACGCCTGAGCCAACGTCTTAATGAGATGTCTCGCGTCACAGCCTCCGATGACGAGAAAATTGAGCTCATAAGCGCTTTCGTCGCCATGTCTTAAATATTCCTTTTGCAAATCGAGAGCTGGACTAATTCCCCAGAACATTTTGTTACGTCGGCTGTCAATGAGCAAATGCTTGGGTTGTCAATATACAACAGCGAATTAATGAAGCGTGTATAGGGCGTTGCTATGGCGACCGTCTAATATTGACGATATATAAACGGTATTGCCTTTTACACGTTCGTATTAATTAAATATAGGCTGGTTGTTCTAGATAACTCGTCGAGTGGCAATAATGAACGGCTGCTTTTAAACTATCTTTAATGAAATAAGAATGAACACAGGATTTGCATAAATACATATATAAAATGTTAATTATATAGTTATAGGTAACTGTGATAGCCATATAGTTTATTTTAAAATCGTTATATAAATTAATGAAAGTACCAGGAGAGCATAGGATAGGAGATTTGGTCTAAGGAACCCATATCGTCATGGACAGTGCTAAATCCCATATCTAGCTTTTCCTATAAAATACAAATTAACACCAAATATTAAATTACATTATTGTTACAAGACCATATTCTGTTTTGTTATTGTGTTTGTAGTGTCACCTATGATATGTCAAAATTTATTTAATTATTTATATTAAGTATTAATTTCACCAATATCAATTATATAATTTTTAGCTAGCTCATTTTGATTAATAATGAACTTGAACACTTGATTCAAATATGGAGCTTATTGCAAAAGTTAGTTACGCAGTTTTGAACTATCCCTGACGATATCGGTTACTCGGACCGAACCTCCTAATTGATTATGCTCTCCTGGTACTTTCGTTTTCAACTTTAATTAAAAATCTTTACATCACGTTCATTAAAGTTATTTTAAAGGACTATTATTAATTAAAAAAGATATTGTCTGTCAATAAATCTTTAGTCAAAAATAAAATTATCATTATTTTATTATTAAACTAGTTATCGTACAAAATCTACAATAATCGCTATCCCTGATGTTTTTAAAATCCTGATGGCAACATTAGCGGTAAATCTTAAGCCCAAGAGTTGTTGGAACAATTTTTCGAATTACCAAACACTGATCGAAGTACAATTCAACCTAGATTTCAGTTTTAATGTATTATCTATCAAAATTCCATACACCGCCATTTTGTTTTGGACGCCATTTTGGTTTTGAATTATTTTCATGGTGTACATCATAAAAGGATGAAAAATTAAACAACACTTTAATAAATATATTTTATTTTCTTTTTAACTATATTTTATAATTTGATAATAAATGCTGTAATATTCTTACAACTATTACATGTTTTGTTCTGTACAATATTACTTAAAACTATTCGCAATAATTACAATCAATTGTATATTACATTATATACTTAGCTATTTATTTATACATTAATTCTAATAAACCTTCATTTATTTGGTTACAGCATACTTTAATGAAAATACCTTCTAATAGCTGACTTTATCAGTACTTTATATATAAAAATTTAAATTCATTTTATATGGAATTTTCTTTGAGTTTAACGTGAAGTGTAAATGAACACGAAATCAATAACATTATATAACCATGGATTCTATAGTATTTGACGTTAAAAATTTATATCCATTTTCAATTTTGACAAGTCTATATAGCCTTAGCGCACAGTTAATCTCGCCTGCCATACTAAATCGTTACCTGGTTGCTAGGCAACGTCGTCCAAAATGGACAACATTGTTGGTAATAAAAAAAGCTTATAACATATACATAGTTGCATAATAAGTATAATTGCAAGAAAGACTATTAATTAATTGTATATGTAAATTTTTACACGAGTCTTCAAGTTACGTATACTGTGTACTAAAGATGGCGCTACAGTCGGTCATCCAAATTGACACTTATGAAGAGTTTCATCACTTTAGTTACTTGGTCTAAAATTGGGTTACATACCCCAATTGTAAGAACTCCTTAAATCTGATAAGTGCAAGTTCGAGTCCTGTCTTTATATATAACTAAATATAAGGTATATTATAAATATATATTTCTTACCTAATTTCTATTTTCTACTTAAAAAATAATAATAAAGCCTCATTATATTTATTATAATGTTACAATAATAATATTTTATGTTTATTTCAAATAAAATCCTCTAAATTTAATAACATAATGAATCTTTACATTTCTTTACTTGTAAAAACAAAAAAAAATCAATATTTATTGAAAAGAACAATTTATTCAATGGTGGTCAATGTCAAAATTACTACTTAATTAATCATTTATTAGAAATAAATAAAAAAATTAATGAAAACAAACACATGTAATACTAACATGAATAATAAATAAAATGTGATTGAAAAATATTAATATATAAATATAAGAACACTTAAAACATGCATGCATGTATGAATAAATATGCATATGTTATATAAATTTTAATACAATTTGTACAACATCTATTATTTATGATACTTTTTAGTATCTTAAATTAAAACACCAATTTAAAATAACGTTTACAAATAGATCAACTACATTGGAATGACATATACATACAATTAAAGTTAAGAAAAAATAAAATAATTCAAATAACTTTATAATATAAAAAGTTTTTCATTCATTTATTCTATTTCAATAAAAAGTTAATATGCATGCATGTATAAATAGATATGCTATCATATGCATGCATAAGCATATGCATATATTTATACTAATTATGAATTGAAACTTATAAGTAGATAGTATTTTACGACTAGATAGATGCACAGAACAGCAATAGTAAAAATAAATATTAGGCAAGTTATCAAGCCTCGTTGGTTCCGTAGAAAATAATAAATTAATTGAAACATTTATTTTACTATTCTAGTAAAAGTTCTAGACGAAAACTCATGATACATGATAATAGTTTGTGTTAACATTTATGCCTGTGCCACGCTATTTACATCTAAACAACTTTTCGTTTTTATTGAATAAAGAAATTTTACCTAAAACTAAGTATAGAATTTATAAAGCCGTAGTGTACCGAACAGACATGCCAAATTAAAAAAAAAAAATAAAAACAATGTTTCCGGAACCCTAAAATGGTACGCATTTAATCAATTTAACTAGTGCCAGTGTACTGTGTAATGGATTATATCTAAGCTAACACTGATATTTCAGGTCACAGGATCAAATCCTAATTACCTCTGAGTAAAGCAATTTGAAGGGACCAGACAATGTATAGGTATATAACAGCACAATTTTATTTACTGTTTTGCTAATAACATGTCTATGTATATTGTTATATAACACAATAGTTTTTATAAAAAATAATCAGATGTATGTAAAAAGCAGTTCTTCGTTGACAACCTTCTTATAAATGGTAAATTAAAAAAAAAAAGTATTGCGTATCAGCGTCTAAATAATGATACGTCCAAACTTTCATTAGCGTTTTTCTCATAATCCTGATCATTACCTACTCATAGACAAGTTAAGTTCATACTATTTAACGTTAACGTCAACGTTAACGTCGGGCTAAATTCTCACCAGTCGTACTTTTTCGCTAGCTGGTTGCTAGGTAGCATCGTCTAAACCGGACGACATTCTGGGTGATAAAATTATAACATATCTACAGTTATATAAGATATTGCCTGACGTACAACTGTCAAATAGTGGAGAAACATAGTGAGAAGATAGAGAAAATACGTCACATTTACAAGCCTAATTAATAAAGACTCGAGAAGAATGATGTCATATAATAAATATTAAAAAAAAACCCTAAGCCATCAGACGCCTGGCAGAAGTGAAACATTGAACTTTATTAGGAAGACAAGTCGAAAAGGATCGACTAGACGGAATGCTGGCAAGCATATCGCGTTATTCCAATAAAACTTCACTCCCATTAAAAAAAACTGTTAAACACCAAAATCTTTAAACCCGCAGTCTTCATCAAGCAGATAATTTCTTAAGCTCATGTCAAGAAAATCTCGAATCGTCCTGCGCAAGAGATTTCGGCTTAGACGCTTTAGCCTCAATGGTTATACCCTGAGTGCCCCCCCTCCACCCAGTACTCCTATTAGAATAAGTCGATGACGTCACTGGCACTTTACGCGTCTGTTTTATCTTTAACTTATTCAACCACATATCCCTGGTCTTCTTATTACCGAGTACAAAGAACAGGAACAGCATCAAACCTTGATACGTCGCCGTCAGAGTAAATAAATAAGCTGCGACGATGTTAAAGGCGAACAAACCGAAAATCCATGGCAACCCGAAAAGGAAAACCAGTAAGCAGCTGACGGAAGCACATCGTAAAGCCTCGTTAGAATCTCCGTGTCTTTGAATACCTCTTGATGCGAACACGGAACGAACTATTAGAGCGAATAGCGTCCAATTCACTAGTAAAATACAAGCTATCGGGGCGTACACCGCTAGCCAGAGTCCTAGACCAGATGGATAGCAGAAAGATGCACTAGGCGTCTTGTCCTCGAATCTACCTGAATAGGAACGAGGATTGACAGAGAGAAGAATACCTATAACCGCACATGGAAAACCCCATGAAAACGCAGAAGCTCGTAGAAGCTTATGCGAAGCGTCTCTAGTAAAAACTAGCACCAATCTCCTATATGATAGCACAGCAGCTACCAACATCCAACAAAATGACGCTAACACCGAATAATGCAAAATAATCCCCATTAGCATACAGAAAACGTTATATTGCGTGAATTTTACGAATATAATGATCAAAAAACTTAAAACTACTATGAAGATGGCTATACAGAGCTGGAACCAGATTTTGTTGCTGAAGTCTCGTCTCCAGGATCTGAAGGTGGCGGCTGTGACTCCTACCAGTATCAGCCCAAAAAGGGACAAACAGCACCCGATGATGGTGAGCAGTTCCAAAGCGTCTTCATCAGCTTGGGAGAAGACACTTCTCGGGAATAAGACTTCAGCGAAGTGAGTGAGATGTGTGCATCTGCATGTGTCTAACATACCTGGTTGTGATGCTGGTATGAGGGTGCAACCTTCTTGTGACCAGTAACCAGTTCCATCATCACGGAATTCCCAATATGCACAAGTTCTAGATTGGTTGCGGTATGGATCTGCTATCATTGGACTTAAGTGGATGTCGATAACCTGAAAAAATGTATATGCTAATGCTTCCGTTGTTCTAAATATACATATGATTCAATAAGCTTATATCAAATCTATTGAAATTGTAATCTAGTTGTTGTAGTTAGTCTTTGGACGAGCAATTCTTAATCTGAATCTTGGAAACGACTCTAAGTGAGTATGTAATGTAATTTAGTATTTATAAATAAAATATCGATCAAAGCTGGGTCATCAAGGCACTAGTATCAATAGTGCGAGTGTATTTGAATGTGTTTACGAATACTTCACTATCGTATTTGAATTTTTCTATAGGTATTGTATAGTGCTCTTTTAAGTGTATTTATAGTAATTGTATCTGTGTTAACTCAAATTAGATAAAGAATTATATGTTGCAAGCCAATTTATGGTGGATTGTAAGACTCTCTTTAATATAAATAATGTAACATCTCATCTCAGTACACAATCTATGCAATGAAGAATTTGAAAATTTGCTCCTAAAGAAAAGAATTAGCAAACAAAACATGCGAATGTATTTGCTTTTACAGTTGACTTTTTCCGTTAACTTTAACCGCTGATTCTCCATTTCCGTAAACTTATTCTTTAATTATCACTTTCAAACTAACATGTCCAAATAAATTTTCCATTTAATTGATATATAATATCGTCCATACCTACACCGTAACTTTTTTAGATAATCTCTATTATGTCTAGCGGTTCTGGAAATCACTATTATACTATATAAATTGCCCTGTACAGTCTTTTTTCATATATCCGTTGTCCATATACTTTGTTTGGTACATAAAATAAATATATTTCCCAAACATAACTTACCTCTCCATTCGCAAACTGCGTGACCTCCCCAACCTTGATACTGAGAACTCTACTATTAACAGAGTAAAAGCCCTCGCTTGGTTGAAAAGCTCTATCGTTTCTGAACACAACAAAGCTTATACGTTGAGAAGCTTCAGATACAGACTGCGGGAGATGGACCACTACTTCATTGGCTTCAGAATCCAGGATTGTCGAGTTTGGTTCAGCTGGAAAATGTACATTTGGGTATAGCTTAGATAGATTGTAAAAATTTAAGTATTTGCTCAACTTTATACGAGAATTACATTTGTAAGTTTTACTCTGATAATTCAAAAAACTTACTCGAAAGTAATTCAAAAGCGTTATCAGTAAACACGTCAGTATCCCTCGCAGCTATTTTCAATCCCCTAACTGGCTGGTCAGGATTAGCATCAGCCATCAACAAAGCGATATTTCCTCTGACAGCCACGGCACTACTCGATCCATTTAGTTCTATAGTAGAACCAAGTTGATCTAGTAGATGTAAGAGTTGTCCCGGTATTTCCAGACTATCGTGGATTAGAATGTTGTCTACCTAAAAATTTATGGAAAATTGTGTTGTTTATTATATCAGAAGATGGCAACTCTGAAATATGCATAAAATAATTGGACTCTGATAAGCAATACTGTGTCAAGCCGCATGGAATTCATTTTGAGAAAATGGCGTCTAAACATGTCAAACCTATTCTTAACAAATTTGTTTAAAGACGTATATATCCATCTTCTCTTTTCTATTTTTATAAAAGGTATAATAAATTAAAAGCAAATTGGTATGATAAAAAGATTTATCTAATAATATTTTTTCCAAATACATATGTATATTAGATTATTGCATATTCCAAAATATTGGACACAATACATTAAGAAACATTTTTCCGTATTTGTTTAGTTTAGATGACTTAATTAATTTTTGAATAATGTTTAATTCATAACCCATTATCAGAATACATACAAATCTATGAATTTAACTTTTTGTGGGTTGACACATTATTGCTTGTAAGCATCCAATTAGCTGTACTAATATTATAATAAGGTAAAATTTGTTTCTATGTAGGATGGTAATTTTTGATACGATTTGAATAATTTAATAGTTTATTGTGGAAGGTTATAGGCTATATTACATCACGCTACGACTCAGCAGCGAAGCAGTACCCGTAAACTGACTAGCTGCTACTAGAACTAGACTGCTAGCATTTCATAATTTTAAACTAGGTTTCGACGATAATCGATAGAGCAATATAACACAATCTGTAGGTACCAAAACGCATAAAGCAATTTGATAATCTACATTTTAGTCAGCATCGTAACTTTAATGACACTTGAAAAGAAAAAAAAATTGGAAGTTAACGACATTTATTTAGACTGCATCTTATACTATTTACAACAACCAATAATCGATACATCGAAAAATGTAAAAACTATTTAGTCATATAAGCACAAAGAATTAGATTTGCATAACCATTATAACGAGAAACACCTCACTCATTAAAATCTGTAGTTTACGCACTGTAGTGCGACCAAACATACATAAACTGCCAAAATCATTACCCTTCGTTCGGCTTCGATGTCATCGGCTAAAAAGTAATTAGTACATAAGGCACTTTACCTGATTGAATACATCTCTGATATCGTCGACCATAATTGTCTCGGTGCTGTTCACCAATTTATCCAAATCATTTAAGACTTGCTGCAGCTGTTCTTCTGGCTGCGGAAATATGTTAAATTAATTCATACATTTTAGATTATCTTTTTGTGCTAGAATTACACTTATAATTTTTACTCTTAACCTTCATAAAGATTTACATAAGCTATTTGTCATTGTTTAACATCAGAAAGAATTTACTGTCAATGCCTTATTTTTGACATTCACAGCTTTCGTAACTACTAACGAAGTTTCAGTCATTAGGTTACAAAGTTGTTCTATATCAGTTACGAGAGTAAAACTTACAAATGCAATTCTCGTTTTAATAATTATTTACTATCCCAAAATCATCATTTAGAATTAAATTATGAATCAAAAGAGCTTAAACCAGATTCCAATTTCTTGAGAATTCTGCTTTTAACATTAAACATGCTTACATTCTGACAGTTGATTTTTGTTTGTGAGCTGACGTGTGTTTCAAAGCTGTCAAAATGTAACAAATAGCCATTAATCAAAGAAATTTAATATAACAAATTTACACTCAATCGCCCCATTAAGACCTTATGATATTGTGTCGGGGGTCTGATAATACACAGAACAATAAAACCCAGACTACTACAAATACTTATATGGCATATACAGATCATCAGTTGACCCTTTGTCAATTTGAAAGGTATTACTTGGATGATATTAATCTGAGTCTGAGAACTACAAATTCAAATAGTTTCAGCCATTTCACAACTTTCTTCATCGTTCATATTTAAATATTAATAACCAGAATAGACTAGTTATCTACAAAATTCTTAATTATTAAAAATTCTACCGCAATACCGATTTCGTGACTGAATTAACAAAATTTGAAACTGAATATAATTATTTTATAAGTAACAAGAAGATCATTTATTTATTATGCTTACATAAAAACATAACATCTTTATCTATAGTTTTGTCTCAAAATACATTAAACTGTCTACAACTCTAATTAGAATCATTTCTTTCCATCAACATATTTTATCGTCCGAATGACCAAAAATTTCAAATGTACTTTTCTGAACTAACAAATAAAATTAATACCACAAAAACCCTTTCAACATTTGCAGAAAACATTAAAAAAACACAATAGTACAACACTTACCGGTCTAGTTGGAGGAGGCGTATTAGTTGTAATAGATGTAGTAGTAGATGGAGTTACTGTTATGTTTTCAGTAACTGGTTTATCAGTAGTAGTTAACTCAACTTCTGTGGTAGTCTCAAAGGGTATCGAAACTGTTATCAAATCATTACCTAATGTTGAGTATTCTTCTATTACGTTTGGAGTTGATACTGTTGGTGTTATGTTTATAGTTGGTAGTGTTTCAGTTATTGTTGGTAGTGTTGCAGTTATTGTTGGTAGTGTTGCAGTTATTGTTGATGGTGTTTCATATATTGTTGATGTTGTTATTGGTGTTATGGTTGTATTAACTGCCTCTGGGATTTCTTCAGAACTGTTGCTTCCATCGGTTAACGCCTTTTCTGGGTTCGGTGTCTATAATGTTAGTGACTGGTTAACGACATGCGATGTTGGAAAATAAGTTTAATTAATAAAAGATGTAAGTATATTAAATTGTTGATGTAATATACCTTGAAGGGATTGTTTAAGAGTAATTACTCTGATGAAATTCATTAAATATGTTTTATATATATATATATATATATATATATATATATATATATATATATATATATATATAATAGGCGGGCAAACGAGCAGACAGTACCACCTCATGTTAAGTGGTCACTATCGCTCATGGACATCTGCAACACCAGGGATGTTGCGGGTGCGTTGCCGGCCTTTAGTGAAAAAAATGTATCATTATCTTTTGTAATTTTTATAGGATTAATTAAAAAAATTATAATTAATGTTTTATTTTTAATATGTAGTGCGACTGAATGACAGAAAAAAGGTGCTAAGACAAAAATATGTATATACCAAGAAATTATTACGTAAAATGAAGTATTAAATGTATATTGAATCAAATTACTTACTGTCGTCGGTGTGATCGCAGTAGGCATGAGATCAGAAACATCTACATATGTCAAGCCTCTGCCAATAGGAAATCTTATGGTGCAGTTGGCTGTGGCTGTGGTCACCCATTGGACCCCTTCGTTAAAGTTCCCTATGCAAGTGTGAGTTCGACAGCCAATGGAATTGTATGATTCTCCTAAAATTTCCAAAAAATATTTACTAATGCAAGGAAGCTAGATTAGTACGAAGTACGAGTAACGAGTACTGACTTTAATACGCGCGAGCTGCCTCATTACACTTTTAGAATAGATGACAATTCGTGAAACGAGCATTCATTATTATAAAAAAGCATTGAGAATATGTTATATTATTACAATACTGTAACTTTAAGTAAATAAATATATATTAAAAGTGTTTGAATAGCATTTTTTCTATCCTTTCATTTAGAATCTCAGACCTGTTTTAAATAAGGATGATAATAAGCAATAATGTGTCTACCCACAAAAAGTCAAATTTAAAAATATTGATATATTCTGATAATGCATTACGTATTTTACATTATTAAATAAAAATCAAGTCATCTGAACTAAATAAGTACGGAAAAATTATTTTTAATTTAATGTTTCGAATTTCAAGTGCCTTCTATATTTTGCAATTTGTACAATTATCTAAAATATTTGAAAAACTTATGATTAGATCAAACTCTTTGATATGCCGATCTGCTTTTAATTCATATTATACTTTTTATTAAAATAGAAAAGAAAGGATAGATATATACTTCTCCAAACAAATTTATTAAGAATTTGTTTAACTTCTTTAGAGGCCATTTTCCCTGTGACTTGACATAATTTCGCTTATCAGCATCCATATATTTTAAGATGATATTTTCAAAGATGATAAATTTTAAATATACATATCATATCTTCTTCTTCAATCAGCAACTTGTCAATACATCGACTAGACTAATAAGCAGTCCCTGGTATAACCGGGAAAATGCTAGGTTGGTGATGATCATTATGTTCAAACATGTTAAAACGAGACCAAATTGTATAAAATGATTAGAACGTTGGATGCGGACCTTTGATCTGGGCAATGAGAACTGACAAGATAATTGTGCAAATTAACTCTAACTACTACAAGTACGATATATTAGACAAAGTCAATTAATTATATGAATAAATATATTACAATACAGAACGTATATACAATATAACTGCATAAAATTTAAGTGACTGTTTCTAATTGAAATTAGAACTTGAAAGTTATCAGGTTTTAACTAAATGCACATGAAAGTATATACGGTATTTACATCAAAATCACATTTTTTTTTTAATTTTTGTCTGTCTGTCGTAATCTCTGAAATGGCTAAACTCATTATATATAATAACGCATCACACTCAACGGCCCCCATTAAGATCGCATGACCTTGTGTCGGGGGTCCGGAAACACACACAACACTAACACCAACGCCCAGGCCACGACAAACATCCGTATGGCCAATACACACGTTTGCCGTGAGCGGGGATCGAACCCGCGACTGTTAGCGCTTTAGTCAGTTGCAGTGACCATTGCGCCAACGCGTCTGTCATTTTGACGGGACTTCCACTCGCATATGGCTAATATTATAAAAAATAACTTAGGCTACTTTTATTTGAATTTAAATTCAATTCATAAATAGCGCAGGTAAAACCGCGTGGCACTGCTAGTATTTAATAAATCCATTATCAAATAAAATCTTTTATATTATTTTGTAATTTTTCACTAATAGAATATGATCTTAATATAATTAGATATGTTATATTTTAGTAAACGGCTCTTGAAAATGAGTTTATGATCAGAATAAATATGTAAACTAACAGGCAACAATAATATATAAGACCATTGCCATGATATCAGAAAAGTCTTATTAAATTGGTATGGGTAAGGCTTTTAGTAAAAAAAAACCACAATCTAGAAAGATGTTCCATATCAACGCGAATTGACACAGCTGTATTGTGTTTATACATTGTCTTTCTTAACAAAATCTTTGACCAAGTGCAAAGCACTTGTAACAGTGCAAAAAGACTAAAAAAATTCAAAAGTAAACTCACCTAACGCCATCTGTGGAACTGTATCAAAAGCTTTGCAATAATAAACCGGCTTCATCGATATAATCTCCATGTTATCCCAAAACCCTGGCGTCACTGGCTTCATTTCCGGATTCAGTTCAACATGCACCAGCACAGAACGTCTGTTCATATACAATCTCTTCAGTTTCATCTTCAGAATGACAGATTTCTCATTCGAAACTAGACCCGACTTCTTGAAACCTTTCAATACTTCTTCTGTTATATTTGAATTAATTTCACCATAAACATTTACGTATTTTGTTCTATAGTAAATGTACTCTTTCAATTTCAACTCCCATACTTTAAAGAGTTTTGGCAAGTCGTCCAGTTTGTACATCTTGTTATTTTTCAACTTCACTGCGTACACGTTTATCAGCGATTGTTTTTCTCTGACAAATAAGACTTTCTTTGTTTCTTTGACTTTGTATTTTTTTGTGTTGATGTGAGTGCACCAGTAATAGCCGTCCTCTTTGGGTTTTAAGACAAACGTGTTGGTTTCATCGATTCGTTTCTTGCTAATTTTAACTGGATAACGATTAACCGAATCGGTGAAGCAATAAATATCATCTCCGTCCAACGTATCGTTAATGGTTAGTGTAAGTTTGTTATCCCTAAAAATTGATAAAGGTTTATGACACAAAGGAGGGTAATGTGTTTCTCAGACTATGTATGTATGTGGGTATGTAATTTTATGGCACTATTTCGACCAAAAGCGTAGGCTGATTGTGATTACTGACACATCGTTTAATACGGCGCTGATATTATAAAATATACAGAAATAATATATATATATATATATATATATATATAGAAAACATGAAAATATTGAAAAATCTAAATGGCCCATTTTGGACGCCATAATGTAAAAGAGTCTCATATCGTTTTTCATTCAAAATTACCATTTAGGATGTATGACGATATAGATACGATACAGATTGCAGAAAGTCTTGTTACACAGTCGAGGTTTCGATTTTTTCAATTAATTACTTGTATATTCAGTTATTTCATAATCAATAATGCGACTAAAATTATTTCGCAATCTATAAAATTAAACGATAAAGCCTGACAATGGAACAATAGTAACTGTCCTAGAATTTGTAGAAACAATGACTTTATTTCTTACAACAACAGCATTCTGTACTTAATATTATAAAGCTGAATTGTTTGTTTGTTTACACGCGCTAATCTCAGGGAGTACTGATTATTTATTGAGGCTATAGACAATATTACATCACGCTACGACTCATAGGAGCGAAGAAATAACCATAAACACGAGTAAAACTGCAAGGGAAAGCTAGTTTTACGATTAACTAATAATTGATTCGATAACATGGTTGAGTAGTTGCTGTAAAAGTTGCTACTTTAATAATTTTTTTTCATGTTTTTACTTTTTTTTTTAAATTTAAGTTTAGTAATAATTAATTAACTGTAAGCCTTTTCTCCGCTATTATTGCATGAGGTATCCACCTTAATAGGTAATGCATCTTCATACTGTAGGAAAATATACTGTTTATGAGTCTATGTTATTACTACTGGTGTATATCTTAAATAAATAAATAAAAAAAATAAAGACACTTAATTAAATTAAATCTATGACACAAATATTCATTTAGATCATTATAAGATAAAGTTGAAATCAACGGATGTTAAAGAACTGAGTTACGTTTCACGCGAAACAACTGAAGATCAAAACTAACTAAAATCGATATAATTAACCTTCAAATGAAAAATTCACATCAAAAGATTTCCATTCGTTTTTAACTCGCGCAGCTAAACATACAAAGACTTCAAACTGATACAGGAGTACATGAGTTCCGTATATAACGCAAGCGAGCAACAAAAGATTTTAAAATTAATTCTCTAAGGAGAATTACTCTCAGACTTTCATAAGGATTTACATAAGGTCTTTGTCATTGCTTTACACCTAAAATAATTTTCGCTTAGTGCGTTTTAATAATTAAAATATGTAATTTCACTTAAACTTAGAAAATAAGTGCATTAATGTAACACATAAAAAATCTCAACAAATTCAAACACAAGGTATAAAGTGTATATTAACTTTAAAATCTACTTACAAATCAATAGCAACATCCATTGCAACCATCTTCAAGGGAATGGAATGCTCACAGATGACGTCGTAGAAAATGTAGGAACTGTTGACGAGATACCAAAAATCATTGTGCAGAGAACCGAGAAGGGTGTCATTATTGTATATGTAATCCTGGAAATTCCATTCAACGAACGGTATCTGAAAGAATGAAGGAAGAATATTGATTTTTATTTAACAGTTTAGAATAAATAAAGAGAGATAAGATACTGAAATAGAAAAAGTTATTTATAAATATTATCTCGTGATACTTGGTAAACTGTTTTGATGACGTCTTCTCAAATAATTGAGAAGAAATATTTTGGGTTCATCAAATTGGCCTAGAACACGTCGATCTAAACAGATGATCGCGTGTTCAAACCCCAGCTAGCACCACTGACTTCTCAAGTGCTAAATTTTGTGTTCAAATTCATCTCGAGCTATGCGGTGAAAGAAAACATTGTGAATAAACCTGCATGTGCCGGGAGAAATTCTGATCCATGTATGTATATCCGCGAACCCGCAATGGAGCAGCGTCATGGATTATACCTTTTGCTTAATAGAAGAGGTGACCTTTGCCCAGCAGTAGGACCCTTTTTTAATTGTACTGATAGAGGTTAGAATTGTTTAGAATTGTTTAAACGCGCTAAAAATACCTATTTGATTTGAAAAATTCTTCAGGCTATATGTGTAACAAATATATTTATTTTTTAAAGATACTATATATATAAGATATAACTCACAGGAGTTAAATAGTGTCAAAAAATCAATCAATATGCCTTAATACGTGGACAAAACCACGAGGTACATTCGGTTAATTTATACAGAAACAAGCCAAAACCTACCTCAGTACGATCGTTCAACGCGTCGTATCTTAACAGTGAATAATCGTTACTCATTACAATTCCCAACGGGTACGTATAATTAACTGCTAAATTCCGAAACATAGGGTAGTTTGAGAATCTCCAGCCACGATTCAAAAGAGACCCTCCTTTCTTCATACAAAGTTCCTGAGCTTGGTGCCAAGTCGCTCGGACAGCACCTCCCCCGACCCCGGTCAAAGCGGACAAGCACGTTGATTCTGGACTTCGAAACCTCAAAGAATCTTTTAATCCCGCACATTGTTTATCATTCATATAATCTTCATAATCATAATCATACACTTTAACAACGCAAAAGCTATAATGCATTTCGTTGCACTTCACTGCAGTATAATTGCTAACGGGGTCGATGATAAGACATAATTCTTCCTCTAAATCTAAACTGGGATCGATCGTGACATCATACACAGCTTCGAATTTATCTCCAATACTTTTCGTATAGGACCAGTCAACGAAGAGCCCTCCTGGATGCATAGATTTGTACTCTGTCCATACTACATAGTCTGGTCGAGTGAAATTCATTTCATAATACAATTTCGATGTGTACAAATTGCCTACACAGTCTTTGTATCTGTCAGCGAATGTTTCTGGTCCTTTCCGTCGAAAGCAATAAGGGTTGCTTTTGCTTTTTGTGTAAAAAAGTGAGTATCCAATCGGACAACGAGGCCTTTCGTAGTGCTCTTTTCCCAGGGCGATGGGCGCATCTATCCATAGCAGGATAAATACAGCTGCTTGAAAGACGGAACCAAGTTGTAAATGCATCTGAAAAAGAAAAATAAAACCATTTTAAAATGGACAAAAACACTTGTGTAACATATTCTTAACCGTACCTACTTATTTTAATTTACAGAGTCTTTGATACATGACACATTATACAGGTAATCATCATGTGTTTAACAAATAATTAATTATTTTAAGCGTTTACTATTAATGCCAGTTAAATACGTATTATTATATTGTTATCATTACAAAAGTTATTATGTGATATAAATAATCTAGCACTCATAATTATTGAGTATAATTGTATAATAATATTCATATGTTTTATGAAAAATTAATTTCAATACAATGCAATAATAAAATACAAAAATACCATTGATCACATCAAAACGAACGATGATGTATTAACTCGAAATTGAAATCCATTCATTCCTAACATTCACAATGAATGAGTGAATGAGGTCGGATCAACTTGTCCATCTTAAAGATAAACAGAACGCCATGACACATCTAATGAAACTCATGATACATGTGATGAAAGATCGTTCAATATCATCTATTTTCGATCACAAAAATTCTGAAACATTTTGATCGGACTGTATCTAATCTGATAGGGGAAAAGCACTTGATGTTATTGCCGATACATTATCATTAACGCCTCTGATTGTAGTTTCGATAGCCGTGTATTATGCAATTATGTTTAGCTTATTTATATTACTGGTGAAGCTTGGCGTTAGATTAGAATAAATGCGGAAAATAAGCTTCAATGCCTCGATATTTTTTCCTTTTGTAAATTGCAGCTAATTGTTTTAGATTATTAACCGACTACCAAAAAAGGGGATCCTCAATACATCTTTTATGTTATATAGATTCTTGTAAATTAGTAGGCATGAGAGTGTAAGAAAATTAAATGATCATTTTTTAAATTTACTTTTGTGTTTAGTAATAAGATTAACAAAACCTCAATATTTTTACTACGCCATCATAATTATTACATTCTTACTTTTCTTTTCTGACAATACAATTAGTAATGGTATAACTTGAGAATTTAGACGAAGCCACGAAACTTATTTTATCAAGACCGTCAGTCTACTTATTTCTAAGGGGCACATTGAGTATAAATTTCAAAAATTTATTGCAAATTTTGATTCCTTGCATCCCCTAGCGGCACCTATGCTCATCGTTTTTTCAGCACATAATGACATAAAAAGCGTTTCGGTACACCCGCACGTTCTGCACACTCGAAAGCTTGACGCTCGTATCACTCAACCTTGACGTCAAATGATAACAGTTGGCTAAACACGAGTTCATAGACACCAAAAATCCGTTTACGATTAAAAACATTTCACATATATAACGCTTTTTAATCCTCTACGAAAAAGGTGTTATAGATTTTATGTGTATCTCTGTATCTGTTTGTGGCATAGCTCCCTAACGAATGCTTTAAAAAAGCTTTTTTTGTTTGAAAGCTGATGTAATCGGGATGGTTATTCACACATTTCTTATTGTTGAAAGCTCAACTTTTCCATCCATCCATCAGCATGTGTTCATCCACTGCTAGACATAGGCCTCCTACATGTATCTCCAACAGCCGCGGTCCTGCGCTGCCTGAAACTATGACTCCCCGCGACTCTCTTGATGTCATTGGTCCATCTGGTTAGGGGTCAGCCAGCATTGCGCCTTCCGGTGCGGCGACTGAACTTTTACTTTTATTATAAATAGTATTTTAATATACTATATATAACGTAGTTGCTTAACCTTGACCTGATGCTGTAACATTATCTGGAATCGGCAGCTCTGCACTAACCATCAGCAAAAGTATCGTGTTGAGACTCGTTGAAAAGGTCTAAATGAAAATAAATTGTCGTAGGTTTTTTTTTAATATTACATTTTTTATTATTTAAAAAGAAGGAACCGAATTTAAAAGCAAGATACGTATTTTATCGATGAAAAAAAGTATTTTAAAACTAATTTAAATCGCGTTTTTAACTATTTTATCAACCCGACGTTTCGAGCACTCTACAGCGTTCGTGGTAACGGGTAGACAGTCTAAATTAATCCGTTAAAGTATCCGTATCCGTAACAGTTTAAATCCGTTTAAAATAGTTTTATTTCAATGAGTAATAATCGCGAAAATCTAAGACAACGCTATACGTATTTTCGTTAACTTCGATAGTATATTTATTCCAGTGATTTTTTTTAATCAAGCTACTTTTTTGAAAGTCGATTAAGAGGTACAAGTCTAAACGCCAGTTCCATAGCCCGTACGTAATGAGGTCGAAACATCGAGTAAGATTGGGCGCGATGTGACCTTGATGACTGTTCGCTGGAGTATATTTGTTGAGCGGGTGACGTAATTACTTTGCGCAATTACCGGCTCCTCATAGCTTTAGAACAACTTTCATAAACTTTAATGTGATTATAAACTAATTACACTGCACCTTGATACAAGAATTTGTGTAAAAATTGTAATTTAGACATAATTTTGCTTATTAAATAAGATATAATTTGAGAATAACTTTGCTAATGGATAGATAATTTTTAAGAGTTAAATGGAATTCTGTTCAGTGACAGACTATAAGTGTCCCACTGCTGGACAAAAGTCTCTTATTATATATTCTCGCGATAAGATTTTACTTCACGTAAAAACAGAATGACCAATTTGATTTACTTTTTGGAGTATTTAAATAAACGATTGTGTTTTAAGATATTTTATTTTACGATTAATGAATTAAATTACTTTTTTTAGTATATTAATAAAGTTGAGAAGTCTCCTCATCAAGAGCTTCTCTGAACGCAGCAGAAATATCATAATGTTACTTAGAACAACTATAATTGAATACTTATACCTACAAATTTTCGTGTCCGTGTTTACCATTGACCTCTTCTGGAGTCAATCGTGGATGTGGAATCAGGTGATACTGTCCACAATGCAATATCATCGGAACTAAGCTACACATCAAATTTTAAGTTCATGTTGCTAGACGAAGTGATTCTAATTTAGATTGCAATATTTCCGAACAAATATACATAATAGTAGGTAAATAAAAACTTGTAAAAATATATCCAATTAGTTAATACAAAAAAAAATATACTAAAAATTTTATACAAAGGTCCTTTTGATAATCACCTAAGATATAATAATACCCAACATACATCAGGAGTTACAATCAACACGATATTCTCAGATTAAAAAAGACTTAAGTTATTTGAATGACAAAAGACAAAGAAACTTGTACGATGACAAAAATAAGTCTTAATTTATTTTTTAAACTACTGTTATATCGTAATAACATTAATAATTAGTTAGAAATGAGCCGAGATGGCCAAGTGGCTAGAAGCTAACATGTCGATCGCAACCGATGATCGCGGATTCAATCCCGGCTAGCATCGATGAGATTTAAAGTTAAATTTGTATTTAAATTCATCGCATGTTTGGTGATGAAGGAAAACATAGTCAGGTAACCTGCATGTGTCGCGAGAAATTCTTACACATGTTTATCCGCCAACCCGCAGTGGAGCGGCGAGATGGATTAGGCTCTAAACCTTCTCCTTAATAGAAGATGAGGCCTTTCCCCAACAGTAAACCATTTATAGGCCGTTGCATACATACTTAAAAAAGGAAAGTTTTGTTAGAAAAGTACTGATCACATTCAAACCTCTGGAAATCTAAGAACTCGATTGCATCAGTGTGCAAACAAAAAAAACCGCATCAAAATTGATCCATTCGTTAAGGACCTAGCGATGCCAGAGACAGACAAACAGATATACACATCAAACTTATAACACTCTTTCTTATAAAAATCTTTAAAAAAATTCCCTAAAAATAAGTCATTAAGCTATGAAGAAACTCAACCTAGTAAGTAAATAAGTACATATAAAAAAGCTAGTAAATTAATAATAACAACTAACCACTAACAAACAACATAACAAACCTAGTTATGATACACGTCATATTAAAAGCTTTCATTGTTCAATGTGAAATTCTTTAACGTTAACAATTGACATTTATACGAAACTAAATCGTGTAGGACGGTACTCGAAACAGTTTCACAATGGCACACATGTACGTACCAACGTTTTTATGTATTTATTTGTTTTTCTTTAACGTTACTGCTTTGCTCCTATGTGTCATAGCTTGATGTAATATAGCCTATATAGATTAACATATATGATAATCTCTGAAACTACTTTTACAATTAAAACAAACTTTCTCCGTTAGATAGTCCATTTATTAAAAAAGGTAGGCTATATTACATCACGCTACGACTCGTACAAGTGAAACAATAACCATAAGCGAGATAGAAACCGTAAGGGTAGCTAGTTTATAATATATTATGTATTTGATAGGATGTGCGATATTTTCATTCATACCGATTGCGCGAACGTTTGGCACGTTGTGTTTATCGCATCGTAATCATGAACTACGCAATAACAGACGTTTATTCGAAGAATTGTAACTTTAAAATGTTGCCGTTAATCCCACGCTAATCAATCACTTTGGGCGTTAAAATGTTCGAAGTCCTACGACCTACATCATCTACGATTACGTTCATTCATCTCTCATTGAAATTCATCAGATTTACTGATTGAGCCAAGATGGCTTAGAGGTTAGAACTCGTCGATCTCAACTGACGATGGCGAGTTCAAACCTCGGCTAGCACTGCTGAGTTTTTAAGTGCAAAATTTATGTTTAAATTCATCTCGTGCTCGGCGGTGATGGAAAACATCGTGAGAAAACCTGCATGGACCGAAAGAAATTCTGACAAAAGTATAGCCAACCCGCAGCGGAGCAGCGTGATGGAATAAGCTCTAAATCTTTTCCTTAATATGAGAGGAGGCCTTTGTCCAGCAGTGGAACATTTACAGGCTGTTTACATTTTCTTTTACTGATTTCGCTTCTATAACGATAAGGTCGCCTTTTGTATTACCCTTATTACCCAACTACGTCTAAGACCAAAAAGAAAGTTATGTATTTAACTCGTTTTCATGTATGTAAGTCCGTTCTTATGTCCCGCTCATTACTGGACACTGATAAGCAATATTATGTCAAGCAACACAGACTTCAAAATGGCGTCTAAAGATGTCAAACCTACTTTTAATAAATAAAATTAGAAATTTTTATTACATACATTTTACTTTTAGGTGGGTTGGCGCGTTATTGCTCATCAGCATCCAACAATTCAATGGCTTTATAATTTTAATTAATATATCATTAGATTCTTCTTGACACTGGGTACATAACATTGTTAAAAATCAAAATGGCGGATTTATACGCCTTAATTAGACAATCGGGTAATCATTTTATAACATACATAACTCTCAATACATCTTTACTTTTATGTGTATAAACGTATATTTTTGGTATACGTCAAATTGTATTTTATCTACAAACAAAATCATCAATCGCTACTTCATTTAACTAAAGCCAAATGCGAAAGAAAATTGACGGTAATTGTAGCTATTGTACACAGAAGTGAACAATCATATAAAAAGTGTCACCTTGTTAGTGTACAACCGTCACGCACGGTGTGACGACGATGACGCTCATCTTACGAGATTTGACACTTGCGTCTCACCGGGATCGTTTACCTGGAACAGATAATGATAAATTACTAATGATCGCCTTGCGGTCGGAATTTGACCGTAGTTTATTTAATTTTCTAACCATTTCTAGATTGACCACAGATAATCTATTCTCAATTTGACAATCAACAAAAGGTTATAAATGTGTGTGTGTGTGTGTGTGTGTGAAATACATGGTAGTGTTTGTAATATTTTTTTATTGATTTAATGTGTATTTTATTTAATTAAATTCGATATTAAAACCAAATGACTTAACCGGACAATCAAACAAAATTTTTTTAAAATCGATTAAAAATGACGGAGTTATGAGGTAACAAACATTCAAAAACCTCATTTGAAGACGATTGAAATTAGTTAATGGTATATATTTAGTGTTTCCTATATACGTAGTATTTAAAACTCATTAAATAATAGATGTTTACATCTATAGGTGTTCCACTATGGTACACTACGTTGTTACAAATATTTTGTTGGTAACTAGCTGCCCCTCGCGGCTTCACTCGCGTTTATGGTTTCGGTTTCACTTCTATGAATCGTAGCGTGATGTAATATAGTCTATAACCTTTCCAATAAATGGGCTATTCAACGCAAAAAGATATTTTTAAAATCGGATCAGTAGTTTTAGAGATAACCCATGTATACAAAATTACAAACAAAGTTTACCTCTTTATAATATTAGTATAGATCTATACATAAGCAATACATGCGTACATGCTTTGTATAGGAATTATTATGATGTCCATTTGTAAATATTTAACTTTCTTTTTCTCTACAAAGTATATTGTACGAATTTTGAATTCGATTGAATAGATTTTGCCAACTACACAATACATTAATTTATAATCTTTATCACATGAACAATTTAAAATAAAAAAATATATTATAAAAACTCTGATTTACTCTTTTTATTTTATCTTGGATATAGATAACACAAAAAATCCTTTTCAATTCAATTCAATTTATTCTCTCAAAACCTTTCACAATAACTGCTACCAGACATTGTTCATCACCATTTGAAATTATGAAGTTTGTATTCCACCACCTACACAAACATTTCATAAACAATCTTCAAAACAACACGTGTTTGGTGACACCAATAATATTATTCTATCCACGTGACATTGACGAAATAATATGTACCATAAAACAAAGAATGAAAGAATGAATGAAATATTTTTCTAATAGCTACCTTGAATCTGAATCAAAAACACACAATTCACTGCATAACCGCGTATGCAAATGGACGAAAACAAAAGAAGATCTATTGAATGAACTAAAAGAAGAGCTGACATTAAAATACATCAGCCGAAAAAGTTCGCGTGATTAACAGTAGTTACTTATTGAAACAAATGATCCCTTAAAACCTAGCTATCAGAATTAACACAGAATTTATTGTTCGCCTTGAACAATTAATGGGAGCTTAAAGCTTTTGAATAAATCCACGAGGTCATTAACCTAATGTTAATTAATGATAATGATGAAAATGAGAATGAATTTATAGTTTTCTTCAAATTTTAGGATCACACGTACATTATACAACAGTAGTTCGAATACAGAATATAAATAATTAAATTTTATGTTCTTCGTGTGAATGTCTCCATATAATCGTCCCAAATCTGATGAAAAAATTGGAAAATGGATTTAACACGGGTCATTAAATTCGTCTTATTTGTAAGATTTATGTAAGGTATATAAATTGTAATATGTACCCTTGTAGTTTTGCCATGTCCGTCTGCCTGTTCGCAGCTTAGATAAAAGATTCTAAGCAATAGAAAGTTGTAGTTGAAAATGAGTATATACAATATTTATATATGTACCTAAATCAAGTCAACAAAAAATGAGCCGTTGTTGGATGAATGATTTAAAGTTGCGGCGTGTGAAAATCCTTATTTCGATTATAGGATGTCTTTGTAAAATAAAAGAACTTTTGTAAGAGTGAGAGATCCTTCGAACCTCCCATCCATCCTCAACTAGCCAATAGCTAATATTACGAGTACAAGAAGTAACTTAGAAATTTTATTTATTTTATTTTTCACCACCAGTTAGTGCATAATACGTACGAAGTGAATAATAAGACATTATATTCTTATAGATTCATAACATCAACCACCCGTTGCTAGGCGACTAACCAAGTCAAGTGTACAACAGTCTCATTAATAATACCTATGTAACGAGTTAAAAGAAAAAGACTGAAGATGCACTTAGCCATTTCTTATATTTATCGAGTGTTGTTAACCTAAATTATAAAACTTGTTATTTAAGGTCGATATTGTACTTAAATTCATGGCAAAATTTATATTTTATAACTGGATGCAGATAAGCAATACTGTTTCAACCCACACGGACTTCATTTTGAGAAAATGGCGTCTAAAGATGTCAAACCTATCATATACCATACACATATGTTTAAAGAAGTATAAATAAATTTTATCTTTTATTTTTTGATATAAAGTATAATTAATTAAAATCAGAGTGATATAATTAATATATTATCAAATAAAAAGTTCTTCAAATGTTTGAGATTATTGTATAAATTGCAAAATATATGACGCACTTGAAATTCGAACCAATTAATCAAGATACATTTTTCCGTACTTATTTAGCTTATACGACTTCAATTTCTTTTTAATAATGTTAAATAGGTGATGCAGTATCAAAATACACCAATATCTAAGAATACCACTTTTTGTGGGTTGACACATTATTGCTTATCAGCATCCATATAATAATGGTTGACCCAAGAGCTGGCACCTACCTCGATCAAAGGATCAGCTTGGCCATTCAACTGGGTAATGCTGTCAGTATTTTGGGAACTTTAACTAGATGCAGTGGCTTAGATGAGATCTATAATCTTTTGTAATAAATTATCCTTTCTCCAACTACATAATGGTTATATCCAAATAACTTCCTAATCGCAGTTCAGGGAGTGGGCAACTATTGGGCGTTGTATATTGCTGATAAGATGACAACGTCATGGTGCGTCTTGTCGATTGGGTGGTATGATTCCTATCGTTACGCCTCGAACATTTGGAGATTTTCCGTTACATGTTAGATATCGTCAGTGATACTGCAAAACTGCGTTGCTTTTCCTATAAACCCTAGAACCAAATATTAAATTACATTAGTGATAAAAACAAGTCCATATGAGTATTTTCCATTATGTAATGTGGTATTGTATTCGTAGTGTCACCAACGATATGTCAAAATTTATTGTGAGTAAAAATCCTGTCAAAATCGGTCCAGCCGTTTCAGAGATTAGCCGGAACAAAAAGACAGATAAATATACAAACAAAAATTTTAAAAATTGTGTTGTTGATGTAGAGTCTATTTTTCTTTACATGTCCTATTTGGTAACATTATCCGGACCGAAAATCACGGATTTTCGAACTTTATTTTTTATTTCATTTTTTTCATTATGAAAAATGTTTCGGTCCAAAATCAATCAAAAGCAAAAAATACTTTTTGGCTCTCGTGAGCACTTTTGAATCATCAATAGATAAAAAAATAACATAAATAATGAAGGTACCACTGGTTCGGAACGTAGATTCTACCGAGAAGAATCAGCAAGAAACTCGATAGTTTAACCATTCGATCGATAATTTCTCATCTCTAACTCTTATGTAGATGTACGCCTTGATTGTCTGCTAAATAAAACAAGTAAAGAAGAATAGAGTATAAGTTATTTTCTAAATAAAGTTATAATTTTTTTTTCAACTATATTTTCATATAGGTGGGTTTTTAAAATAATTAATTTTGATAGTTGCATTGAATCGTTACAACAATGGCTTACCAGTCATTCGAGAGGCCAAGGTTCAAATAGACAAAGCTTCTATATTTAAATCAAGGTTTTTGAATATACTTTTTTCTGTCTCTTTTCTATTGTCTTTCTTTATTGTTTTTAATTCTACAATCATTGAAAATATGACAAAATACGAAAATATATTTCTTTTAACAGAAGGACCACTTTATACTTTCAAATCAAGATGAATTTTACCATATTCGTATTAATTTAAGAATTGGATTTTTATATATGTTTAATGGAACATATATATATACAAAAATAATGTTTGATACGCCATTTTGAATATCATTTTACGAAAATTAAATATGTCAAATGTACATATGTTTTCATTTAAAAAATACAGTTTTTAAAAATGTCCCCGACGAATTAAGATCATCATTTCATTCTTAGCTGACAAAGAAGCGAGGGGGACACCTGATATTAAGTGATCACCATCGCAGACATTTTCAGCACTAGAGGAGTCACATATGCGTTGCCAACTTGAAAATGAATAAGGTATGAAAGCATGGGAAAGAGCTTCCGGCAATCTCCCTTCACTTCACGCCTATTTTCTGTGAGAGCGAGTTACTAACCCTAGACCCAGTCTGTAAACGAGCTGTAGTCAGTGGGTTATTGCTTGACTCCTAAATTAATAGGTAAGTAGCAAATTTGAAAAGTCGGTTAGAAATTATTATGTAACTAATTACTAACCTTGCACAGATCACCTAGTTATCATTTTATCATAAAGTACACTCAATATAGAATTTGTTTTAAAATAACACACATATATACAAAAAATATAGCCTATGATCATTAAGAATAGTGTACCTTTCAATTGGTATTGTAATTTTTAAAATAATTTCATTGGTTCCGGACTTCACGTACAAAATTCTCTCTCTTTATTATATTGTTATTGATAAAAAATTTTTTGCTATCTAAGTCTAAGTGATACACAATTGTTACCCAAGATGAAGATATGGCTTATCAAACGTTTTTCGTTCTAGATACCATGATTCACAGAATACCAAAGAAGCAAATGATAAGATACGTCTATTAAATAAAACATTTTATTTGAACAGGTGGCTGTGACTTTAGCGATAAAAATGGAGATAATATTTCGAATTTTCTTCAGGAATAGGTACTTTCCATTTTCTGTACAACAAACAAAAAAAATAATTTATAAAATTATGAATTCCTTGTTTGAAATTAAATCGAATTGGCAAAGGAATAATGAACTTATAGATCACTTTCAAAAGAGATAAATTTTATCTTAATGTTCCAAAAGTCATATTTACTACAACGGCCAATATATGTTGAATTATTATTATATTTTAATTAAAACATATATTTGAGGGAGTTCATTTTCATCATTAGGGCAAATAATTAAGACTTTAAAAAAGCAACCGCCTTTACAGCAAAATACACAATTTCGTTTAGTTGGATTAAATACTAATTAGATTTTAAAACCAAACTACTAAATCGAATTTTGATAAAAATTTGGGAGCATTCTGAAAGTATCCTTATATACTTTCAAGTGAAAAAAAGAATATTTAAAATAGGTTAAGAAATGACGGAGTTCTTAGGTAACAAAAACTTTAAAAAAATTAAATTAACGATAAAGACCTTCTCCTTTTTAAATCATCAAATGATCTTCAAAATGGCAAATTAAACTTCATGCAATAGTAAGCGAGTTATTTCATACCGACAAAAAACACCTTTTGTGAAATACATAGAAAGCAAAGATATGTCTTTTAAAAACATTTATCATATGTTCATTGAGTGTAATACAAATAATACAATCAGTGTTAAAACAAATACGACGCCGTTACTTTGCTGTTATCATACAGATGCCATATTAGTAGTCGACTTTCCATTTTGGTTGCTTCTATCAAAACAATGATAAATGGATGCTGATAAGCAATAATGTGTCAACCCACAAAAAGTAAATTAGGAGATATTGATATATTTAGATACTGCATCACCTATTTAACATTATTCAATAAAAAATAAAGTTATATAAATTAAATAAGTAAAAAAAAGTTTCTTAATTGTTTCGAATTTCAAGGTCGTTCTTTAATTTGTAATTTATACAGTTATTTTATATATATTAAAAAGACTTTTTATTAGAAAATGTATTCAATATATCAACCTGCTTTTAATACATTATACCTTTTATCAAAAAAGGAAAGAAAATATGGGCAAATACTTATGAAAACAAATTGATTAAGAATAGATTGATATCTTTAGACGCCATTTTCTCAAAATGAAGTTCCTGTGGCTTGACACAGTATTGCTTATCAGCGTACAAATAGTAATAATACATATTTAAATTATCTACTTTATTTTTTCGTGTATTAACACACTTTAATGTGATTAAAGACTTCCTTTAGTCAGGTTTGTGCAGTGTTGAAACTGTCTGAAGCGATATCGGACGCTGGTTCGATCCCATTCGTGGCAAACATCTGTATAAGCCATTTAGATTTTTGCCGTGGTCTGGATGGTGTGTTTGTATGGTATAGTGTGTGTCTATTATATCAACAATACAATACATAAAACTAAATATGTTATTATTATTATTTCTAAGTTATCACTGGCGTTTCTCTTTTTTAGTTTTTAGTTATTAATTTCGTATTACGGTTACCACTGACCACGAACTAGCGTTGGAGGATTTTGGCAGGATCACTTTTTTTTTATTCTTTTAACAATGTTTTTTCTTTCAGTTTCCTTTCTATAAACGACACCCGACACTGCTAAACGACAACAAATAAATTATTCCGGAAACGTGACGTGTGACGAATCAATCAATCAATCCGTTTCATGACTGCGACGATACTATGTCGGAAATGTCGTGTCGTGGAGATTGTCCGCCGATAGTAGAGTTGTTGCGATACGCGCCCGGGAAAGTAACGCCTAAATATAGATAAACACGAAGAAAAGAAATATATGATATTTTTAATAATAGCTAAAATAGTTTGTCTATCGTCGAAAAGTTAAAAAGTTTAAAAGTGTAAAAGTTATCTATTTAGCCTTAGAAATTATTATTATCTATTATTAATTATTATTAATTATTATCTATTTAGCCTTTAAAGAAAGACGGTTTCCTAACGAACATTTAAGACGTAATTATACCTACTTCTATTTTCTGTAGAAAAACCATTTAATATCCAACCAATGCTACTCAAGTACTTTATGAAATATTGGCTTTATACTCTTTACAAACAAACTCGAGACTCTCATAATGTTTGCACAGTTTTAATGTGAATTGGAATGGAAAAAAACCACTTATATTAATCTTTGCATTTTCATTTAAATTATTTTATATTTGTTTCTATATATTGAAGTATATGAAATGAAATGTCGTGTCGTGGAGATTATCCGACGATAGCAGATTCGTTGCGAAACGCGCCCGGGAAGCTAACGCCTAAATGTTACCTTCCCGAGCGCGTAACACGAAGCAAAGAAATATATGTTACAATATGTGTCTGATTACAATGGTATTGAGTGCCCTGAATTAAGAAAAAACATCTGTAACCTTGTATTCCTTTCTTGAATTCCTCCTCCGAATACAAGTGTATAAAACACAGGGTGTGTTTTATACACTTGTTTTCAATTTAATTTTTTTTAATTCTGCTACCAATATGCCAATTTCCAAAATACTAATTTTATAAAGAGGTACAATTTGTTTGTAAGTTTGCATTTAGGGGTAAAAATCCATTTAGAGGGAAAGTTTATAGGCTATGTTACATCACGCTGCGACTTACAGAAGTCTTACAAGCGAGTGAAACGCAAAGAGCACCTAGTTTACTATAAAATTATATTTTATTATCTATCAAAATGTCCCTCCAGTAGAAGAAAATTGGTTTTCACCACTTTTCATTACAGAACAATGCACCAAGTGCATAATTTGTATGTACTCGAAATCCATACAAGGACAATCGCTAGCAGAAATTAACATGCAATAATACGACGCATTTTCTTACATTTCTTGTGAAAGTTGCTTCTTATGACTTTACAATATTAATTCACACAATAAGTACATATTACCATGAGCATGTTTATTCCATAAAACAATAGCCATAGCAAAAGAAACAATGGCCGTCCCTTCGCACGGGAAACTATGTGATAAATTTCCGTGGGAAAATACTTCGTAGTTTTCCGGTTCCGGAAGCACTTCTTGTAAAACGATTTATACTTTGATTAATTCTTCCAACCTTTTAAAAGACTTTTAGAATTACACTTACAATTCAATTCAATTCTTTGATTTGTGGCTTTTAGTGGTGCTCATTATGTACATATTATTTCGCCAATGTCACATGGGGGGAGAAAACACGATTTACATACATAGTTCGGTGGGGTCGAGAATATTAAATACCAACACTTATAAGTTTAGCTGTCGAACCTTCATAAAGATTAACATAAATTGTTTAATCTTCAAACGTCTGAACAAAATGGATGCTGATAAGCAATAATGTGTCAACCCACAAAAAGTCAAATTCGGAGATATTCATGTTTTCTGAAAATGTGTCATTTATTTAACATTATTTAAAAAATATATCAAGTCATCTAAACTAAGTACCAAAAGAGTTTTTTAGTTTAATGTTTCGAATTTCAAGTGGGTTCCATATTTTGCAATTTATATTATTATGCTATATATTTCAAAATGTTTTATTAGACAATTATTTTTATAATCCCAATCTGCTTTAAGTCCATTGTATCTTTTATCAAAATTGAAAAAAGAAAGATGGATATATACTTCTTTAAACAAATATATTAGAATAGGTTTGACATCTAAAGAAGCCATGTTTTAAAAATGAAGCCCATGTGGCTTGACAGAGTATTAGTATTTATAGCTAAGAACCATCTCGATTACATACAGCAAAACAAATCATCCTAAAAATCGGTTCATTGGTTAAGGATCTACAATGCCACAGATAGACGTACAGATACACTGTTACACTCGCCAAAATTATAATACCATTCTCTTGGTTTGAGGGTTGATAAATAAATGTAAACCCCTTATCACGTCGCTAATCTAATCAGAATATATTTTCCAAGGGCGGTACGAAAGACGACACCCAGACTAAACTAAATTACTTAATAAATATTGACATGTCTGTGAAAAAGAACATATTCATTGACCTTTACGAAAGTCTTATAATATGACTTCTATACCCTAAAAAGAGCTTTTACTTCTTTCCAGTATTCATGTGATATTTATTTCGTTAAATATTAGGCACTATTTATTTAATTACACTTAAGCAAAAATATGACTTTGAGCTTTCTCAGACTTGCATAAAGATTTATAAAAGTTACACCTGATTTACACCAGAAAGAGTTTACTCTGTCAGCGCCTTATTTAGTAAAACTTACAAATGTAATACTCGCCTCATACCTGAAAGAATTAACTTTCAGTTTAATACAAATATTCATAGGCTACAATGAGCACTTTACATCAGGTGAATCGCCTGATTGAATCAACCTATGTATATTAATTATTATTGTTATTTTATGTATCTAAGTTATTTATTATTCAAATAATATGAAGTAATTGCATAAACAATAGAATCTTATTATTTTATATATCTATTATTCCATATGTACATATGTAATTATTTATTTTATACAAATAAATAAATAAAATTGAAGTATCTGTTTGTAATTCCGAATTCATAGCTCTTTACTAAATTCACGTGAAAGTACGATATTTATTTAAAAAAAAAAAGATTTTTATTTTTTTTCTGCCGATTTGTTTGTTCTGGCTAATATCTCAAACGGTCGGACCGATTTTGATGGAACTTTCACTAGCAGGTATATTATATTATAATGAGTACTTAAGACTACTTTTATTTTAGAACTTTTTTGAAGAGTTTTGGTATAAAAATAGATAGAACCATTCAGACGAAAAGAGACTACTCGAAGTACTAATCCTGAGCAGACTAAGTCGTGCGCACCGGTTAATTTATTATATATATTGAACATAGATATATTAAATTATAAAATATTATATTATTTGAATAATTGGTAGCAGTATTGATACAGGTCTAACTTAAAACATAGTATCTGTTTTAGCTCAATACATGCCTTTAAGTCGACGACAGTTTGGCGCAGTGGTCTCTGCAACTGTCTGAAGCGCTAACGGTCGCGGGTTCACTCATGGCAAACATCTGTATTAGCCATACGGATGTTTGTGATGATCTTGACGTTTGTGTTGTGTGTTTTCTAACCCCCGACCCAGGATTATGAGATCCTAATAGGAATTGTTAAATGTGGATCGTTTATTTATTATTTACCAGCAGTTCCTCGCTTCGCCAGCATATACTTAGGAATTTAATAACTAACAAACTTTCAACTCTCTCTTTACTCCTTAGGGCATGAATTTTCAAAAATCCTTTCTTCGTACACATTTACGATATTTAAGGAACGTTCATTTAAAATTCATACTTCTAAACCCAGCAGTTTCAGCTCTGCATTGATCGATCAGATCAATATATCAGCCCGTCAAGCCACATAGAGTTTTTGAGAAAATGGCGTCTAAGATGTCAAACCTATTCTTAACAAATTATTTGAATACGTATGTATCCTTTCCTCTTTTTTATAAGAGGTATACTGAATTAAAAGCAGTTTGCTATAATAAAAAATTTTATATAATAATATGTATATTGCAAAATATACACTAACACACTTCATTATTCGAAACATTGAATTAAGATTTTTTTAATACTTATTTAGTTTAGATGACTTGAATTCAATTCTTTGGTTTATGGCTTTTAGTTATTAGATGTCTTGAAAAATATTTGAATAATGTTAATTACATGACGCACTATCAGAATACATCAATATCTCCGAATTCGACTTTTTATGGGTTAACACATTACTGCTTATCAGCAACCATATAGATACATTTATTATAAACGAAAGCAAAAGCGAGTTTAAAATGAAACTCGAAGAATCATAAGACATTGCTCAACAATCTCTGAGCATAATTATGTCAGGTTCGCAGATAATTAGGTTAGTTATACTTCACGCGAAGGTTACCACAATTATTGCTGTGTCAACCGGGGTCAACAGCAACATCAATGTCAGATATGACTAACAGTAGATTTCAAAATTGAAGAGCTAAAATGTTTACCTAGTTAGACTATTACGAGATGATAGCAACGACTCGATTAGATTTTATTCGATTTAATCGAATTGTTCTGTTTCCTCCCTATTTCTTATTATTTTTAAATTGTCGGTTGTCACAATTGGGGTTGCTTGTGGTCTCTTTTTATATAGGACCACCATGTGGGAAGAGGTCATTTTCTACCCCATTAGTACATTAGTACTAGAAGGTTGAAGACACATTAAACATTATCTTCGGGGTGTTTTTTATCGACTGAATTGAATGAATCTATTTATACTTCCATAAAGAGTTAAAATTTAGTTGTAACTTTGAATGTAGGGAGTCTTGACTTATTAATAAAACGTTTTCGTCATCATTTGAATGATGTTAATTTTTCACGACAAAAAGAATCGATTCTAGTGTGTTTGTACAATTTATTCAAATTACTCGATCACCGTTATAAAAAAAACATTACTACCGCAATTATTTATTTAATCTTATGTAGCTCATAAATGTGCAATTATCGATACTTTTTAATTCGAGTAACCATTCTCGTAATGCGTAAATTGAATCGAATAACAGCGAATTCAAACTTGAATCGCATCTCTAAGACGTGAGTACATGAGGGTTAACAGGTCAATCATCAAAGATTTTCGCAATCATATTTGTGTACATAGACTAAAGTTAATAAGCCGCGTATTTTGGTCTTTAAAACAATAGGTTTTTTTTCGAGTACGACTTTATTGAGCTGAGATTAACATTTTATGATTACTGAGATATTATCGTGATAAAAATAACCAAAATTAATGATAATTGATTGATTTCAATATGACATCGCAAATAAAAAAAGTTTATCATTTTTAATCTTTCGAATATTAAAGTGTGTTACATTATTTGCAATATGCAATAATCTAATGTATTTGAAAAACTTATTAGTATATAAAACTCTTTATTGTACTAATCAGCTTTTAATTCATTACAACTTTTATAAAAGTAGAAAAGGAAAGATGGATATATAATCCTTCAAAGTTTATTAAAAATAGGTTTGCCTTCTTAGACGTCATTCTCAAAATGAAGTCCGCATGGCTTGACATCATTGACGTATTGCTTCTCAGCTTCCAATTAAGTAAGGACAATAATAATACCATATTTCCCATTATCAAAGAAATGGCTAATCAAATTTTATTATGATTCTTACAATAAGCAGATGTACGATGAGATCACTCATTACTTTCAGCAGTTACTTTTACGCGCTATTTTATGTTTAGCAATTGCCATAGATTTAAAGAATTTCCATTAATCGATCAATAAAATAAAACTTTTATTAACTCCCGACCAATAAGAAAAGAAAAAAAAATAACACCCCTTGGTGTTATAAGTTTGGCATGTGCATCTGTTTATCTGTGTCTGTATATGGCCAACGAATGGACTAATCTTGATGAGGTTTTTTTTTTAAAAAAAAAGCTGATAACTGAGATGCTTTTTAGTTATAATTTATAAAAAGCCTATTTAGAATTCGAAAATCGGATCAGACGTTAAATTTTTATCATCTTTATTGTAGTCGTTGAAAGAATCTAAGCAATACTAGTGTGATCGGATGGAAATACTAAACGATGAATTATATTAAAATAACCTAGTCTGGCGACATTAACAGGATGCTGTACCTTCATCTGGAATTAGCAGGAAACACAACTCCTCCCCTAACTTACAGCGTTAGTATCGCGTTGGAGCTCGTTGAAATGGTCACAATGAATTGTCGGTGTCTTTTTATATTTAAAATTATATATTATACTAGCTGACCCGTCAGATGTTGTTTTGCAATAGTTATCAAGCAGGATGAAAAATGATTAAATTAAAATTAAAATGGTTGATAATAAAAGGGTAAAAATTTAGGATTGTTTGTGTTTTTCTCTTGTCCATAAAATTAAAAAAAAACTCTTAAAACCTAGTGGTATGAAAAATAAACAGTTGCCGATTCTCAAATCTACTGAATATGCATATAAAATTTGGTAAAAATCAGCAAAGCCGTTTCGGAGGAGTAAATTAACTAACATTATGACTCAAGAATTTTATGTATAAACTCTTTCCACGTGAGATTCATATATTATTTTAATAAGACGACAAGTACCTAATATGATGATGTTATCGGAGTGTCAAAGTTAGTAGTTTCTAGTAAATATTGGAAATACTTTCATATCATTCAACTTATATGAATGTTTGTCTGTCGACTTAGAAACTTATCGATAAAACACGATATCAACATTCTGAGTTAAAAATGAAATTTAAGATAAATTAGACAGACACATCAAAAATGATAAGATTTCTTTGAATCTTATCATATCGATATCAATTGAAGTTTGTCCTATTTTCCTTACATTTCAAAATAGACTATTTAATTCAATTCATTACACGAACAACTCACCTATAATCGTTTAAACATAGCACATGTATTATGTTCAAAAAATTATAAGTAAGGAGGCAATAAGACGAGAAATAATATCTTCTAGATTTTATGTGCTCTACTACTCGAAGGTCGAAGTGTTGCGACTGCAGTCGGAACAGAAACGTAATTTGTAAATAGTCGATATTTTACTGAATTATACAATCAGTTATTTAATTTGCATATGAATTTAATCTTAAAAGAAAGTATGAAATAACACAGTATCGGCGCGGAGATCTTGCCGCGTGACTGACTTCAGAGCAAAAAGTGACTAACGCTTAATAATGTCTATAATTAATGGAATATCTTTCTTGCGAATATTATTATTTGACTTAAGTCTTTAATTATTTTTTACTAGCTGTCCGCCGTCTTCGCACTGGTATACTTTTACTTACTAACTCACTTTTAATATGGAGATATTTATAATCTCACAAATCTTGTTCTGATAATTAGAAACACGACAAAAGATAAAACTTTTTAAGAAAAAATAACTAAACCGACTTCGAAAATGAAACAAGTAAAAAATAAATATTTTCTACGACATTTTAAAGTCAGTACCAAGTAAAACCTTTTAAGTCTTGTTTACTGACCCAAAAGTAACTATAAAAAAATCGGCAGAGAAATCGGTGAATATACATAAAAAAATACATCCAGCTGAACATAAAACCTCTTCCTTTTTCGAAGTCGGTTAAAATTAGTTAAATAGGTGCAGACGTTCTGAAGTGATGCGCGAGCGTTTCTCGTCTTGGCTTCAATTTGTCAATCCTAATTTTGTCCGTAATTTATCCTTTTTTTATAGTGCTGAACTAGCATAACATAATCCTCATTAACGGGATCAAAACGGCGGGTAAAAACTAGTATTACATATAAAAAGCGGCGACGTTACAAAGGTATATAATAGATAACAATGCAGATACTCCATTGTTAGACCTAAACACAAAATTCCGCAAATACAATCAACGCAAACAAATGCTTTTGTTTCACGGTGACTTGATAATTATGTTTGTTTTAACGTGAATAATATGGTACGTAACTTCTAAATAATGTAATAATATTATGATAGAATCCAGCTATTTATGGAAACACATCGTATTTCACTCTCTCAAATGTTATTTCGTAAAGGAGCCTATGTCTTTTACCATTTTCAGGGTTCATAAGATCTCCATACTGTATTTTATATTTTGAAAACAAGGTATTAAGAATTGGTAACTTGGTCCTTCTCCCATTTTCCTCCCTTGAGGGGTACTTACCTTTTAAAACAGCCTATATCCATCTCAAAGATTCAAGGTCCATACCACAGTCTAAAATTGGTTCAACAGTTTACCTCTAACAATGAAAACAAGCTTTTAAGAAATCTTGCTCCGTCTCTCATTTTCTTCGTTATTACTGATTACTTTTTAAAAGAACCTTCCTTATCGTATCCTTTTCAAGGATTCACAACATATGCATAACACATTAGTACAACGATTTAGCTCTAGCAATGAAAACAAGCCATTAAGAAATGTTGCTCTCTCTCTTGATTTACTCCCCTAAGAAGTGATTACTTTTTAAAATATCATCTATGCTTCTCAAGGATTTAAGGTATCTCCATCCTTCCATACAAGCTGTTCAAAAGTTTAGCTCTAAAATGTAACTGATACAAATACAAGCTGATTTGTTGTAACTGGGTATAGTAGGCTTAATTTGAATCTATGGGATATAGCGAAAAGTACTTAAGGATTCTCGGATTTCTTTCATCCTGTATCAAAAGAACTTTCAAACCAGACTCGCAATTTCTGACAATAGCACGTTAAACAAAACTTCTCAGCTTTATATATTAAGTATAGATTATAAAATCTATCAATATTTAATCACAATGTCGAGTTTGCCACATAATCGTCGTCTGCATTTTTCCATTATTTTTTTGTATGTAACAAATTGCATGAAAATTACCGCCGTCCATCAAATGGAATATCGATATGAATGACATCATAAACTATTCTATGAAATCGTTAATAACAGACATACGACGCTTATCTTTCATTTACCACTTTAAATGTTTATACGATTTATAAAGCAGAGGTAACACTTGCGGAATTTGATGAGCGTGTGCAAAAGGGTTACTGGCAAATTTTTAACCATTTGTGTATAAAATTTTGCTCGCTGCTTCGCCCGCTTGGTGTGTGGATAAAAAGGAGCCTGTGTGTTATTCTGACGTATAAGATACTTTACTGTAAACTTTCATTAAAATGTGGTCAATATTTTTTGTGTGAAAATGGAAAAAACATTTATCCATATCTGTCCATCCTCACAAACTTTCATAATTACCATAAATAGTAGTAAATCTTAATCAGCTAAATGGAAGGCTGTCCGTGAAGTAGATACAGTGGTATGCTCATATGACTCGTGGGATAATTTAGTTGCTAAATTAGATTGAGAGAGGCAAAGGATAGTAATAGTATGAAAAATACAGACCAATAACTTAGAAAGTAATGTTACCTAACTTTAAGATAACTTAGTAACTTAAAACCTTTTCTACTTTCTCTAGCGCTACTAGGGTTAGATATCAAAACATAAATCTGACCAATTACTTTAATTGATTGAATTACCGATTAATTATGAGTACGAGTGTGATACTTAAGAACCGATCAGAAGACAATAAAGTCTGTCTGACAAACGGAATTCATCGAATGTGTGGCGTTGGATTTAATAATGCATATATAATGGAGTGTTATGGTGTTAGTTATAAATAGTCTCTCGATTAAAATTACTGTTCATTATCTTTTTATTTTTTACATATTTTACATCAAAACAATAAAAATAGATCACGCATGGGGCTTAGAAATTCATAGTCTGGTTAGTTCATGAGAACAATACCTCTTCTTGTAAGCAACCATATCAGCGATTTTCTCTGTGATCTTTTCGTTAGGATAAAAGTATTGTTACATTTTCGATATTTTCCGTCTTCTCGTAACACTTTATATTCCTTGGCGAGGATCTTGGCCTCTCCCATCTACACCTAATATTATTATAAAAAGGTATATATTTTTTGTGATTTGTATATAGGAGGAACTTAAGTATCCTATTTAAATACATCTTTTCGCGTTGGTTAGCCTGTTTATTTAGTAAGGTTAGTGGCTATATTACATCACGTTACGACTCAAAGGAGCGAAGCAGTAACCATAAACGCGAGGAATATCGCGATGCCGCGATCCCAACTAGTGCGAGCGTCGATGATCACAGTTTCAAAGCCCGACTACCGACTCTTGTTTAAATTCATCTCGACCTCGGCGGTGAAAGAAAACATCGTGAGGAAACTTACATGTGCCGGAAGAAATTGTACACATATATCCGCTAACCCGCAGTGAAGCAGCATACTGGATTAAACTCTAAACATTCTCCTTAATAGAAAATGCCTTTGCCCAGCTGTGGGACATTTACAGGCTGTTACTTTACTTTAATTTACTATCACAAAACAAGCACCATAGTTTTAAACATTTCCCATGCCTATACCAAGAAAAAACTTTCAAAAATTACCTTTTGGCCTCTACATCGATAATTATAAATTATACACATTACCATTGTTTCTATAATTATGACAATTGTGCGTTACCTTTTCGATTTTTCCAGGTATAACTTTCACATAATTGTATGTCAAAATATTTAACATAATTTTGCTTGGCATTTAATAAGGTCACGTATTTCCATTCTTCGACAAAGGTCAAATTTTTTACATAAGTACATACAGGAGTATATTATCGAAAACCCTTATTTATTATAAATTTCCATTCACAAATTCCATTCACAAACGTTGCCCGGAAGAGTTTGCTGTAAGTAATAACGCTAGTTTTAGACGCTTTTATGTAACTATTTTTTTAGATAACTGACGGAATGGCGCTCGTTTCGTGGAAGTTAGGGAAATCGCTTGTACGGGATGCTACCTGTGTCTATACATTGTCTGCATCACATATACAAAGGACTTCCCTAGCGGGAGCGGCAGCATCAAATGCTAAAAATGTCAAGCGGCGCTAAGACGAAAACATTGAAAGGATTTTCGTATTTGTGCCGTTTGCCGTTGAAACCATGGGATCCTGGGGCGAGGAAGCAAAAAAGTTTTTACAAAGAGCTATCTATCCGCCTCTTTGAAACTACAGGTGACCGAAGGGCTGTCGGCCACGTTGGCCAGCCTGGCCATTCAAAGAAATAATGCCGCCAGTGATTTGGGCATCTTACCTTAGTATGACATCGATAGCCACTTAAGCTTAATATAGTTAGTTTTAATTTTATGATTTTATTGTAATATAAAATAAAAAAATAAATGAATTAATCCAATGACGTTTAAATAAAACTAATTTCATGTAATCGGCTTAAAGATAGCTCATCAACCAATTATATGTCAGTCAATAATTATATTGTCAATCAGCACGGTTTTTCCTTAGCGTGCATTCACATATCCGCTTCCTAGTAAAGTTAAAAGAATTATTCACGGTGGTCATGAAACTAGTCAAAGAAATGCTTTTGACGGATGTCTTGCATGCAATTTATCTTTTTCGTAGTCCCTCTATTTATATACATTTTTTATAAGTATAACTGGCAAACGAAAAAAAACCTGATTAGTGATCACTCATACTCACGAACTTTTGCAACACCAGAGAAAATACAAAACTTAAAAAGGAATAAAAATGAAAGGAAATAAGGAGTAAGGAATAGAATTGGGGTACAAAACGCAGCCCATATATGAGCTGTACTCAGTGGACTACAGTTAGGATAGCTAATATGAGGCTAGGTCTTTTCTCGAGGGCCGGCTGTTGCTCCTAGATCACGCGCGAAATCTAAAATTTATTTAGCCCTCGGAAGTTTCTCAACGGTTGACCGTTGAACCTTCTTTACCATTCTGCTAAACGTATTTTATAAGGGCACATTTTATCAGACATAATTTAATAAGAAAATTATTCATCACACAAATTTTACACAGAAGACATCCATATGGATTGAACAACAATTACAAGCCAAAAATCATCAAAACTTATGGTAAGTTGAAATTTAAGACCGCAGAATAATAATATTCAGATGAATCACAGTACATTTAATCATAAAAGCAATAAAGGTATGAAAATAAACTAATAAAAACATAGTACAATAATGAACTTTGTAAACTAGCGATAAATTTTATGGTAACGTTAGCGAAACGATACACCACGTAGTGGTGACGTGTGTCTTTATCACTCTTACTGTTAATTGTATCAATATTTGTAACAATGAAAGAGATGGTAAATATCACTCAGTTACTCTCTCATTATATATTTCTGGGAATACCAAAGTGTCAGCGTCGTCTTCTTGAGTTTGTCTAATCAAACGATCTTGCGAGAAAATCTTGTCATCGTTTTGCTAACATGATATGGGAGTCAGTTTTCAGTCATCCCCTTGCACAAAAATCATACATTTTCCAAGATTTTCTTTATAATAATAGTGGACTAACAAGAAAGCATGACGTTAAATAATATAGGCTGCCTATGAAAATTTTTTAAATCAGTTGTTTTTTTATTCTTCCTACAAAATAACCCATGAACATTCACAGTATAAAAAGTACAGAAAAAGTTGTCGGAATTAAAAAGGAATAAGGTAGAAGGGAAATAAAGGGATGACGTGGGTAAAAAGGGGGCGAGGCGATAAAAGTAATTTAAATAAATTATACATGCATATTAAATGTGTCTACTCAATAGTTGTATCTTATCTATTATTAGTATTATCTAACCATTAAACTGAGACGAGTCGTTCGTCGAATTGCGTTATTTCGTGCAATTTTCTCACAGTAACGCCACTTTCGATAAACGAACACGCGTGCCGTAACGTGAACATTTCACGCTATCTTCTAGCCACGACTAGAACAATTCGAGCCGCGTCGAGGTCAAGCGCAAAATCAGTTAAATCACATTTTTGCACAAATAAGTTTGTGGTTTTATCTCAATCTCCAAAACGTTTTGTTTAGCTTAAATATCGCCCAATTTTACTTACTTACAGATAGCAATACAAATTGGGTTTGATTTGAGGCTTGGATTGCAATCTTTGGATAATTATTATTTAGCCAATTGTGGCGTTCACGACCAGAATTGTCGATGCTAATCACAGAAAATATGAAATCAAAATAAAAACTTTGTTAGGTTCTTTGAGGAGAATTACATTTGTAAGTTTTAGTCTCGTTATTGATATATAATAACTTTGTAACCTAGTACCAGTACCAGTAGTTAATTGGCCTAGTACCTAGTACTAGGCCAATTAACTTTTTCAATAATTAAATTATCTAAACTCTTAATTTTGGCATATTAATATAGATTAATTAATACATTTTGTGTTTTTTTTTTTAATAAAATTATTTTAATAAATCGTCTCTGTAGTTAAAAATCGAGCAATGTAAAAATTGATTCGTGTTACCTGAACAGCAAAATGACATTCGAATATCTATTCGAGCAAAGGTCACAGATCAATCCCCTTGTCTCTCTGCTATAAAAGTTCTTATTGCAATGGAAAAACATCGCCAGCTTGCCAGACAATTACGTCTATTTGTTACGATACCATCAAGCAGCGTGAGACGGTTCCCAATAATGAAATATATATGTGGTAATATGTATATTTTATGGTCAAGACAAGTGAACCTTTTTGTTAACATCTATCAAGGAATTTTTTGCCCATATTACGAATATAACAGGCTGTAAATGTCCCACTATTGAGCACAGCCCTTCTCTCCTATTAAGAAAAAAGCTAGGTACTTAATCTACCACGCGGACGCAATGTGGATTGGCTGATGTCAAAATGTCTCATGAACTCGAATTGAATTTAAACACTAGCACTCGAAAACTTAACAGTGCTAGCTGGGGTTTGAACCTGCGATCATCAGTTAAGATCGATGTGTTATAACCACTAGATCATCTGTGCATGTTTCGACCACATTCACAAACACTTCTCATTTTTAAGTAGCTCTTTAAGTTTAATATTTGCTTTGATATAGAAATTTTACAGGTTACAATAGACCGATGATGCGATGAGTACTTTAAATTAACAACAATTTGAAAATAGCCGTATGTACAAGAACATTCTATTTTTTTTTTTACTTGTCCTATTTGGTAACAATACCCGGAACGAAAACCACGAATTGTCGAACATTATTTTTCGTTATAAATAATGATTCAGTGCAATAATTCGAAAGATATTTATCATATCTAACTCTTATGTGGGGTAGAAGATGGTAGAAGTACACTATTCGTCGGGTAAATAAGACAAGAAAAGAAAAATAGACTATAAATGGACGCTGATAAGCAATACTGTGTCAAGCCACACGGACTTCGTTTTAAGAAAATGGCGTCTAAAGATGTCAAACCTATTCTTAATAAATTAATTTGAAGACGTATATATTCACCTTTTCTTTTCTATTTTGATAAAATGTATATTGAATCAAAAGCAGATAGATTTGTTTAATGTGTTATCTAATCATAGGTTTTTAAATATTTGAGATTATTTTATAAATTGCAAAATATGGAACGCACCCGAAATTCGAAACATTGAATTAAGAAACTTTTTTCCATACTTATTTAGCTTAGATGACTTGAATTTTTTTTGAATAATGTTAAATAGGTGACGTAGTCTCACTATACATCAATATCTACAAATTTGACTTTTTGTGGGTTGACACATTATTGCTTATCAGCAAATAACACGCCGAAGATTTTACTTGGCGCCGAATTCGAATGGTTTACCTGGCACCGACTTCAAAATGTGGTAGAAAATATTTAATTTTTTATTTTTTAGTTTACTTGTTTCGGTGTCGAAGTCCGTTAGTTTTTTTCAAAAAGTTTTTATAATATAATAAAATATTAGTGGTTTTAAGTTCAATGCTGGAGTGAAATAAGGTAAAACTGTTTTTAGTAGATGTTTTTTTTAATTCCAAAACAAGTTTTTCGTGATGTTCACAATTGGCAGAAATTGATAGTATAGAGGAGTTCAAAGGTACTTGCCCCGAATTGAACTTGTAACCTTTTAAGATCAATATGATTCATCTCGTACCTTATATACGGTATATGATGTTTTTCGCGCAATTTAAGGTTTGAACACTTTTCGTATTTGTTACGAAATAAATATCGGACTAATTCATTTTGTTTTTATTTATATTGCTATATGATATCATTAGTCATTTCAATATGGCGGACAGAAGCTGCCATACTGTATGTGCCATAATTTACACTTACATTGATAAGTTAAGATAATTAACTATTACGCACTGCCAAACGTTACTTATTATATCTTTAAGACGAAACCGTGACTAACTGACTGACTAACTAATTTATCAACGCACCGCTCAAATCGCTCACCGATTAGATTTTTTATTACTAATGACGACATCCATGGGATCATAGATGCGCATGACTTTTTTATTTTCAATTTTTTTTTCTTCAAAGTACAATTCTTATAAGTGACAAGAATCTTAGAACTACCTTAGAATCTAACTTACGATCTATAAGGACGTGAGTCCGGACGTGTTTGTCTTGGTCAGTTCCTATATACTAATTTCTCACCTATTATATTACGGTGATACCCCTTTTTGCGGATCTTGCCCCACAATGTGACCGATTAGATTGACACATAGATAATTATGATGTCGTAGGCATCCGCCACGGACAGATTTCTGATAAATAAGACTAATTAATTGATTTCAAAAGTAAAATAAGGATTTTACTTATGTTATTTTGATATTAAAACCAAATTACTAAACCAATTTTAATAAAAATGAGACATATCTGAAAATATTCCCTTAATAAAAGGAGAAAGTTTAAAATCGATCAAGAAATGAGGACGCATTTAAAAAACATACACTACGAAATGAAAACCTCCTCCTTTTTTAAAGTCGGTTAAACATTCAACCTCTAAAGGAATACGGGTATTAAAAATTTATTTTTAGAAATAAAACTAAGCGCGAGAAAAGTCGTTAACAAAAGCTCAAATTACTACATATATGTTTGACTAGTGACCCGCACCGGCTTCGCCCAAGTTACATATACATAGATTTACATAGATTTTAAGTAGCGGATGTAAATCTTACTTAGGGGTAGTACTTTCCGTAGGGTAGGTTTACAACACAAAAGGTATTAACTGCCATAATTTCAAGTATACAACCTCAGCGGTTTAGGCACTGCGTTGATGAATCAGTCAGTCAGGACAAACAATTATATATGAACGCTGATAAAAAAATAATGCGTCAAGTCATGGGACTTCATTTTAAAAAAATGGCGTTTAAAGATGTCAAGTCTATTCTTAACAAATTCGTTAGAAGACGTATATAACAATATTCTCTCTTCTATTTTCAATAATTTTTTTAATTAATTAAAAACAGATTAGTATAACAAATACTTTTATGAAATAATAAGTTTTTCGAATATCTCATATATTATTGCGTATTGCGAAATATTGAGCACACATCAATATTCTAAACATTAAATTAAAATCTTTTTTCATGACGCATTATCAGAATACATCAATCCGAATTTGATTTTTTGTAGGTTGACACATTATTGCTTATAAGCATCCATATGAACCCATATAAATTATATATATCTATTGTTATTTCTTAAGTAGTTAATTGTCCACTTCATATGTAAATTAATACCGTAATCTTAGACCGTAATAAAACCTAGTTTAGGTTCAATGATTATTTCTCAAGCAATTGAGAATGAACGTAAATTAATATATTCTTGCGTATTTTTAATTAGAACAAACCTATCATATTATCTATATTAAGTTTTTTTACTGAACTGCAAAAGGCCACGCAGCCTAATCTTACGCCATACAGCCTAATCTTTTCTTAGCCTAATTTTCTATTCATATACAATTCAATTGGAATTAAAAAGTGATTTATTCCGTAATTTTTCCTAAGTAAAACAAACGTTATTTGAAACTTAACCACAAATAAATTGTTGAAATAACAAAATTCTTTTTAAAAACATCCAGTTGAAAATACTGGTTGTATTTTGAAATTAATTCAGGAAAATTGCACAGTGGCTATAAGCTTGAAATTTCTTATAATGATGTTTTTATAACAATAGCCCTCACAATAGAGCCCGGATTTGAACTATGACGGTCAAAATAAGAAATACGGAAATGCATTGTAACCACCGTAATAGATAATAACTAACTATTGTTAAGTACTCCGGGTCAATTATTTAAAAAAATTGGCCTCATGAGATTAAAACGGTCCGTAATATATTTTTTTGTAAGATTGCAATACTCAATCCAAAAAAAAAATGTACAATTATTTGGTAAAAACTATTTTTATTAGAAAAGATATATAAATATATTTATCGTTCACTAGATGTCTATTTAATGTAAAACATTATAAACCTAACGTTTTGTTAATTATTAATAAAAAATAAAATGCTTAAGAAAATTATACTAATATTAATAATCAAAATCAAACTTACTTATTAATTGTATAAAGTCATTCAATCCAAATAGCACCACCACAATACACAACAAAACAAAACCAATAATAACAAAATGTAACTAAGTAACTTATCAATGTCTCACTAAAAACACGATTTACTTGATCGAAATGAAACACAATTTTTTTTACTTTCGCGCTATTTCGTTCGCGCGACGCGCGCGATCTCTACCAGAAGCACAGACTATACTAAAATGTTTACTAAACGTAAGAAACCTTTTTTCTCGCGCGACAACAATCGCGCTAAGTATAGGCGTTTTTTCATTCAATTTTAATTATATAATTAAGGACATGCTAATTACATAAGTTCAGATATACTTTTTAAGCGTGATACGATCTTTTGCCGTGAATGAAAAAATTAAAATATCTTTTGAGCATTTTGTAAATAGTATAAAAATGAATATTTTAATTACAATTATAAAACCATGTTACGCCAAAAAAATTAATACCTCAACCTAACCTAACATCATTTTTTTAACAATTTTCAATAATATTTTTTTAATTACAAAAACTGATAAAAAGATACTAGATCTTTAAAAAAATCCTAAAACTTAAAATACGTATTATTTCAATTTTTGTTTTTTTTTTCTTACGCGCGTATATAAAAATGGACATACATACGTTAAATGTCAGTAAACGTAAACAATGTTTATTTTACACTCACTCGGTAACAAATCGTTCTGACTGCTGAAGAATAAATACCATAAAAACATTTAGTCAACATTAACACCCGAGCCAAAATATTGTTTCTTATACTAAAATATCGTCCAAAATTATTGTTTTAACGTCCAAAAATTGTCAAAGCTTTTGTTTTTTCTTTTATTGTACAATAATAACAATTAAGATTTGAATTAAGTCAATATCAAATCAAATTTATTAAAATCCTAATCTTAAGTATAATATACATATTTTTGATTAAAACTGATTATAGATAACACTCGTAATTTTAATTAAATATTATTATACAATATCTTATATATTTTTTAAAACCCTTACTGCCTGAATTAGTCACTAATTGACTGAGAACGCAAGTCCTAAACCAGTAGTTCTATTGTATATGTAGCGTTATGCGTTCTATATAGCTAAACACCAATTATATTACATAACTGTAGATATATAGTATCGTTGGATATAAATTCATGGATTTTGACACCCAGAATGTCAACCACTGGACGATGTTGCCTAGCAACCAGTTAGGCCTGAAGATGACAGACGAGAGCATCTTAGGGCCAATAAGTCAATTGACGGGACTTGCCAAAATGGAAATGGATACAGATTTTTAACGTGCAATTAAGCAAAGAATTGAATTGATTTTTTACGTCAAATATTATGAGGACAATATATCTCTAGTTTTTAAATATCAGTGGTGAAACCACGTAATAAAGAAAAAAATTATGAAGAGATAAATTTGAAAGAAGAGAAAATAAGTTTATATAAAAATTTGATATCTATTAAGTTAGAAACGTAGTTGTTACATATTTAGGCTTTCGATTTGCTAATGGAAAATAACAGATTATAATAAATAACGTTCCTAAAAAATATATTTCTAATAATAATCCCGAATTTGTAGGTAAATTTTTAAATTTGTAACACTAAGGCACTAACTTTTGTAGGCAATGTTTAATTTAATTAGATTCTGTTTGTAGGTAAAGGCCGGATGTGACAACAAAAGCATTGTCTTAACAATAACACTCTGTGTATCTTGTCAGTTATGATGAAAATATTGATGCTCTGCGATCCGCTTAATATTTTACCCGACTACACACAGTTGTGGAATGGAAAACAACTGTGCGTAGTCGGGCAAAATAGTAGTTCGAACTGTGATGAAACTTTAGAAGGGAATTCTGGGGACAAGAGGGTTCCTGGCCATAAAATTTATTTTTATACATATTTTATATGGCATTTCAAAGCATGCTGAGCACAATTAGTTACTGATAAAAACCTTAAGTATTTACTATTACCAACTATTTGTTAACAATAATTTGCCTTTTCTCCTAAAAATTTTAATCCTGAAGATTATGCCTCATTTTTATCCAGTTTAATCTACCATGGTTGTTAAAGTCAATAAATGAATTTAGTAGAGTTTTTTTCTGTTGTTTAAGAACACATTTAAATAAAGTACATAGTAGAGCCGAGATTGTCATGTGATTAGAACACGTCGATCTTTACCATTGATCACAGGTTCAGACTTCAGTTAGTAACACTAAGTTTTTAAGTGCCAAAATGTTTCAATGTTAAAGAAACAACGTGTGTGTTGGTAGAAATTATGACATATTTATCGGCCAACCCACAGTAGAGCAGTGTGGTGGATTACACTGTTAATCCTTTTCTTTAATAGTAGAGTAGGCGTTTTCCCAGCAATATATCAGACTCGCTTTCTACATAATGTATTTGAGTTATCTAAACAAAACAATTTCATAACATGGCTGACGTTCATCGCTATTGATGTAGCTAGATAGAGTAGAGGTGCGCGAAGCCAACTTCATAAAACCTGATAGCCCCTAGGAAAGGCAAAATAAAATAACCGAGAAATATTTTTTACTCGACCATGGTGAAGTCTAAAGTAGGGTTATGTTAATTTTAATATATTTTCTCAATTAATTTAATTCAAATATTTTGCTTTTGAACCCAAGGCCGTAAAAAAAGTTAATAAAAAATGTATATTTGCATATCATTTAAAATTTCAATTCAGTGATAACTGAAGACATTAAATTTTAAGAAGAAATACTACATTTAAGACTGATCGCCCTTAGCAATTTCGAAAATTAGCATTACATCAGACGAGGCGGATGATATATGCTTGCTCGAGTCCACCGAGCAAATTGAAAAATAAAAAAATTAAATCCAATGAGGGTAGATATTGATGCCTGTGTACCGCTCGCTGGTCTGTCAACAGAAAAAAATGCATTGAAAAGACGCGCACACACCGTTATCGTAATTGAACACCAACCTATGAACTGAACTGTCATTTATACATATCATAGACTCAGCACCGACTTCTACAGAAGACAAAGCAGAGACGCCGGTGCTCAAGTCTAATCTTTATAACAATGTAATTTTAATTAATTTGTAGAGTAGGGATCTCCGATATAAGGCAGACTGAGGACCAGGTGTAGTGTCACTTGTCTAAAACTTTCTTCCCTTAGTGGCCGGGGGAGATAGTGATGAAGATGACTAACAAGGAGCATTGTTATTAAATATGAACCCTTGGCGATAGTTTCTACTTATTTAATTTTAATTTAAATATCACAATTGTAATGAAAACCAATTTATTTTCATTAAGGAATACAGAGTTTCAATCATCCCTTTTTAGAAATTAATCTAGCCACCTAGACTCTCTAAAATCCTGGCTAAATCAAAGTTCATCGACGAATCCGATAACCAATAGCACGCGATGCTACTGCCATCCAAAAATACGGACGTCTATGCGAAGTTTGGCTTGTATACGTCACACGTCCAATATATTTTAATAGCGTAGTAAAATTCTATTCACAAAGTGATAAAACTATTTTGATAACATTAATTGTCTTTAGAAGAAAAATAATTATGGTGTGGATAACGCCTATTTTTGTTAACTTTAACTTATAAAAAGAAGGAACTGCTTTTATTTTATTATTCTAAATAAAACTGTCGCTAAGAAAATACATCTGTTTAATACAAGAAATATCTATATAAAATTAAACGAAATATATTTATCTGATGGATCGTAGAGTGATGTAGTATAGCCTAGCCTTTCTCATGAGACTTGCTATCTAACGCATTTATTTTTTTATTGGACTTGTAGTTTTAGCCATAATAAATATGTATAAAATATTTAGCTTTCAATTAAATATTGTTTAATACCGTCAACCGAGATGGCCTAGTAGTTCTACACGGCGATCTCAACCAATGATAGCTTGTTCACACCCTGGCTAGCACCGCTGTATTTTTCAAATGTAAAATTTGTGTTTAAATTAATCTCAAGCTCAGCGGTGAAGAAAAACATCGTAAGCAAACCAGCATGTGTCGATTGAAATCTGACACTACATGTGTCTCATCCGCCAACCCACAGTGGAGCAGCGCGGTGGATTAAGCTAAACCTTCTTCTATCTTAATTAGCGAGGAAGCCTTTGCCCAACTGTGGAACATTAAGAGGCTGTTCCTTTACTTTACTTACTATCGTCAAAAACAAAAATATAAAAATGACAGCTAAGTTCAATAGTAAGGATATGCATGGCTGTAGAAATCTCGAAAAAATTATTGAGATCGTAGTTTTTTTAATGAAAATAGCAGGCAAACAAGCAGGTGGGTCACGTGATTTTAATAGATCACCGACGCCCATAAACATTTGTTGTACCGGGGGAGCCACAAAGATAATTTCTTATTTCTTTCAAGATTTTTTTATTGCACAGGGGAAATCTTCGAAGAGATACCCGATTCCTAGGGGGCAGTTCGGGTTAAGTGGCGATTTATACCCACTAAAACCCCTGCGATGGTCTTCCTCAGCACGGAAATGGAGAGGCCTCAGGATCGCTTGCGCATGCGGATCCTCCCGTGCGATGCTCCGCTCGTGGCTGGCGGAGCTCGTCTCAGACGGGCAAAGTCTCGTCTTGCCCTCCCCGTACCCCTCGTTCCTCCTCCCCGTCCTCCTCGGGGCTGTATGAAAACGGATGCGTGGGACCCCCATCTCACGCACTCACGGCCCGAGGGCGCGCGATATTTATTTTGCCCCGTGCACTGGTGGGGTTAATTTTTTGTAACAAGTACAGTCATTTGGTTCCTCAAAATCTACAAAATAACCAATTTTCAAAACTCCTGAAAAACTTTTCATAACGTAACATCGCAAGTTTCTATCTTAAGTTTGCCTCTTTAAATGTTATTTGTAAATAATTGATTATTTGATTTGCAAATAACAGGTAAAAAGGCAAAGTCGAGATTTAACATAATTTCACTCATTTTAAATATGTGTCGCAAATTGCGATAAGTAAAAGAAGAAATTTACCGGAACAGACTAGTACCTTAGCCTTGCTCACTTGTGTCAAAGAGACATAGAGATTCTATAATTTTAAACAAAACTGAAAATCTATTTATGTATGAGATTTTTATACGATCTCTTCATTATTATGATCTTTAAAAAGCATAAAAATTGTTTATAAATGGGTACAGTTATTTTCAAATATTGCTAAAATTTTAAAGACTAGTAAGTGAGACAAGGAAACGATATTATGTTATTAAAATGCATAGTCAATATATATTTTTTTTTAGAAAAATTACAACCTCTTTCTATTGGAATTGATTTTGTTAGGGTAAAGTTTTATTTCACAAAATATTCTTTAGAATGGTATTCTTATTGAAAACAAAAAAGAGGACCACTAGAAGACATGTATTAATATTATAATTATAATTTTGCTCTTTTTGGAGAAGAATTATTCATCTCTTTTTTTAAATACTTGAATGTAATCATTATACAGTGCTTAAATAACATTTTACTTAATATGGATTTACAATTAAACTGGCAACACTACTTACTGCGTTGATATACTAATTAACACACGACATCGTACAACTTGTACAACGTTTTCGCACGTGGGACACTTGCCTTAAATCAGCACCACACATGCATACAAAAAAAAAATAACAAAATTCTTTTAAACTTATTAAAGGATTCCTATCGTTGTTTTTATTTTTTAAACAACTAACGATTACTTTTAAAACATTATTATTCGGAAATAATCGCAAATACTCTGTGATGTGACTTTGTTGAATTTCATAAACTCGTCACATGTGTGGCACGAAGTAAGGCAACATCGTTGTTATCTGTCAGTTGTTTTCGATTGGTCAAGTCGTCATTGAATGGGTTTGGGACTTGGGTACGACGAATATCATCCTTTTGTCGTGAACTAGAACATTCGTAATAATATTTTTTATTGATTTTTAATATGTAGTTATCTATATTTTCCTATGAAAACGTAAAGTTCTAATAATCAGCTACGTGGATATTTACTAAAGCTCTGAATGCTAAGACCAAAACTTTACCGATAAAAAATAAAACATTGGCCTCCGGAGCTGTGATGGAAACTAACTTTAACAATACAAGCAGACGGAAAAAGTCAACGGTGGAAGGTTACAAATGATATAAGTATTAGCGTTCAACGGTTATTTCAGAAAATTTGTTATAAAGTCACTATTGTGTTGATCACTGATCGACGGATTTTATGTGCGCGTGACGGTGACATGAGCACAAACAACAAGAGGCGCGGAGCTAGCGGTTCCAGTTGTGCTGTCCCTGGGGTGCCCGCGCTTGTCAACGTACCAACCGCGATGTCGGCCGATTTAGCCTCGCTTTTCGAGTGCCCAGTGTGTTTCGACTATGTCTTACCGCCTATTCTACAGTGCCAGAGCGGGCACCTCGTGTGCTCGAGCTGTCGACCTAAACTCTCCTGCTGCCCGACCTGTCGCGGCCCCCTCGGCAACATACGCAACCTCGCAATGGAGAAGGTCGCTAGTAACGTGATGTTTCCTTGCAAACATTCCAACACAGGTTGCACGGTAACATTAGTTCATACAGAGAAGGCGGAACACGAAGAAGCCTGCGAATTCAGACCATATTCCTGTCCGTGTCCCGGCGCGTCCTGTAAGTGGCAAGGTGGTCTAGATCAAGTGATGCCACATCTTATGATGTCCCATAAAAGTATTACAACATTACAAGGTGAAGATATTGTGTTCCTCGCAACAGATATCAACCTGCCCGGAGCAGTAGATTGGGTTATGATGCAGTCCTGTTTTAATCACCATTTTATGTTAGTTCTCGAAAAACAGGAAAAGTTTGATGGTCATCAACAGTTTTTTGCCATCGTCCAACTTATAGGATCTCGTAAAGAAGCAGAAAACTTTGCATATCGGCTGGAGTTGAACGGGCACAGACGCAGACTCACATGGGAAGCTATGCCACGCTCTATACACGAAGGAGTTTCCTCCGCTATAATGAACTCAGACTGCCTCGTATTTGACACATCCCTTGCACAACTGTTTGCAGATAATGGAAACCTGGGGATTAATGTCACAATATCCATTGCCTAATCAACATTGCCATGTCTAAACAATAGTCGCACCACTGGACTTGTTTATTGAGTGTTAAGATTAATTTAAATAATTTTTCATGCCAATGAAAGGATACCAGAAGGAAAGTGAAACTATAGATAGATTATTATAATTATTGCAATAAATATATAGGAAGTGAAATTAATATTTTTGTGACATACACAAAATGGTTACAGACATGTTTTGTATCAAATTGTTTAATCGTATAAATTATAATCAACGTAAAAATGAGCCAAAAATCTCTTTTCTTCATTTTTATTTTTGTAAATGTGTGTTCAACTAGAATTAAGTAGTGTAAAGGTAATCCTTGAGTGATAAACTTTAAAGTACCTCTTATTCTCACAAACGAAAGGTCTAAGATCTCACGAGCATTGCATTATTCCAAATGAACAAAATTTTTTATGGAATTATATTATTTGTATATATGAATGAAGATGGGAGCAGCTATTTGAAATTTTCTTTAGTGAATCAAGTGCTGGAATAAGGTCGCTAGTTGACGGACACTGATACAAGGGATAACTCGGGATAGACAACTGAATGTGATGACAGTCACACCAATGTTATAATATTGTATTTAAGTAAAATGATTGAATATATTTTTGTAACATCGAAAGGCACTTCCTCACTGAGAGTATTGGCCTGTAAAATAACAATGTAAGACGAGAATTCCATTTGTAAGTTTTACTCTTTGTAAGTTCAACTGTGAAACCTGGTAACAGTTACCAAGGTTACCTCATGAAAGCGGTTGCTGTCAAAAATAAAGGTAATGACAGCATATTCTTTCAGATGTAAACCAATAACAGATGACTTATGAAAGTCTGAGAGAAAAACATACAAGTGTAATTTTCGCCTAAGATTCGATTTAAAGCAATACTGCTACATTAACTGATGATCATTTGCATGTATTGTAACAATCAAAGGTCGAGATTGAGCATTTGCTTGTAGTTAAATCAGTTGTAGCTGAAGCGGTCATATCGTTTTGTATTGATGTTTCACATTGTATCATGAGTGTTACAAATTGTATCGTTACAGATTGGACACTGTAATGCTTGAATCTGTAATGTTATATTACAGACAAATGCTTCCAGTGTCCGAGTGCCTTAACAGTAATGAGATATGTGCCTCGAATTTGATGCATCATATGTTATAATAACATTCTATTATTCCAAAATCAAAATTAATAATTACCAATACTTAACATTATAATAATTCCAAATTGTCATGTGTACTTGTGAACTCACTATTAAAGTATTATTTAAAGAATGCCTACAAAGTGCACATTTAACTAATATTTGCAAAATTTAGTTAATCTCTAAGACAACTAACCATTTCTTTATTTTGCAGTTAAAACAATAAAGTCTTGGTTATTCATATTGTTAGTTTTTATTATAATATTGTTTTATTATTTATGCAAAATTCTGGTTACTTAATTATAGAAATATTTACTCCCTATGTAAACATTTTTGTCACTTTGGATAGTGACATAAATTTTCATTAGAATATTTCTTTGATTTCAACTTTTTTTACATTAGATAAAGCCTTATGGATGATCTTGGTTGAAATAAATTTTTGTAATATACAGACTGTGGTTTTAATCAGGTATATTATGAAAACAAAATAGTTATACAAAGTCGAGTTTCATTTATTGATAACTACTTTTACATATTTTAAGATATTTGACACGAATTTTAAGGCATTGATGATTTATTGGGAGTCCTGCGACTTTATATCACATTATTTGCTTATGTTAAAATTTAGTTTTAAATAAGATCTTAACTCCCCTAAAAGAAATTGATTACCATTTTGTCTTATTAAAGTGGTTTCCAGTTTTAATAATTGTGGTTTTGGCCTTTATACAAATGATAAAAGATATAGTTTTAAATGTAACTTGCATGTAGATAGTTAATTATAATTTCATAATTATATATTTAAATATTTACCAATTTATTGACACCATAATAGTGACAAATGATATTCTTACTCAATATAAACTATTAAATAAATAACATTTACAACAAAAATATTCCTATTGACAACAAAAAATCACAATTTATTTACAGTAAATAAAAAATTTATAATGGCTTGCTAGTTTGAGGCTGTAACGGTGATGGTAGGAGGCAGGCAGCAGTAGGAGAACTATTATCGTCTAAAATAGAAGCTCCTTTTTGCACAGGACTGAATGGATCACTCGACTCTTTAACAGGCCTAAAATTATCCTGAGTTCTATGAACGACTTCAAATGCTTCCGACATTTCATTTGATTTCGGATCAACTAAGCTAAACTCGTCGAATTTCTCCAAAACAGTAGTATAAGACTGACTTGTCTGTGGTTGAAACGGATCAAATATAGGTTCCTTCTTTATTCCGTCTGGACTGAAGGGATCTTTTGGTTCCTTGGGAGTATCTTCAGCTAAACTGTTATCACCACTAAAATCAGACAAATCTATGTCATAGTTGATATTGCTTAAACCAGGCGCTAAATGATCTGAACCAAATTCATCTGGCGTCATTAATTCATCTATGGATCTGGAATCAAATGGGGTAAATCCGAGCGGTGATGGAGTTAGTAGTTCAAATGAACCAGTCTGTTTTAGATCCCAGGGTTGATTTTGAGGGGACTTTGGTGGCGATGGTTTTTCCAAAGACTGAAAGTCTAGAACGTTTGGTGTTACTTCTTCATCACTTGCTTTATCCAAGGTCACTGTGACTGGTTCTTCAACAGGCATTATTTCTGGTATTTTTATTTGTGGAATGTCTTCTGGTGGTTTGGTCTGTAGTGGTGTCTCTACTGGAGTTTCAAGGTCAATTAAGGGGACACTTGAATTCCGAAGTGCGCTTAACTTCGGAGGTTCCCGACGCGGCCTTATTTCCAGAGGTGTGTTTGCCAACACGTCGTGAACTTTATGCGCTATTTCTTTCTGCAAAAATAACATTCGTTTGAGTTAGTTTATCTAGTGTTATAACAAAAAACATCAATATAAATAAGATTTAATCTTGACATGGAAAAAATAAAATTATAACAATCAAAGCCCAAACTTTGCAAATCTTTTTAATAAACAAACATAATGATGCGACGAGAATTATACTTTTAGATTTTGATCATAGATTTTGATAAAGTATTAAAAAATAAACAGCCTCTAAATGACCCACTGCTGGGCAAGGGCCTCCTCTCCTTCTCCTTTTCATAAAGATGTTCATAAATTGCTTATAATAAGTGTCAGAACTCCTGAAATAATCAAATATCAGAGGCTAGTTTATGACATTCACATTTTACATATGACTACCTAGGTAACTATTACAAAGATTACAAAATTGTTTTATATACATTACGAGTGTAAAACCTACTATTGTAATTCACGCCTTAAAATGTAGCAATTACTTAGAAAAAAATAATACCCTAATAATAGTGTTTGGTTGGAGAAATAGAATAAACAATCCGCTAATTGCGCCTTACTGCTACACACATCACGTAATATCTTTCTTTTACTTTTCGTATTGAACAAAATTCCAAACTACTGAAATATACCTCAAAAGTTTCCGCGTTAGTGGCCAGCTGTATAGATTTAGAGTGCAACGACTTGACCTCCTCCATTAACTTCTCCGCCTGCAACCGCTGCTCCTCCGCCTCGCGCACCGCGCCGCACAGTGACAGGGCTGCGGCCTAAAACCGACCACAAATTATGATAATGTATTTGTATAACACATTCAATAACATAAATTAATAAAATTAAAGAAATCATCCTCTTCTCTAACCCTAATATTCCACATTAAATTTTAAAATCTGCTAGTATATTTTTAAATTAAAATTATTACATAAATGTAAATTCCTCAACTACTCAAAAACTCCCCAAACGAATCACAAACTCCCCAAACGAATCACAAACTCCCCAAACGAATCACAAACTCCCCAAACGATTCACAAACTCCCCAAACGAATCACAAACTCCCCAAATGAATCACAAACTCCCCAAACGAATCACAAACTCCCCAAACGAATCACAAACTCCCCAAACGAATCACAAACTCCCCAAACGAATCACAAACTCCCCAAACGAATCACAAACTCCCCAAACGAATCACAAACTCCCCAAACGAATCACAAACTCCCCAAACGATTCACAAATTCCTCAAACGATTCATAAACTCCCCAAACGACTCTAAAACTTCCCAAACGAATTAATTAATTTTTTTTATAAAAATTAATTTAATATACTCTTACCCATGTACTACCGCCAATCGAAGCAGGCATCGCCATGTAGCAATCGAATTCCTTCTTATCCATGTTCAGAGATTCAGCTGTTAAATTTTCTATGAAGGATACCGCACAACACTGTAGACAAAATTAAAATAAAAAAATTAATGAAGCACATCCAATCAACACACTGAACCGTATATTGCTATTAAGTCAAAATTCTATACTATGTACCAATCATAATAACCAAAAATATATTTTTCTTTATTTAGTTACTTATATGCCCCTCGTGGTTTCACTCACGTGTATGGTTACTGCTTCGCTTCTGTGAGAGCGTGATGTAATATAGCCTTCTTCTTTATTAAACGTGCTATTCGACGGAAAATCATTTTTCAAATCGGATCAGTATTTTCAGTGATAACCATCAACATAAAAACTTTGCCATTTGACAGACTCGTTGGCGCAGTGGTCACTGCAACTGACCAAAGCGCTAATGGTCGCGGGTTCGATCCCCGCTCGCGGCAAACGTCTGTATTGGCCTTACAGATGTTTGTCGTGGTCTGGGTGTTTGTGTCAGTGTTGTGTGTGTTTCCGGACCCCCGACACAAGGTCATAAGATCTTAATAGGAGCCGTTGAGTGTGATGCGTTTATTTATTATTATTATTGCCCTTTTCAATATTAGTATACATTAGAATCTAGTGTATTTCAAAAACAATTTAACTTTGTATATATAAGAATAAAATTAGTTTTTTAAATAATGTATAAATAGTTTTAAATACTTTATCGCATTGTTATTTATTTGAGAGGAATGTTACCAAATTAGTGAAGTAGTACCCGCCCTCGCCGGTCATCAGCCGCTGCGCGTTGCAGAAGCGCGTCACGAAGTTGATGTTACTGACGAGACGCGGCGGATTCGCCTTGAGCACCTTTGGATAAAATATCACAAAAATAAAGATCAACTACAAATGACAAATAATTTCTAGATCGCTTTTAGCTTAATAAATTAATTAAATAAAAGAAGATTTGGCTCCTTTAGACGCCATTTTCTCAAAATGAAGTTCGTGTGGTTTGACACATTATTGCTTAACAGCGTCCATATAACTATAAATGTTATAAACACTTCGATTTAGGGCATTCAGAATGTCAACCACTGGATTACGTTGCCTAGCAACTGAGGATAAAAGATCTTATATGTATCTTCGGTCAACATGTCATGGAAGAGCTCGTCAAAGTTGGAAATGGTTATGACATATAATGGCTTTTTAATTATCGATACGATAAGTTTTTTAAAAAAAATTTCGATTCCCGAGTGAGAATAAAATTCCGAATAACCAACACCAGCTTACCGTCCACCGCCAGCAGCCGAGCGCAATATATGGACAGCAGATCGCCAATTAGGAGCACGTGACGGCACAGCTCGAAGTAGCAAGCTGTCAAAAACTATTGGTCGAAAAAATGTGAAATAGATTTCTCTTCGACTTACTCTTTCCCTGTATTCTGATTAATCACGTCAGGTCACACGTGTCGTGTGATGTGACGCGACTAACCCTACCAGCCATACCAACTATATATTTTCAGAATAAACAGGATCGAAAATTCGCTTCATCTCTTTCTATCGGTAGTAAATTTTTGACGGTTACGCCTAGTCCAGGCTTGGAGATGAGAGCGGGCAGCAGGGCGTGCGGCTCCGGCGGCTGTGCTAGAGGGCGAGCGCGGACTCACGGTGAAGGTGAGCGCGGGCAGCAGGGCGTGCGGCTCCGGCGGCTGTGCTAGAGGGCGGGCGCGGACTCACGGTGAAGATGAGCGCGGGCAGCAGGGCGTGCGGCTCCGGCGGCTGTGCTAGAGGGCGGGCGCGGACTCACGGTGAAGGTGAGCGCGGGCAGCAGGGCGTGCGGCTCCGGCGGCTGTGCTAGAGGGCGGGCGCGGACTCACGGTGAAGATGAGCGCGGGCAGCAGGGCGTGCGGCTCCGGCGGCTGTGCTAGAGGGCGGGCGCGGACTCACGGTGAAGATGAGCGCGGGCAGCAGGGCGTGCGGCTCCGGCGGCTGTGCTAGAGGGCGGGCGCGGACTCACGGTGAAGATGAGCGCGGGCAGCAGGGCGTGCGGCTCCGGCGGCTGTGCTAGAGGGCGGGCGCGGACTCACGGTGAAGGTGAGCGCGGGCAGCAGGGCGTGCGGCTCCGGCGGCTGTGCTAGAGGGCGGGCGCGGACTCACGGTGAAGATGAGCGCGGGCAGCAGGGCGTGCGGCTCCGGCGGCTGTGCTAGAGGGCGGGCGCGGACTCACGGTGAAGATGAGCGCGGGCAGCAGGGCGTGCGGCTCCGGCGGCTGTGCTAGAGGGCGGGCGCGGACTCACGGTGAAGGTGAGCGCGGGCAGCAGGGCGTGCGGCTCCGGCGGCTGTGCTAGAGGGCGGGCGCGGACTCACGGTGAAGATGAGCGCGGGCAGCAGGGCGTGCGGCTCCGGCGGCTGTGCTAGAGGGCGGGCGCGGACTCACGGTGAAGGTGAGCGCGGGCAGCAGGGCGTGCGGCTCCGGCGGCTGTGCTAGAGGGCGGGCGCGGACTCACGGTGAAGATGAGCGCGGGCAGCAGGGCGTGCGGCTCCGGCGGCTGTGCTAGAGGGCGGGCGCGGACTCACGGTGAAGATGAGCGCGGGCAGCAGGGCGTGCGGCTCCGGCGGCTGTGCTAGAGGGCGGGCGCGGACTCACGGTGAAGATGAGCGCGGGCAGCAGGGCGTGCGGCTCCGGCGGCTGTGCTAGAGGGCGGGCGCGGACTCACGGTGAAGGTGAGCGCGGGCAGCAGGGCGTGCGGCTCCGGCGGCTGTGCTAGAGGGCGGGCGCGGACTCACGGTGAAGATGAGCGCGGGCAGCAGGGCGTGCGGCTCCGGCGGCTGTGCTAGAGGGCGGGCGCGGACTCACGGTGAAGGTGAGCGCGGGCAGCAGGGCGTGCGGCTCCGGCGGCTGTGCTAGAGGGCGGGCGCGGACTCACGGTGAAGATGAGCGCGGGCAGCAGGGCGTGCGGCTCCGGCGGCTGTGCTAGAGGGCGGGCGCGGACTCACGGTGAAGATGAGCGCGGGCAGCAGGGCGTGCGGCTCCGGCGGCTGTGCTAGAGGGCGGGCGCGGACTCACGGTGAAGATGAGCGCGGGCAGCAGGGCGTGCGGCTCCGGCGGCTGTGCTAGAGGGCGGGCGCGGACTCACGGTGAAGATGAGCGCGGGCAGCAGGGCGTGCGGCTCCGGCGGCTGTGCTAGAGGGCGGGCGCGGACTCACGGTGAAGATGAGCGCGGGCAGCAGGGCGTGCGGCTCCGGCGGCTGTGCTAGAGGGCGGGCGCGGACTCACGGTGAAGATGAGCGCGGGCAGCAGGGCGTGCGGCTCCGGCGGCTGTGCTAGAGGGCGGGCGCGGACTCACGGTGAAGGTGAGCGCGGGCAGCAGGGCGTGCGGCTCCGGCGGCTGTGCTAGAGGGCGGGCGCGGACTCACGGTGAAGATGAGCGCGGGCAGCAGGGCGTGCGGCTCCGGCGGCTGTGCTAGAGGGCGGGCGCGGACTCACGGTGAAGGTGAGCGCGGGCAGCAGGGCGTGCGGCTCCGGCGGCTGTGCTAGAGGGCGGGCGCGGACTCACGGTGAAGGTGAGCGCGGGCAGCAGGGCGTGCGGCTCCGGCGGCTGTGCTAGAGGGCGGGCGCGGACTCACGGTGAAGGTGAGCGCGGGCAGCAGGGCGTGCGGCTCCGGCGGCTGTGCTAGAGGGCGGGCGCGGACTCACGGTGAAGATGAGCGCGGGCAGCAGGGCGTGCGGCTCCGGCGGCTGTGCTAGAGGGCGGGCGCGGACTCACGGTGAAGATGAGCGCGGGCAGCAGGGCGTGCGGCTCCGGCGGCTGTGCTAGAGGGCGGGCGCGGACTCACGGTGAAGGTGAGCGCGGGCAGCAGGGCGTGCGGCTCCGGCGGCTGTGCTAGAGGGCGGGCGCGGACTCACGGTGAAGATGAGCGCGGGCAGCAGGGCGTGCGGCTCCGGCGGCTGTGCTAGAGGGCGGGCGCGGACTCACGGTGAAGGTGAGCGCGGGCAGCAGGGCGTGCGGCTCCGGCGGCTGTGCTAGAGGGCGGGCGCGGACTCACGGTGAAGATGAGCGCGGGCAGCAGGGCGTGCGGCTCCGGCGGCTGTGCTAGAGGGCGGGCGCGGACTCACGGTGAAGATGAGCGCGGGCAGCAGGGCGTGCGGCTCCGGCGGCTGTGCTAGAGGGCGGGCGCGGACTCACGGTGAAGATGAGCGCGGGCAGCAGGGCGTGCGGCTCCGGCGGCTGTGCTAGAGGGCGGGCGCGGACTCACGGTGAAGATGAGCGCGGGCAGCAGGGCGTGCGGCTCCGGCGGCTGTGCTAGAGGGCGGGCGCGGACTCACGGTGAAGGTGAGCGCGGGCAGCAGGGCATGCGGCTCCGGCGGCTGTGCTAGAGGGCGGGCGCGGACTCACGGTGAAGGTGAGCGCGGGCAGCAGGGCGTGCGGCTCCGGCGGCTGTGCTAGAGGGCGGGCGCGGACTCACGGTGAAGATGAGCGCGGGCAGCAGGGCGTGCGGCTCCGGCGGCTGTGCTAGAGGGCGGGCGCGGACTCACGGTGAAGATGAGCGCGGGCAGCAGGGCGTGCGGCTCCGGCGGCTGTGCTAGAGGGCGGGCGCGGACTTACGGTGAAGATGAGCGCGGGCAGCAGGGCGTGCGGCTCCGGCGGCTGTGCTAGAGGGCGGGCGCGGACTCACGGTGAAGGTGAGCGCGGGCAGCAGGGCGTGCGGCTCCGGCGGCTGTGCTAGAGGGCGGGCGCGGACTCACGGTGAAGATGAGCGCGGGCAGCAGGGCGTGCGGCTCCGGCGGCTGTGCTAGAGGGCGGGCGCGGACTCACGGTGAAGATGAGCGCGGGCAGCAGGTCGTCGGCGGAGGCGGGCGCGCCGCACAGCGCCAGCACGTGGCGGCACGCGCGCCGCACGCGCGCCAGCTTGCCGCCCGGGCCCGCCGCGCCGTCCACCGCCAGCAGCTCTGGGGCACACACGTACATCAGCGTGTTAAGCTAGATATGTTTTGGTTTTAATTACTTTTAATCAACTGGTTTCCTAACACAATGACATTTTTTTCAAATCATATACATATTCAGCCATTAGAAAACTGACCTACTCCGTAGATTACTACCCTAGGTCGTAGGTAACTACCCTACCCCGTAGATGGCTGCCCTAAGTCGTAGGTGACTACCCTATACCTTAGGTGATTACCCTACCCGTAGATGACTACAATAGATCGTAGGTAAATAGCATTTTCCATAGGTGACTACCATATCCCCTACTGACTACCCTAGGTCGTAGGTACATAAGTCCTAGGTAACTGCCCAATTACTCACCACTGATAGCTTTATACAAAAGCTGACTGCAAGCGCTGTTCGTCCGGTCCAGCTTGCACTCCAGGTGCTTCTCACCCACCCAGCTCAACTGCTGGATACGTTCTGACATCGCGCGATCCAGGCGTTCGTCTTCCGTGCCAGCTGGCGAGAACACCACGCCTGGCAGACTGAGGACGACGGGACATTATTTTAATTATTATTTTCTGCAATAAAAAGCAGTAAAATGAGAGAAAGCATATATTTCTGAGCCATATGATTTTTTAAATATTTTTTAAAGTTTTTAGGCTATATTATAATATGCGACTCATAGGAATGAACCGCAATTAATTAGTTTGACCGCAAAAATTATTCTGTCCTTGTTTTTATTGTATTATTATTCACCATGACCGATTGGATATAGCAGAAATATAATGTTAATGTTATTAAATTAATAATTTACTCTCAATATAAATAGTTCTAATATTTTATTTATCGTCGGGGATACTCCAAAACCGCGTACCTTTTACTATAAAGTATAAATTTGGATCAAATATTAAATTACATCATTGAAAAAATAAGACCATTTTCCATTATGTAGTGTATTGTATTTGTATTCAAAATATTTCAAAATTAATTTAACAATTAACGATGAAATAATTTTAAGGCAGCTTGTTTTTTATCAATAATGAAATTTAACGTTCGATTCAAAAATGGACCTGTTTTTATCGCGGTATTGCACTATTTTATTTATTTATTTAAATAGTTTGACCAACAAACAAAAGTTGGAACAAAAGGCGGACTTAATGCCTGAAGGCATTCTCTGCCAGTCAACCTATCCTCGACGTTATGTAGTTATGTTGTAACTCACTCATGTAAATATGTCATGGCATGTTTCTCCACAAAGTCGATCAACAACTCCTTGACCTCAGACTCAGCATTCGCGAAGTGAGGCGACGTGTCCATATATTTCATGAAGTGCTGTTGACAAAATTAATAAATAGACAAAGATTAAAAAAAAAAATTGATAAAAATTTAAGTTTCAGGCTGTTTTTGCGTTACCTGCTAAATATTAACCTTAGAATCACAGAAAATTAACATAAAAATTGTAACAGAATGTGACCTTCCTTTTAAAATTTTGATAATTATGTTGCAGGCTTGGTATTTTAATTCGAAAATAGAAGTGGAATTTCTTGTACAAAATCAACAATTCAGGTTTTTACACCTTTGATTAAGGCAAACAAAACAAAAGAATTTCAATTGTTTGAGGTATTATCGTGTTCTGCTGAACTAACAAAACAAATGATTTATATATGTAAGTTAATATGGAATTCTAGCTTAAATTTCTAGAACCTTAAGACATAAATTTCTCACCTGGTAGTGCCTCTGCACTCTCTCGGACAACTCATCAACAGTCATCACGTTGGAACACTTGATGACGTCCATCACGAAACTGTGCACGAAGACCCTCGCATCGCGGTCCACTTGAGGTGGAAGATTCGAGAATCGAACCCGAAACTCTCTTTTCATACCCTCATTAACTTGAGCCGGTATTTTGAATTCGGGCGGTTTTCGCTCCGGTGTGTGATCATGTTCCTCTGTGTAATAAAATGCTCCTTTCATCATCTTACACTAACCTAAACTTAATTTATATAATACTAACTGCCCCCTGTGATTTCACTCACATTTATGGTATTTACTGATTCGCTTCGTAGCGTGATGTAATTTAGCCTATTACCTTCCTCAATTAGCGCTATAGAACGCAATTTTATAATAAACTAGCCTTCGCGGTTTCACTTCTGTTTATATCTACTGCTTCTCTCTTGTGAATCGCTGCGTGATGTAATATAGCCTATAACCTTTATCTATAAACAGGCTATCTAACGCAAATTTTTTTTTTTAATCGGATCAGTTGTTTCAGAGATTACCCTCTCCATACTAATTTTAACTCACTATAATATTAGTATAGTTATAAATTTATAACTTCAAATATTCAAAAGAATTTTGAAAAATCCTTTCTTAGTACTCACGTGCCTACGTTATAAAGAATAGATTCCTGTGAAAATTTCGTACTAGAATAACTGGTTTAATCTGAGCCTTATCTGGCAGTCAATGTTTGAATTTATTTACACAAGCTTTTTTCATTATATTTGTATGCATCGCTGTGTTTACTAGAAGGAGGTATCTGGCGATCAGAGTTGCAAGCCCTGTTAATCACAAATATATGTTCAAGGCGTATTGATGTCTGTATTAATAAAATAAGTCAAAACAAAACTTACCAGTACTGCTCTTTTTGAAAACGCTAAATTTTAACAAATTAGCTTTTTTAAGCGTCTCGCTTTGTCTGAGTCGTTTTTCCTCGAATTTCGAAAAAGACGAGTGCGAAGCAAGCTTCACCCCCCGTTCAGGTTTCTTCTGCTCCGGTTTTGGAAGAGTGGTTGAGGATGCTTTTTCTGAAACCAAAAGAAATAACGTCAAATAATTAAAAAAACTTTAATAAATAATCTACTAAAATATTAATGAAATTTTATAAAAGCGATTTATTCAGAAAACAGATCCACAATCTCAGGTAGACTAGACTTTAAAAAAAGGACTTTAGATTACAAAAAATTGTGAGTTTCCACACAAAAACAACACTAGCTTCCCCAATGACAAAAATCTTCTTCCTTTACAAGTGCCAGTAATTCCAAAACATCGAAGGTTGTTTTGATAGTATCCCAAAGTATTTTACAACTTGACGATAAGGTTACTAATGGTACTCAAAGTGTGAAGTGTTACTATATTCATCAATTCCTAAGACACTCCAAATACATACTTGAATAATTGAATCTTCAAATCAAAAGCCTTAATTATTTGAATTATTTATTTAAAGAGTGAATTTTTTAACTAAACCATAATCGAAATTTAAATAATTAGAGAAAATTACTCAAAAGAGTCTCGGCATCATTAGTTTTTTAGATAAATTAATTTTTCTAGCCACAAATAGAACACGATTTTGATAAAAATACACCCCGTATTATTGCACCATCTGTTAGTGTCACTAAACAAGATCAACATCTATAGAATATTACATTCACAGAAAGTAATATTATATTTAATTTGGCAAGCTAGAGGAAAATGTTGATTTGTCACTATTACAGAGATTAGGTTATAATTCCTGTTTATTTATACACACATAACTCCACAGCTGTATATATATTTTTTATGCAAAATTGTACATTTTGATAAAGGTTTTTTTAACTTATAATGAATTTTAAAGTGTACAAAATAGTTATTAATTTAACTGGCTCATATCACAATCATTGCACAGTGCAAACATTGTTATTTATAGTGAAATAGTATGTATTTACAATACATTAATATGAATATTTATCAATACATTGATACTAGGTTCAAATGATAAGCAGATACAAATAAATAAAAACTACTCCAAAAAAAACATCAAGGTTTTATAAATCACAACCTTACAGTTTTATTCTTGTTTATATTGTTGCTTAGCTCCTGTGAAACATAAAACATGCCTAAACTGTCCTCAATAAATGGGTTATCCAACACACAAAGAATTTTAAAATAGAATTAATAGTAGAATAGTTTCAGAAATTTCTTCCTGTATAACATTAGTATAGATGTACCATTATTATGTACCATATTCCCATATTTTTAGTATGGAATGAGTTGAGTATAAATGAACTTAAAAACTCAGATGCTAGCCTGAATCCATTAGTATCAATTAAAATTAATGTTACCTTGGATCTTAACTTCATTTGAAGCACTTGAAAACTTATAGGTAAGCTCAATATAAAGAAATAATTGAGATCAGCCATATTAATATTCACTGGCCTGTCTCGCCTTCAATTTATAACACATTTTAGTTATTTCAGCATATTATTATATGTGTAATTATCAGTGATATTGATCATGATCATCCTTGAGATCAATTACTATTATCATGTAAAACGAATAGTTGAAATCAATGGTTAATTTATGTTTAAGTAGGTTAAGTTTATATGTACTTTGAATTAATTAATATATAAATTTTTGAATAATTAAAGATAGATACTATTAACTGAACTAAAAAAAAAGGTTCTATGATCGACTGTAGGTATTTTTTTTTATTGTTCTCCTGTTTCTCTCCTAATTATGTGTCAATATTGAAACATTTTTTTCTTAGTTTGAAAGGTATACTTTCTAGGTCTCATTGTCATCATGGCTATCTAACATAAGGCACCTTGAGAAATGTATTATTATAGAAAGAAATTTTCTGTATTCCTATATAGCTATTTTTATAGTATTGTTTATTTGCGCCTTGAAAGTAGTATTTGAAGAAGAAGAACTGATGATGAAGACCACATAAGAAGACAAGTTGGCCACTGGAATTACTCCATAATAAGTGTTACAAGGGTTGTTTTAAAGGTTGATTACTTCAATATGATTGCTAAGCAATTTTCGCTTGTCAGAACACATATGGTATAATGGAGATGAAAGTGTAACACCTGGAGAACTCTTTAATAATTAACAGGCCCGCATTGGGGAAAGCAATATATTGTAAATGGTAAAAAGTAGTTGACATTAGGCTATTGTAACTTAGGTAAAGCACAAACCGTCTCTTACTACTGCCTCGTTGTAGTCATATCTTAAAAGTGTAAAAGAAGAACTTAAAATAAAATCACTGTAAAAATTCATTTAATAAAAACAATGTAATAAGCAAAAACTGAAATTTTTTCATTTTGAAGACACATAGCAAGTTAATTTTATTAATATATAAAAAGATAAGGAGAACATATAAGGCTTTTGCTTATTAGATAAAATTATTATAAGATAGCTAATTGCAATAGAAGTAACGCAGAAGACTATGTAATGTCTTGTGAATAGAATTTTAGATTACATCTAGTTTTTTGCTAGTACTCTTTACCTGCTCTTCGTTGCCGCTGAAGTTGTTCCCGATGACACTTTGAACAGTACCCTTGCCACTGGGGATTGCCGAAATAATCACAGCCATTTTTGCACTTCAAGTCACTCTGGTCTATCCGGAGAGACGGCATCTTGCTTGCAAAAATCATATACTTATAAGATCTTTGGAGATTATGCCCATACCACATTTTATTATAATTATAATTACAAATAAATTAAAAAAATATATAATTGTTTCTCAAGTTAATTTTAATACACGACACTCAAATAGTCTCCCATAAAACGACTCGAACAGAACATCAGCCCATTTTTGTCGAAGGTAAAAATTTAAACAGACGCTTTTTATACGTAAGTTACGTTTCATCGCAATTTTACCGATGTAACGGTGGCCGTTGAACGACGTTATATAGGCTATTCTTATCGTAAATGTACTTGAACGAGCTATGATAACTATTGTGAAGCTGAATATACGACAAATACGTCACCACTCACCTCTAAAACACGAAATACTAATTGATTTTATATCGCGCTTTCGTAACACAATAATTAGAATTTAGCTATTACAATTAACAATAAAAATATAAATAAAATTTAATAGAAAAACTTTTCATCTGTCAAACGAAACAACACTCATTGCAAAATATATAATTATATTATACATACACGACGTATATTTTTCATATTATGACAGATTGACATTTCGTCACCCGCAAAAAAATTAAGCACTAGTGTTGGCAACAGTTAAAATATTTATGGTCAACCGATTTTAATTCGACCACAGAAATAATTAACATATCGATAGACAGTATTGATATTTAAATTCATTTTAAAAGTCAACGAATAAAGTGACACGACCGTCTAGAGTTTTAGGACTTGTTCACCTCGCTTATGGCCATTTTTTTTTTTATTCATATGTTATATACTATGCTATATGCTTAATATAACATTGGTAACGAATATAAAAGCAATACTGCACTTGGAATTTAAGCACTATTGTTGTTAATTTAAAAATATTGGGTATTTAGGTATAATATATGAAATAAAATGTTAAAACCAAAAAAATTTATTATTTCTTAGATTTTTACTCGCATTTTACGGAATGTTAAATTTATTCTTGCATTCAATATCTTTTTTCGAGTGGGCAAACTATGATACCATATTTCATTTGTTGGAGGATTCATTAGTAATACACTTCCATGCTCCAACGTGACAGTGACTGAAAAAAATATCAAATTACAAATCATTAGGACAAATCATAAAAATATAGCATAACAGATGGACACTAAAAACGATCTACCGGCCGATAGTTTTAGTTTAATAATATTCTTAATCAGTATGATGAACCAATTTATTTCATATGATGTTATTCACACGTTACACGCCGATCATTTAGTCGGTCGACTTCTCTGATAGCGTACTATACTATCGGCTGATAGGAAGCTTATAGTCTATAGTAACTATTTTAATCTGTACTTCAAAAAAAATCATTTAAAACGTTGCCATGACAACTTCTAACAAACAAACCTAATTTGTATTCAATAAACCATAAAGTCCATAAAGCACGCCACATTATAATAAAAAAAAGTCGAATTATAGGATCAACTTAAGAAAAAATGGAATATAGTCAAATATCTGATGGGCAGTATACAAAAACTATTTACTCGATGGCAAGTATTTACGTAATAAAATAATTGTGTAGACCTAATGACAAAACCTATTTAAAACATGTGAATGCTACTTTTATGAAATTGACAGTAACATTTATTTTAGAGTAACGACTAGAATTAAAAAGAATAATTAAGTAAACCTAAATAGATAACGTAATGTATTTAAAAATTACAAATTCAATAAACAAAAGAAAAACAAATTTTTAGGATCATATTTAGGTTAAAAGCTTCTTATCGTAACTCATATTATCTTTAATTCGCTGTCCATTATGCATTTGAAAAAATAAAAAGTAGCTCCGAAGTTCTCAAATTAAAATATAACGGCTCGTTAATTGTTATCAAAAATTATCGCAATAAGGTGATTGATCCTTGTATTATTGTGTAACAAAAGATTTCCTATATATTTTATTTATGTCATAAATTGTTTTTTTATCTGTGACATACGTTGACCCAACCCTGAAAAGTGCCCAACCTATGCGGAAACGTTGTACATACGCGAACTTTTTACGATAAACGAATATTATCTGCAAGTGCCGTTGTATGATAAGTACTTACTGCGCATTTCGTTTAACGAGAATGTTGATTAGATTAACGATACTCATGTAAAATACACATGTTTTATAAATCAAGGTCTAAAGTAACAGTTTAATGAAGACTGTGTTGATTATTATCAAGTTCAATGACCATAATCAATTAAAAAATCTTGACTAAATATAAATCGTATCCTCTAAGTGGTATAACCTGACCCACTTTACATTATGTTGGTTCCTTAATTCCTCGGAAATAGTACTTTCTTTCTGGGTAAAAGGTACTTATATCCTTTTCTATACCCTGGCGACGTGTATAGAAAATTTCATTATTATCGGACGGACAGTAGTTGAAGCGTGAAGGCGTAACAAACAAACTCATATTTGTATTTATAGATGTATATATAAGGAAGTTAGGATGGATAAAGACGGGCAAGTTTTAAACTATTTTTAGATTCCGCTACTTCCTTCCTCTATAAATTAATAATTTTATTAACTAGTCAAGGTTTTTAATATTATCAGCTAATAATATAATGACATTCATTGAAATAATTGTAATATCTAACACTTTAACAACTACATTTTAAAAGAAAATACATTATGATTACAACATAATGTTACGTTATCATAGAGAGACAACACACCTGGAACGCGTGTTAAATGTCGTTTATAAATTAAATTTAAATAATCTATCAAGATTATTATTATACAAAGGGATATAAAATTTTACTTTACCATAATATTGCTAAATAGATAAAGTATTTAATGCAATTGTTACCTTTTTAGATAAAAGAATCCAAATACGAAGATGCGATCAAGACTTTGAATGAGGCTATAAATTTTAACCCCAATAGAACCGGATTATCGCTTCTCGGTTATTGCTACTTTAGAACTCAATCTTTCGTAGAAGCAGCGAACTGTTATGAACAACTAACAGCTATGCATCCTGATGTACCAGAATACAAACTTTATTTCGCTCAAGCGTTATACGAAGCGTCAATGTTCGATGAGGCGTATAAAGTTACGATGCAAATCACGGCACCGGAATTAGAAAAGAAAGTAACTAAATTACAATCAGCTATTAAATACGGCGAAGAAGATACGATTACTGCAAAAAGTCTTGTCGATTCATATCCTCAAGACGATCCGGATAAAGATATCAACTTGGGATGTTTATTGTACAAAGAAAATCAATATGAAGAAGCATTACAGAAATTTTCAAGAAGTCTAAATATTTTGGGTTTTAACGCCCATTTGCATTACAATGTAGCCTTGTGTTACTTTAGATTGAAAGAGTATCCTCAAGCATTGAAGCACATAACTTTAGTTATTGAGAAGGGTATTCGTGACCACCCAGAATTAGCTGTTGGCATGCAAGCGGAAACGTCCGAAGTGAAATCAGTAGGTAATACTTTGACGCTTCATGAAACTGCTTTAACGGAAGTATTTAATTTGAAGGCTGCCATCGAATATCAGTTAAAAAATACTGAAGCTGCTAGAGAAGCCCTATCGGATATGCCGCCTAGACATGAACATGAATTAGATGCTGTAACCTTACACAATTTAGCTCTCACATCAATTGATGTTAAACCAAACGACGGATTCGAAAAACTACATTTTCTGCTTCAGCAAGATCCATTTCCACCAGAAACTTTCGCTAATTTACTGCTTTTATACTGCAAATTTGAATATTACGATCTGGCAGCAGATATATTAGCTGAAAATGCTCAGTTTACTTATAAATATCTGACGCCTTATCTATATGATTTCTTAGATGCTATAATAACAAGCCAAACTTCTCCCGAAGAAGCTTTTCAAAAATATGAAGATATCGCATCGAAACATGCAGAACAATTGCGGAAACTAACAAAAGTTGTACAAGAAAGCCGGTCTCAGGGTGACAACGACCAAGTTAAGAAAGCTGTCGTCGAATATGAAGAGGCGTTAGAAAGGTATATTCCGGTAGTAATGGCTCAAGCTAAAATATATTGGAACATGGAAAATTACGGACAGGTCGAAAAGATATTTCGAAAATCGGTGGAATTTTGTAACGAATCCGACGTATGGCGTTTAAATGTAGCGCATGTTTTATTTATGCAAGAAAATAAATATAAAGAGGCAGCAAGTTTTTACGAACCAATCGTTAAGAAACAATATGATAACATATTAGATGTAAGCGCAGTTGTTTTAGCAAATCTGTGCGTATCCTATATTATGACTTCTCAGAATGAGGAAGCCGAAGATATTATGCGGAAAATTGAGAAGGAGGAGGAACAGCAAATATTTGAAGATCCTCAAAAGAAATTCTATCATTTGTGCATTGTGAATCTTGTTATAGGCACTCTGTATTGTGCTAAAGGCAATTACGAATTCGGTATATCTAGAGTTATCAAATCTTTAGAACCTTTTAATAAGCGTTTAGGCACTGATACTTGGTTTTACGCGAAGAGATGTTTCCTATCTTTCTTAGAGAATCTTGCAAAACACCTTATCGTTGTTAAAGATAACACAATCAAGGACTGTTTGCAATTTCTCGAAGGTTCTGAAACCTACGGTAGAAGTGTTAGTACAGTCATAGAAGCTCCTTTTCAAGAAGAAGATGCGAACAATAAAGCTAAACAAACAGTTACATATGAGGCTCGGCTCTTGCGTTACATGTTCTTCAAATTACGAAGCATAGACGATTCTGTAACAATCAATAAATATGAAGATTTAAAATAAAGCGCATAATTACCTTTGGGTATTGCTTTTTTATTCGGTCCCGGTTTTCTTGCATCTTTATGTTTTAATACGAATGGTCGTTCTGCACCTAACGACACAGAAGCTATTGGGAAATTTGAATCAAGATCGGGTTCATTGTCTCTATGTTCTCCCATGTGATCGTATCCATTTTTATATCTATCAATAAAAATTATCGTATAGAAATATTTGTTTTAAGTTGTAAATCATAAAAGGCGAGAATTACATTTGTAAGCTATATTCTGATATAAAACAATATGTATCCTGGTAGCAGTTATCATCTAGGTAACCTGACAAAGGCATTGACTGTAAATTATTTCAGGTTTAAAGCAATTACAAATTAAAAAAACTTAAATACATTTTTATGTTAGTCTGAGAGCAATACTTAAAAGTGTAATAGTCGCCTAAAAATATAAAACATACTTATTAACTAAGACAAAATCGTATTTAATTCCTTTTAATTTGAATAAAAAATCTCTTATACTTAATACTGCGGGTGGCCATGGTAATGCAGGTACAGTGATTCCCGAATATGTGTAAGATATACCGGGATCGCCATAAGCCACTTGTTGCCGAGGTAAAGGATAAATTTTACCAAAAACTCTGAAAATAAAAGTGTACAGTAACAGTATACAACTTAGTGAATTCATTGCAATTTTAATTCCAAAGAAATAATATTTTTAAGCAATTCTTTGTTAAAAGCGATATTCGCTTGCAATACAGTAGACCCGCGGTAATCCGATAAATATTTTGTAAGGTGATGTAAGATTATTAAAATTGTCAGTCTATAAACTGTAACAGCAGAATCCTTATATTCCAGAACTTTTTGAAAAATAAAATTTAAGAATTCAAAATTATATAGCAAATGATGTACACATAGATTGATTATATACTTCATTAATAAAACAATTCATGAAAACATCAAAATTTATTTTATGAACACGTACGAACTATAGCAATTACAAAAACAGAGTTAAGAGCTTAACACAGAGTCTATAACTTATACTATCTATAACTTATTACTTAGTATTTCTTTGAACGAAAGAAAATTATAAGGTGATAATATTATGTTACTCTTCAATTTTCTTCGGTTTTACATTAGCGCTACATGAAATTACAGCCCTGTCTCTTAGCCTTGCGAGGACTAAGAGATCGTGACATGATGCACCATTCTCTTTGGCCCATTGCATACAAACTTCAAATGCGTCGACCACATTATTTGCTGTAATTGGTGGTGAATTTGTATTTACTTCATTATTATCCTCTTGACCATTATCAGATGTTTGCGAAAGTACACGTTCTTCTTTCTCTAGTCTTTTTTCTACGCGATAACAGACGTCTAAATTGTTTGAAGGAAACTGAGTGTCTGTGACTACTTCTTCTATGATTTCCGGAGTGACACTGATTAGGCAATTATGTGGCTCTGCGCTTGTATCTACATCATTAGAGAACTTTTCATATGTCGGCATCATCAAACGTATACCATGTCGATTTTTGAATCGTTCCAACCATCCCTTACTGGCTACAAAATCATCTTTTTTTGTTATTTCTTTGTAAAAAAACTTTGCTTTCATAGCCAACATGGGTCCAGAGACTGGCGTGTGATTATTTATTTCTTGTAGAAACCACTTATACAAGGCCTCTTCTACTTCTGGATGGTCAGATTTTTTGAATGTTTTTCTCTTGTCTAGTCCAGAGTCAGCTCTAGACACGAATTTCTGAATGTTTTCGCGATTCTTTTTAATATCATAAATTGTAGAACGTCCTACGCCGTACTCTTTTGCCAACTTATTAAAAGATTCGTTACAATTTAGGCGTTCCAAAATTTCACCTTTTTCTTTAATCGTTAATGTTTTATGCTTGCGCTTCAGAGTTGGTAAAGACATATTGGTTTTACATGCAAGCGCTATATCGTCCGTAAATAGGTTAAACAAAATTAAAGTTTAAAGCTAGCGGTGCTGGGTAACATGATGCAACCTGTATTATATACTGAGCTATAGTTGCCGTACGTTGTAGTGGGTTTTTAACTATGCACAGAACGTCCGAGTGATACGAGTTTTAAGCCGAATTAGACAGTGGCCGGATTAACGAGGGTCTATTGTAAAATAAAAATGTTACGGCCTTAAATATTTAAGATAGGCAATTCAAATACGATAAAAAAAATACTTTATTTGTGCTAAATCTCCCGTAAAATAACATAGCGAGTCTTCAAGTTCCTTTAATAAATCATTAGCTATTGATCTAGGGATGGGTACGGCATACTCCAGATCAAGGTTATTATCTCGAATATTTTTCCATGCGAGCGAATTTAAATCGATTTTTCCGAGACTTTGCGCCATATATAACACATCCTAAAAAAAAGAGATTCTGTATTATGAAATGGCAACACTTTTTGTAATGTCAGTAAGGAACGTCAATATAATTTTGTAAATGTTGTTAAAATACAAAAACAACTACTTTGTTATTAAATTAGATAGTGTAAAAAGTAAAACGTTTGATTTAAGTAAAACGCTTTTTACTGTAACATGCATACAACTCAAAACGAAACTTACCACAAGATATTACACACAAAAGTTATAATAAAATTACGATAGACAGATTTAATAATATTCCGCATTTACTTTGACAGATTCGAAGAATTTTACGGCCCTGGGTTCAAGTCTTTTGAACTAGGACAATGTTATAAATCATAAAATTACTTATTTATTAAAATTATTATCAATGGTTAAAAAATTTAATTTTACTTAATCAAATATCAAAGTTTCTTTATACCTCAAAAATAAATAACAAATAATTTTCAGTTTATTTAAAATAGCATAATTATTACACATAACATATTTATTATTCAACAATTTTAAATAAACTTAAATTTATAACCACTTTCGGTCTTTACCGTTGCACCACTATATTATTATTATTAATTTGAAGAAAATTTTTAAATGCTGGTGAACTGGATAAAAATCTTCGATTAGTTACAGTAACTTTGATATTCGTAAATTCATTTTGCACATTTGAGATATCTGCGTCATAATTTATAACATATGTTGAAGCACTGCGAAGAAATAGAAATATAGTTAAATATCAAATTATTTAAGTTGAATTTTAAGGTATACCAAGTATAAATGGCTTACTTAGACAAATCGCATAAGCATTCTGTATCGTAATATACTGAGTATTGTCTTATTCTTCTAATCACAGCACCATGATCAAAAACAATATCATATTCATAAAGTTTTTCAATAATACCATCTTTATCCTTTACTGTCCAAACATGTTTTCCTGGTATGCCTCTAAATTCGTGAGCGTTATTTCCTTCGACAGTAAATTTTTTATTACCAATAATTTCAGTAGATTTTGTAGAAAGACTATGAAAATTGCCGCGTTGAATGATCTGATTAGGAAGTAGATGATTTGCTCGAAAACATATAAAATCAGGAGACTTTCGAAGAAATTTATCTATTTCAGCTTTCACATCAGATTTAAGCAAATTGTTTTTAGTGTGGACAATAAACTGAGTACAATAATTTTTGAGGTCACTATTTTTCGACTGACAAACTTGATTTATAAATTTTATAAGTTTGCTTTCAGCATTCTCTTTTTCTTTTGTTAATTTTTTTAGTCGTGTCTTTAAAGATATATTTTCTTGTTGAGTAAGGAAGTAAAGTTGTTGAATTTTTTTTATGTTTCGTGATTGGTTTTCTATTATTTGTCTTTCAGAACATTTGAAACAAGTTTCCAAGCGTAATTGCTCTTTCATATTTTTATTTTCTTGAATATCAGTAATTACTATCTGACCGAAATTTCGACGCTGTTGTCTTAATTCTTTTAGTTTATTAAAAAATATTAAATTAATATCGCGATGGTGTATATTTAAAATCCACACGAAGATGTGTTTTAAATATTTTAGTATGGTATTACTATAATATTTGGCGGGTTTTTTCCAACACATTATTTTTCGTAAAAACTCTTTCATCGTATCAAAATTAAACTTTATGACTTCCCTTTTCGTAAACAATGTGATGTCATTATTCCTTTTAAAAATTGCAACCATGAAGACACCAGCCAAAAATATTAAATATTGAAGATAATTATGACCATGAGGGTAGTTGTTTGGGATTTTTATTCTTTGTATTTCATAAGAGTTGTGGCGTACTTGAAAACTTGTGTTATTTTGAAAGGGTGTTAAAAGCGTATGTAAATCAAATTCTGAAATATAAAAATAGAATTAATTTAATTTATTAAAATATTTTAAAACATTAAACACTCAGGCTACTAACCTAATTGTTTTGTCAAACTTTTCTTCCGGTAAATATCAAGAGAACATAATGAAATCCACATGGTTAGAGCCATACCAATAAGCCATTTCAATGCAATATACATTTTTATATTTTACGTATATATTTTTATTTACTTTTAACAAAGCCCTTTAAATCATGTACCACAAATTTCTGTGTTTTTAAAACATTGAATAGTAATTACAAAATATCTGACAAAAATGTGCCATTTCGTGTCAAATCTTAAGAAACTATATCATCACATAAAACCTTTTTCTTGTAATCTTCAAAGTAAAAAAGTTTTTTATCTTTTTTAATTTTTATCGCTAATAAAGTCATGAATCTTAATAAATATACCTAAATTATCATACATGGATTTAGGGTAATAAATAGTAATTAAAAACAAGTAATTTCATAAAAGCTATATTTTTATCACAAATATTGTAAACTATATATAATCTACGTTTAACAAAATAATTCACACAGAATTAATTAATGATTCGTTTTAACATTATCTACATTCTCATTACAATGTACAAAGAGCATGTACAAATAATTTGTAACTTATAATAACACATACAGAGTATTACTTTGTATGTTTTAATTTAAATAATTTTCTTATTTTCACTTGTATGGCTAATACCAATAGCATTACATTCTTCTTGTACCACTCCTTGTTGTAATTTAGATGTGTCTTCCAGTTTTTATCTAAAAAAGCTTTGTAGAATACACTCATTTCATCTGCAGTTAGACTCGTCTTACCTTCGGGTAAATTTTCTTTTAAATACATTTCTCGTTCCTGTAATTTTAAAATATTATAATTGATATAATTTTGTTCACTGAATCATTTTATTCCTAAAAAGATAATATTAAATAATTAAAATAAAAGGTTTGTTATGGAATTAATAAGCCATAACACTATGTCCATAAAGTTGGTAGTATTGCTAAGACTTTCAATTATATTAAGAAGTAATTCTTTTAATTTTTTGTAAGTTATCAGTTAAAAGTATTAACCTAATTAATGTTTATTAGTGTACTGCCCATGGAATATTATTCAAACATATAATGTATAAATAGACAAGAAATTACTATTAAAGTTTTTAACATTAAAGTCTTAAAATATTTGGCAAATAATTATTTTAAATAATGATAATAAAAAAATTACCTTAAAAAACCTAGAGTTGTGTTGAGTCCAGAAATTATGGTTCCATTCCTGCACCTCCATTCTTAATTTTCTATATCTTTCTTCTAAATAAGTTTCATTGTTAGGTTTCTTAAATATAATGGTTCTTAGATTGGAGACAGGATCTGGCGGACCGATCATATCACTGGTTATTTTATTAGGATTCGGAGTTTGTATTGATTTCGTATCTGGTGTGGTACTTGTCTGCTTCGATGCCACCGTTAGGTGAAGCCTATAGGCTCTATTTATACGACTAGACAACATATTAGAAATTTAAGAATCAAAAATCGTCATTATTCTATTATAATATACGTATCGTAAATGAAACAATGTTTGGTAAAATTCAAAGTCAATAAATAACAAAGAGTAAAAAATTAGACAGGTTCAAAGTCAATTTGAGAAGGTTAATAATCATTTACTTTTAAAATAAGCCTTAACAGGAGGTAATTTGGTATAAATTACATTACGTTACAATAATATAGTTTTTGAAGTTGTCAAAGTCAGCTGTATGCGCCGTTTCTTTTTGCACTTCAAACGTATGTTAAAAATAATTATAGATACGTATCGGTCTGATTTAATTTAATTTTAAAAATTTTGTGTTTAAAGATCTATAAATATGGATATTGTTACAAATAGTATTTTTAATAAGAATATGCAAATTTTCAATTCACAGTAGATAAAAAATATCATCAATCACTTAACGTCATATGGCTGTCAATTTTTCTTCCAGTGCCGAATTATGTAAAAGCATCATTAGTTTATTTAGCGAATAATTTCCATTTATTCTGGAAAAACAGTGGTATTTATTAATTAACTATACTTAGCAAGATGGCAAAAGGCAAAAGCGATATCGAAGATGAATACTCTGCGAAGTTAGACATGTGTCTAACTGATGGAATAATCAAGACTGGTAGGTTTGTTTAGTAGTTTTTTAGAATATATCTAGACGCCCGGTAACAATCTATTAATAAAGTAAAGTAACCTTATAGATTATGCTTTTATAATATAATATATTCGAATATTTTTTAATAATACTTCAAAAATTTAATTCGTGTTAATCTAATCAAGGAATTCTTAGGTTGTAAAATATTTAAAATAATTTTTACTTAAATTTTAATTTAATTTAATATAAAAATATAATATAAAACGTGTTTTAGATACAAGTGTATTGTTTTTTCAGGAAGTGGTGTTGTTCTCGGTGCACTATCTTCAGTTTTATTCCTGGGTCGGCGGAGATGGCCCATTATAGCTGGCATGGGCATGGGAATAGGTCTAGCATATGCTAATTGTGAATACGAGTTAAACCCCAAAAAGAAAAGTGCTTCATAATAATCATTGTTCAATTGATTTTAAGATCAGGTGAGAATAAAAGAATGATAAAAGAATTTTAGGAGTTTTAAAATTCATAATTTCGTTGTTTTTATAACATTTTTAAATTTCTTTTTTAGGTGAAAGCTTGGGAGTTATGAAAATCATGTCATGAAAGCAATTGTCTTCAAATGTAGTAGATAATTTATTTAGAAAGCACTCAAATTTTGTTTTAATGTACAAATAATTATTAATTATTTAAATGACTTTCATTACTACCTCATCATATTGTAAATAAAACACAGTAATCAAAGAACAAATTTTTTAATATTTTATTGTACAAATTGATACTGGAATAAAGATCAAGATTTTATATCTTAAAGTAGAAAATAATATAACAGTATAATTTTATATGAATAGACAAAAAGCTCCGTCAACAACCCATATACAGACACCAAACACGGTGATAATTATAACTAAAAATTAAAAATAAAATACACAAGTTACACATACTATTAACCCATTAACAGCCTTTGTCCTGTAATGAGCACGGGTATATTTCTTTGATTTGTAGTTTCGACTTTATATGTAAATTCAATACTTGCATGAAAATTCCATGCATCAAGGCAGGCAGGACCCACACCAGATGAAACTCGAAATTCCAATAAAATAACCAGTAAGCCAGATTGTACAGAGGCTGTTAAGGTATGATTTAACTAATGGTCATGTTTGTGTGTGTAATTGTCATAGATTCTGACATTTACTGTTATAAATGTATATAAATTATCATCTGACATGTCCATATTTATGTCATACTTTAAATTAAGCTTTAGTTAAATAAGACAGACTAATGAAAAAAATATGGACAATTTACAGGTCTAAATAATATTTTATTAAAATGTGTCATCCAGCCAAAAAAGAATTTGCAAACTAAAAACATTTTAGCATTAATTACATTTGAATATAAAAAAAAACATCAATTAGGAAAGGTACACAAAAATCAATTTAATAAAAAATCATACAAGCCTGTCTTTTCATCATCAAACTTTACTGAAAATGCATTTCGCACAAATTTCACTCATACAATAGTTGAGGCCAACAAAAGGAATATAAAATGCAGCACATAAAATAAATCAGGGAACATTCTCCTTTTAAATGTTGATTAAACAGGAATGAATTTTCAAAACATAATGATGTTAAACTGAAAACAATTGAAAATCATAAGTAAATAGTAACTTCATAATATTACATTTAACAGTGCAAAGAATTTTATCTGCTATTATAAATTCTGGATTGTTTATAAAATGGATAATTCAATTACACAATTTCTTGTACTACACAACACTCGATGTGATAAAATCACACAATAAATTTAAGCATGCAATTAAATATTATATGGCAACATTGACCGAAAATAGTCTTTAAGATAACTTTTAAAATATAACTTATATTTACAAAGAATAGAGGTAAATCGTTAAACCATGTATTGGGTATGTTTCGAAATACAATACAGCTGTTCAGTCATTAATGACAACTTGCATCGGAGCTTAGTCGCTGTGAATATAGAGACACTTTTACTATAATACCAGATACGAGAGAACAGTCAATATTTTATATTCATATAATCTATATGAAATCAACCACTCCCTGCGCAGATGCGCTATTTATGTCCAGTTGCTTTTACTCGACATAAATGGATATTAAAGTCTTCGATGGAGATAACTGAAAATAAGAGTTCGAAGAAAACTTGCGCATCCGCCGCCGGAGGGCGCGCGGTACACCAGTCAGCTCGTGACCGCGACGAACGCAACTTCGTCGAAACGTAGGGCAACATAAAGGTATTACTACCATTAGTTATCGCGATAAGACCCGTTATATTAAATATGGATAAGAGGTGTCTAGGTTTGTCTAAAAGGTCAAAACTCTCAAAACTCTAGCCAGTACGCCAGATTGTATTTGGAAGTACCCAATATAACAAAGCGAAAGTCTATTATTAGTATTGACCTGTAAGCTTTTTAATATCCAAAATCTGATTGACAGTTTCCCTTTATAGGAGTGACAATGGCTTAGAAAAACAATGTTATATTACTCAAACACTAGAATAGTCGAGTTTTTCAATATATTTTGACTTTACTAAAAAGAGTTGTTGCATAACTTAATACCCACAGACAATACTTTTACTAAAACTCATTAATCATACTTATACATAATATGTTATATAAAACAAATTATACAATCATTGCTGCTCCTGAAATGGCACAGTAGGGCAACATCACAATTGAACTACTTAATAACTACATAACCATAGAGATTGCAAAACGTTTTCCGACCTACAAGAAAGAGGTAATATGGCCTAAATAAATTAGCCAAAACTTATATATTGTTTTCCACACAAAAATAGTTCTATTGCATTTATAGCAACACATTTCTTGCATTGTGTGAAATGGAAATTAAAAACACGATATAATCAGACATTAGTGTTACATAGTAAAATCGATAGGGCTGTTTATTATCGATAGTATTGACAGTCATGGTATCGATAATATATTTATGATATTAAAAAACAACTATTCTCAATAATCTATCGATAATTATCACACCAGTGTGTCTATAAGTTAACTAATCGAGGTCGAAAACCGTTAAATTTGCAATCCATATAATTTATAATACAACATAAACTAATATTTGGTAACATATTGACTAGTAACATTTTAATGAAGAAAAAAATCTTTATTTACGAAATTAACAACTTTAATACTTTAAAAATACAATTAAAAGATATCTAAATTTCCTAGATGTTGAAGTGATAGCCACTGCATGAAGATTGAAAACTGACTTCTCTGACTTCTTCTTCATTGAATCAATGGCAAATTTATTATATGGGCCCAGTAGTAAAACTGAAACTAACTTGAAAGTAAAAAGTGATCATTATAGTAAAGGACTGCTTTCTTTAAATCAATGAAAAAGTTATAATCAATATGAATTATTTTTTTTCATTTATCTATACTAATATTATAAAGAGGTAAGATTTATTTGTAAGTTTGTATGTAGGGAGTAATTTCTGAAACATTTGACAAATTCTTTTTAAGGTAGATAACCCGTTTATTGAGGAAGATTATAGGCTATATTGCATCACGCTACGACTCTCAAGAGCAAAGCAGTAACCATAAACGAGAATGAAACCGCGAGGGACAGTTTGTAAGCAATAAAGATAGAAAAAATTATGTACAATTGCTTGGATTTCAAATAAGAATATCCATTATAATAGCAGCCGCCATATTGAGACCATGGACATATCAAAGAATATGTTTTTGTTCTAGTATAATGTAAATAATGCCATTAATCAATATGGCATTATTTCAATTAAAATTAAATTTATGTGTAAGCAATCTCCTTACAGTGGCTTTATCGTAAATAAGATTGAAGAAGTGTGGTCTTAAATCGATTTTGATAATCTGTATATAGATAATTTAAATTTATAAACATTGGGGCAGCTAAAATTGTTTTAAACACATTCCTCCTTATATAGATTCAAAGACAATACAAAGATTTATAGAATTACTAACGTAATATAATATTTTGACTGTGTTTATAAATTATTACCTCTAAAATCATTTTAAGAATTAATATTCGAGAACTTAACGTCAGAAACCGTTGTTAGGCACTGATTTAATAATATTATTATAAAATTGCGTTTACAGCATATAGAGAGAAATATGAAGCTATGCTTTTATTATCTATGGATAAGATAATTAGATCCGTAATAGTAAAACTTTATATTGCCATAGACATTAAACAGAAAGAGACAAACTCGTTTGATAAAAAAGACGCATATAATTCACTCGTCCTTATTTTTATACGGCTTTGTGAATATTCTTTGAAAAAAGCCAGTAAATTAGACAATGGCATTTATTAAAAACATACATATCTTTCAGGTAATTTAATTACAAGTATGAATTAAAAAAAATTGACTAATTAATTTAACCCTTAATAGCCTAGAGTATCAATTTTGATACCGATCTTTTAAACCAAATGTTTACATTACTATTAGTTTTAGCCTAGCTATATCTGATTTCTGTATGGCCTTATGCTTGAAGTATCAAAATTGATACCTGTTTTATTTTCTAAGTAAATATGTAAAATTAATATTGTGATTTTTTAACTATTTCCTTCATCTAGACCTTCCAGCAAACACTAACAGCTAATATTTAAAAATAAAACACTTTCGTAAATCAGGCTATAAAGGGTTAAACATTGTAAGATAAGGCTTATCCTTAAAATACGATGCAAAAAAACGCCATTTTTGAACCTCCCTAACTAGTTTTACACTAGATTACGTTATGTGTTACATGAATTGTAGAAATGTCAAGCAATATCTCCTCTTTACAAACAAATTTTATATATGTCACAGATAATAAATCATTTTAAAGAACAGTATTTTTTATCTGTTCACGTATAATGTCTATGGCAATATAACTTATTATTGTCATAACCAACTATGGTGCGTTAATACTGCCATTAGTATGACTAGCGGTGAACATTGTGACAGAATGCCTACCTCTTATAAAAGTGTGAATACTTATTGGAACTGGACAGGTATATGATTTACAATATAATAATATTAACAAATAAACTAATAAAATACAATTGATTTATTATACTGTTAATAAAACTATTTTAATGGTATATATATTTGCATATAATAATTAATAACTTAAAACATCTACATGTTTTATAACACTTCAATAATTATATGCAATTTAAAATAGTATTATCAAAGGTGTTGTCATCACGAAAATATTATGTAAAAAAATATTATTGAAGTTTTAAATAAAAATATAGATTATAAATTATTTATACCGCAGTTCCAGTGATAATAGTAAATGTTACGCTATGTCTATCAGCCTGTGCCCCTACCGTGAGACTATCAATTCAACTATTAAATATGACAGGCACATTAACCTATACTTTTAACATTCATTGTGTATTGTGGCACAACGTCGGGGATAGTGCAAAACATACATAACTCAATTTTACAATAAGGTCCATCTTTGAATCAAATGTTAAATTTCATTATTGGTAAAAAAACAAGCCATAAATATATAATCGATATTTGTAAAATCAATACTTAGCATAAATAAATTTTTACATATCATTGGTGACACTACAAATACAATACACTGTGTAATAGAAAATGTCCATAACACCTTTTTTTTGTATCAGTAATGTAAATTAAGACTTTATAGAAAAATTAAGCTACGCGGTTTTGCACTATTCTACTACAAGTTTATTGTAGACAATACGATAAATTGAATATAAGAAACAAAAAATCATAATATCTTCTATTTTTAGTCTTAAGGACACATTTATCCAATATTTTGCATGTGGACATATTGTTGCTCTATTGTGAATATGGTAAATCATCCACATATTCAAACGCATTATACTTTCATTTGCAAATGACAACTGGATGCTGATAAGCAATAATGTGTCAACCCACGAATTCGCAGATTTTTATGTATTCTGATATGTCACTTAATTAACATTAAAAAAATTCTAGTGATCACTAAATAATTACGGAAGTTTCTTAATTTAACGTTTCGAATATTGGAGTGTATTCCATATTTTGCAATATGAAATGCAGTCTTCTCTTCAAGCAAATTTGTTAAAAATAAAATTGACATCTGTAGATGCCATTTTTTCGAAATGAAGTCCGTGTGGCTTAACATACTATTGCTTTTCAGCGCCCAACTAGCGTTCAGAATATTAAAAAGCGGATGAGTCGAAAAAGGTATATTATTCAGTAACTACAAAATTACATACAACGTCACCACCAATACACAAATGAATGTTAAAACACCAAACCTATCATTAAAGTGGTCGAAGAAATTCTTATAATATCTGGGCAGTATATTTCGCTTACAGATAGAAAAGGCTGAAAACGAACCTCCATTCCCTTAAAACAAACTGATCGTTTGAACAAAACTTAAAGCCGGGGCGGCTCCGGGGAAAACCAAGGAGTTTCTTATGTATATTCACTTGGTCGTCATGTCCGGCCAGTAGTTGACGTAGTATCGGTGGGTGCTGCCTTCGAACAGTCTGTCTAACCAATTCTCGAGACCGTCTAGAAGGTTTTCTGAAATATTAAAGTAAACTTTTATTAAGTATATATTTATATATTTATTAGATAAATAGTATATATATAATTATAATATGTCCAATGTTGTTGTATAACAACAGCCTTTTAAAATAATGTTATTCAATGACAATAATTTGATAAACTATTGATACAAATAAAAATAATGAACTTCTCACTACAAACCAAAAATATAATAACAAGTAATATTAAATAGGACCACTGGTGCCATTGGTAGGTAACAGGAATTCATATTTATCCCAGCAACCATAATTAAACAATCCTTTTTTGTTATTTAGTCCAAACATATAGTAGGTGAGTCTGTGCATGTGTGTTTTTGTTTGTTTGTGTGTGTGTGTGTGTGTGTGAGCGCGTCCGTCTATGTGTGTGTAAAGTTCACCTTGCAGCAGCAGCGGCGGGTCGTAGCGCTCGTCGTCGGAGGAGTCGGGGTCGGTGGTGAAGCCGATGAAGGCGCCGGCCTCCGGGTCCGCGGCGCGCCCGCCCAGCGACACCGTCATGCGGCTCATGCGCTGTTGCATGTGCAAAAAAAGAAATATTATTCATTTATTTTATATTTTAGGACGAGAATGTATGTTAATTGACAATACAATACTTTTTTATAAACAATGTGACGTTATACTACAGTTCATATATAGACTAGCTTGACTGGGGGTAAATTGTACCAACTGTACAACAGCGTTTTGTATGGCGAGTACACCGTATCCTTTAATTCTTCTATTACGTCCTATTTATTTTTGAATCAAAAAACTCCGGGTGCTTGGCGTGGTAGATGCAGAAGTACTTGCGGTGCGGGTTGAGCGCGAGCACGGTGGTATATTGACAGTGTCCGGGCTCACCTTGTGCGGCTTGGCGCACTCCGGGTGCTTGGCGTGGTAGATGCAGAAGTACTTGCGGTGCGGGTTGAGCGCGAGCACGGTGGTATATTGACAGTGTCCGGGCTCACCTTGTGCGGCTTGGCGCACTCCGGGTGCTTGGCGTGGTAGATGCAGAAGTACTTGCGGTGCGGGTTGAGCGCGAGCACGGTGGTATATTGACAGTGTCCGGGCTCACCTTGTGCGGCTTGGCGCACTCCGGGTGCTTGGCGTGGTAGATGCAGAAGTACTTGCGGTGCGGGTTGAGCGCGAGCACGGTGGTATATTGACAGTGTCCGGGCTCACCTTGTGCGGCTTGGCGCACTCCGGGTGCTTGGCGTGGTAGATGCAGAAGTACTTGCGGTGCGGGTTGAGCGCGAGCACGGTGGTATATTGACAGTGTCCGGGCTCACCTTGTGCGGCTTGGCGCACTCCGGGTGCTTGGCGTGGTAGATGCAGAAGTACTTGCGGTGCGGGTTGAGCGCGAGCACGGTGGTATATTGACAGTGTCCGGGCTCACCTTGTGCGGCTTGGCGCACTCCGGGTGCTTGGCGTGGTAGATGCAGAAGTACTTGCGGTGCGGGTTGAGCGCGAGCACGGTGGTATATTGACAGTGTCCGGGCTCACCTTGTGCGGCTTGGCGCACTCCGGGTGCTTGGCGTGGTAGATGCAGAAGTACTTGCGGTGCGGGTTGAGCGCGAGCACGGTGGTATATTGACAGTGTCCGGGCTCACCTTGTGCGGCTTGGCGCACTCCGGGTGCTTGGCGTGGTAGATGCAGAAGTACTTGCGGTGCGGGTTGAGCGCGAGCACGGTGCCGACGCAGTTGCGCGCGTTGACGCGCAGCTCGCCGCCGCCCAGCGACAGCTGCAGCACGCGCCGGAACCACTCCACGTTGCGCTCCACGCACAGGTACGCGAACAGCAGCGTCTTGTTCCTGCGCCGAAACGTCTAGGTCAGTGGTTGCCAAACAGTTTTTCCTCTGTACCAACTTGGCTTGGCTACCCCGGCTGGGGCGATAAACCGAATTTCATTTTTTAATCAAAATCTGTTATAAAGTCATTCCAAAAAAAATTATTGAGTACTTTAGGGGTGGATGATCTTCCGATTATCCACCCCAAGGTATACTGAGGTATTCTATACAATTTATTAGAATTTCGTTACACATATTATGTTTAGTAGAGTAAAATCATATTACACAAATTGAAAAATTAAATTAATCGTGTTATTGACTGTACATAGTCAGGGAGTATAATCGGATGAAAATGAATATTGGAACTCCGTTTCACACGACACGCGATTCATTTTATCATCCTTAGGATGGTTACTTTGGGGTGGCTAAACAGAATCATCCCATTCTTCGATGCTGTTACTAAACTGGTGGCAACTCAATTGATGTTGTACTTACTTGCGATAAGGCCAAACAATCTTGTGGAATTTAGACAACAGTTGTACGCGACTCTGCGTGTCGACCAACAGGACAATAGTTCGACAACCCGGTTTTAGTAACCTGGAAAAAAAACATAACTTCTAACAAAAATGTTCTTCTCTTTATATTCTATATTATATTTATTGATACAATAGCGGTATGTAGTAAGTGTACACCTCTCAATACATAATACGTACTCATAGCATATAACGCTGTCATAGATAAAACTTTAATTGATATCTGTATAGTACAGTCATATTAAAGCTATATTATGTTGGAACTAAGATCAGATGTTAACAAATGCATATTGTAAAAGTGCTTCAGACAATGCTACCAATAAGCTAGTAATAAAAAATTTTATAAAATGATTAAAATTTGCGTATGTATATGTCATGGTACAACAATAATTTTTATTAGAAGTCGCTGAACTGATTTTTGTAGTAATGGGTAAACACGGTGACATTGTCGTGAGTCACGTGGACAGAGTCATGTTGGATAGTGGGGTACTGTGTCATGCACGCATACGTTTGAGAAACCGACCAGTCTGCACCTCCATGCCGAAACTGTCGGTTTACCAACCTAGTATTTTTGGTTATACCTTCATCCAGATAGTTTTGATACAAAATCACCACCGAACATAGACGAAGACATTACTATCGCTCAGCCGTCATATGTATATATATGACGGCTACAGCGATGGCTGAGCTGAGTATATATATATATATATATATATATATATATATATATATTATATTAGTAAATAATGTATATTATATAGAAATAATAATGTACTGGTATATATTTTTATATTACTGATACAAATATAATGTTTACTATATATGTAAATATAAATAAATATATAAATCGCCACAAATTATTCATCATTGATATAACATAACTTAAAGGACTATATCGACAGGTGCAACTAACCTAACAAGTCCATTATATTTCTCAGCGCGCAGCTCGTGGAGCCTCATCTCCGGCTGTTGTTCATTGTTGTTCCGCTTCGTGCCGTTCTGTCGACGTCTCTCCTCCTTCTGGCGTTGTACTGATTCCTCTTCTACGCGTCTACGAAATTTTTAATACGGAGCATATTAAATTGCGGTTTTATTTTAATCGGATATAGAACTTTTCTGTATAGGATGTCGTCCATATTTTACACACACGCACGTATGCACGCACGCACGCAACACATATACGCATACATATACACACACGCGCAAATCTTGTAGTGTATATGTATATTGTACACTACAAATAATCCTAGTACGATATTTATTGAAAACAAGCCTACGCACATTAAGCCAGTAATTTTCAATTATTTTAAATATTTAATATATTTAAAATAATTGAAAATTACTGGCTTCAAAGTGCCTATTTATATTTACTCTGCTACCATTTCCAATACTCACATGAGATAAGCCATGAAGTACCCCGCGGCCAGCACCAGCGCCACAGTGGCCAGCACGGACAGCGCGGACAGCGCGTGTTGAGTGCGTAGTGCCGCTAAGGCACGCTCCACCCATTCACATAATCGCCACACTGCACGCCAGAGTGGTCCTTTCACCGCTTCATCTACCAATTCCTGGAAATAATTATGATATTTTAAAAACTGATACATGTTTTTAGATAATAAAAAACTGGTCAAGAGAGAGTCGGACTCGGACAGGAAGTGTTCCGTAACATCGTACACTATTCATCTTCTGTGAGAGTGAGGTGCTGCCATTGTGGTGATGCCCTGTACTGTGTTTACAAGCTGTAGACAATAGATACAGTCAGGTTCTACCTCAGATTGATAAGTCATACGGCTTGGAGACTCTGTACCACTACTTCAGTAGGTATGAAGAGCAGCATCGTATAGCGGCCATACCTTGACGCGGGTCTCATAGGCCACGATCTCGGTGGGCTTCAGCAGCCGCTTCACCAGCTGCTCCAGCGCGCGCGTGGTCTCGTTCAGCCGCTCGTGGTAGCGCGCGCCCTCCGGCTCGTCGGGGCGGCACTGGCCGCACGTGGGCCACGTCTCGTTGAGCCACTCGTACTGGATGCGAGTGGCTTCGCGGCGCCAGATGACGACTATGCGGTGTTCGATTGTGGATATGTCGATGCCTGAAATGGATTACTACATGTAATCTGGATAGTATCCTCCACTCCGTGGTGAATTAAGAACGAACTAAAACATCAATATCTATAAAGTAAAGTTAACTTGGTGGGTTGGCACGCTATTGCTAATGAGCACCCACGCGCGTATAGCAATACGGATCTCACCGGAGCCGTTGGCGAGCGCGTCGACGAAGTCGGGCTGCGCGTGCGCGTACACGTAGGCGTACTTGATGCGCTCGGGCGCGCGGCGCGCCAGCGCGCGCAGCGCCGCCAGCGAGCGCTCGGGCGCGCGCGCGATCAGCACGCCGCACAGCCGCCGCCGCGCCGCGCGCCACTCCACCGGGCACACGCTGTCCAGCACGCTCTGCGTTTGTAATCCAAAAAAAAAACGATTTACCAAAAAAAAAAATACCGAGCAGAACTTGGTAATCCAGGTTGTGAATACTAAAATGGTTCTACACAATATTTTACGTTCTAATTTAATTTCTTTCTGATTATCTCTGGAGTCATTTATAGCTTTTCCTTTGTTTACATTGTTACAATTTAAAGTAAAATATAAAATTTAATCAGAACTGTCATTTGCATCACACAATTTAGAGTATCAATTGTTTTCAACACAAAAGCAACACAATAATTGAAACAATTAAGAAACCAGTCTATGTCATCCCTTAATTAAAACTTGAAACATATATTTAAAAATAATCACCATTTTTCATCAGTCCTAAATTCACTCACCTGCGACGACAACCTCGGCAGTGTGAGCATCTGGTTGGCCTCTATCAGCTGTCTTAGAGTCTGCGAGGGTATCTCCGTGGTGCTGACAGTGGCGGCCGGTTCGACACTGTCCTCCTTTAGCAGCACCATGGTGTCCATGCTGCGCTGGACCTTGTACCGAGCTGTGACCATCTGGGTGTTCTGAGCAGATATATCTACGAAACTGAAAGAATATAAAATTATAATTAAATATTCAATCATGAAACTATTACAAGTTTCCAAATATTTTTATTTAATGCTATTGATATATTTTTTTTCCATATTCCATTTATATTTATATTATGGAACAATTGATATATTAATATTGATTTGTACTTTTATAAAAGAGATATCTACGACGATAGTAGTGAAAAATATCTTAAAACTTTAAAATTTGCTTAAAAAGTAAGGGTATTTATAAATATTTTTCTGTATATTTATCTAAAGTCTAATTAAATATTTACGAGAAAACGTAGAAAACTAACAACGACAAAATGCGGGCGGAATTTCAAGCAATTGCTATTGTAAACTATATATTTTTGAAACATACAAGTAATGGCCTTTTGGAATTATACTAAAAATGGTATATTTATGTAATTTTTTAATAGAATAATTTATGGCTTAGTGACACATCATGTAGCCTATAAGCGGCCGACGATTAAGACGCTTCTAACAATACTTCATTTGTCGTTCTAATCAGTAATTTAGCGGCTATGAGGGAGCAACATAGCATACATAGCCTGCCAAAATCACAAAAATCCTTTGGCTTTGCCATATTCAAGTAAGAATATAATAAACAACTCACGCAAATGAAACCCGATCCCTGTAGTGGAATGCTGTGATCAAGTATCGGAGGCGGATGACCTGACGTTCCTCGAATATCAGGGCTTTCACCTTATTGTCTTCAAAGTCGTTCACAAACCCATCCACATTACGATCAGTTAGGTGACTGATTTGCTTGTAAGGAAACTTCCAGCGAATGAAATCTGTTGAATTAAGCATGCAATGAGCAGATGTACTGTTATTTTCCATTTTATGCATTGTTAAAAATGAATACTATACTAGTAAAAGTATAGTTTTATTTGTTACATTTTCACTTCCCCTTAACTGATAAAAAAAAATTAAAATAATAGGCATCAGACATCAGCCACTTTAAGGCGAGAATTACATTTATATTATATTTGTAGTTTTACTTTTGAGAGCTATAAAAATATTATATAAATGTTAAAAATAAGGCACTAACAGTATATTCTTTCAGGTGTAAACCAATGCGAAGTTATATGAATCTTTATTAAAATATGAGAACAAAACTTATAAGCGTAATTTTCTTAAAAAAAGCAAACTTGTAAGAGATCGAAATAACTTAAGAAGTACTTATTCACATTTTTCATGAAAATTTTAAACGAAGTAAACAAAACCACAGGCAGAAGTTTGTAAGAAAAGAAAATAATAGGTTTTAAGTTACAAAAACCCAATAATGGTATTATAATATACCTTTAATGTAGTTTTAGAATATCTCATTCTGCCAAGTCATTCTAATCCTTATTATAATGACGTGGCAGAAATCTTACAAATACATTTATCTTCATACATAAATATATACATATGACCTCTGATAAGCAATACTGTGTCAAGCCACACAGACTTCATATTCAAAAAGTGGCAAGTAAAGATGTAAACTTTTTTTTAATGAATTTGTTTAAAGAAGTATATATCCATCTTTTCTTATCTATTTTGATTAAAAAATATATAGAATTAAAAGTAGATTAGTATAGTAAAGAGTTTTATCTTATAGTTTAAATCACTTTACTTTTATTTTATGTTAAATATGTGACGCATTATCAGAATACATCAATATCTCCAAAATAATAGGTTTTAATATCTCCGAATTTCACTTTTTTGTGGGTTGACTTATTATTGCTTATCAGCATCCATGTATATTCCATGAAGGCAACACTCAATAATACGCCTTTTTGAACAACTTCTCTCATCCTGTTTGCTAATGTTAATGAGTAGCTCTGACTGACTCTGAGACATAAGACTGAAATTCTACTTACCTAATATCTTAGGCAACGAAGACAAGCTTTCCTTATATATATACACTTGTTTATCAAGTATCAACGTTAGACAGGGAACTCCATGGACGCCCATACGTCGTGCCAAATTAGCTTCATGTCCCGCGTGAACAGTGGCTAGTGTCACTCCTAAAGGTTGTAGAGCTTCAACTAGTCGTCTCCATGCGGTAGCTGATCGTACACAGTCGAAACACCAGTCGGTGTAGAATAAGACTAATGCTGGTGTATGAACACTCTTCTCTAATATATTGTTTTCGAAATGTCTGTAATTAAAATAGAAATTATTTAAAGGAGACAAGATGCTAAGTTTTACCTTGCATTATCTATAATTATTATAAATATTGACATTTTGTGTTGATGTATTGATATATTACAATAACACAATTTATGTAAATATGTGTATATTTGAAGTTGATAATTAAAATGATTTTGTTTCTAAATAAATAAACACATCACACTCAACGGCCCTCGTTAAGATCGCGTGATCTTGTGTCGGAAGTCCGGAAACACTCACAACACTAACACAAACACCCAGACCACGACAAAAACATTCATATGGCTAATACAGACATTTGCCAGGAGCGGGGATCGAACCCGTAACCGTTAGTCCTTGAGTCAATTGCAATGACCACTGCGCCAACGTGTCTGTCTCAAGAACTTCTATAGGGCTAACCTATCACATTTCAAGTATAAAACATCTATACTAACATTATAAAGAGGTCATCTTTGTTCCTAAGTTTGTATTGAAAGGGTACTTCTAAAATGACTAATCCAATTTGAAAAATTCATTTTGTGTAGGGTAACCCATTTATAGCAGAAGGTTATAAGCTACATTACATCACAGCAGTAACCATAAACACGAGTAAAACCACGAAAGGCAAATAGTATTTAATAATAGACAGGAAACTTTATAAAAAACTGTACCAGTAACATAATGGTCAATCATTAGGTACTACAATGCAAAAATTTGTAGATAGACATTTGTTGATCACTGATTTTAAACTTTCGCGATTTATATGATTCATATTTAATATAACAGGTCTTATCGCGATAACTAATGGTAGTAATACCTATTTATTGTCTGACGTTTCAACGAAGTTACATTCGTACAGACCCATTATATTAAATATGAATAGTTCGTTGATCACATAAAAACAGTAGTTCTTTGTTAGAAGTGTAGTAACAGATTTTGAAGAAACTTTACAGTAATAGTAATAAATAGCTTTAACTTCTACATATGCTACCTTATATGAATATCCTAGGCTCATATTACATATAATATAAAAAAAAATTGTTTTACTTATTTAAAGATACTTATTTGTTTCCTTTACAAATATATTTTCACTAAAATCAGATTTACTTTACCTTGCTGTAATGGACAACTTGTGGAATAATGTTATATCTTGGTCCTGGGTTCTGAAGTGAGTGCCGAAGTAGTCAAATGGGTCATTGCTGGAACCAAAAGATTTATTATTTTAAACAAGCCTCGATTTGTTTAGGTAAAAAGACTAGCAACTGGTTGTTAATGTTATGGAAAGTCTATAACTGTATTATATGTATTATTATTTCTTCTTAAATCTTTTATAATATACACACCTAAATCTAGCATATTGGCTGTAATCATGCCTCTGTTTGTATATGTGGTCATCTTCATTGGTTATTCCGTACAAGTCGTAAGCCTGTCTCCTCTCAGTGTCTGATAATAGCTCATATGCCTGCTTGATCTCGACAAAACGGGTCTCCGCATTTGGATCTTCATTTTTATCTGGATGCCTATAAAAATAATTAAAAATTACATTTATTTTAGTTTCTACATGTATGATTTACTAAGATTTCAGTTCATTAACACATTTTGTTATAGCTTTATGTTTTTTTAACTAATTTTTGTATATTCTAAACATAATTAAGTCATTTGTTTTTTAATCATGAATGCGTCTTAAAAAATAACTACCATTCTTTAGCTAATTGCCTATAAGCTTTGCGTATTTCAGGGAGAGTCGCCCTTCGATGGACACCGAGAATCTTATAAGGGTCACCGATCTTTTGTGCTACCAGTATCGGTAGCACAATTATCATCACCAGCACACTCAGCCATCGACCCTTCCAACTCCTGCATTTCCATAGCATATTATTGAGCGCTCGCGACTAAACCCGTACTTGAACGTCCGCACTATTCATATAACTATTTTCACACCAACATCGTTTATTGTATGACAAAACACATTACTACTACGAATTAACGGAAATTAAAGAATCTCTTATCACTCATTCGTCCTAAAATAGAACGAGATGGTTGAAAATTCGTGAAAATCTCGGGAAAACTGAAAACTGTGAAGTGACATACATACACAGATAAAAAATTAAAGAGTATAGTGTTGTAGCTTCGATAACCAAGAACGAGAAGTCATAGAGTATATTCTCTATGGCTTAGCGCATTTGTTACAAATAGCTTATCTGACGAAATCCCATATCTTCGTACATATATAGTATTATAAACTAAATAATATACTATACTGTTATAGATACGTTATAAAAATTTGTAAAAAAGAATATTCCATATTTTTAAATCGAATTGTTGTAAATGTAAAATAATTTGTATGAATTTAAAACTAATGTATAATAAATTTAATTTGTTATAATTTCCACTAAATAAACATTTGCATACCTCATTCATTCTTTGTTTTGTGGCTATTTGCATACCTACTCGGGACGTCGTAATAAATATTAGGTAATCTGTGGTATTGTTACCTAATCAAATCACATTAGATTTCAAGTATCACTGTCAATGTCAAGAGTGCAGTGCTGTCATTGTCAGTGTCAGTACATTTCCAAATGCTCGTCATGCCAGGATATCCGTCTTCAGTCGTCAATCAACAAAGAGTATATATAATCACTACGTTATCAATCAATTGACTCGTAACGTCCGAAGAAGTTGTATTTTTTCGCTTTTAACAAATTATTAAAAAATAACTATTCTATAAATTATAAAACTTTTAATTAATACAAAAAGTGACTTAGTGATTGATTTTTATTTAAAACATATTAAATAAAAAAGGTACGAAAAAGCTTTGTTATTAAATCAAAGTAAAATCATCTAAGTATAACTTTTTTTGTTTTAAATAATAATTATGAATGATTTATATGTGATATTTTATACTTTGTTTTATACTTTTCAGTCATAAATATTATATTTCATGCATAATGAATTCAACAATTTATATTAGATATAGTTTTAATTGCAAATTTAAAATAATGTTACAAATAAAATAATCCAAAAAAACTTAAAAAAGAACAGACCGACTTCAAATGCGAATTTAATAAAAGTAAAGTAAAAAGCAAAAAATAAATATTTTCAAGTCGGTGTCAAGTAAATAACGCGAAAGTAATCGTAAATAAATATAAAAAAAATACATACAGTTGAATATAGAACCTCCTCATTTTTTAAACTTGGTCCGAATATATGCAATATTTAAACAAAGTCTATGCGGTAAATAACGCAATATATAGAATATAAATCGGTATACATACGTGAAGGCATTGAGCCGAATGGGTGCGGCATGTACCTAACCTTTACCAATGTAACTAAGACCTAAAAAACCGATTAAAAAAAAATGCAACTTCGTTTCCTTGGTCAGATTGGTTGTAGGGTCGGATTTACGTAAATTGAGTAGTAGAATTATCCTTCTAAAAAGAAAGAAAAAGAAAGCTTAGAAGAGTTTCAGACTATAATTTAAGAATAAATATAATTTTTATTCATTTATTGATTTTTTTGAAATATAAACAACACTAAAATTTTTGTTATTTTTTTTTATTATTGGAAATCACAATTTTCTATACGCAAGCTGGTGAAAAATTCCTGATCGACCCAGGAGACAGAACTGGCAACGGGCCAGCATTATGATCATCAGGCCCAGGCCCAGGGATAGACTTGAATTTGTCGATACAGTTTGTCACACCCTAGAGGAGTGTGCCGCATTGGGACCCCAGCGCTTTACCCTGATGATAGTAATAGGTATAGATTTCTCGTTGTCGAGTGTGATTCGTGCCATGCACATTAGCGAGGGATGCTGGTCGGAAATGGTCTCCTTCAGCAAGTCCGTCATGTCGCTAAAGGAGGCTGCGGAAAAGGATCGAGAAGCAGACACTTTTGCTGACCCTATCCGTATAAGACTACCAGGAGCAGGAAGAGCGTAACGGTCATCTTTTTCATCCGCCATAAAGAAATCTATGTGGGAAAAGTGCACTTTCCCACTTACCATCGAAACAAGATAGTGCTTTTGACGCCGGGAGCACTCTTTAAAGGAGAAGTAGGCCTATATAGGCGGGCCAATCGTTAGGGCGCTACGTAAGCGATCTCGGGGCACTGACATAGCAAAAAACACTCAAGCGCGAGTCCAACTCGCAAACAAAGGATTCTGTACCATCGTCCAAGATATAGCCAGTATCTACTTTTTAAATGATAATGCTGAATAAACCAGATCAACAAGCCATAACGAAATGTAACAAGTAACCCTTCGTAAGCGACTCAGTCTCGCACATGACCGGTTTTTATTAGCTCTTGTTACAGCGACAAAAGAAATTCTGTGAAATATTAACTCTTTATATAAAACGGTTTATGAGATACAGCCCAGTGAAAGACTCAGACGGACGGACAGTGGCGGGCTAAAAACATATATTGCAATTAGATGACATTAATCACATATCCGGTGAAGCATCTACTCGTTTACTTCCTGCATTTTTTTATATGTAAAAATTTCTTGTTGCAGGTAAAAATGGAGGCGCTCGGCGATATTCTGCTGCCCTACAAGGAGCCCATCGGGTTATTGACGCGGATTGTCACTATGAGCCATATGTTCTCTGGCGTATTCGTCTGCTACAAGTTTTATAAACAGGGCAGCACTCAGGGAACAGCCATTATGCCCTTCTTGGGCGGTGTTATCATGTAAGTTAGTTTAGTAATATTCCATAAAAGTATAAAGTGTAAAGGACCAATTGTAAGGCGATAACTTAAACACTAAGCATTGGGACGCGTCTTACAAAACATTTCCCCTCAGAAAATATTATAATGAACTGATATAACGCGTTTATAAAATTTACTTCGCTAAAAAGGAATCGCTTTTCAATAATATAAAAAAAATCGTTATGTTCGGTTCTGTGTAAAAATACCAATCTGTGCAATTAGCCATTGTCAAATACAAAGCTTTAAAAAGATGGAGTTACATTTCATTTGTAATTATTTTTGATTTATTTAATCCACTATTTCTATTAAAATTACCATTAAAGATTTTTATAAAGAATGTTGGCGTTCATGACCAATGGATTAGTCGAATATAAAACAATCGAATCAATTCTGTGACATTCTCAAAAAATTTTATTTATTATATCGTTATATTAAACCTTTAAATTGAAAGTCAATATTAAAAAAGTGTATATAATTTAATATATAATATAATATATAAATGACATTTGTAAATCTTAATAATATCGAAACTTCTGGTTATTGTTTAGGTTCCAAATTTAAATAGCGTTTAATTAAAACTTTCTGTTCATTACTTACTTAAATTCAAAGTTTAAATAATTTTTTTAACTATTACCTTATTTTAGTCTTATTAATATTTAAACATTTGTTTGCAATTTTAGACCTTATGGTACCGAAACTATTTACTAATTTTTTAAATAGTGTTGTGATAATTTAGACTACGTTGTTTTTATCGCTATCGATAAAATATAGTTTTATATTTATTTATAAAAATTAAAATAAAAAATTTAAACGTAATTATATACCCTGTGTTCTGTCTATATTCGTAAAAAAGTCATAGGAATGTGGTAAATTATATGAAGTACTCGCTAATATATATCGTACTTTTTTAAGTTAGCCGTATGTGTTGTTCAAAGTTCTTTTATGACTTCTTATTTATAACGTTACAAATTAAATACAAACAGTTCCTTTAAATACAAACAGTTCCTTTAAGTATGCGTCATACAGAAGAATCAAATTTATCGATAAAACATATTTTAGAAAAAAAAGTGATGAAGTCATTATGAAAGTCAACCGTCAAATTTATATATTTAGTATATCAACACTGTAAAATTGTGATGTAAAATTATTTTTAATATGCGTGCAGTAATATCAATGTCTCGCCCCCCATCAAATTGGCTGAAAAATTTTTTCCTACAATTGTGAACGTCATTCGTCCTATTGCTTAATGGTCTAAGTGCGATAATTATATACACATAACTTCAATGCAGTCAGTTTCGTCAAATAGAAGGTCCTTAAACCTAAAGATAAGGCGGCTGAGGAATTTCTGCCACCAAAGCAAGAGGCTTTTGGAGGAGTTATAGCACCGTTGACAACATACATATTGTTCGGCAGATTATACATAAGCTGTCAACAATACTCCTTGTATTGTTGACAGCTTTGTATGGAATTTATAGCTATTGACTACCGCTCGTATACGGGCTGGCTCGATCAGGGCAGTAACTCACTTTCACATAAAGATCGACGTGAAATGGCTAATACAGCTGCATTTCGTATACTTCCCTACTTACCCTACTACTTTCGTATTCTTTTGCTAACATCCTATTCCCTTTAATCCCTTTTTCGTTTTTAAGCTGGAAACGCATTTGAGGGTCCTCTAGTGTTGCTAAGGTCAATTCGCGGCGGTAGTCACTTAACATCAGGTGTTCTGCCAGCTCATTTGCCAGATATTTTATGTATATCAACTCTTATCGAATCGAATAACTGAGCAAAATACTATCTAGGGCTAGCTGGGGATTCTAGACGAGTTGGTCTTTGCATGAACTTCCCCAAGGCTAAGGTCATGTTTGACAGCCATGTTGTGTCAATACCGTCATGTGTCAAAGGTACGGTTTTTGCGAGAATATATCTACCTAAGAGAAGTCATCAAACCGGCTAGACACAACTTTGAAAAAGAAGTCGATCGGCTTATTCAGATTGGATAACAATGATTCATATGGGATGATTGGTAGCATTTGATACACTGCTCTGGGTATTCACATCGCCTATGAAAAACTTGAAGACAATAGTTTTCAATTTGTCATGACTTGCAAAGACGTGGACACTAACAACTGGGCTAGTCCACCGATTTAAAGTCACTCAGCGTTTTATGGAGAGAGCTATGCTGGAGTTTCTTTGAATTTATGATCTGATCTGAATGAGATTACCCTGATAAAAACTTGAGTAACCAACATAACCTACAGGACTAACACCCTGAACTGGTTATGTCTGTCTTAGGACCGATGGCCACTGAAGCAGACGAATTCTTGAGTGGAGATCGCAAATCGCAAGCGTAGCGTGGGACGCTGCCCAGTTAAATGGCCCATGACTTATGAAAGAAAACTGGAGCAGACGGGATGATCATCTGAGGATCTGGAAGCCACAGCACATTTTGAGAGAGGCCGATGTCCAGCTGTGGAATAAAAAAGGCTGACAGATAGATAGATCCAAAAATGTATTAAAAAAACTGTAAGACTTAAAATTTTGATCACAATTTTTTCCAATAGACGTTTCTCTTTTTCAATTCTTAGGAGCATCCTCAACTTGAAATTCGGTTTCATTCTCCGCGACGATACGATGATCCAAGTGAACTCCTTCGGTTTGGCGCTGAACATCTTGTACCTTATGATCTATTTCAAATACTCCAGTGAAAAGAGCAAAGTCTGGCTTCAGACGGGTATTGCTACTGCATTTAGTGCAATGGTCATCGCCTATTCAAAGTGGGAGGATCCGAAGCTGATTCAAAATAGATTCGGGACCATTATCACCGCTTTCGTATTCTTCTTGATTGCTTCACCACTTTTCCATTTGGTAAGATTTAATTATACCTACGTTTTAATGTGTCTTTAAAAATACGAAATTTTAAATATGTATTTTAGTAGTATGGTAAAACAATGCTTTTAAAATTAAAGAGAAAATGATTCACGATTGTGTAGTCCATTAAAATGGCGACAATAAAACAATTGTGTGATTTATTTTGGTTTATTGATCATTTTATAATCAAACTTACATTAATATGACTACGAAATTCTTATTAAAACATTGACCACAAGTACAACATTATGCTTAAAGAACGTTTTCCTACATTTTCAATTACGCTACATTGGGCATATAAGAAATGTGGCATATTGTTTTTTACAGAAACGTATACTTAAGAACAAGAGCACGGAGGGCATGCCCTTCCCCATCATCTTCTCGGGTACCATCGTGACCTTCATGTGGCTGCTGTATGGAATCATCATCAAGAATAAGTTCCTTGTTGTAAGTATTGGTAAATTAGATATTTTAGTTCTCAACTGTAAGCCTAGTACGAGTTCTGATAGTTTGCGTGATGAAGTAATTTTCTATCGCTGTTTTTTTGAATCATTTTGCATATATTGACTTAGTAATAAGTGCTTGCTACGGTAATTTAAGTGTTTAAGTTTAGATAATATAGGTAAATAAAAAACTTAATTTTATAATAACTAAATAGTGACCTTCAATATATGTGTATACCCAATTAACGGTAATCTCTAAAAAGTATTGAGCGAAATTTAATTTCATCATAAAAGTACTCGTTTTTAAAATAAAGTTCTAGTTTAAAACCCTTTTATACAATGTGTGTTCACAATTTAATAGGAAAGCTTTTTTTTTCAGCTTCAAAATACAGTAGCGGTTAGTCTATGCGCATTCCAGCTGGCTTTATTCGTCATTTACCCGTCGAAGCCCAAGGGCAAGGAAAAGGCAAAGGCGAAAGCAAAGAAGACAAACTAAATGTAGATAGTTATAATGAAATCATAGAGAAAATAAAATAAAATTAAAACAGTACAAATTTTATAAAACAGTATTTTTTAAATTAAATTATTAAACTTTAATACATATATACAGTTTTATAATTAACTAGCTGGTGCTCGCGACTTCGTCTGCGATGTCCGGGATGCCTACGTCATAGTAGCTTTATGCATGCAAAATCTCAGCCCGAGAGGTTTAAAATTGACAAAGTTTCATACAAACTTTCATCCTCTATTTTACCCCCTTGAGGTAGACTCAATCAAAATCCTTTCTTAGCGGATGCCTACGTCATAACATCTATCTGCATGCCCAATTTCAGTCCGATCCGTCCTGTGCTTTGGGCTGTGCGTGGATAGATCACTTTGTCAGTCAGTCAGTCACTTTTGAATTATATATTTAGATATTAATTTTATTGCATACAAACAATTGTATTCAATATAGTGTTGTGCAAGTCAATAGTTTGTTTATTAACCTTGAACTGGATATAAATCGATAAAAATATAATCATGATAAATAAGTGATGATGAATTTTTATTCTAATCTATAAATGGATAATTCTATTAATACTAATGATATTATATCTTTATGTAAAATTCTCTTCCATTGATCTAATCGTGTACAGGAAAAACCAGACGCTAGGCATTCACTTATCATAAGGAAATTAAAATATAATGGTAGCTTCCTTACTGGAAAAATTGTTATATATAAATATAACTTTATTTATACACTATTGAACTATCATTAGGATAGTTCAATAAAACATTAAATATTATGTTATATGTTATAAGAAATAAAAATAGTCACATCCCTATTAAGTAAAAGCTGCCGTTTTTGTGTTTGTAGTATGTAATTCAATATGTTTGCATAAAGTATATGAGATATTAGCGTGTATATTATTTACTAGTGTTGATGTTTTATTTTTGCGTGTGTTTGTAATGTAATACGATTTTGAGTATGTGTGCAGTAATATCAATTTATTGACTACCTCATCCCAAGTCCAATTGACTGTAATTTTTTTTTCACAGATTTGTGTGCGTTACACGTCCAAACGCTTAATGGTATAAGGCTTTTTATAGGGTAAAAGGTTAAAAGTTTTTAAACAATCAAATTCTATTAAAGGAAAATAAAAAATAGACAAGGAAAATACCTTTTTGTATTACATATAAATAAAAAAATATTTTCTAATATAATTTCTAATTTTGTGTATTTTGTTAACGATATTTGCGTGATTGTCGATTATTTTCATAAATAAAGTGTTTTTATACGTATGTATTAAAATCAAAAAATCAAAATCAAAATATGCTTTATTCAAGTAGGCTTTTACAAGCACTTTTGAATCGTCAATACAAAAAGCAAAAGAAAACTAAACACTAATTAATTAATTAATTTACCACCGGTTCGGAATGTAGATTCTACCGAGAAGAACCGGCAAGAAACTCGATAGTTACTCTTTTTAAAAGTTTTACAATGGGTATATGGGTACATTTATGAGTTACAAATATATTAAATACCCTGTGTGAATCCAGCTTATTCTAAATCCAAGCATGTTTATCATCTATATAATCTTGAACAGAATAATATGCTTTAGCTACTAAGGATTTTTTAATATGTACTTTAAATTTCTTTTTTGTAAACTGTAACACTTTCTGCGGAATTTTATTATAAAAACGAATACCTTGCCCCAAGAAGGTAACATTGACTTTGCGGAGTCGAAACTTCGGCGTTATAAGTTTACCCTTTCTTCTCGTGTTAATACAATGCCTGTTACTGTTTTTATCAAAAGAATCAATGTTGTTGTGAATATACATAATATTATTGTAAATGTACTGCGATGCAACCGTAAGTATACCAACTTTATTAAAAACATCTCGAAGGGAATCTCGAGCTCCTAGATTATAAATACCACGAACAGCTCTTTTTTGCAAAATGAATACAGTATTAATATCTGTAGCGTTACCCCATAACATCAATCCATAAGACATGAGGCTATGAAAATAACCAAAATATACCAATCGAGCTGTATCAACGTCGGTTACTTGACGAACTTTCCTAACCGCGTATGCTGCGGAGCTGAGTCTTCCTGTTATTTTTTATTAAACTTTCGTTTTGAAACTCAAAAGCCAATTCTGTCTTTAAGTCATTCTAATACAAAAAAATCATTTTAAATGGTTAATCAAGCATAAAGCATTTTACTATACCATCTAATAATGCAAACACAACGATAACATTACGTTACCTATATAAGCATCTTAGGCCGACACTATGTATACAATAACATAGTGGTTATATACCTCTATGGTAATTTAAAAAAGTAAAAAAAGGCACAAATCTCTGTTAGGAATATATCATAAAAGTAAATAATACTGTATTTTGTCTATAGTAGCTCGTTGAGCAGTATGCACCCTCCCTCTTTCTAGGATAGATTGCTCGTCTTTACTTTCAGAAATATATTCATAATTACAAATAAACTAGTGACTAGAACCCCAGAGATAACTTAACAATCTCAAATTGTCAACAGAAAGTCTCTTCGTAAACCAAAGTTAAGTTTTTTCGCTGTATGTTTTTGTAAATGTTATCGGTGAGTCATTTGCGGCATATTTATTAACTTACAGGCGCTTTAAATTTTTTAATTGTTTCTATATTTTGTCATTGTTAATATGTATATATCTGCTCCGGTATCCACGACGAAACGTTCTCTGGTATTGTGATGGTAGGCGATCGTAGGCGTAGATCGATCGTTAGGGACATTAAGATCCACCATTGTTGATATCGGAGCTACTTATTCTAGCAACACTTCTTCTTCTTGGCGACCGTTGTCACTGGTGGTCAACCGGATCGGCATGTTGGGTATGACGGTCGCTGTCTCCAAATAGAGGCCTTCTTATTTCATGACTCTTGCCGAGGTGGGGATACCTCAGCATGGGCCATGAAATAGAGGGGTACAAATCGTCGTCAAAGGTGTGGAGGTAGTGGTTCGGGGCCAAATGAAATATATGGGCCTGCCCCCGGACGACCGATGGAGCTGCCGCCATATTGCGCAGACTGCCGGCGTTTGTACGTTGGAATTGTGCGTAGTATGGCACGGCGCACGTATAACATAAATTACAAGAAATCTACAGGCGGAGTGTGCGGAGGAGTGCTTGGGTAAGTAAGCTGGTTCCGGGTGAGTATTAGTGCAAATGGAGAACGTCCGAGTACGGATCAATCAGTGAGAATCGACGCGTCACACCCCAGAGGAGTGTGCCGCATAGGGATCACAGCGCCATGCTCTGATGACGGTAATAATAGACGGAGTTCTCTCGCTACCAATTGTAATTTTGACCATGATGCTGATCAGCAATGGTCTCCTTTAATGACACTGTTATGTGTATTCTCCTATGAAACTTATTACTTCCACGAAGTAGTGTTTAATTCGAGAAGTGGACGCAAAATTTCAGAAGAAGGTTGTAGATACTGTCGTTTTGAGATTTTATTAAGTGGACATATGTAGGTTTGTCTGAGAGACATCTCTCACATAATCTAAGGAATTTCTTTGCATCAGTTTCCAGAGATATAGCTAGGTTTTGAGTTTTATCTAATAACATTCCACCAACTCGCAGGTGAGTAGCGTTGTGGATTAAGCTCTAAACTTTCTTCTTGATAAGAAAGGAGGCCTTTGACCAGCGGTGGGACATTTACAGCCTCTTACTTTACTTTCTTTTTCTAATGATAATGTAATATTTTCTAATACTAATTAGTTGTATTTTCAAACAAGGTATTCCGGATATCAATGTATAACGCATTAACTCATTTTGATTTTATTATCTTGAAACGGGTTTAAAATTGCAGTTTGGGCTAACTGTTTAAAATAAAAGTATATTTGTGTGTACATCTTCCATCTAGTGGGGCCCTCTAGCTTAAGACGGTAGGATTTCATGGCAGGTATGCCGAAGGAGTTTTAAATGTACTTCATGAATTGAATGATTAAATTAATGTACCTTTATTAAAACCACAGAAATGGCCTTTAACTTTGGTGCCGATCCAGACACTTCGTTATTTTGGGGCTAGTTAACTTGAGAGACAAACCAAATCAGAACTTGGAATTTACTTTTAGAATTATATTAGCAAATCAAATAAAACTTGATAACACAATACATCATTAATATATTATATCAAATACCCGCTTGAGAGAGTTTGCGGAGAAAAACTTGTTACCTCAGACTAAATGCGGTTTTCTGCCTCACAGAGGTATTATTGACGCTATCTTTGTGGTTTTTGTTTCCGCGTTATTTTGATATATATTTCATTTATCGACTTTATACAATTATCTTATTTAGATTTCATATTCATATATGGACGCTGATAAGCAATACTGTGTCAAGCCACACGGACTTCATTTTGAGAAAATGGCGTCTAAAGATGTCAAACCCATTTTTATCAAATTTGTTTGAAGAAGTATATATACATCTTTTCTTTTATTTTTTGATAAACTGTATTATGAAATAAATTTAGACTAATATATTATCTAATAAAAAGTTTTTCAAATATTTGAGGTTATTGTATAAATTGCAAAATATGGAACGCACTTGAAATTCGAACCAATTAATTAACAAACTTTTTTCCGTATTTATTCAGTTTATATGAATTCCATTTTTTTTAATAATGTTAAATAGGTGATGCAGTATCAAAATACATCAATATCTCCAAATTTGACTTTTTGTGGGTTGACACATTATTGCTTATCAGTATCCAATTATATTATACAATTTATATTATAGTAATTCAGACAATCTCCAATATTGGCGTAAATAACAGGAGCTAAATGATTTGTTAATAATTTTAATTTTATGCTAACTTGAAAATGTCTATCGGGATGATTCCGTTTATCCACCCTAAGGGGGATAATCGGAATCGCGTGTCCGATTTGCCATCACGGTCGAGGTGGCTAAACAGGCGGAAAAATACTGTAATATACGCTATGGTTGCATATTATTTAGGCCACTAGTTGAGGCTAGGCTGTTAATTGAACGGCTTATTTAGCCAGTTGCCTGCGTTATCCGACTTAAATCAGCAGCACCTGCACCTCGTTTAACGTCAAACGATCCAAGAATACATATTATATACTTTAATATTTGAATAAACTAAAATATTAATAAATGACAAAAAAATATTTGACTTTATTCAAATATTATATTACCATAAATAGAGTGACATAAAAGATTTAAATTGAAGACACTATAACACTATATTTAATTTTAATTAAAGTTTAGAAACTATATATTTTACGGTAAATTATATAAGAAAATGGGTAATTTTTGTTCCGAAGGTGGGAAATTTGACTTGAATTTTTGGGGTATTTGAAAAATTAGTATTGGCAGCACTAGATTCGTCGTGTCAGAATATTCCTCTTCAGTCTTCCCTCAGCAATCAATCACTTCTTGATTCGTAACTTCTGGAGAAGTTGTGTTATTTTCTTTTTAATAAATTGTTTAAAAAAATTCTATAAATAAAATAGTAAAATAGTAAATAATTTAAAAGTTTTTAATTTATACGAAAAGTGATTTAGTGTCTTTCAGTGGTTATATTTTCTTAAATACACATTAAATAAAAAGGTAAGATAAGACTATATTTTTAAATTCAAGTAAAATTATCTGTAACTTATTGTTAGATAATAGCGATGAGCGACTTATGTGATATTTTATTCTTTATTTGATTATTCAGTTATTAATATTACATCTCATATATGATAAATTGAACAATATTAATAATAAAATCATAATATCTCGTGTATAAAAAATTAAACAATTTAAAATAAAATTACACAACGTGAAAACTTTTTACATGACATTATAAATTCTGGTCAAAACACAGTAATACTCACTATTATACCTTAATCTGTGAATATTCTATTAAAAGTTGATACATACAAGAGAAAGTTTCATGAGGCTGCACAGTTATGTGTCATGACATTCTAAAAATAATTAAAAAACTTTATTGCTTTTTTATTTTATTTGTGGTTTAGATATTTATAATTTGATTTTTTTATATTTTTGTACATATACAACATTAATTAAAAAAAATCCAACATAAAAATGACTTGTAACTGAAAATGAGTAACAAATGTAATTTGTTTTTAATTAAAAAATTGTAAAAGTAATTTAAACAGGTAAAACTTAGTTAAAAGTTTAATATTTACTTTTAAATACATATTCAACTCTACAAATGTGGAGATTATCAATTCAACCTTATTGTTTGTGTGTATGTGTTTTGTGTATGTTAAATCAGGCATTCTTGAATTTTTAAAATAACAGCACACCAAGTTAATGCTTTTTTTTAATGAAACCCGATATGAAATGATAACAAATCAACACCGAAATTTATATAGAAACAATATTTTTAAGTCAAAGGATAAAGCATTTGTATTTTAATTTTATAAATTTTTCGATGAAAAAGTTATTATTGATTAAAAACTGAATTATCCATTTTTATTAACAATTTAGAAAATATAGTTACTATTATATCTGTATCTAACTGTCTATTGAGTGCAAATATTGCACAATATTGTTACGGTATTGTTTGATATCAACCAATCTGATATCTGCATTGCATCGCATAACTCAAATTTGATCAAATAATATTAAGGCAAGTTTTTAATATTAAGCTAAGTTTGCTCTTTTATTGTGTTTTAATGAAAGGGTTTTTTTTTAATAAACTTAACTACTTTTTACTTTTAACTTTGTATAAAATAGTCTATTATAATATTTAAAAAATTGTACTGTAGTGCAAGTAGTGTTTTGAATAAAGCAAATTCCATGCTTAATAAAATAATATTACAAAGTAATTTTCGGTCTGAGCTTATTATACGGTATCCTAATTAACGGTAAAGTGCAGTGACGTCCAGAACTGCGGTGGGTGTGTGAGTGTGATGCACTTACAAGGCAATTGACTGTCATTTGTTTCAATATATGCAAGGACCTGATTGTTTGTGACCCGCTGTTATAACCCATTGAGTGGTTTATTTTGAAAACGGTATTCTGGTTTAATGTTATACTTACTTTCTTTACCACTTGCTGTAGCCGCGACTTTTCGCGTAGATTATAGATCGCGAATTTGATAATGCTTGGCATGTCTAATCCAAAACCAAAAAGTCCGATTAAAATCGGTCCAGCCATTTCAGAGATTGAACGGAACAAACAGACAGACAAACAAAAATTTAATTGGGTATTGCTTAACTCCAGTAAATCTTAACGTGATGTAATATAGCCTAAAACCATCCTTAATAAACGGGCTACCCAACGTAAAAGGAATTTATCAAATTGAATCAGTAGTTTCTTAGATTGCCCCTTACATATAAAGTAACAAAATTGCAAACAAATTTTACCTTTATAATATTAGTATAGATTAGGTGGCTCGGCGAATGTTTTGCATCGTCAGCGTTAGTATTGAGTTACGTATCTAGCTGCCCTTCAAAGTCTAAAGGGCGTTTATGGTTACTGCTTCGCTCCAGTAAGTTGTAGCGTGATGTAATATAGCCTATAGCTTTCTACAATAAATAGCCTATAAGATTTTTAAATCGGATCAGTAGTTTCAGTGATTGCCACATACAAACTCACAAAGAAATTTTACTTCTCTATAATATTAGTATAAATTAACTTTAAGACATATATTTTTTTTTGTCATTAGAGCTAAACACTACATCACGCCACGTACGAAATAATTGTTCAATTTTAAACGTAATAAAATTAAATAAGCATCTTTCCTAAAAGGGTTAAACGAGGACCGGATTTTTGTATAAATTATTGACTTGAGTATTAAAATGTTCGTTATATTTTATATAGTGTTTAATTTTTTCCTTCAGTTCGATTACCTTCGGTTTTAAATTTTAAACACGTTTTCGTTTTAGGGTTCCTAATTTGAAAAAGTGCGACTTTTTTATTGCTTATAAATCGCATCAAAATGTAGATTCTCCTCGCGTTTGTAATTATAAAAGAGGAGGGGAGGAGGACTAAGGGGCTTGGGCTAACTCTCGCCAAAAGATTTTTAATTTACTTATGACTAGCTGCACCTCATGGTTTCACTCGCGTTTATAGTTACTGCTTCCCTCCTGTGGGTCGTAGCGTGATGTAAAATAGCCCATAATCTTTCTCTATACATAGGCTATCAAAACATACAATTTTTTTTTATCCTTTTATAATATTAGAATAGATATAAGATTTGCCCTGGGTAAATGTTCAAAACAATAATTCTGAATTCGCCACTGACAGAAACAACATTTATTTGTATTAGCGAATATATTGAGATGGTGACATTATCCCCTTATACCGGTTTCATATCAAGTAGAACAGTGAACAAATTTAAATTATGTACTCAAAACCTAAACACACGCAACACTTAAGCAAAGGCTATGCGGCAAATACCGCAATATGTAAAATATAAACCCGTATACATACGTGAAGACGTTTAACCCGAATGGCCACTGTGTCCTGGCTTCGATCAATCAATTTCATAACTACCTAAAATACGCAATTTCTCTTGGATGAAATACTAATTCAAGTTATTTTGATTTAAAAACATACTACTGAATGATGTTTATAAAATTTTTGAAACCAATCTGAAAGGATATTCTTTCAAATAAAAAGAGGATTTTCAAAATTGACTAAGAAATGACAGAATTCTAAGGTGAATGTTTGTTACATTGAAAAACGCTGCAAATTGAGTACCTCCTCTTTTTAAAGGTTGGTTGAAAATAGTTTTCTTTGCCACAATATAAATTTATTTGTGTTTGTTACATTAATTACACAATAAGATAGTTTGATGTTGACGATGTCGTATTGATTTCAGTTTACATTTTTTTGCAACACTGGTAGGTTGTAACATGAACTCTTATGAATTACTAGCTTTTGCCTGCGACTTCGTCCGCGTTTTCGTCGTTTTTCGAAAAAAAGTAGCGTATTTCCATCCTCAGGGTTCAGTGGTTTTGATGTGAAAGACAGATTAACTATCGTAATTTAATAGGGAAATATAATATGTCAATCCACAATACTTGATTTCTATGATTTTTTTTATTAAATAGGTAATAATATTAACTTTTTAAAATTAGGGATGGGTGAGAGTATTATAAACGTAAAAATAAACAAATATAATCAGAATTCTCCGAACTGCGAACCTATCAAGAATTACACGTGTTATTGTGAGTCAACCATAAAAGATAGACATATGCTGTTGCGGGATATTTTTTAGGAAATTTTATGTAGAATATTTCTGTCATACATGATTTCTATGTAACTTTAACCATTAAGACTGCATACGCGACGGAAGCTTAAAAATTGGAGTAACGTCTCCCGTTTTCCCTTTATTACTCTGCTCCTATTGAGTGTAACGTGAGGAAAAGTATACTATAACCTGCCCAGGAGTATAAAGAATAATTGTACTAAGTTTCGTTAAAATCCGTCGAGTAGTTTTTGTTTCTATAAGGAACATACATACAGACAGACAGACAGACAGACAAAAATTGTACTGATTGCATTTTTGGCATCAGTATCGATCACTAATCACCCCCTGATAGGTATTTTGAAATTATATTTCGTGTACAGAATTGACCTCTCTACAGATTTATTATAAGTATAGAATAGATTATATATTTATTTACATGTTTGAGTACAAATTGTACGCTAGATGTAAAATTTACCAACGTGAAAATTATGTGAAGTGTAATCATAATGTATTGTATGTAATCATAATCATAGTGTAAGATGGACGTCTTTACAAATTTGTTATAATTGTAATTTGTAGCACCAGAGGAATCACAAAAACGTTGTCATCTTAAACACGAATTTGGAATAAAAAGATAATAAGGAAAAACTGGAGGACGGGGTTAGGCTTTCGGTTTTCTCACCGTACGAAACGCAGCCTTATTAGTTACTACACGCCGACTTCTGTGAGAGTGAGGTATTACCTCGGTCGAACCAGCCCGTATACGAGTTGGCGCTATGCGCACCTTCTCCTTCTGCCATAAAGGAATTTGTGTAGGAAAATTTTCTCACACACGGCCCTGAAAGGGCTCTTTAGGTGAAGAACGCCTGCACAGGCTGGCCAACCGCTAGGGCGCCACGGTAGAATGCGTAAGAGATCCCGAGACGTCCAACTAAAGCGATGATGGCACCTCTGGGTTTTCGTAGGTAGTCTCGTACATACTCTGCCTGGAGTCCCATGTACCCTCCTGAACGACACCGGGCATGATACGTAAAAGCATTTCCCAGCGACAAGTCCGCATACGAATTGTAATCAATTCGCTAAAGCTAGTGTCTACCTCAGTAAATCATCAATTTATTTAAAAAATCTGATTTGCTATAGTCAGTAAAACTATAATAAATAAATATATATTTAGGGCTGTCACCGGAAATCTATTCTCACTAAAGATCAGCGTGAACCAGCTGCGTTTCATGTGGTTAGTGGGAAAGTTGGAAACCTAATTCTCGTTCTACCTCTGTCTTCTTTCCTTCATCCCATCGTATTCATTAAAAAGAAAAAGAAAACACATTCGCGACGTTCAACGCATAATATTGTAAATAGGTGACGATGACAAATCACGTGAAGCATCTGCTCGTTTATTTCCGACATTTATCTATATAAAAAAATGTTGTTGCAGGTAAAAATGGAGGCGCTAGGCGATATCCTGCTGCCCTACAAAGAGCCCATCGCGTTAGTGACGCGGATCGTCACTATGGGCCAGATGTTCTCTGGCGGGTTCATCTGCTACGACATTTATAAACAGGGCAACACCAAGGGAACTGGCATTATGCCCTTTTTGGGCGGTCTTATCATGTAAGTTTAATCATGTCAAGTATTCCATTAAACAATATTTCTCATATTAATTTTATAAAGATCATTATAATTATGGTATGTGCTGAGTATAAAAAATAAAGTATTAATTGTAAGGAGTGCAAGGAGAAGCAATTGATCCAGGCGTCAACTATAGGAAAATTGTGGTTATCAGTGTATTCAAAAAGAAAGTAAAGAAGTACGATCAACTATAATCTTAAGCGTGTTAGTAAAGTTTTAGTTTTTAAAGTCATTATGTTCCTTTTGATAGGTTGACCATTTACTTAATCAAATTTCCAGTGGATATAAACCTGACCAAGATGCGACATAGCATTAACTCCTCGTTTTTACCGGCTGAGGGGTATTACATTTTTGCCGCTTGATGTATTTCATAACCCTTGAAAGAGTTAATTCTTTAAAAGTAGCTGTGCCCAGTTTTCTATTTACCTCCATAATAAATATTTAAATTGTTGTAGCGAACTTGTCGAATTCCATGAAAGCGTGAGAGAGTAATTTATCTATTTGTAATATTAGCATATTAAATTAAGAAATAAAAAATATAAAACGTTTAAGTAAAAAAGTCACCATTAAAACGAATTATTCGCACGACATATTGCGTTTATAATAATGAAAATTATTCAAAAAAATATTCAAATATTCACAATTAGAATTTAGGTTTTATAGTATGCATGATCACGCAAACGCGATTTCAATAAATAAATAATTATTATTAAAAAAAATCTTACTTAATGAGAGTATTTTTTCCTCTCGTGAAAAAAGAATAATTACCAAACACGTAAAGAGTTCTTATTCCTTAATTAAAAGATTACAGATTATTTACTTATTTCGTAATAATAAAATTATAGATTAGCGTAATCAAAATAGTGATATGACGTAATATATGTATGTAATCCTGACGTCGCATTATTCGCTAAAGTTAATTGTTAAAAATCTCTGCTATTCGTGTCATGACGATTGGATTGTGGTCGTGTGGTCGTGCGATAAGTTGAAATATGAATGGGTTTGGAACCTCATATTGATACGTTATGTAATGTCTTATTACTGGCATTTAACTATCCACTCGCTTTCATACCAAAAGAATATTTTCAAAAGTTTACTATGAAAATTAAGCTTATAATCAGTCAACGTATCAAAAGAACCAGCGGATCTTGACTTAGATATTTTAGAAATTAAAGATCAGAGATTTTATCAAGATACACTCTAAAAGAATCAAATTGAAAAGAATTATAACTGGATCTGCTAGTAAAAAGAACTGTCTTTAATATAATTTATTGCTTCTATAGTATTATCTATACAGTTATGTATTGTACAAGGTCATGCTGGTAACTCAATAGTTTTAATGCTGTGTCATTGTGTCATTACTACACTACAAAATATTATAAAACCATTAAATTAAAAACGGATTTGACTTTAAGAATTCTTTTAAGGGTGTTGTACATAAGTACATATATAGTATAAACGTGTCTACGAAGACATGAAATACATAGCCAAGATTGTCCTGCTAGTCAAGGGGCTTTTCTCTACAATACAGACGATCCTTCACACTATACAATCCTATCCAAACTGTGGACATATACATGCTCCGCTTTTCCACGGGGCATTCTGGGAAAATGCCTAGGGCCGTGCGATCGTTTGAGCCCCTTAGTTCCTGCTAGATTATGTAGAAATGATTGCTGATTTTGGCACTCTTAAAATTAGAAGGGTACATTTTCAATAATAATATTATAGATTTTCCGTGAACGATAAAAGTGATACATTTCCAGATAATATTAAATATATAATTAATTATCTATTCATGTAATATGATAGTAAAATAAATCTAAAATTTTGTCAACTTTCTCTGCCAAAGGGGCATAATGTTCCCAGGTTCTGGCCACCAATAGATTAAAGATGACCTGGCATATACTCTTTCGCTTACTTATACTTATTGCAAAGCGGACCACTTTGATGTGCATACCTCATAATGAGATAAATGAAGCATATATGTGGCCTTCAATTTTCATTTCAATTGAATGAGCATAAGACAAGACATTAATTTTTCTTAGCATAATTACTCGCTATTCCTCACTACTTAACGAAGAAATGAACCAACATTATTTTTATATAATTCATTCTTTATAGTTACATTACATTTGTACCTACAAGCAAGGTACACAAAATTTTTAATGCCGACATTATTGGTTTGTCTATGCGTTGGGCAATAAAGCGAAATATTTTCACTAAGTTCGATTCTTTGGTACGAAAAATAATTGTTAAATATTTTAAACGAATTTTAACTGGCAGGTTATTAACTGTAAAATTTTACATTTCCGTCTCGATACGGTAGATAATTTACTAACAGTAGTCAAGGTCGATGAAGTTTGGTATATAAAAAAATGGATCATGTTCACGACGCTAAAATAAAAAAAAACAGTTATAGAGCACACGTATCACTTGCTAGCGGGGCTACATAAAGATTTACAACCCCTTAATTGAAATTAAAAAAAAAAAACACCCATGCATATAATGCACATTATATATATTATTAACCAGAATAACTATATTAAATTTCGTTAACTTTACCTGACTACCTATCATATCTTATTAACGCCTTAAGGGTGAAATTCCCAAAAATCCTTTTTTAGTAGATGTTTACAACATAAAAAGTATCAACTGCCAAAATTTCAAATTTGTAGCCTGAGCGGTTTACGCTTTTCGTTGATGAATAAGTCAGTTTGTTGGTCAGGACAAGAATATATATGTATAGATAAGAATAATACGACATTCTTAAATGAAAATAACGTTTTCATATGTAACTTAAAAATGTTTTAAATATACCTTCTAACTATAAGTACTGTGCCATGAACCCCACTTTAGACTATTACGCATTTATTTTATCAAGAGTTCCTCCTTGATGCAAATAGATCGCAGTTAGACTGATGCGCCACACAATACACACCTAAATACATAGTCCACTATGATGGCGTTACTTTCTACAATCTAGATCAGGGATTTCCAATCTTTTAGACCATGCACCTCACCCAACGTTAAACTAAAACACCACGCCTGGAGTCAAAATAAGAAAATGAAATGATGAAAATATAAATGAACATGTTTATTTTTATTTAGATATCAAATAGGGAATTAAGTAACAGAAAAAAACCAAATTAAAAGATACAATTATTGACAGAAGTATGGCTGCACTTGGTTAACCAATTGGTAAATCCACGTTACGACACGTCATTTATTAATTTTCATACACATTGCTAACCGTATCAATAACCTGCAAATAATAAATGATGTTTAAAAATACTTCTCTAAAACTGAAGTCATCACGACCTCCCTTAGATCAACCAACGCTCCCCAAGTGGGACGTGCCTCACTGGTTGGTTATCCATGCTCTAGACGCTCTTGCAGGATCCTTCAGATTGTATTTAAAAACAGTAGACAAGAGGAGAAATCTAAGCGGGTTGAGACTGGTGTGAAGGGGCTAAAGGAGCTGGTGTGGTTCAAAGCAGCCTTTGGCGTGATCCTTTTAGGGTGGGCGACCAAATTTCAGATTTAGAGCTGTAATTCTTAGTATTTTTCTACCTGTTACTATCTTAGAGCGTTAGTTAACAAAACGTCAATTCAGAAAAAAATGCAAACTAATATTATAAAACAAACATTCTCAATCATAGTAATCATTAAAATGTACGACACAGCATTACCCTAACTCCCAATGGAGCATTGTAGTTTGATTGTACCGCGGCCATTTGAAATGGTGTGTTACGTTTGCTGTATAATATAATATTTTTTATTATTGATGAAGTATTTCAATACTTTGTACAGCGTAAAAGAAGTTTTAAAAGATTATATTTCCTAAAATTGGTTTTTAGGTTAGAACAATAGTGAAATAAATTTAAAATTATCTCAAAATCTAAACATAGTATTTTGATGTAGATTAATAAAATTTAGAATGAAAAAAGACCGAAACTAACTTACTTTACGCATTTATGTCATTTTATTATCAATGGAGTCACATAGTAAATTTGAAATCAATCAGACCAGTAAAATAGAACAATCAATATAAATAGTTTTACATCTGCCACTTAATAAGTTTAAAGCCTACGTTAAAAAATCTTTAATAAATAAAGCATATTATACCATACAAGAATATTTTGACGACAAAGAGGCGTGGATTTGATAAGCGTTGATTTTCTATCCGGATAACATAATTAAAATGTAATAAAGATACATTATGTATAAATTATTTTAAAAGAGTTACTATCGAGTTTCTTGCCGGTTCTTCTCGGTAGAGACTACATTCCGAACCGGTGGTAGCTTTATAAAAATTAAAATATGACATGTAACTTGACGATTCGAAAGTGCTGTTAAAGCCCATTTGAATAAAGTATATTTTGAGTTTGAGTTTGAGTTTAAATAAATAATACCTAAGAACCATCCCGATTTAAAGTTAAAAAATTACATATCTACGTTCAACGCTTTGGAGCTGATGTATAATAAGTCCTAATATCATGATGTGTTGCTTTATTGGTCTCTTCACAGTGGTGCTAGTTCAAATGAATACCAATTTTTTTTAAAGATCACGAAGTTTTATCCTTTCTACGATTCCATGAACAATTTCCTTAAGATTTTGTTTATAACAAAAGTTTTCAATAGACGTCTCTCTTTATCAATTCTCAGGAGTATCCTCAACTTGAAATTCGGTTTCATCCTCCGCGACGATACGATGATCCAAGTGAACTTCTTCGGTTTGGCGCTCAACATCTTGTACCTCATGATCTACTTCAACTACTCCAGCGAAAAGGGCAAGGTCTGGCTTCAGACTGGCATTGCTGGTGCGTTCAGTGCGGCGCTCATCGGCTACTCGGAAGTGGAAGATCCGAAGCTGATTGAGAACAGATTTGGGACCATTATCACTGTATTCATGTTCTACTTGATCGCGTCACCACTTTTCCATTTGGTAAGTTTTCATTTGTAAGGAGGCACGATTAGTAAACGAGTATCAATCTACTGGCTGTAATACAAACGCGCAAGCTGACTGATTACACTTTTAAAATAGATGACAATTCGTGGAACGGGCATTCATTATTATAAGAAAGCATTGAGAATATGTTATATTTGTACAATATTGTAACTTCCAGTAAATTATTAAATATTAAGATTGTTTGAATAGGATTTTTCAGACATTTTTTCACATTATATTTTTTAATATCTCTTTTATATAGAAGGTGGCGTAAAAGTATTGTCAGACTTTGAATTGACTGCTATTTTGTTATAAATGTAAAAAAAGTTCTGTTTTCATCAAAAAAATTATTTAAAAGTGCAATATTGGTTACATTAGTTGGAAAACATTATATAGCTCAAATGGCCACCTCCCGAAGCGATGCATAATTGCTCTCGCTTTACTGCATTTTAAATTGTCACTCGGAAAAAATTTTAGCTCCAAATTGGAGATTTCTTCTTTTATGTTACCTTTTAAGTTTTACAAGGTCCATGGCTTATGACAATTCATTTACGATATATCTACATTATAAAAGCACACTAACATTTGGCGCCATCTGCCAAAATTGCGTCCAATTCAAACCATGACATTACTTTAGCGCCACCTATATTATAAATAATGAATCTGTAACTTTATGTCAGAAAATGCAATGATATTTAAAAACTATAAACATATTACATTAATATTATTTGACGTTAAAATCTTTGTCCATTTCCAATAATTGGATAAGCTCGTCAATTGATCTGTTTGCCCTAATATACTCTCAGTAGCTGGCTGGTTTCTAGGCAACATAGTCCAAGGTGGTCCATGAACTAATAACATATCTCTATTTATATAATATAACTGATAAAAAAAATTTATTACATGATTAGCTGATATGCGACAAAAAAACGGCAATACGGTATTAACCAGACTTTATTTGGTTAAATAATAATTTTATCATTAAATTTAGCTTAAAATGATAAAAGAATTTTTATAAAGCCTCGGTATCAGTGGCGTGCGGTTCATAAAGACAAAAAGAAACTGCCTACCCTAAGTAACTCAGATAAATATATATTTCATTATTTTATTGATTTAAATCATACACAAGTAAAACAGCATTATATTTTAATATTTTATAATGGTGTCTAATATTGTACCACTAACGCCATCTACCAAATTACGGTGGTAGCATGATGTATCATCGATAATCGCACAACTAAATTTTTGCTGTAAATATTATTAATTTTGCAAATACCTAAACAAACATGAAGTGAATATTTTTGGTAAGTATACTTTCAAAATATTCTGTCTAAAAACTCTGTGCACGCCACTGTTCGGTATCTACAATATTTTAGAAGTGATTAACGAATTCAGTATATAGACTACTAGAACAAGTTTTTATTAAAATAGAAAAACAAATACTATAGTAATATTTCGCTTTGAGCTGATGAAAGTGACACTCAAAACAGATTACACAATATCTTACCTTGTCGCGAATAACTCGTTTTCAAATCGAATACAAACATCAATTGAACAATTGAAAACAAATCAATTTTTTTTTAACTTTCGACACGTAAATACTGAACGGTAGTTCATTTTATAAATTTACCCATTTTAATTAAATCTTGTATATAGTTATATCTTTCATACATTTTGTACAGAATCTCATATTTATTGAGATCAAACCAGTTTTGGGTGAATTTTAAATGCGTCCTTCTTGTATGCAATAATACGTTGACCTCTTGAAACTTGTCCTTTAGCAGTTGTGCAGTTTTTGTATTATTTTTTAAAGTATTTTATTCAAACTTGATAGGCAATTTTAAAAACTAATGAACGGAAACACTAAAAAGACCCAACTTTTTTTTTTTTCTGTTAACTTGTCCTTATTTAGTATGTACTTATTTAAATATAAATTAATACATTTTAGTATATGTTTAAGTTTCTCTTTTTATACTTTAATTTTGTTTTCAACAAGCTCACTCACTTACTTCGCTCCTACAAATCGTAGCGTGATGTAATATAGCCTATATCTACAACCTTTTTTCAATAAACGGGCTTCATAGTTCAAAAATATTTTTTCAAATCATGTACTGTAAAATTTAGTACATCACAATTATTTTTTATCAATATTAGCTAGCACGTCGGAACAATTATTGCTCTGATAAAAACTAATCTTCCGTCTTCAGACCAATAGGTCTGCGATAACAAGAATAGGTTTTAAAAATATTTTAGTTTTTTTTTTTACGTTGACAACATTGGTTGGACATTAAACATAAAGAAAAAAATCAATAATATTAATTTTGTAGCTGTAGTTTTTCTTTTTAAATAAACTATATAGAAGTAAATTAAGTATATAATACAAAGTCATAACATGGTCTATGTTCTCTATTATCAATATATTATCTATACTAATATATAAAGCTGAAGAGTTTGTTTGTTTGATTGTTCGCTTGAACGCGCTAATCTCAGGAACTACTGGTCCGATTTGAAAAATTCTATCAGTGTTAGATAGCCCATTTACCGAGGAAGGCTATAGGCTATATTATTACGCTAAGACCAAAAGGAGCAGAGCACTAATTGTAGAATGTTCCAAAACCGGGGGACATTTTCCTATTGAGAGATTTAACGCTGCGTGCGCTGCGTCAACGGTTTAAGTTTCGCAAAAATCATGTATGACAGAATTGTTCACCTTTAAAGGTTCTAAAAAAAGTCCGTGACAGCATGTGTCTAACTTTTAAGGTTAGCTCACTATAACCTTTTTAATGCTAACCAAATTTTTTCTAAAATAATGCATTATTAGTCCAAAGTAACTATTCCACGCGGACGAAGTCGCGGGCGGAAGCTAGTTTAATATATAAAACAAAGTTTAAGGAAATTGAAAATGACCGCTACAATATTATCCTTAAAAATATTTTCCTACATCTTCAACACGACATTATGCGCATAAACCAGTACAGCGTACTGTTCCTTACAGAAACACATAGTCAAGAACAAGAGCACGGAGGGCATGCCCTTCCCCATCATCTTCTCGGGTACCATCGTGACCTTCATGTGGCTGCTGTATGGAATCATCCTCAAGAATAAGTTCCTCGTTGTAAGTATTGGAAAAATTAGATATCTCAATTCTCAACGGTACATCTAGTACGAGATCTGATAGCGTAATTGGACGCTGATAAGCAATACTATGTCAAGTCACTAGGACTGTTGTGAAAATGGCGTCTAAAGATGTCAAGCATATTCTTAGTAAATTTGTTTGAAAAAGTAAAGTAACATCCATCTTTTCTTTTCTTTTTTTATAAAAGGTAAAGTGAATTTAAAAACAGATTGGTACAATAAAATTTTATATCTAATAACTAATAATCAGTTTTATAATATATACTATTGTTGTATAAATTGTAAAATATGGAACGCACTTGAAAACAGAAACATTAAACCAAGAAAATTTTCCGTACTTATTTATTTTAGATGAAGAAGAAATAAAAATAGTATCTGCACCGAAATTTTTGGTCGAAGCGTTGGTAGTCAATGTATTGATTATGTTATTGATCGAACATTACATTATCGAAAACTCGTAGTAGGGATACTGGTCTAAGGCGTTTTGGCCAAAATCGAGTTCACTTTTTAGAGTCATAATTTTTTGTAAAACATTCTAGAATTTTAACTGTCTTGCCTCTTGGTGAAGAGTTCATATCAGATTGTGCATTTGCAATTTTAAGGAATAGTTGAAAAATTAATAAACAAAAATGATTATCTAGAATTTTATAAAAATTCTAAGTAAGAAACCCTTTTGTATATCATTGGTATATCTGTCCGTCTATTCGATCTTTAAATTAAATTTATACTTTTGCTGTCGGTTTATTTTTTTTTTAATTGGATTTTTCTATTTCAACTGGATTAGGTCCTTCAAAAAACGAGATCTACGAGAATTTTAGTCTATATTTGTCTTTAGTTGCAATCAATGTTAGAGATCGTTGACCTAAACGGACGTCAATAAACGTCAATAAACATTATCAGCATGTATGAACATTAAAATTATTCATCAATTTTGTTTTGTATGTACGTTTTCCTTTACATTATAAATAACCAGGAAAGGAATTTATTTAGAAATAGTTTTTTTTTCAGTTTATTGAATAGAGCTTCGACTGAAATATTTTTTTTCCAATTCCACTATAAAATGTTTGACCAACAAAAGAAGTGAAATGTCAATATTATTATATCTATTTTTGTCTTTAGCGTTATCACAATAATTCTTAAATTGTAAAATGTTATCACATACGTCTATTGTAATGTAACATGCGTTATGACATTATTTTTTTTTAATATTGGACTGTACAAATGCGTTAAAAAAAAATATTTTGTTTTAAATTGCTCTGAATCTTATAGTGGCTAATAAGTGGATTTTTTTATGACAATAAATAATCGTAACATTTCGATTTTCTTCTTTAAACAGTTGCATTTCAACTCAGTTCATGTAACATATAACAAGATAATTTATAGATAAGATAGCGCCTCTGATACAAGATTGGATAAATCATAAATAACCACCTATTTTTGATAATGGTTTTCGTTTTCAACCGCATTTATTATTAATTACTTCTTGCACCTCGCGGTTTCTCTCGCGTTTATGGTTTCTGCTTCGCCCTTGTGTGTTGTAGCGTGATGTAATATAGCCTATATCCTTCTCAATAAACGGGCTATACAACACAAAAATAATTTTTCTTATCGTATCAGTAGTTTAACAAATAACCCTCTACATATAAACTTACAAAAAAATTCTACCTCTTCATAATAATAGTAGTATATCAGCATATCTAATGCTAGCCAGATGTTAAAATCCTGTCCTTGAGTGAGTAGTTTTAAAGAGTTTTGGGAACTACTTAAGAAAATAAGCATGAAGTTTAACATTTTGATAGTCATTTGTTTTGACATGATCTAGATAGATCACAGAGAAAATTAATTTTCACAAGATTGTTTTATTTCTAACGCCATCTAACGGTATACTAGGAAAATACTGAGGAAAGTTGGTTTTCATTCATAAATGGTCGTTTTTTTTTTAATTAATTTGCTTAATCAAATTAATTTACTCACACAATATCCGTAAATATGTGTTGACAATTTAATTTAAAAAAAAAACTTTTTTTTCAGCTCCAAAACGTTGTAGCGTTTTGTCTATGCGCGTTCCAGCTGGCTCTATTCGCCATTTACCCGTCCAAGCCCAAGGGCAAGGAAAAGGCCAAGGCGAAAGCAAAGAAGACTAACTAAATGTAGATAATTATGATCAATTTAAACAGAATAATAAAATAAAATTAAAACAATACAAATTTTATAAAGCAATATTTTTTAATTAAATGATTTAACTATAATACATACAATTTTATTTAAACAGTGTTGGGTGAGTCGATAGTTTCTTTATCGACCTCGAACTGGATAAAAATCGATAAAAATATAATCATAATAAATACGTCAGCGATGTTACAACGCTGATGTATTTTGATTCTAATCTATGAATGGGTGATACTATTTATAGTAATGAATTGAAAATGAATATGTAAAAACAATTCGTTTCATTGATTTCATTGCGCACAGGGAAAATCATAGACGCTAGGTATTCGCTTATCATAGAAAAAATAGAATATAACGGTCGATTATCTACTGGGAATATAATTATAATTATTTTTATTATATAATTTTTACTTATACACTGCCGAAACTATCATTAGGATAGTTTCTTAAAATCTATGTTGTTGAAATCGTTATCATCATGATAGTTATCGATAGTAATCGATAGTTTTTCCATACCATGCAACACTTACAAAGAATATATAATGTTCGAGTTATTTTAAGAAAAAAATATTTTTATAAATGAAATCGATTCTAATAAATATAAATAAAAGAAAATTAATAAAATTTAATATATTAAAATAGAAATATTATATATTACAATTATTTTTATGTATCAATATATTTTATTTAACATTTTTAAATTCCAATAAGCTTCATTCATCTTAATAATTATAATAAATAATTATATTACATAACTAATATTTATATTTTATAATGAAACAACAAAAATAATGCAAGACCCACCTTGGGCGCCATCATTCGTATTATTTTACTTAAATAATGTATTACATGCATTTATAATATTATATTGAATTTGCATTTTAATTAAAAAAAATATCGCTTTGATGTATTAAATTTTTATGGTGTAAAAAGACTTTTTTTTATTTTAAAGGGTAATTTAAAAGAAATGAATGATTCCTAAACATTTTCATAGTTCAAATAACTTGTCGTATTATCAATAAGTACATAATTATTTTCGAATAATAAATGCATAAACTGAAAAAATTGTAAGTCATTTATGAGGTAGTTATCAATCTTGTGATATATTGTTAACGATAGTTACGTGATTGTAAACTATTTTTATATAAATAAAGTGGTTTTTATACGAATGTCTTTCTTCTTGAAACTCAATAACTATTCTGTCTTTGCTCTAAGAACCATTGTGACCCCGAAATGACGAGACATATTGGCTTTGTTCATTACACTACTAATTATATATTTTAAACTTTCGCGATATATACTATTCCTATTTAATATAACGGGTCTTATCGCGATAACTAATGGTAGTTATACTTTTTTATTGCCCGACGTTTCGACTTTCGTTTATTGCATCGGTCGTGGTCACGACAATTAGCTTAGTTATCGCGACACACTACACCATCTAACGATGCAGGGTTACCTGTGGCATGTATCGACTGTGCTTTAATTTGTGTTTTTATTAATAATGTAATTACAATCATCAAAACAATCATTTTGTTTATTTTTTTGATGTATTAAGATTACCTTAATAATAAAATAAGTATATTTCTGTGGCCTCGTTACCGATGGGATACTTGATGATAATATAAATATTTTAATATAAGGCGAAGTATTCGATCTTTATTCTCTAATTTGTAGGAATCGGTATAATTTGGATTGGTTTTTTAAATTACATTGTAAATAAATTATCCAAGAAATATTATGCTTTTTAATTTATTAAAAAAAAAAACTGACAAATATATTCAAGTCTAAATTATGTTCTTAGCAAAATCTTTTATATAAAATTATACATAAAATGTATGATTAGAATAGCAACCAACCGGGTATCTTAATTACAATTACAACTAATTAAAATTTTAAACAAAAAAAAGATCATATATATATTTATTTAATTTCTCGGCACTTTGTTCTTGAAGGATGCGTAGAACTGTATCTCTACCATGGTCTCGTTAGCGGTTGTGTACCTGACGTCAATGCGCGCCTTCTCGAACGGAAACACGTTAGGGAAGGTGTCCAATGGTATCGACATATTCATGAAGCGGTAGGTTCCCTAGAGATAATGATGATATAGATAATGTTAATAAATAACTGATAACTTCGGTCAAAAAATTAGTATTCGGCCTTATTTTCGTTTTTAGCCATAAACCGGCCGAAGCTTCGGCCAAACCTAATATCGGAAAAAAGATCTCGTTTTCTAATTAGTAATAAGAAACGCTTAAAGAATAACTGCTTTACTACAAAAGATTAAATAAAACCATCTTCAACATGTAGCTAAACGGTGTTTAAAAATTAGACATTGTTTGAAATATTGTCTGTTATAAAGGATACTTATTACTAAATTTCACACGTAATATTTGATAGCTTAAATAAATTTTAAGCATATATTAATAACAGGTAAGCGTATATTTATACATAATTAAACATGTTAAACCATGTTTAACTCTAAACTTTCATTAGACACGATTTGTAGTACGGGATTTTATAGACACGCGTTTAACGTATGTTTAAATTTTTTGTAGTGTGATAGTACGTGTTTCGTTGTCATCATTTAAGATTTATACAGATAGGACTCTATGAAATAATCTGTTTATTTTTAACAACGTTGATTTCTGACAAAATTTTGTTTATTTTCATTGTGATTATCGTAGTACAAATTATATTTATTGTATTATATAATATAATCAATCAATATAGCAAGAAATACACGAACAGTTTTGTCCTCTAATGGAATTATTGTGCTGTTTATTTTAGTGTATACATTTGTTTAAAAAGGACAAAAAAAAAACAATATATACATAAATAATGAAGGTGAATCAATAATAGTACAACTATTTCAGCCACTTACAGCAGGTACGGGACACTTGATGCCGTATGAAGCAGTTATTGGTGCAACAAATTTTTCATGTTCCAGAAAATCGCAAAACTTGTAATGCAATTCGACAAAAGATCGTCTGTATTCGTTATGAAGATACTCGTAGAATACCAAATGAAACTAGAAAAGTTATCCAGTTTTAAATTTGACAATTAAAATTAAAAACATCTTCTTGTTATGACTTTTTAAAAATGTTCCTAATGTATAAAATATTTACTATGTATGTGAATGCAATAAATTATTTCGTATTTTTTCATTGATGACTAATCTAACTAAAACATACAATATAAATAGTATATTTTGCTTTCCGTTTCACTACAAACCGTAACATTGTTATCCCACGACTGTTTTGATGTAGCTTCAAGATTGATCTTATAACCGCTGTTCCTGCTATATTTCCGAATAAAAAAACTATAGTTGTAGAAATATTTTTCATTCATGTATGTTATTTTCCCTCTCTCTGGTATCAGTTGAACACCCTGTAAAAATAATAAATTGGTGCTATACACAGGGACGTAACTATAGGGTGGCAGGGCTGGTAAAAAGCCACGGGCCCTTGATTCATAATTTTAAAAATATAATTTTTTATTTTAAAAAATCTATTCATAAAAGTAAAAAGTTTCTTTTATTATATATATGTATAAATCTTGTATATGTACAAAGCTCTTGAAAATAAAACATTTATCAGGTATTTAACTAAATTGCACACTATATTATTAATAGTTTTGGTTAACTATATAAATGGTTCATTAAAATTAATTTATAACGTGACGATTTTTACTGGGGGGCTCCATCTAAAGAATTTGCCACGGGCTTCAGATGTTATAGTTACGCCTCTGGCTATACAATACTAAATTCTTATACGTATATTCTGTCTGTAAAACCGCGCGGAACAGCAGTTGTCTTACACGCCTGTGCAATGATAAAAAACATTAACTTACACAAAAAACCGGCAAGACGATAGCTGAAGTCATTAGCACAATTTTATGAAAAAGGTATATTTTATAAGTCATTTTTAAAACTATAAAATACCTCTAATGTTGCAGTGTGTTTTTCAAATGCCTAGAATAATCTGATGAAAGCGATTTATTTCAAAATTGAACATTATGTGATTTTAATAACTATATCATTAGACTATAATGAAGCCTTTCTGTTGTCATGAAAGCCATTTAATATAATATTATTGAATACAATAAAAATTCAATTATATAAATTGCAGTATTTTAGTTTGTTTAAATGTGGAAATATGAACAAAGTTTTAAAATGCAGTGAATTTTCAGGGGAAGGGTGTTAATTTTGAGGATTCAAACCCTAGCAACCCTGACTACACAAAGGAGAAGCATGTGTTTATCTACCTATACATATATATATATATATATATATATATATATATATATATATATATATATATATATATATATATATATATATATATATATATATATTGTATCTTTGTGGCACTATTTGGACCAAACGCATAGGCCGATTTTGATAAATAACGCGTCGTTTGATTCGTCATGAGGGCATAAAGTTAAAAAAAAATCATAATGGCCGATTTTAGATTTCATAATGTAAAAAAGAAAAAATTGAAAATCAACGGTCTATGTCAAGCAGAGTATCTTTGAATAGGTATTTAAAATCATTTTTAGGTTTATCGTTATCGGTTATCGTTTGTTGTTCGTTATATCCTTTTGTCAATCAGAACATGATCAACCTTTAGGTTCTATAAAGATTTTAGTTGGTTAGTAATGATTCTCAGTTATAGGTTCTTAGACTGAACCGATATTAATACTGTGGTGGTAACTCCAGATGATCTTTTTATACAGTCGGGTTTTTAAGTTTTTAAATTAATTACTTGTTTCCTCTGTGACGCTTTAAATACGTAACGCATAGGCCGATTTTGTTGATTCTAACGTTTGTTTTAGTTCGTGCAACTTTTCGTTATTTCTCGGTACTAATGTTAAAGTCATGAATAATGTGCATTTCATTTTTATAACTTATCTAATTGAAAAGGAAATGTTAAATAATTTATTGACGGAATAATACGGAAGCTTTTACTAAGGATCCGCTATGTATCTGTCGGTCTTTCTTCTGTCAGCGGACAGTAAGGTTAAAACAACAAATAATGTTAAATGCAATACGAATGGCTATGTATTATATCTTGTTATAGCGCCTAGCTTGTTTATTTCACAGATGTAATTATTTAAAAAGGAAACAGTGAATATTTTTCGTAATCTCAGTATAGCAACATTACACACACGTCATTGTCAATAAAGTCAAAATCATATGGATAGGACTTTAAAGTAATGTTTTATTTATAATTTATTTAATATATAAATATGTCTCAAAATCTTAATCAAAACAATGAATATAAATTGTGCATCGTGGGAACGTGTTCAGACATGTGTCCACTTGAAGAAGTTACTTTGTAAGATCATTAAATATTAAAATGTTAAATTTTGATCCTACGGTTGTGTTATTTTTATATTATTTTTCATTTTTTCAAGGCGGGAGAAAGAAAAGTTGGTACATGTCCTAGAAGTTACAGAATCAGGTTACAAATTGGTTAAAAGTTATTCCAGATCAGCTGCTAGCGCGAACATGGCAGTGCCGCGTCTTTTACGGCCTTTTCCAGTACTGTACAATACTGTTAATTATTTACTGTTGAAGTAAGACTGGATTCCTTAATATTGAAATATTATTGATCACATTTAACATTAAATCACCATTAAATGTTCCAAATTGAATTTTTCATCAATCTATATAATAAAAATCGATCTTTGTATGTTTGTCGTCAGTGCGTTCCGTACCGATTGATCGGATTGTGATGCCCAATAGGGTTTCTGACCAAAAAAGTGTATATACTTCAGGTGGTATTGCAACATATGCTGTGTACTGCTAGTCATGCTCTACACAATGTATTACATACATTACTTATTACAATGGAAACAAAAACTGTCTGTTCTTATTTCCAGAGTGTCAAAGAGAACAGACGTCAAGATCTCTGTGATATATGACTTCCTAAATGATCGTTTAAGAGCTGTGAGACAAGATATGACGATACAGAGGCTACCTCCCGAGGAGTGTGTGATTCTACTGGAACCTATGATTAGGTTTTATGTTTATTATGGCTATAGGTATTTACAATATATATTAAATACATAATGTATACTCTCAAATGCATACATAGACTGAAGTTCTAATTACTAACTACTTACAAAAATAAAATGGTATGTTTCAATATTACTACATAAAATATTATTAAAAAATGTTTGTTTTGATAATAATATAAAACTCAAAATAATTAAATTGCCACACAATAGCACACTCATAATTAAAAAGTAAACAAATAATATTTAAAAGAAATAAGTAATTTTTATACTTTGATGTTTTGTTTGGATTTATTTCATTCTTAGTTTTATAATATGTATAAATCTTATAAAAACTATTTACATAATTCAGATTAATATTCCTTTGAATTACTTTAATCTTAGATTATTAATAAATTAAGGTATATTAAAATGTTTAGTCAAAATATGTCTTTTTCAGGTTATGTGAATACCCATTAAATGAATATGATCCAGTTCTCAATAAGAAATATTTATTAGAATGTCTCAAATGGTACTTAAGTTGTTGTGATATTATCGAGCGGAGTAAGGCTGGAGTAAGTGATGTTGATGGACTTGTTGACAGTTTATCAAGTTTAAATGTTAAAGATGGAGTTCTGTCATGTGACAGAATATTAGTTGAAAGCTTGTATATCTTATGTAATTTAGATGATATACACCCACTTTATAGATACTTGAACTTACCGAAATCTATTAAAAGGTATGATGTTTTTTCAATTTTTATTGTCTGTTATAGTCTAAAAGTTTCATTTACGTTTTTATTTCTAATCATTCTACTTTATGTTACTTCAATTATTGCTTTTGCATAAATAAATATATGCATAATTATTTTAAAGTATTTCGAGTCAGATGATTCAGTGAATAGTCATATAGATTGGTTTGAGTCCTGGGTAGCTACTAAGTTTTTAATTGATTAATTTGTATATTTGGACACTGATAAGCAATAATGTGTCAACCCACCAAAAGTCAAATTCGGAGATATTAATATATTTTGATTGTGCGTCACCTATTTAACATTATTCAATAAAAAATAAAGTCATATTTACTAAATAAGTAAGAAAAAAGATTCTTACTTAAATATTTCGTAATTCAAGGTCATTCCATATTTTGTAATTTATACAATAATCTCATATATTTAAAAATCTTCTTATTAGATAATATATTAAATATAACCTCCTTCTAATTGATTATTCCTTTTATCAAAAAAGAAAAGAAAATATAGATAATTACTACAGATACTAAATACTTATTCAAACAAATGTATTAAGAATAGGTCTGACATCTTTAGATCTATTTTCTCAAAATGAAGAACGTGTGGCTTGACGGAGTATTGCTTATCAGAGTCCATAATATCTTGTACTCTGTAACGAAAAGTTTAAATATTAGTTTACTTTTATGTCAGGTTTATAATTCTGTGTGTAGATGCATAAAACGTCTTTCGTAATTATTTACACATATTGCAGATTTTCTATATTGAAATTGACTTACAACATAGCAGTGGCTAATCTACATGGAAATTATATTAGAATGTGGAAACTCGCAAAAAGACTTTGTCCATTAACATTTTCAGTTCTTTGTATGTATCTACCAACATTACAAATGTAAGTTTTCAATCACTTTATTTCAGTGGATCCCAACTACTAGTATGTGTACCCCCAGGGATCCATCATCCCTGAGTGTACTTAAGAAAAATAATTAAAAATAAACAAATAGCAAGTGTCAAATAATATACTTTTAAAGAATTCAGAAATCTAGTCAATCAAATCCTTCTTAATGATTGTTTGTCTAGCTGCCAAAAATCATCAATAACATTTTATCCAAGGAATACTGGTTCAAAACCTGTGTAAAAGTAAAAATTTAATTTCACATGTATTTTATGAAGTAACAACAAAAATAAAATTTAACTTAATTTTCAGGAAGTCTCTTGAAGTTTTAAGTAGCGCATTCAACAGTAAACAGTTAACAGTACCAGTGAAAGTGATACAGCAGTGGCTACTGTTTAACAGTGAGGAAGAGGTGCGGTCAGTTTGTACACACTACGGTCTGAAAGCCACTGATGGTGTTACCTTTAACAAGAGCAGCTTCAAATTTGACGCAAATAAGGTATATCTACTTCCTGTGCTTCTGAAACCAACTATTATCTTATTTTGCGTATTCTTTGTTGATAGTTAAAATTTACATAATTATTAATTGGACGCCGATAAGCAATATTGTGTCAAGCCACATGGACTATATTTTGAGAAAATGGCGTCTAAAAATGTCAATCAAATCTTTACTTTTATTTTTTGATAAAAGGTATAATGAACTAAAAGCAGATTGATATATTTAATATATTACATTAAAAAAAAATCTTCAAATGTTTGAGATTATTGTATAAATAACAAAATATGGAACCCACCTTAAATTCGAAACAGTTAATTAAGAAACTTTTTTCCGTACTTATTTAGTTTATATGACTTGAAATTGTTTTGGATACTGTTAATTAGGTAATGCAGGTTCAAAATACGTCAATATCTCGGAATTTGACCCTTTGTGGGTTGACACATTATTGCTTATCAGCATCCAATTTATATTTTATGTAGTTAAAATATAATTGTCAACATTATAAAAAGTTTAATAATTATTATTTCAGCTCCCACCGAAAAAACACTACCAAGCAAAAATATTATATTTAAAGTTAGAAGATGTTTTGTCATATACTTTATAAATTTTCAAATGTTACTTAAATACATATAGCAATCACTGTAACGACAGATCTCATTGTTTTTATGAATTGTAAAAGTTTAATAAAAATTAAATAAAACAAAGTTTTATAAAGGAATCCTTTATTTATTTACATAAGAAAATTCACCTAATTACGCATGACTAATTACATTTGACAACAAAAACTATCTAAACCGTTATGTGGCCACGACTCGTCAGAATAACATCGTAATGGGGCCCCATACATTTACTACTTAACAACCAAAAATTATGATCACAAAGTAAATATTATTTGTATGCAATAAATATATTATGTTTTAATCCTTAATTTGTACAAAATAAATCTTTTAAGGTGACGTAAGATAATTTTCTCAATTTCAAGTTCAGATTTATTTTAACATTTATAAAAAACACCTATTTTGATAACATTGCAATATTGTTAGAAATATATTTCAATAAATATTCATTAGGTTGTTTTTCCGTTATTTTTGTACAAATTAGATTAAAATAAATAATACATAATATTATGTAACATTAGCCAATTTTACAGGTACTTGGTACCAAGGAGGACAACATACATGCACTCACTTCAACAACTTTACATTTTTATAAATATATTCCTCCATTTTTAATACACCTCGCTTTTCATTAACACTCTTAAAAGCGCTTCTAAATAGCAAATAAATGTGCATTGAACGAAATATTTGAAATTTTAAAGATTCGTAGATATCATTTCTATTAATCTCGAAATGTTCGTTGTTAAGTATTCCGCGTCTTTGGTGAAACGGAACGTTTTACTAGTGATGCCGCTCGATAGGATAGTATCGATAACCCGGTATGTGAATATCGACGGTTAATCCGTCATGCATCATAACACTATTGACAGAAGGTAAGATTCTATTGCAGATAATAGTATTGCACAATATGGGCTATCAATATCCTAATTTTCGAGAACTATCGACTGCGAGGTTCGATATTTCGGCATAACTAAATTTATACTATCATATATATCACACTCTTAAGAGTTAAAATACAAACTCGAGAGTTGTAACAATTATATAATTTACGCATTCACTAATCGATTTCTCTTTCCAAAAGTATTAACTATACCATAGACAAGTGTTTTCCCGCCATTTTAAAATAGTTTTAATCTTTTCCATTTGGTAACATGTTTTTAATTAATATATTATTTATCTCATGTTTACTTGGTAATACTTTCTTTACTAGTCTTAATTATAAATTTTCTTAATTTATTCAAATTTAAATTCTCGGTATAAGAGTCAGACGATCGTGTCTACTTCTGCTTAATTTTACTTTTTTCTAAATACCCCATTCATAACATGAACATGAGTAGTACTATTCGTATTTATAGTGGATTATTATTACCATTATGTTTTTTAGTATTGCATAGATCACTCCAATGTGTACCGTTTTAAGTAAATAAAATGTTTGTATGTAGATACGTTCATCTGGTTCCTACACTGCGAATTGTATCAGCTGCTAAGATAGCTCTATCATTTTATGTCAAGTTATAGTATAAATAAGCGCGTAGCACCAAGCTGGTATAAAATTAACAATATTCAAAGTAAAAAAATCAATATTCATTATTATATTATAAGACCTTGGACAGTTATTTAGCCGGATATAATATCGTTCATTTTATTATACTATCGATAGTGATGTTTGTTGATTTCTATTTATTTATCGATAATAATTACAATATCGATAATCCTATTAAAATTAATTTATAAAACTATTTTATTGGTTTATTTTATAAACGTTACTAGACATCATTAATCCAACCACATATCCCTGCCCACGCGTAATTTCATTATAATAAAATACGAAAGCAGAAAGAAAAAAACAACGAAACTAATTTACACGAATATATTCAACTATACATGAGTAAATGTACAAGTATGACCTTCCCAAGGTCACATCGAGGTCAACGTATCAAATCTCGTGGACTACCTGGACCTGACAAAATTTCATGATTTCCAAGAATTCTGATGATGCCCAAGAACTCTGGCGATACCCAAGAATTCCAGTGATGTCCAAGAATTCTGGCGATGTCCAAGAATTCTTGTGAGGTCTAAGAATTCTAATAATATCCAAGTGGTAGACTGAGGACCCCATAATTGTCATGGCAATACAACGGTGCTGGCAGCCGATTAAAATGTAAACATTGATACACAACAGGCTAACAAATATAACACAACGAGGTCGTACATATGTCTGTATACAAACTGTTAGATATGATAGCAGTTTAAATTCATATTACTGTTGCCTTCGTAATTTGGACATGGTTGGGTAAAAATTGTTTGTTAAAATTAATCATGCAACTTGAAACAATGTTGAATTGTGTTTGCACATAAAAGTCACTCGAGTTCAGTTATTTTATAAACTATTATAGTTTTATATTCATATATGATACATCATATAAAATAAGAAAACAAATAAGTTATTAGTTGAAAAAAGTCTGATACTTGTAATGATCAAATCCGTTTAGTATGACTCGGTAACTCAAATGACAACTGTAGGCTCAATTCAATTAATTTTTCACTCAACTGAGATTTAAAGTTCACTCAAGTCACTCGATAAAAGACTATTTGCATAATATTTTAATAGACTTGCAAAAAGAATAAATGCTATATATGACATGTGAAGACCACCTAACATTTAGGTTGCATTTTATCAGAATATAATCGTCTTTTGTGCGTTTATAATAATATTTTGCAGTGTAATATAGAGACATATATATAACCTACATATATTAGACGTTTACAACAACAATAATCAACAGTAAATAAATAGGTCATGCACACAATACCCTCAAACGTCTCGACAGTAGCATTTTAATGTACTGTGACATTATTTTGTCTTCCTTCGTACCTAATGTTCTATTATTATGATTTTTAAAAGAACTTTAAATAATGTGCGGTGCCATTTTGGATTTTCCACTAGTATAATTTACATTGAATATTCGTGCCTACCACAATAAATATCTTAAAAATAGTTACGACTTATATTCAAACACAGAAACTTTTTTTACGTAAAAAAATGTTTTCAAAAATATGTTAAACCATATTATGCTATTCTTATTTGTAATTTTTTTAAGAATTAAATAACACTCTTGAGTTTCAAGTAGGCTAGAATAGACTGGTCGAAAACAGACATCAAAATAGTTATTATTGTCTATACCATGGGTGGTTAATATTTTGCATAAGAAAAAATTTTTTTTAGTTGATTGTGAGACAATGCAATCGACATATTTTATAACATTTTTTTTTTATATTTGCAAATATAAAATCGACTTTATTCAACTATCTTTTCTACTTTTTTGATCAAAATAAAAATTTTTGCATTTGACTCGCCTTAAAGAGGTTGCATACACTTTTTTTATCTATCAGACACCATAAGATTATTTATTAAGGAAAGTTTCTCTGAAAATGACTTATACCTTTAACAAATGTTACACACAACTTTAAGACGCTACCATCGAGACGACACAACGTAACAGCTACTATATAATAATTAATCAGCTGCGCCGCACCACTGCTCTTGTATGAAATGCACCCCGCGACTACCGGCCCGATCAAGGGTATTTTTGTATCTGTTTACAAAAGAAATGGTTTTTTTTTTTAATTTGAAATACAAAGGAAATAGTTTTTTTTATATATGGATAAAACGAATAATAATCTAAAGTTGAACATTAGAAAAACCACTGATAATATATTCATTAAGATCATTTTAATGAGTCCATCACTACACATTTCTATACAGATTTTTGATTCAAAATCGCACCAAATTAAGTCTATTCGGGGAGTTACGCTGCCACAGACAGACACACAGATACGCGTCAAACTTATAACACGCTTTTTTTTTATCGGGGATTAAATAGTACATTTTAGTACATATTTTAATACAATTTGCAATACGGCTCATAACATATGAATTACTGCTAATTATATAATTTCAATTTTAACATGCTGATTTATATTAGGCCAACTTACCAATGAGCACCCTAATGCTTGAGGAAGGCGTCGTCGAATAGCTCCAACTCGTGGCTGAGGTAGTTCGCCTTATTCCTTAGTTTCTTAGCGGAGGTAGAGGCGGCGTCCAGCATTTTGATAGCCTCCTTCACCTCAGTCAGCTCCGTGTCCATTTCCGTGGTCGCCTCATCCACCAGGCGACAGAGGCGAGCGAACATGGTTGATAGTTCCCTGTAGATTAAAAACCTTTTGTAGAATAATAGTGTCTTAACTATAAATTATTAATAAAGCTTTTTTTAAAATTATTTTGTATCAGTGATTGAAAAAATTCTGCAGTTTGCTCAAATGGCTTGGTATGGTGTGTTCAGATTCAATTTACCAGTCGTTTCAAAACTCTGGGAAGAAAGTGTTAAATTTTGTTAAAGTGTGAGACGACACTGTACAGACTGTCGTAACGTAGGGTAATGATGGGATAAGTCTGAAGGCGCGCTGCGCGGCGTGCACACTGTGCGGTGCGCAGCCGGGATACGTACTGCTGCACCTGGTGGCTGCAGTTGGCGGAGGTGAGGTCGACGATGAGGCGCAGCTTGCGGCCGGCGTGCGCCACGTACTGGCGCTTGAACACGCGCTCCTGCGCGCGCGTGGTCCACGTGCAGCGCTCGTACGCGTACAGCGCGCCGTACACCAGCCCCGTCAGCGCCACCACGCGCCAGCCCACCGTCTTCAGCAGCTGCCACAAGATACATACAATCGTTAACACGAAGGTTCATTTAAGCGTGGGGGATCCGCTGCGTGTGTGCCACTCAACCGAACGACAGCCCACTAACCGAACGCTTTGCACTTTTGTCACCATTTGACTTTCATTACAAAGAATTCCGGTTAGGGCCGATTAACTCTATAATTAGACCGAATTACCGAGATGAAGAGATTCACATAATATAATCATGATGTTTTTTTATAAAAATCCTCATCTATGAAAGCAAATATGAAAGTTTTTAAAAAACAAACTCGACCATTGCGGAAAACTGATTTTTTAATCACAACCAAATTAGAAATTTTTCATTACAGTAAAAATTGTAGTAGGTGTTCTATATATTCAATACTGGATGATAGCTCACCAAGCCGGAGAGCAGCAAGCCGCCCATCGTGCCCTGGGACGTCAGCGCTCCGAGAGCGAACTTGGAGATCATGCCCCACTCCTCCGCACTGAGGGGGCCCACGCCCGCCGGCCCGTTGCTCCGCGATATTTCCATCGCCGGCGCCGCCGGGCCCAGTGATGGCGGGATCTGGAAATTCATGCCATAGATTCGTAAATTTTATATACAAACTTCTAAAACATAGTTGGGTAACTAATAGGATGTCTTAAACCTAAAATGAGTATTCTTTTAATTTTTTATAAATGATGATTATATATATACTTCTTCCAATAATTTATTAAGACGCCATTTTCTCTAGTAGCTTGACAAAGTATAGCATATCTACATCCAAATATCACATACCAAAATTCTAAATTCTAATTCGAATGCTGGTAATGAAACAGCTAAATGAGTCCACCATAATTCTTCAAGCAATAACGACATATATTTAAGTTAAATTATGTAGTAAATAAAAAGCGAGATAATTATTAAAAATACGAGTATTCCTGAAAACATCGATTCCTATTTGTTTAAATTTAAAAATGACGATTTACACCAATTACAAGGACACTCGAAGGTCTTTTTTGATCAGTGTACCTAACAAGTGCACACAACTTTATATATAATTCCCTAAATGGAAAGTCATCTTCTCCAAACAGCGAATATAAAAGATGACACCATGCTAATACCTGCGTGACAGTCGGGGGGTTCTTCAGCGCGATCTTGCTGGAGTTCCGGCCCTGGAAGCGCTGGATGAGCGCCGTGATGCCGTAGGAGAAGCGGAAGGTGAGGTCCTCCTGGAAGTCGGCGCACAGGTTGTCGCAGTTGAGGCGGTACAGCACCTCGAAGGGCTGCTGGTGCGGCACGATGTAGCTGGCGGCCGCCGCGCGCTTGTGCGGCGGCAGGATGTTGTACATGCGCTCTGCGGGCCGGGCGGGGCTTATAGCGCAACGGGGCATTGTTGTCTTACTCAGAACATTTATCAAGTCATGTAAACTAGATAATTTAATGTTTTGAATATTAAAGTGTGTTTCATATATGTAACAATCAACCTAGAATAGGTTTGATATCTTTAGACGCCATTTTCTCAAAATGTAGTCTGTGTGGCTTGATATAATATTGCTTATCAGTCCATATTTATAATGTTAATAAAAGTAAAATGGAATAGAAATTTAATATTTTTGGTAATGTTATGTCGCAAAGAAAAATATTATTTTCAAGTGGCAAACAGAAAGGACCATAAAAGAAAACCGTGTCAGAAGAAATTCTGGTACATGTATAGCCTTTCCAGAGTGAATCATGGTGGATGAAGCTATGCTAAGCTATATCCTTTTATATGATATTTATACACAACAAGAGCCATTCATTAAATAATATTTCAGAAACATTTTCATTAGGTGTCCTGCTTGCTCATTTGTCCGGTTTCTATATGTAAAAAAAGTAGAATTCGTGATATATGTAGTTAAAAAAACTTTTATCGTATTATGACATAACTTATGTTGTACATACTCATGCAAATATCCCCAACAAACGTCTGTTATAACATTTACCAGCCATTTCCTTCTGCGCCTCGTCCATTTCATGGCCAATGTCCGACGACAGCCGCTTCTTCAGCCTCGACCCCAGTCCGGACTCCACGTGTCGGTGCAGCGCTCGCTTATATTGTTCCAGCGCGGCGCGGTCGTTGCGGAACGGGGCCTCGTACTCGTCCACCAGCGCTGACAGACGACGGATCTCTTGACTCAGTGTTAGGGACACCTGCAAATTTATTTAAAATATATGAAAAGAGAAGGTTTAGAGCTTAATTCACCACGCTGCTCCAGTGCGAGTTGGCATATATACTTGTTTCAGAAATTCCCTCGCCACATGCAGGTTTCCTCACTATGTTTCCCTTCATCGCCGAGCTCGAGATGAATTTAAACACAAATTTAGCAATTAAAAAATCATTGGTGCTAGCCAGGGTTTGAACCTGCAATCATCAGTTGAGATCGATGTTTTCTAACCACTAGGCAAACTCGGCTCAAATAGATATTACAATTTATTAATTAAAACGTTACTTTTTATTAAAATTAGTAGGAATTTTGTTCAACTAACGATTGTAGCGATCTGGATGCCACACGATGAATCCAAATTTGTTTTGTTTAAAGTTTATCAAAAGCAATCCGTCAGGACAACACAGTCCGGGTACCTTGTGCTCGACGCTCTCCACCATGCGGCCGATCTTGTCCTTCATCTGGCGCGTGATGGCGGTGAGCTGCTCCTCCACGGCCGACAGCTGCTCCTGCAGCACGCGCTGCTTCTCCACCTTCGCCGCCTTCTGCGCGCTCGAGCTGTTGTACACCTGCGACAGCGGCACCGTTACACCTACTGTGGCCGGCCGAGCGAAACTACGTGCCAATGGTAAATTATTACCACTAACTTCACCACCTTTAACTACATTTAGAATGGATTGAATTTTACACTATACAAAAGCATGATGTCTACTAGTCTGTTCCTTGCCTAAACTGAACTGTTACAATATTTGTTGTGTTATTGTGTGCGTGAAAGAGAGAGAAAGAGAGAGAGAGAGAAAGCGCTCACAATCTCGAGCGCCGCCATGACGTCACCGGCGATGTTCTTGCCGCGGCGCGAGTGCTGCGCGAACTTGGTGCGCACGGCCGACTGGCTGATGCACTCCTCGAACTTGCGCTCGAAGTCCACGAACTCGAAGTAGCGCACCTGGTGCCCGTCCGCGAGGATCGGGGCTGGGGAATGTTACCGGGAGTTTTATTAACACGAGCTGCTGAGAGATTTCATCGACTTTCCCACGACTAACTGGTAGTTTTCTGAGATAAAATGACTACCTCAAATATTACATTTTATGTATTGATATGACATTGGATTATTAACGCATACTAGTTATGCAAAATATTATTAACTAGCTACACTTCGAGGTTTCACCCGTTTATAATTACAGCTTCACTCCTATGAGTTGTAGCGTGGTGTAATATAGCCTATAACATTCCTCAATAAACAGGTAAACCAACGCAAATAGAATTTTTTAAATCCGTTAAGTACTTTTGGAGCCTTCTCCATGCAAACAAACAATCAAATCTTTCCTTTTTGTTACATATCAGTGGAAAATTTAATCCTAAATTTTCTTATTAGACCCAGTATCCGTCCCCATGAGGACCAATTGTAATAATGATATATGTTTACACAGAATTCGACAAATACTCACAGGACACGGGTTTCTCCCGCTCCCGCATGCGCGTGAGCAGCGCCTCCTTGGCGGAGATGAAGAAGATGCGCTCCTCGGCCTCCTTGGGCGAGCACACGCGCAGCTCGCGCGACAGGAAGTCCACGCAGCGGTTGGCGTGCTGGCTGCGCACCTGGAATGGACGGACATTATTACTAAATCCTATCAAGGCTCTTGCCGGTTTTTCTCGATAGAGACTACATTTTAAACCAGTGATAGGTTAAGTAAAGTCTAAAACCGATTGTTATGTTTTATTTTTAAAAAACGTCGTTTCATCCGTGTTTTTAGACCATGGAAAACGGTTAAAAAAATTTATTTACTTGTAAATCAAAATATAATTCACAAAAAACAAAATTAACAAAATATATACCGAGCAAGCTCAGTCATCCAGATACTGAATTAATGTAACATCGCCTTACTTGGTCTAAATATTCCGGCTCGGAAGCGGAGGCGTCCCATCGATTGTTCAATATGAATATGTTCGGTTGCGATATCTTCGTCGATACTTTGTGGAAGAAGTTCTTCTCCTGCAATCATTGAACACAAGAATAGATAAATTCGAAACTTAATTTCATGTCTTAAAATATTTACATTTACATAGATAAAGCAAAAAGCACACCAAAAATTTACCTAACTGGAAAAATTATTTCATATTCTATGGATGTTAGTAAACTTTTTCAATAGTCATTAATTCAATTATACTTGAAACTAATATAAAACTAGAGGTACCTTTAAAACCCTTCTTTTTCCTCTCACATTGCTTTAGTTTCCATTAGACCCTGACCAGAGGGTACAGGGTGAGTTTACAAACTGTTTACTATACTGTTATTGCATTACTTTAGTATGGATGGAATATAGCGCCAACCATTTCATAAATGCTGTATTATATCCATATTACATCAGTATGGTAAACGGTAATAGAGGGTCTATGTGATTTTGCCGACAGTATACACATTCGCATTTTAAAATTTAGTATTTGTGACATTGTACCAACGGTTTTACAATAGATGGCGCTATATATTTTTTCACATTACATCAGTACGGCAAAGGTATAGACTCTAAGGCGCTTTTGCAAAAGTATCGCTAACGGATAGGCCGTTAACGTTGTAAATTTATTAAGCACCAAACATTTTACTATAGATGGCATTGTATTAAAATACAAACGGTTCAGCACACAGTTCGCAAACTCCCACTAGACGAACGAAGACACAACACTCACGGTGACCATCAGCGTCGACTCCGCGTTGGCGACGAGCACGAACACGTCCGCGTCGAGGCAGTACTTGTCGATCCACTCGTCGAGGTTGGGCGTGACGTCGACGCCGGGGCTGTCCACCAGCACCACGTCGTCGCGCAGCAGCGCGCACAGCTCGCGCGGCCAGTGCACGTGCACCAGCGAGCACTCCTTCAGCCGCGACGCGCACAGCGCGTGCCCGAGCTGCGACACCGACTGCGCACGGGCGTGAACAAGGCGAACTCATTTCATAAAGCAAATCACCCAGTTACCGACCGCGTCTATAGCAGTTCCATATCAATATCAATCTGTATATAATTCAAATTGTAAATCAAAAAACGTAACAGAAATCTTTAAAAAGTAAAGAGCTCACGATCTTGAAATGGCTGGACCGATTTTGATAGAATGTACCTAAGAACCATTAAAACCCTCTTTCAAATAAAAAAAACCGCATCCAAACTACTGTCACACACACAACAACCACACTTTTAACACCCCTCTTTTTGCGTGAGGGGTTATAAAACTTCCAATTGAGAATCATTACTAATCAACTGCAAATCGCTATAGATACTAAACGTAAAATCCGATTGCAATTGGTTAATACTAAAATACTTTTTATTGATATAGACTCTACCGGAATCATTATATAATGTTCCTACTTTTAGTAAATAGTTTTGTAGTAAATAAACAATTTTGAGCTCTCGTATACTGGGACGACCGGGGCAGTACCTCACAGAAGATAAGTAAGAATATAACTGCGTTTCGTACTGAGAGTGAAAAGGCTTGAACTACCTAAGGCCTAACCCACTCCCCCATTTTCGGCCTACATTCATAAAATAAAGCAATGTATGTTTTTTTTTATTTATGTAAGTATTCGGGTATTGTGCACCTATATCATATTTTAGTGGAATTAGGTATAACCGATCTGAAGTGATGCGTTTACATATAAAAAAATAATTCTTATTTATATAGATAATTATATAAATGTTTGATAGTTTATGTGAGTATAACAAACAGTATTGAAAATGAAAATCATCACGATAATATCTTTTATTTTGATCATATATCGGAGAGATAGTATAAGCTATCGACAGAGAATCTAAAAACGGTATCTTTTTAAAGTCAACGCCTCACAGATAAATGATAACAAATAGACCTTCCGGGTTTTACAATTAGACAGCGAAAATCATTGATATTATTTGATTATTGATAAGTTATAAGTTCATGGATTTTGGCATTTTGGACGACGTTGCTTAGCAACCACTTAGCGACTAAGTATGATAGGCGAGACTGTCTTTGAGCCAACAAGTCACGAAGAGCATGTCACAATTGGAAATGGATGTAAATTTTTAACGCCTAATAGTAAGAACCTTACACATGTATAGTTGGATTCTGATAAGCAATAATGTGTCAATCCAACACAAATCACAAATCACAAAATATCGAATACTTTGAAGATATTGACTTTTTCTGATAACGCGTCATATATTTAACATTAAAAAAAAATTTCAAGTCATCTAAACTGCATAAGTACGGAAAAAAGTTTCTTAATTTGACGTTTCCAATATTACAGTGTGCTTAATATTTTAAAACATGCAATAATCTAATATATTTGAAAAAAATATTACAGGATAAAAGTTTTTATTATACCAATCTAATTCATTATACCTTTTATCAAAATACAAAGGAAAAGATATATACGTCTTCAAACAAATTTGTTAAGAATGAGTTTGACATCTTTCGACGCCATATTCTGAAAATGTAGTCCCGTGTGGCTTGACATAGTATTGCTTATCAGCGTCCAGTTATAAAATTCCGCTGATCAAATTTTATCGTTAAAGTACCACTTTGACGGTCAACATTACATCTATAACGAGAGCACTTAACTCATACACACACAGATGTCCAATTGTACATAATATCGCTTGTTTGCGAGAATATCGTAGTAACACAAAATTCTAACAAATAGAACTAAGTATGTCAAAAGACCTTAAATCTTTGATGTTTTAACATGAAAAGAGTTCCGATGATGAATTTTCTTTTCATCTATAAAGTTATAACATCAAGGGATATTTTAAATTTCGCAACTATGCACCAACACATTAATAAAGAAATTTAAAAACCCCATTCCCTAAAAGTCATCATTTTTAGTTGCATCGATATTCTTGAAAAGTAGCGATAGATATGTATAATTCAACTAGGCACATAAAAGGCATATTTTTAATGAGGTTGCAATGGAAACATCTTTAACCCATAAAACATAACTAGGTGACCGTGTGAATACTTGCCACCGTTAATAATAGTTAGTTATATAATAATTTTTAAATGTAATTATTGCATGAGCATATTGACTTTAATTACAAAATAAATATTTTGATGTTCTATATACATACCGTCTGCCTTATCATAAAATTAATTTTTTGCTAGTAATATGACTGACTCAGTGTTTTGTGAAAAATATTATCTGACTTTGTTCTAAGGCACGAATTACACTTGTAAATTTTAACTCTTGTAACTGACATAAAACAACTTTGTAACTTGGTAACAGTTATCTAAGTAACATTACAGTGATTGTCGCCTTACATAAAATTTATGTTTCACTTACCTCTACATTAAGCTTCTCTTCGGAGCCTTCACACCTCATGAAGGCTTCATCGGTGTCAGAACCCTCGACCTGCAGGAAGCAGTTGGTGGTGTGTCCTATCCCGCTGGGCAGGATCTTGTCGTGGAGCATAGCATTGATGACTGTGCTCTTACCGTTGCTCGTTCTTGAGAGGATTAGTTTTAAGGTATAAGTATTGTACTAAAATTAATACATAATTATATTAATATCTGAGTGTAATCATTTTACCTCTTTCATTATTATTACATGTCCTATTCAATGGATGATGGACTAAAAGAAACTTGTGAGTATTGATCATTTATTTTACGAATTTACTACCTAAGCCTTAATTCACACATGATTTTAATAATACTTTGTAAAAAAAATTAAGCCTTTTCCTTAAGTATAATAAGTAAGTATTAAGTATTACTTCCTGCGTTATTTGGCCCAAAAACCTCTTTAAGTATTTTATGCTATTTCTTATAGGTTCGGATTTTGGCCATCCCAGTAAAAATATTCAAATTTTACTTTCTATATGTAAAGAGATGGGATGTTTAACATGATTATGCACCAGGAGCATCATATTCCTACACTTCTCCTTTACTACAATTACAAAAGGAGCTTAAGAATGTTTAATGGTTAACTGGAATCCGGGGTTCTTTAATAATGTGTCCAGTGGCAGTGAAAATGCTACAAATATTTTTATTGAAAAGAAATAATGATTACCATATTTACTTTAATTAGTGGTTGCCTAGAGGTCGGAATTCGACCGTAGTTCATTAAATTTGCAACTGATTTTAAGATTGACCACACATAATCTATTCTCAATTTGACCAGATTTTAAGAATAAACAAAGTGTACAAAATTTCTTTTTCCTACGTCCAATATACTGTCCAATAGAGGAACAAAGTTTCTGCTTCCCATATATATATTCCTATTATTTGCACAATAAAACGATTTGCAAAAGGTTAAACTTATAGGAGCTTTTGCTTTATTTGGAGATTAAAAAGTTAGTTTGAACATTGACTATGATATGACTATGAGTGAGTATAGGAAACTTACCTTCCGAAAAAGGCAACTTTCATGTGATCTCGTTTAAGCACCTCCCGTATGGCTTGCACCTTACTGACGTACGCCTCAACGTTCGCCACATCTTGTGCTGATGCGATACCATTCTCACCGGAGACTGCTGCAAATTTAAATTATTGACGTAGTTATTTAAAATTTATTATTAAATAAAGCTGAATCGATTGATTGTTTGCTAATATTAAGAAGTACTAATATGATTTGAAAAACTCTTTAATTGGAATTGAAAGGACAGGTTCATTGTGAAAACTTATAGGCTATATAATAGAATGCTACATTCAATACTAGTGGAGCAATTATCATAAACAGCATGGCAAGTTTAAGCAGAAAATAGTTAAACAACGAGGCTTAAGTAGATAGATATAAATAAATGCAATTTATATCTATACTAATATTATAAAGCTGAAGCATTTGTTTGTTTTTTTGATTGTTTGCTTGAACGCGCTAATCTTAGGAACTACTGGTCCGATTTGAAAAATTCTTTCGGTGGTAGATAGCCTATTTATCGAGGAAGGCTATACGCTATATATTATCACGCTAAGACCAAAAGGAGCGGAGATTCTTCACCAATGAAGAATGTTTCAAAATCGGGGGATTTTTCTTATTGAGAGAGCTTGCGCTGCGTGCGCTGCGTAAACGGTTAAAGTTTCGCAAAAATCATGTATGACAGAATTCTTCTCCTTTAAAAGTTCTAAAAAAAAGTCCGGGACACCATATGTCCATCTGTTAAGGTTAGCTCACTATAACCTATTTTATGCTAACCAAATTATTATCCCTAAGTAACTATTCCACGCGGACAAAGTCGCGTGCGGAAGCTAGTATAAAACAAGTTGTGTTACATCATTTATAACTCAAGAAAGTTAAAGGCAAGTTGGATCTGTGTCATCATAATCAAATATTTACGAAAAAATATAAAGAAAATTAATTTCCTCATACATTTTGTATGGAAAAGTCAAAACAAATTTTTGATACTGATACAAATTTCACCAGGTCGAGTAGTTTATTAATAAAAGCAATATTTTAAAACGGAATATGAATAAAAAAAGTGACAAATCTCGTTTGACCTTGCTTTATACACTTATCATTTGTCATACTACTCCCCCTTCATCCTTATTATGTCAAAATTTTATAAACGGATCTGATAACTGTATGCCTATTGTATTTTCATCCAAGTCTTATTTAGGAAATTATTGTTACAAACAAATTTATACTAAAGTTATAAAGCTGTAAAATTTAGTCAGTCTATGTCCCCTACATAGAAACTCTCACTCTCTCTCTCTCTCTCTCTCTCTCTCTCTCTAATCTCTGAAAATACAGATCTGATTTGAATTTTTTTATTGGATGTTTATTGTCGAAGGTTAAAGGCTATATTACTATTCATCAGACTACAACTCACAGAAGCAAAGCAGTGACCAAAAACGCGAGTGAAATCACAAGAGGGTGGCCCCTTAGTAATATTATAAATTTAATTGTCTATTCTATAATTATTTATTGCTACCTTCACCATAACGCAGGGTTAGTACTCAAATAAATTACATAATTGACCTTGTGTACTTGATATGTATGAGTGATGAAGCAAAACATTGTCCAATAAAGTATAATTAATTGTACTCATGGACATTATAACATCATATCCAGCTTTTTATTGATATATCTAATGAGATGAAGTTTAGACTTTTTAATGTTATTGTAAACTAATTAGGTTTTATAATCTGTATTTAAAAAATGTTATGTGATGGTGAATCTTTTATTCAAATAAAATATTAATTTTTATATTTCATAGTTAATCAGATATTATACATATTTAGTTCTGAGATATGTTAATAAAATTTTATTAAAAATCGCTACATTATTCAGAACAAAAACCAATGTTACTATAACTTTTTAATTTCACTTACCATGCATAAATGCAACGGCATCCTTGACATAATCATCGATTTCAACAAATATGTCGTTTATCTTCTTTTTTGCTCTTACAAATATCTGTAGCGGTGAGTCCACATTCGACACGTTAACACGAACGGTTCCATTGTTCATAGCGACGTTATGAGGCCCGTCGCCAGCCATCATCGATATTGTACGGTTAACATATGCAGCCATACGGGAAGGAAAGATGCACTGTGTTCGTTAGCTGTACCTTACACTGGACAATGCCAATTATATAGTTATAATACCACTTCTAGTTCAAACACAACATGCACGGTACAACTGCAACAAAAACATAACAAGCTTAAGAGTGCATAGCTAGATGGATACGGTGAGTGATTAAGTGCATGTTTTGTTATAAAAATTTTGTCTTAGCACTTAAAAGTGACTCATATAGAGCTTTAACAGTATATATCGAAAAAATATAAGTAATTTTCTAGCAATTATAACCTAATGTTAATGTATGATAGAGAAAAATCGATAGAACTGACCACTAGCTACAGAATTTATTCTATTTTGATAAATACGATTGAAGTTACAATTAAGTTGAAGGTTTCGTAATTGAGCCCAATCAAAACAGCTGATTCGATGTGGTTGACTCACTTAGATACAGGCTTCAATTCGTGCTAGGTTATAGAGGATTAACATCGAAACAAAATACAGAACGCCACATTGAGCAAGCAAAGGAACATGAGTATAGTGCAAAAGAAGCAAAACACTGAAGTACTATATCGAAATATGTAAATCTAGTGCACCTTATCATTCCGTTGCATCATAGACATCACAAATACATCCCTGCAGTCGGAGGCGCGTGAAAATTTATATAAACTTTAAACTATTTATAAATTTTGTCCATTAAAAAAACACTAAGACGTAAAACAAATGACAGCCGCTGAACATTTAGAACAATGTTATATGCGCTGAATTTCAGTAAATAATTTACTTTTTAATATAAAACACAAATTACAAACATTTGATTAGAAATAATCTTACCTGATTCAAAACAACATTATAATAAATTACATGAACTGCATTTAAATTTATTTTTTCGGCAGAATATACCTGTAAAATTTTTCATTTATGATTTTTTCGTGATTTTGTTCTCTATCACACTTTATTTTCGTTGCTCGATTTACTGTATTAAATTAAAGCAATTTCATTGGTTCATACTACATTTCTTGAAAATTCTCCAATCATATTTTTTCTCCTGACCTTAACGTTTCGTTAGTGCTTTGAACATCCAACCATGTAATATTTAAGTGTATGATACTTTAAAACAAATATTTATAAGGATTTATAATTTTAATCAAATTTAAAATTATATAGCACTGCGTAGATTTTATAAAAAACATAGAATTGGAATTACGTACACATATGTAGGGAAACGTGTGTAATAGTGTCTTAATTCGTCCTCATTTCATGTCAAATATAAACTGTCAGTTTAATAAATGGCGGATTTACGCGAATGCGAAAGAACGCCAGTTGATATTAATTTAATTTATTGAAATAGTTTTACATTTTTTATTAAAAGTTTAATAACATTAATTCAGTAATATTTTTAAATAACTTAAGTATAGAAAAATGTCTCGTTCCGTGCGTGCCGAAACTAGGAATCGTGTGAAAGATGACATCAAAAGAGTCATGCAAGCTGTTGAAAAAGTTCGCCATTGGTAAGTTACATCTTTACTTGATAAAAAATATAATACAACAGGATATTTATTTGTTGACGGATATTGTTTTAATTATGCATGAAAACACATTATAGGGAGAAAAAATGGGTGACTATTGGGGAAACGACAATGAAGATATACAAATGGGTTCCGATATCTACGAACGAACAGAAAAAGAAACATGCAGCGAAACGGGAAAATAAGGAGAACACATTGACTCCCAAAAAAATGCACGATTCTTCAAACTCCAATTTCGGAATGGCGGAGGACTCAAATACATGTAAGTTTAATTCATCATTTTAATTTAAAAATATTTAAGCACTTAAATGATGTTATAAGAAAATCTGACTGCCGCGAGTTAAATTTTCGATGAGCATAAAATTATTCTATTCATGACTTTAATTTTAGGAAAATGTTAGTCCTAAATAATTTAAAAGTTATAACCTTAAATAGTCATGTTTTTTTTTCTTGTTTTTCAATAACAAAAAAAAAAATAAGTAAATATGCTACATTATTTTATTTAAAATATATTTAATACTATTCTTATTACTCTTTCTAAGTACTTTTTTATATGCTATTTATAAATGACATCTTGAATGACTTTTACTTCATTATTTTTTTTTTGTATGATTGTAGAATTTATTAACAATCAATGTTGCTAGATTTACATATTTCTTTAAGAACATAAAAAAGTGGAATTAATTGTCTTCTTAATTTTTTTTCCAGGTTTCTCAACAGTAAGTGACTCCCAGGGCCCCACAGATTTCACCTCCACGCACATGAACTTTTCTGAGGATTCAAATTCTCAGAGCAGCGGTACCACAACACCAGCAAAGAGGTTAAAAACTGACTGAGGTACGACCAAGAGGTAAAATTTTGGTTTTCGAATAGACTTTACGAAGCAAAGACTTATATATTTTAATGAAAGTGTGAACTGTGCAAGTGATGTGCTAATATGTATAATTCATTTTATGTAGTTTTCACAGACATTACTATTAATTAGTTGTAATATATAATTATAATTATATTTTATGTGAAGACGGTGTTCAGAATATAGTTTTTAAACTGTAATTTTTGTTATTTATATTCAATGTACCGGTTTGTATTTAATTTTTTTTGTTATAATTAATTAAAACTTCCCTTAATGAGAAAGCAATATGTTTATGGCGAGAATTATTTTATAAGTATTACACTTGTAAGTTTTATACTTGTAATAGATATAAAACAATGCAATCTGGTTAGTTACCTAGGTAATGAAAGCTGTGTCAAAAAAGTTACTCACGGACGACGATAAAGTCTTTCAGGTATAAAAGCAATGATAAACAATTCATGTAAATAGTAAAAAACTTACATGTGTAGTTCTCACCTAAGATTACCAAATGTAATTAATTTTTTTGAAAACAATTTATTAAAATCAAATAATTTGTATATAAAAAGGTTAAACAGTTGGTTGCGGTGGCTGTTTGGCTATTAGAAATTTAAAGTTTTGGGTTCCTGGTCCTTTACAGTAAATGCATGTACCTACTTCATATCATTAAATTATATGGGGTGGTTTCCTAAAAATGTTTTATAAAAAGAGTTCGTACAGTCAAATACTTTTTAACATTTGTTACGTTGCATATGTTATACTCGTGTGTGACAATGTTAAAATGATAAAACTAAAAGTCCAATAATATCAAAAACTTTTCTGTGGTTGGTTAAAGTCTTTATATTCTAAGGCAGGTATTACACTTATTATTAATATAAATCATCATCATTTCTCTTTCCTGGTAACAGTTATCTAGGCAACCATTCGTCAGCTGTGCATGTCAATATTTTGTCACTGACAGAAAACTCCTTTAATCTTAAGTAAGAATTACATTTGTAAGTTTTACTCTCACAATCATGATAAAGCAACTTTGTGACAGTTACTTAGTTAAAAATAAAGATACAATGAATAAAATAAATAAATGCATCACACTCAATTGCCTCCATTAGGATCACATGATCCTGTGTCCAGAAACACAAACACCCATGGCAAGACAATTATTCATAGGGCTAATTCAGATGTTTGCAGTACAGGGATTGAACCCGCATTTGTTAGTAACTCCTTTAGATGTAAAGCAATGACAAACAAATTGTTTAAAATGTTATGAAAGTCAATGAGAAAAACTTATAAGTGTAATTCTCGCATTATGAAAAAACGAATTGGACAAAAGAGTTCATAGAGATATTGTTACACTAATTTATTTACATGATCACTACTATCCCAGTAGCTTGGACTTTTTCTTTAAACATATTCAGTTGCAAGTTAAATTTATTGCTCAATTTTTTTATGAAAGTATTTCAATTATAAATTGTGCTTGCATTCATATTTTTTTAATTTGTGACAGTATTTTGTGTAACTTAATTATCAATGAAATTTGTTCGAAATTTATTATAGGATAAACCTATGCTAACATAGATATATGTAATGTACATAAGTTTGAAATCGAAAACAGTCTTGAGTTTTATAAATGGTATCAAATTTAAAAAAAGTTGATATATAGAGTTTAACTATACATAGAAGCAATTGCATGATTATGGATTAAGTGATTTGTCCATTCAAATATTTATAATATAGTTTTCAAATTATTTTAAAAACTTTTAAAAAATGAAATCAAATTGACTACTTATTCAGTACGTAATTTATTGGCTGTATTTATTTTCAATATAAATTATATTAAACTAGAGGAATTTCAATAGTGAACTGAAAAGCCAATTTTAATATTGTAATATGAGTTTTAGTTAGTTAATTTTTTCACAGAATACAGTCATTACTACAAACTAGTACTACCAACAATGATAGCTTTTAACTATAGATACGTTACATATGTATATATTATTTGACGTTCAAAAACACCCATTCCCAATCTTGACAATTTTGGCTTTGAATGTGTACACCCATTTTCAAGTGACAAAATCGTCAATTCACTCACTGGCCCAAGGAAATTCGCCTATCATACTCAACCGCTTCCTGGTTGCTAGGCAACGTCGTCCAAAGTGGTCAACATTCTGGGTGCCAAAATTCATGAGCTTATAACCTATCTATAGTTAATATAATATCACTGGTCATATTACTACAAATTAGTACTAGTAATCGAAATGTTAAATAATATAGATTATATTATAGACAAAATACCTACTATTAAAATTAATAAATAATTAAATTAAATATTACATGTGTACTTAAACATGATCAATATCGAATTGATAGTGAATATATTTCTGTATTGAATTTGTAATACTCATGGAATAAAAAATCAGTTATAATTAAATATGATTTATTGACAGTGTAACTTACGACATTAAATAATTTTAAAATAATTATTTCATTTTAATTATAACAATATTTAAAATTAGCAGCGACCCGCGATTTTATTTCTTTCAATGTAGATTTAATTATTCCCGGCGAGTCTAAGGCGAGATGTACGTTGTTATGTGTATACGTTTACTTACTTTACGTTTACTAGTTTTACTCTCAAGAGCGACAAAACAATTCTGTAAACTGGTAACAGATACGACGTAAGTAACTATGAAAGCTGAGTGCTGTTAAAAATTAAGGCACTATCAGTAAATTTTTTCGGGTGTAAAGCAATGAGAAATATCTTATGTAAATCTTTATGAACGTCTGAGAGTGTAAACTTATAAGTGTATTTCTAACCCAAGGCGAGAATCTTTTGTATATTTAATATTTTACTTTCTATTAATGTTAATAGCACAAAATTATGTTAATACCAAACATTTTGAATTTTTTGGTTAGTAAGATTGAAACCCTAAAATCGTTATCATTGAGTATTTTTCAACAATTTGGTCTAAGGTAAATTACTCGGTTTCTATTGGATTATGTATTTTTTTCATAATATTCATTAAACTCCAGTTTCCAAAATTCACATAAATTCCTGTTGACTGCAATCTACCCTCGTTATCGATAAAATTCTACTAAAAATAAGAAGCAATATTATTATTTATCCCCTTCATTAAAACTTTCACTTGATAAATCTGATAAGCTACCAGCAACTTTATCCATGTTATATTTTTATTTGAGACGTTTTATAACCCAAAATTGCTTATCAGCCTGATAAGTTCCGATGAACCTATTAGAGACTATTAGTAACTGGTGAAATAATAAATAAATAATAAATAAACGCATCACACTCAACGGCCCCCATTAAGATCTTGTGACCTTGTGTCGGGAGTCCGGAAACATACACAACACTAACACAAACACCCAGACCACGACAACCATCCGTATGGCCACTTCAGACATTTGCCGTGAGCGGGGATCGAACCCGCGACCGTTAGCGCTACAGACAGTTGCAGTGACCACTGCGCCAACGTGTCTGTCATGAAACAAGCCCTTAAGACTTGTAAACTACGTAATGAATATTTTGTTTGTATTGGATTAGCCAGCCGAAAGTACACTATCCTTATCGACAACTCTTAGCAGAGTTAGATTAAAATTACTATTCTAGTCTAGATTCAGCGGCAAGAGACAGCTCGCGGGCAAAGAGACTTGTATACGTATAAAATCACTTGTATTAAGTAAACACAGTCCAAATTTGGAACCGAGATAAAATGATCTATATAAAGTTTATGTAAAATATGTTTACTTTTTTGTAAATTACTCAAAAGATTTTACTGCTAGAGATATTTAAAGAAAAATCTAAAGGACGAGAAAATTTCCAATGAAACTTTCAATCGTGGATCTGTTTCCATTAATTATTTTTAAATTAACGTCGAAAATATGTAGACTGTACAGACTTGTTTATTTGAATAGAATTCAAAATTTGGTGTATATTTTCATAAATTAAAAAGTAAACTCGCAAAGGACGTTTAAACTTTAAGAAAATTGCGCGTGCCTTGCCGGCCTAAAGAAAAAAAACACATATTTGTAAAATATATATGTATATGTTTGAAAACCCAATCAATTATAGAGTTTCATAGCGTTCAGAGAAAATCTCAGGTAGAAGATTATTGCACAGTCTGCACGTAGACGGTAAAAAGGATACTATCCTTTTTACCATCTACGTGCAGACAGCACGCAGACACATTGGATGCAGACCGGGCATCCAAGTGGTGGGGACGATATCGAGTCCGACATTCATTGTAAATATAAAACACATTATAGGTAATTATTTATTTTGTACAAAAGTTCGTATTCATTGCTTCTTCCGACTCCGATGTAACAGTCTGCTGGGAACCCAAAGAATCTTTAACGGAATAAACGTCTGAATACATTTCTAAATCATGGATTCCGATTATATTCGTCGCCAATTCTTCAAAGGTTAGTACCTGTAAAATTAACATTAACATAACGATTATGTTTGAAAATAAGGAGGAAATTGCACTCGTTGGCGGGTTTTCTCTGCTATAAAACGTATCTCTACCTAGTAATAGTTACCTAGGTAACCCTACAAAAACCAATTGTTCAAAATAAGTTTTTGAGGTTGGTACGTTTTTTTCAGATGTAAAAGCAATGATTTCAATAATTTTTAATTTATGTTATTCTTATTGCTTTAAAATTATTTGAGGACAACGCTGAAAAAAAAGTAACTATTGGGACATAGAACTTGTTTGTGTGGCTCTTAAAAATAAACAATAGAAGGAAATTAATAAAACCAAAAACCTCAGGTAGAAATGAGAAATCGTCTTCTTGCATCGCGGCTCTCTCTTCGAAACTGTGACCATTGAGTATCGACAATAGATACCAAGAAAGTTCCCGCGGAAAACATTCACCTAACAAAAAAAAAGTGAATTCAATAATTTTTCAAGATTTGCAAACTACATAATAGATTTTTTGGTAAAAAAATATGTGAAATCAGGTAAGATACGAATATAAGTAAATCCTCAATTAATATAAATTTAAATAATGTTTTTATTTTTTATGTATATAGAGCGAATCGTGAGAAATCGATGGATGGAAGCGCCGCAAGACCCTGATGATTGGATGTCTCTTCGAGACAATTCCTAGTAATACCTATATCCATCGGCTGAAGCGAAGACGACGACAGTGACTAGATACTTTTTTTATATATAAATTATTTATTGTAAAAACAAAAAACAACCTTTTTCCAATTTTTTAAATTGTAACAAAATTGTATCACATTGAAGCCCGTCAATAGCTAGGTTCAATAATGTTATATGTCTATAGATAGGTTCTAAGTTTATGGACTTTGACACCCAGAATGCCGACCAATTAGGACGACACCACATGGTTTCTTTTCATCAATTTTCTGTAGCTCATAATTTCAGATTTCTCCCTACCGACCCATACGAATTAATCAACCTGTATTTTTATATTTACCATTATTACTGAGCATGTAAATAAAGTCTTCACGATTCATGCTGAGGTTAGTCTCGTCCATCACGGCAAAGTGACGAAAGGCGTTTCGGATCTTCTTGAAGTTTTCTCCGAAAGCCGGTCGATGGTTAAGATATAGCTTCACGAATTCCTCAAAGTCTATTTCAGTTGCTGGTTTGCGGTTATATACTTTATATTTCGCTTCAACTACCATATTTTCTACCTGTTTATGGGAACTTGATAATTAATTTATGACTTGATCGTTATATCTTCACGAACACTATATTACTGTTATATCGCAAATTTATCTTGTTTGGCAATAAAGGAAGCATGAGAAATTTATGTATTGTTGTAAAAAAGCAGCGTGGTATATTGACCTTTAATTCATTTTTTTTTGGTAGGAACATTGAACATTGTTTAAAAAATGAATTGACAATCGGCCAATGTTAAAAGTTGACAAACTATAATGTCTGGATTTCAGTAATTGATAAATGGAAAAGACAAGTGCAAAGAAAATTGTATATGGCAAGGATCCTGTGGATCCAATGGATGGCAAAGACCAACCTCGTATTCCGAAGGAAAGTATCCCAAAGCCCGCATGAGATCAGGCAAAGATTCAATCGGTATATGATCCTTCACTTGTCGCATCGCAGGGGAGAAGGTCCCTTGGCATAGAATCTGGATGTAGTAGAATAAGTCTCTAATTTCGTGAAACAACCATCCAGGGCGGCCATTTTCAATTAGACAATAGTATGGGTCTAAATCACTACCACCTTGTTTTGCCGTTGTCTCCACGGATCTGATAAACATTAAACTCAAAAACTTATCTCAAACTCAAAATATTCTTTATTCACATAGGCTTTTATAAGGTCTTTTGAATTGACAATTTACAAATTTGTTATGTCAATTCAACGTGAAGCTACTACTAAGCATTTACAGAAGATTTTCAAATCACGTAAAACAAAAAAAATATCGTCGTAAAGTGTGATTGTGCCTCGCAGAAATATTATACAGTAATTACGTTAAGGTAACCATGGTGAAAAAAAGCCTATGTACCACGTATGATATAGGCCTAACATCCGAAATTATTGTGAACAACTCTTGATAAAATTTAAGATAAATTATAAACAAACTCTATGTCATCTATGTTAAGAATTGTTTGTTCAACACATGAAAGATAAGGAAAACCCTTAAAGATTTGCCCTTCCTTTCAATATTTTATTAACAACCATGTTTACTATTTTATACGTGATCTATATTTAGATTTTTAGCAATAGGCAATAAATCATAATATTACTCATAATACTTTCAAATATGGACTTATCAATTAATAAACAAGCCACCATTTTCATTAAAAAAACATTGATACTTTTATTGACATAGAATCTATATCATCAGCCTTAATGCTTATAGCTGAACCGGGGCGATGTAAGTTGTTACCTGTAGTTGGCCGCCCATTGGTACATACAATTGTCTCTAGCTCCTATAGTGAATAAAGTTCCACTGTCTTCACGAAAACTCATATCGATTATCTGCAAAACCTCGATATTTAAAACATCTCGTGCTCTGGGAGAACTCTAATGAAGGAAAGTCATAGACGGACCGACAAAAATCTGAAGTTTTCTTCTAAACCTTTCTCATATTGTTTTTTGCAAAAGTACCACAAAAGACTTTTAGAAACCAAGTTTTAAAAACGAAATTGAAAGAAAAGTAATTAAATTGTCTATTTTTTATAGTTATACACTAGCATTGGATCAGCTTTTACACGTGTGGTTTGATAGTAAATCAAAAATTCAAATACTAATGCAACATTTTATCTTGACTCCTTCTAGCCTATTATGAAAAACCGATACCTGTATAGGATGTCCAAGTAAAGCGACATGCTTCCATGGGTTCCCATCAATCGGCATCTTCTGAATACCTATAACATCTTTAGTGGCAAACAATAGATACTGAGCCTGAACATCGTCTTTTGTATTCGTTATTAACTGCACACGACATACAGGATGCTCGTATCTGGGACCCAATATTGTTGACAATGTCATGGTTGTTGCGTAGTTGATTATTTTGTATTTGAACTGAAATGGAACATATGTATTATTAAATATATTTTCTTGAGTATGAACAGCACACAGAAATTTGATCGTCTTAAGACCATACTGTATCGTTTCAAAGTTTAACAATTCTTAAGTGGGAGTCCCTGAATTAGATAATATTTATTGACGGTGCCTGTTATGTCTTTCCAGTTGATTTATTGAATTTCATTCAATAGTCTTCTAAATTATCTACTATATGTATTTTATATTTCATCTAAAAACTACAACTAACTTCATCATTAGCAATAAGAATCATTGGCAGATCAGTTCGTTGCAGCTCAGGGTCGACATCAAGAGCATTCGGCCATGGGATCCCACATAGCGCCACACCACTTTGATCGATTCTATCCAAACTGAGAACTTCTAAATACCCTTCAGAGCTCTCCCCTATGTCATACTCCACCATAATCCTATCAGCCCCAAGGGATAAGAGTTTGTATTCGCCGTTATCATTTTTCTTCGGTAAGAAGAACACTGCTGTGATATCCTTGTAATGGGCTCTATGTTTTCCGATGAAATTCCAAACGAATGTTGTGCAGTCGTATTTGTACACACAAATAGTTCTACCCTTATCCTGAAAATATGTAATTTGTGCCGTTGCTTGAACATTGCTATAATCCAAGGTATATTAAAAAAATATTAGGTTTATTAAAATGGCTCACAGCAATAGCCAAAGTTATAGAATCACAGCTATATTCCATATGCGAAATGGCATGACTCGAGTCTCGGTGGGGTGTATGCGTTAGGATGTTCATTATTGTGGGATGGAGGAAGACCAGCTCACCGGTGTCTAAACCGCATGCCAAGTGAAGACCTTGGAAATGATTAAATCTTATAATCGAAAATACTAAAAAAATTAACAATTTTCTTATAAGCGTCTTTCTTTTAATTTAGCACCATAATTTATTTATAACGTTATTAATATTTATTACTTCATCCTCATAGACAGAGATTCATTGATTAATAATTCCGCTCTTAAATTATCACACTTTTAACCACCAAAAAAAAGGGAAGTCGTAAGTTTGACGTGTGTATCTGTGTGTCTGTCTATGTTAGGTACGTTGTTAGACAGACATAGACATTCTAAGGAATGGATCAATTTGATACAGTTTTTTCTTTGTCTAAAAGCTGATGTAATCGAGATGGTTAATAGTTATGTTCAAAAAGATCTGTGTAGACGTTTCAAGGCTATCAGCTTTACTAGTTGTTGAAAGGATCTGAGCAACTAGTGGCCTAATCGCCTCGAAATTTACTATTATAATATGAATACTATAAAAATAACTTGTGTAGCGTAACCTTAACCTAATGATGCAGCATTACAACTACTTACAACTCTTCACCAATTTACAGCAAAAGAATCATGTTGGGGCTCGTTGAAATGATCTCAATGAGTAGATTGTCTGGTTTTTTTTTTTAATTTTATCAATTACTAGCAGTTGCTTGCGGCTACGCCCGCGTGTATTTTGGAATTTCAGCTAAATAAATCTACCAGCGAAACTGTGACCGTTCCAGGATTTAAGGGATGATTTTGAAATTCTGGGAGACATATATTTAATTATTCTCCCTGAGTAATGTTTGTGCTGAATTTAAGGATAATCGGCCAAAAAAATAAGTTTTCTCCATACAAACTTTGCTACTCCCTTGCACCCCAGTGTGGTATAATAGTACCCCGTTTTATATGTTATATTTCTTTACTATCACCCAGAAGCATGTATATTAAGTTTTAAGTTAATACGACCACGGAATAAGATTTTGCATACAAACGTTTTTACCCCTTTTCACCCTCTTAGGGGTGAATAATCAAAAAACCCTTTCTTAGTAGATGCCTGCAACATAAAAGCCACATACTGCCAAAATTTCAAGTTCGTAGCCCTAGCAGTTTAGGCTCTGCGTTGATGAATTAGTCAGGGCAAGTGATTTTATATATATAGATATATCTCTAAGATATTGGGTATATGCGTGTGACTGTGTATACTTGTAGACGTGCGTTGGTTTGTATGCGTGTATTAATAGATTTAACACAACCTGAAGGTGAATATTTTAAACATGTAACACTGAGCTGCGGCCTCGTGATCTCCACGTCTCCTTTTATCGAATCCTCTTTGGGTGGGATCACTATTTTGTAGTGTTCCCTCAAATCGATTCTTACAAACAGCTTGTGCTGAACGTAATTAAATACCTCGATAGTACCATCCGCATAGCCAATGCAGATGTATGGTCTGCAGAAAAGAATTTACTATCAGTGCTTTATTAATTACATTCACAGCTTTCGTAACTACTTATGACATACCTATTGGTAGGTTACAGAGTTGTTTTATATAGCTTTCGAGAGCGAAACTTAAAAAAATTGTTAAATATATTAATGTATTCTAATAATGCGTCATGTATTTAACATTATTCAAAAAATCAATTCATCTAAACTATATACGCTTAATTTATTGTTCAGTATATTTAAAGTGTGTTCCTTATTTTGCAATAAGCCGCAATCTTTGAAAAACCTTTTCTTAGATAAAATTTTTCATTATACCAATCTGCTTTTAATTAATTATTCCTTTTATCAAAATAAATAAGAAATATATAAAATAGGACATCTTTAGACGCTATTTTCTCAAACTGACGTCCGTGTGGCTTGACTTAGTATTGCTTACCAGCATCTTTGCTACAAAATTGTTTAAATAGCCTCAGTCGAGAATTACTTACTTCTCAGGGTGCACCGTTAATGACATCGCATGCGATGTTTTATTGTCCAGAATGGTAACCAATTTTTCCGTAACGAAATCCACAAATCCAACTCCTTGATTATTCGTACCTGTTAAAAAGAATTTATAATGCACGAATAATAATAATAATAATTTAAAACACTTGACTAATTTACTAATGAAAGCAACTTTGAAACCTGTTTACAGTAATCTAGATAAGCTAACATAAGCTCCAAGTTTTAATATGTCTAGTCTAAACACATCACGACGCGCTTATGAAAAAGAAAAAAAAATATTATTTTAATTTTGTTTTCATTTAATTTTGTAAATTTATTTTACTTCAAGTTCGTTCGTATTATAAAGTGGGTATATTATAGTTTTAGTTTTGTAACTGATATAAAGAAATCTTAATCAGTTATCTAGGTAAGTAACCGTTACCTTAATTATGTTGTAAATTTCAATAAATATGTCATCGACAGACTGACTGTTCTTCCAGGTGCAGAAGCAATGATAAATAACCTATGTATATCTTATAAAAGCCTGTGAGCAAAACCTACAATTCTCGCCAAAAGCTAATTGCAACTAACTTACGTAAATCTTACGTACATTCTTATGTAAAACTCTCAAGTGTAATTCTCCTAAAGGATTTTTTTGCCACTTACGAAAATCTTACGTAACTTTTTAAGTACAATACACAAATGCAATTCTCGCCTAGTCTAACAAGTTTATTACACGAATAACTTTTTTTTTATTTCGTTTATCATTTGACTAATTTATTGACATGAAATTTTAATTAAATATAGACGACTGTTTAGATAAAGATGTTTCGTTATCACCAGTAAAGCTGGAATCGCACTATTACGATTTAACGAAAAAAAAAAATTAAATGTTAGTTATAACAATTATAATTAATAGGAAAACTGTATTTAGTTAAAACAACAATAACTTAAAAACTATACAGACAGTTTGGAGTAGTAACTGACTGAGACGCTAACGGTCGCGGGCTCGACCGCCGACGGCAAACGTCTGTATAGACCATTCGGATGTTTATCATGGTCTGGGTGTTTGTGTTATGTGTTTCCGGACCCCCTACACAGGATCATAAGATCCCAATGGGGGCTGTAGAGCAAGGGCGGATCCAGGCGGGGGGGTCATGGGAGTCATGACCCCCCTCTGGGCTCGGTACGACCGAGGTAGAGCACTAATTGCTAAGCATGATGATATTTAATGATTTTTATATATTTTTTGTCACAATATAGATTTTATGTAAGTACCTTTAATATTTAATTAATTTAATATAATTTGTACGATTGAAGAACGTTTCTGGTACTTCTCAACGTCCATAAAAACGTACCCATCGAAGTAGAAGAAGTGATAACTTTTTACCTGTATCGATTATTATCAAACTTAAATTATTACTTCTTGTGACTTGACCAAAACTAGGTGACCCCCCCTGGCGGCGTAGCTGGATCCGCCCTTGCTGTAGAGTGTGATGCGTTCGTTTGCGTTGCTAATGCTCGATATGAAGACAACTTTATCCCCCCTCCTCTTGGATCAACGCTTAAGATGCAGACAGAGTAATATTATGTAGAGTTACGTCTTTAGCTATAGTTATAAATGTAAAGGCAGTATTAAACAGAGCTAGGAACATGATAACAGTGTTTCGTTGTTGGTAAACACACGATGATTTGCCGGAACCAACATTTTATGTGTTCTTACATCGGCGGCATGTAGCAGAGATGCCGCTAGGAAACGGATCTTGTTCTAATGTCACAGAGTCACAGTGGAACGAATGTCACAGACTATACAGTGACTTGACTTGATCTAATCAACGATTATAGAACAAACAGGAAATCTCTCGTAAAGGTATTCTGTGCCTTACTATTCAACATAAAGTTACAAATTATTATACGAAGATAATTCTAACCTCAATTTAAAAGTTCACTTTAAAGATAACTCGAGGTCAAATGGCACTAATAAAGTAAATAAAAAATGTATGTTTGTGAACCAAATAACACAACCATTTTAGACTTCCTGTTTTATATTTATATTGATACAAAATGAAAACCATTTTCACACGATCACAAAGTATTGTTTATGGTTACTGATTCGCTCCTATGAGTCGTAGCGTAATGCAGGCGCGGATCCAGGAGGGAGAGGGGCAAAAGAAGCAATTGCCCTCCCACGTGGCTCATAACTGACAGACACGTTGGCGCAGTGGTCACTGCAACTGACTCAAGCGCTAATGGTCGTGGGTTCGATCCCCGCTCACGGCAAATGTCTGTATTGTCCATACGGATGTTTGTCGTGGTCTGGGTGTTTTGTGTTCCTGTTGTGAGTGTGTCCGGACCCCCGACACAAGGTCATGCGACCTTAATGGGGGCCGTTGAGTGTGATGCGTTTATTATTATTATTATTATAACTGAAACAAATCTCGCCGTAGTATCTACTAACCTCCCCCCCTCGCGATAAAATTTTGTAATTCTGAAATATTACCTATATTCATTATAAATTGCCCCTACTCATACCTGTATTCATTAAAAATTGCCCCTCCCTTGAACAAAATCCTGGTGTGATGTAATGTAGCCTATATAACCTTCCTCACTAAAAGGTCTATTCAACGCAAAAAAATTATTCAAATCGGATCAGTAGTTTCAGAGATTACTCCCAATATATAAACAAATTTTATCTTTTTATAGTATTAGTGCAGAGGTACAGACTACATTAGCAAAAAATGTAATTCTTTTCAACATACACAAAATGAAGTCTCGAATAACGAACGGTTTCCCGGCGGTAGTGGCGTCAGTGGGAATGCTCTTCTTTATCAGTTTTTGTTTCAGCCGACCGGTTTGAGGGTCCTCTTCAGTCACCACCTTCTCCCAACACGGGCATAGGGTATTACCTGATTTGGAATATTTACAATAGTATAAATAGTCGCCCCCGCGCTTATAGTTATTACTTCACTTCTATGAGTCGTAGCGTGACGTAATATAGCTTATAATCATGGTAAATAAATGGATTATCTAAAACAAAAAGAAATTTTCTGATCGTATCAGTAGTTTTCGTGATTGTTTCCTATATATAAATATATTTATATTTTACCTCTTTATAACATTAGTATAGATTAACATAGATAATATTCATATTTAATATAACGGGTTCGACGAAGTTACATTCGTCTTGGTGACGAGCTGACCCTACGTCGTCTACGTCGACGAAACGTCGGGCAATAAAAAGGTATTACTACCATTAGTTACCGCGATAAGATCCGTTATATTAAATATGATTAGTATAAATCGCAAAAGTTTAATAATAATAATAATAACGCATCACACTCAACGGCCCCCATTAAGATCTCATGACCTTGTGTCGGGGGTCCGGAAACACTCACAACACTAACACAAACACCCAGACCACGAAAAACATCCGTATGGCCAATACACACGTTTGCCGTGAGCGGGGATCGAACCCGCGACCGTTAGCGCTTTAGTTAGTTGCAGTGACCAGTGCGCCAACGCGTCTGTCAATGTATTTAAAATATATAAGCATAGATAATAGTTCGATTTTCAGTAATATATAAATACCATATATGAAACCTGTATATCTGACCTTTAGCAAATTAAAATACTAAAATTTATGGATGTCAACTATCTATATATTAGGCGTGGATTATAATTGTAAGTTTTACTTCCGTAATCAATATAAAACAACTTATTATCCTGGTAACAGTTACCTAGGTAATCTAACGTAAGCTGTAAGTTTCAATGAATAAGTAACTGACAGTAGCTTCTTTTAGGTGTAAAAGCGATTATAAACAATTTATGTAAACCTAATGTAAGTCTGTGAGCATAACTTACGAGTGTAAATTTTGCCTAACGAATAATGTGAAATTAACGAAAAAACTAACATTTAGGGTCGAAGATTTGGAAACTCCTCGGTGATATATTAAAACTGATTCCTTTGACGCAGTCCACCGAGAAACCGTGCACCCAATACAGTAACTTCATCTGACAGTCGTAGAAGCGAATCTCTCCGACACTGTTACCAGTAACGATAACTCTAGAAATAATAAAATAAATTTAAATCTTAAACAGAAACTGCATCATAGCGGATATTAGACGTTTCGTTACACGCAATGTTTTGTTAAAAAAAATTGTTTGTATGTAGAGGGTAAACTCTGATAATACCGATCCGATTAAAAAAAAATCTTTTCGCGTCAAATAACTCGTTTATTGAGAAAGGTTATATTAGGCCCTTGTGATACATCACGCTACGACTTAAAGGAACGAAGCAATAACCATAAAAGGGAATGAAACGACCTGTAACTTGACGAATCGAAAGTGCCTATTTGAAAAAGCCTATAATATAAAAAAGCCTATTTGAATAAAGTATATTTTGAATTTGTATTTGAAATCGCGAGGGGCAGCTAGTATGGTACAGTGTGGATTAGCACAATATAATAATACAGTCAATAAAATGCATTATTAAACAAAATACCATTATCGGCATGTTGTAAACAAGCTAAAATTAGATTAAAATATAGTAATTAAATACATTATGTTTTTCGTAATCTAAACTAATATAAAAAGCTGAAGAGTTTGTTTGATTGTTTGCTTAAACGCGCTAATCTTAGGAACTACTGGTCCGATTTGAAAAATCCCATTTATCGAGGAAGGGTATAGACTATATATTATCATGCTAAGACCAAAAGGAGCGGAGCACCAATGAAGAATATTTCAAAATCGGGGGATATTTTCTAATTGAGAGAGCTTACGTTGCGTGCGCTGCGTAAACGGTTAAAGTTTCGCAAAAATCATGTATGACAGAATTGCTCCCTTTTAAAAGTTCTAAAAAAGAGTCTGCGACAGCATATGTCTATCTTTTAAGGTAAGCTCACTATAACCTTTTTTATGCTAACCAAATTTGTTCTAAAATAATGCATTATTAGCCCAAAGTAACTATTCCACGCGGACGAAGTCGCGAGCGGAAGTTAGTTGTTTTATATTTGAAATCGCATATAGAACTGATTATTATATACACAGTTCTCTCACAGTTTTATATACACAGATAAAATTAATGTTCAATATACAGAACATTACAGGAGATTATATATCGTTTTTATATTTCATAAATTTCTCACCCGTCAATGCTTTTCATCACATGAATTTTCCTCTGCTCCACTTTTAACACTTTAATGAACTTCAAGTGTTCGTAATTGGTACTGTCGGTATTTTCCTTGTATTCTATAGTGTATCCGTACACCAGGACAGATCCTCTGCTAGTGGCCGCTAGAATCTGGGACGTTTCTTTGACGAAGGTGAAACAAGTGAGACGCCCATTCTCGGGGTTAATTTTGTGTTCCACTGCCCTTATTTTCAGTTCGTAGTCATCCGTTTCTTTTAAAAGTCCTCTTTCAATAACGAATACTTTCTTTAAACAAAATTAACCGACATTCAAAAAAGGAGGAAGTTTTTAATTCGTTTGGGACTTTCTTTTATTATTTCACCGATTACTCGAAAACGGCTCGACCATTTTGATCATTTCTTAACCAAATCGGTGAAGCCGGGAAACATACATACAAAAGTTCCCGGCGCACTAAGAACTTGTCCTTTATTTGAAGTCGATTAAAAAGTATTTTATGTACAGATCAGACAGATAGAATTATCATCCAATATTCCTAATATGGAATGTAATACTTACAGCAGACACGCCAATCCAAATGTTATGTTTCGTCATCAATACGAATTGTTCTGATTGATGCGGATTGAAGCCCATCTCAACGACACCTCCGCGAGGAATGTCCACTTCCAACGAAGCTGATGTAAGAGAGATAGAATTGAAAAGAATTGTATAAAGTGAAACAAAAATCCCAATTTTTTTTTTCAGATTATATAACACATCGCAAGAAGAGAAAAAGTCGTTTTCATAGATCAGGTCCGTAAAAAAGAAAAGTGGCAAATAGATCTAAGATGTCAATTTTTAAAATGAGACTCGATAAATTATTCTACACAAGGTTTCTCCAGTAATAAAACCTGTATTGATATATCTTATTTATTTCGACACGAAGGAAACAAGATACAAGAGTAGGTTCAAGTAATAAATACTTTGATTAATATGTATCGTCTAGTTTTCTTCACTTGTCTTATTTAGCAGATGAATATGGCGTACGACTAACCACACAAGAGCTAAGAGATGATAAAATATCGATCGAATGATTGAACTGAATCATATTTTATACTAGAAAATGTTCGAAAATTTGTGATTTTCATTTCGGGTGCTACCAAGTCAAGTAAAGCAGTATAGACTATGGCTACATATTTCAAGTTACCGTGTGGAACATCGAATCCAAAAGACCAAATCCACCAGCGTACCGTCGCCTTTTCGTGGTAACCAAGAGTCAATAGATATTTGGCATCAGCGCTCATCACGACTTTAGCCAACTTGACGTTTCTGTGAGGATTGAAGATCGTCTTCTGAGGGAAGTAGTCGCTGCTATCCCAAATGATGATCACGTTTTCCGGCCCCGAATCAGCGGTGACCAGCCACTTGCCAGCACTGTCTGATGACAAGCACGTGACCATGTTTTTCTGTCAATAATAAGGATGTATGTAAGCCATTAACCAAAGAATTGAATTGAAGGATGTACGTAGAAACGTATGTGCAGGGCAGTCTTTAACCTATTGGACGCCGTGGGCACATTAGGATTAGGGTATGCCATGATTTTGACAGAGGACTAATTTGGAGGAAATTAAAAAGAATAAATAGACGAAATTCTAGATTTATTCAACTGCTACTTTTATTTCTATACTGTCACTTTAAATGAATAATTAATTTATTGCATATAATATCATGTTCACAAGAAATCTATATTGATTGGAGAAGGGTGAGGGCCTGCTAATTTTAAGAGAGGCAAAATCATCAATTACATCATAATCTTTTAGTAACTAGTCGAAGCCCTGGGCACTTTCCCAGAGTGCCCAGTTGGACGTGCGTACGCATGTGTATTATTTATCATTTCCTTTTCATAAGTACGAAATATTAGATATACAAATTTTAATCATTACATCAATAATCGATCGACTAATAGCTTAATTGGTAGAGCAATTGGTCTGCAATGGCAGAGATACGAAGTCAATCCCTGATGTGCGCTCAATTTTGATATAATATTCAAAAAGTTAAACATATGTATTTATGTGGGCTATAGTAGAACAGTTTCTACAACTAGAATCATTACATTGGCTAATTATAGTATCGCTAGGTAGTCATAATAGTTAATAGCGTGGCTGCGGATATGAATAAAAACAACATTTTTAGTTCTCACACGATTGTGTTGTCTAGTCATTTTATAAAATAAAATTCATATCAACTATCAATAACATACAAACACTTTTTTCAATTATGCTCTTATAGAGTGTCACTCATTAAAACGTTGTTTATTTTTAATGAAAAATATTTGTTAGCAAAAACCACAGTACAAGAGATATGCTGTAAGTTTTAATGCAATTATCCCTTATTCAGCAACCGGGATCGGGATAATGACGGACGTTAAAATTTAATTGCATAAAATCCTCATACCGCTATTGCAACCAGCTTGCCGGTCATTGACTGTGTTGTGATGACATTTTATATTTAAAACTAAATGGAAAGAATATATATTTTGTTTGGTGTATATTTTGTGAAATATTATTAAAGTTTTAATTGTAAAAACTTATAAATCAGTTGTATTTTTAATATACAAAAAAATATATAAGTTAATACGTTTACTTGATTTAGTAACAATTGTGGGTACTTTCAATTTAATGAGACTTTTAAAAAAAAAAGATGAACCGACTTCAAAAGGAAACTACGTAATATCGTTCACTTGAATGAAATACAAGACATTTTTATTTTTTATTTTAAAACCAAATTATTAAACCGATTTTGACGAAAATTCTAAGCGATCAATAGATATTTCAAACAAAAAAAAAATTAACAAAATCGATCAAGCCGTTTTCGAGTAATCGGTGAATAGATATATATTAAAAAGTCCCGGACGAATTGAGAAACCCCTCCTTTTTTAGATGTCGGTAAAAACAAAATACTTATTTATAATGTTAAATGGTTATTTTTCGGTAGTAAGAACTAATTTTATATTTGGGGTGGTCTGTGGAGAACAGCGAATCTCCATTATATCGCATTTTATTGCTCACCTAATCCGCTGCAAATTCCTTAATTAATCACGACTACTAATGGTTGGTTAATTAATGAATGCCAAAGCCCATTAAATAAACCTCGAGAAATCACCAAACAGTGCATAAACCGATACTGAATACAAATATTTATAATGACTAAAAAGTAAATATGTTTTGTCAACCTTAGCTAAGAACAGTAGAAATTTAAATCTATCGTCTACTATACAGTCATTAGGTAGAAAATATAGTCATTTTATATATTCCCATCTTATCTAGATTAACGGGACTGTAATATAATATACGATACAAAAAAATTATCATATACCAACCTTTGCCTACAGTACTTCATTACTAGCTAAAGCTCTCGCGGTTTAACTCGCATATATAGTTACTGCTTAGCTCCCTTGAATTGTAACGTGATTTAATTTAATAATAATAATAATATGGCCTAGAACCTTCCTCAATAAACGAGCTAATCAACGCAAAAAAAAAAATTATAACAAATAGATAAACCCATTATATTTCAAACTAACATGTCCCTGAAGAATCATCATATTATTGGTTGTCCAATTGTACAGCACGGCACAGTTTCCAGCCGCGTAGAACACAACGGTAGAGCCCTGGTCGTTCAAGTTGATGACACCTACTTTTGGGTTGTACCCGCGAATCCAGCGCATATTCTATAAGGATAATATATAAATTTTGTACTTACCAATGTATAAACAATAATTACTTAGAAATAAGACATTTCTCTGTAATATATAAATCATTTGTACGAACAAAAGGCGATGGTTTATAATTGTGTTCCCCGAATTCGGCGTGTTTTCTGATCTGCGACAATGAGAGACTGTACAGGCGACGGAGGTCAGGCTCACTGGTCATAGTTGCGTTAATATTTGGTACGGAATGATATTTTTCGATAGACGTCGATTTTTCCATTTTTTATTTTTTCATTAATGTGTTTCAAGCAATTAATTTGTTCGTCGGTTTTTAAAGTACATAAACGTCATTGACTCGATGACCTAAGATATATTTTTTATTTAATTATTTAGTGATATATTTACAGCCAGCTTTAGGTACATTAAAATCTTTTTACTCTTTTAACATTTTGTACCCAATGATATGCGACATAATTTTTAATATTTAAAAACATGAGTGGAAGGTGTCGCATTTTTTTGCTGTTTATGCGTGGGTAAAAGTATTATGTGTGTACAAACCATTTTAAACCTTAAAACAACAGCATTTGAGGCTATTTAATCGTAGTGATTATATAAAAGTATATAATACGTTTAAAAACTTTAAAAAAAACTTTGGGCTCAATATTTTCAAAATTAGAATTCTGCATTATATCACCTTCACCCACCCACATATTCATTTTATTTATGGATACCGAGTGGATTGAACAAAAGTCAAACGTTCACAATTTTAAAAAGTATACTTTATTTTTTTTACTATACAGACGTTTAGATGTACCCCGACCCTCTATGCAAAGTTGCAAATGGTAGTCACGATTTAAAAATAACATAATACGCACTCTCTACTTAAACAAAAAATAAAAATCCCTACGCTCTGTATCTATAATATATCAATAAAAAAAGACGATACTTAGGTCTAAATATTCGCAAACACATCTCACTGCACATTAGTCACATAAAACAAAACCAAACCAATGCCCTGCATACGCCCTGTGCATCATTAAAATAGCGCATCGAGTAGGAAATAAATGAGTAAGACAAAGGGCGTTAACCAGCGGCCGTATTTATACATGGTTCATTATCTGCAGATGCCTGTCAAAGGTCGGTCCAGTGCAGACGTATACGGTCAGTCGCTTTGTCCACACGACTTTGATAATGGAACCGCGGAAGTATGTGCTCCTCGTCTCCATAGTTGTTGGCTGCAGTGTCGCGACAGCCAAGACCATATTTGTGGAAGAAGATATGCCAAGCACTGAGGAGGTCGGTGGTCAAGATAAAAAAATATCTTTAAGTTTTTTTTTTTCATTTGTTTTCATTCCGCTTGCTCTTGTGACCTAATTTTTTGTTTACATTACGATCACGATCGCTGGTAAAATAATGTACTTATGTTAAATGGAAACTGGCATGTTTTATTTGTGTTTAAGTGTTGCTCTATTTTAATTTGTGTATTGTTGTTTTTTTTAATGACAAATAAGAATGTATGGACTTTTAGTAAAAGGAGCATCAAATTTCGAAGAAAGTGGTATAAGACGTTTTTATAAAAAAAAAACAATTTATATTATTTATTTATTTATTTTATTTATATCATTGTGTGCAAAATATTAATTAAATACGAATTAATTAAATGAAAATTAAAGACATCTTTAAAGATACATCTAAAAATAAAAGTTTTTTTTTTAAATCGATGCTGCAGGAACTATCTGTAATCCTAAAATTCAATGTTATTAATCGTTAAAAATAATAATAAATAAAATCCTAGATAAGTTTCATGAAAAAATATGGCTACCTGCCGGAGAAGCAAGGCGATATGGACTTCGTGTACACTTCGCACTCGATCGCTGAAGCACTGAAGAAGATGCAGACATTTGCTGGTCTTCCTCCAACGGGGCACCTGGATACAGAAACTAGAAAAGTAAGCCTAATTTATTCTACTATTTTTGCTATAAGTAATCAAACTGCTTATATAAACGATAATTTATATTTAACCTTCAAAAATGGTTTCCTAACACTCATGTGTATAATAATGTAAATTTTCATGCGAATATAAGGAATTCTCGCGCAATTTGTCGTTTCTATACTCGAAATGATTTTAAAAGTCTTTGTGTTTTTCTAATTTTAGTTATTTAAGAGACGACGTTGCGGCGTTAAGGATATAGAAACTAAGTCAGCGGCACATCGGAGGCGGCGGTATATCCTACAGCAGGGATGGGGCAAGAAGGCAATAACGTACAGGTATTACGCTCCTGATGTTAAGTGGTATAGTGATTTCGACCATTGACATCTGCAATCGCGACTGATTGACTGATGCGTGGATGCGTTGCCGGCGTAAATTGCAAAAAATATTTGGAATTTCAACAGAATTTAAAGTAAAAAAAAGCGTCTATAAAATTAATTATAGCAACTTTTATAAAACTGCTAAAAATAATTGCTATTTTTTTCTTTTTAAAAATAGTTAATGAATTATTAATTAAACAATTTCTCTTGTATGTCATTGCAACGAAATTCCGTAGCAAATTATAATACCACTTATACACATCGGCGCTATTCGGGGTTTGAAATCCATCATCGGTTAAGATCGTCGTGTTTCTTTCTTTTCTAACTTTCTAAGACCAACCACTAATATTAAATATTAGTATAGATTAATAAATATTAGTGTAGATAAATCAATAGATTATTTCAGCCCTAAAGAATACTGAATTATTCTTTGCGCATCCAATTATAATATAGTCGTTGTCAGTTGATTAGATTGTTATTTGATTAGATATTTACAATTTACCCACCTTAATTTTATTCGCATGCGCAAGTGATCCCGCGACCTCTCCATTTCCGTGCTGAGGATGGCCATTGCAGTGGTTTTAGTGGGTATAAATCTCCATACGACCGGATCTCCCCATCAAGAATCGGGTATCTTCTCGACGATTTCCTCTGACAAAAAAATTGAGATACTGTGCCATTACAATTCAGATCCGATTCTTCGCGCTGTCTTTAATGTATAAACACACTAAATGGTGATTCTGACAAATCGACTGTCCTGGTGATTTCATGTTATTGTGGCAATTTAGTGTTCTGCGCAGCGTAATGTGCGTAGTTCATACCATCACACTTACGTGAACCGAGGTCCACTGTTTGTGTTCTGTTTCTGTTTTGATGTTGGTAAACAGACGATCATTTGTTTAGTGTGTTCATCTTTCTCCAGAGTCCTGAACGGCTCGAGCACTCTGGAGAGGGCTCGGGTGGAGGCGCTGATGGCCGCGGGGCTGGCGGTGTGGGCGCCGCACGGGAACCTGCGGTTCGCACAGCTGGACCGTGGCAAAGCCGATATACAGGTCTCGTTCGCGAGCAAGGACCATGGCGACGGGTGAGTGCACTTTACAGACTATATCACATCTATTAAAAGCAAAACCTTTTACATGCTATTTTCTGGCTTCGAAAAAATCTTATAGAAAAAAAAAATATACCGAACATAAAACTTTTTCCGTTTATAAAGTTGGTCAAAAATCTAACTTCCTGACACACAATCCAGATTGTGTAAAACCAGTAATTTATTTAATTCTATAAAATAACACAGCAGAACTCCGCATTTAATTGGATTGGGTTCTTTAGCTTACTTTATATTATTGATATATTTATAAGGGCGATGACTAGTAATTTATCCTAGAATATAGGAAGGAAGGAACTGATCAATGACTTTTCCATAGACAAAATACGGTCTATATTTACTTTTATGATATATTCCTAACAGTATATGTGTAATTATATACATATATACAACTAGCAAGTTGTAATCACAAATAATTTTAAAGCCAACTCGTTGACGCTTGTATCATATACCATAGCCTATCAAACAAAAAAAATCTAAAACTTTCTAAATTGAAATCCGAATACAGAACAGGTGCAACTATATCCGTCCCTCTCTAACCAGGTTTCCTTTTGACGGGCCAGGTCGCGTGGTGGCGCACGCGTTCCCGCCGCCGCACGGCGCCATGCACTTCGACGACGACGAGCTGTGGGGCGACGGGCCGGAGGACGACGAGGACATCACGGACTTCTTCGCGGTCGCGGTGCACGAGATCGGGCACGCGCTGGGCTTGTCGCACTCGAACGTGAAGGCGTCGGTCATGTACCCGTACTACCAGGTGCCGGTGGAGAAGCTGCATGAGGACGACATACTGGGGATGCAAGAGTTGTACTGTGAGTCTGTTGTACGTCTACGATATCCGCGGATCTGGATACGGATATTTGGTATTAGGATCCGCGGGTACGGATACAGATCTTACCTTTGTTACTTGAAACGATAGTTAGCGCCACTTGACTTCAGTTACATTTGTTCTTTGGTTTTATTATTTAATAACCCACTGGGCATAGGTATGAAAATTAATAAGGTTAAAGATCCGCCCAAATCCTTTATTTGTGCCATTGTTAATTAACGTATTCCATAAAATCATCGCAGTAAAGGAAGACGTACACACATCACCATCAGCGGAAAGCACAGAGCGTTCGGTGGCGTCGCGCTCGTCACTAGCGCCACGACCCACGCTCGCCGACAACAACAACAACGACAATGAAAACAACAACAGCAACGATGACAACAACAACACAAGCAACGACGACAACAACAGCAACCAAGACAACAATGACGATTACGACGATGACGATAATGTCGTGCCCGACCTGTGTTACACCAACTACGACACCGTGCAGGTCATACAGGACAAGATCTTCGTCTTCGAGGAGGAGGTGAGACTTTGATCAACAACAAATAATTAATTTAAATAAATCAAAAAACCCGACTGCTTAACAAGACCATAGAGAATCGTTAAAAACCTAACTTTAAATTGTTATTGGTTCTAAACGATAATTCTGATTGAAAAATTTTATGAGAAACCTTAAAATAATTTTTAAATACCCATTTAACGATATCCACTTAACACTGTTCGTCAATTATCATTTTTTTCACATTTCGGCGTCTAAAATCGGCCATTTTGTCTTTTTCAAATTATTATGACATTCACGAATTAAGCGATGTGTCATTTATTAATATCGGCTCACGCGTTAGGTCCAAATACAAACCCACATACATATATACATACATACATAGATATATACATACATATTGATAAACACATTCACAAGAGAGGGTTCCCTTGCGTTGCGCAATCTAAAATTCAAAATAAAAAAAAACTGCCGACAATCTATTCATTGAGTCCATTTCAACGAGCCCCAACACGATACTTCTGCTGTAAGTTGGTGAGGATTTGTGGATCCCGCTGATTTCAGATGAAACTGCCGCATCAGGTCAGGTCACGCAACTATGTTATTTTAGTATTCTTGAAGTCACATTATCGTAAATTTTGAATAAGTGAAATCAGACCGAATTTGGTCTATTTAATTAGTTTATAAAGATATCAAGATATAGTATCATGCCTTATTAATTGTTTTGTTATAGAGTGTATAAACCAAAGTACTCTAAAAAATTAAATCATACATTCCCACTTAAACATTTACCAGAATCAAACAATATCGCGATTTAACTGACACTCATAGTACTCATAACTGACATAGCACGATCTAATCGACACTCAGCGCCATCTATTGACAGAGAATGTAAACAACTAAATAAAAATAACTATGAATATCAATTATTTATAGAACTAGGCAATAACGTGATTTATTAGGCTCCTAACGCCATTTATCGGGGAGAGTAACATATCTAGTTACACCTACGTTTATATCCGGAGATCTTCAGCTACTAATATATCCATTTAAATAGCAAACTCCGTACAAATCAGATTAGTATTTTTTTAAAAACCGCGGACATATAAACTTAAATTGAGACGGGTCGAATAGTCATTTATGCTGTCGATTAAAAGGTACCTAGCTTAAATTTACGTATAGACTATTTTTTTTTTACTTGACTTTGGTTAGTAACAATACCTCGAACGATAATTACGAATTTTCGAACCATTTGTTTTCATTAAAATTTTTACTTATAAAAAATGATTCAGTTCAATCATTTAATCCATAATTTCTTATCTAACTCTCATGTGTGGCTAGAAATACGACATATTTGTCTGCTATATACGACAAGTACAGAAAAATAGACTACAAGAAATCTTTTGTTAATATTTTCAGTGGGTGTGGGTACTAACCGAAAGAAAACAGATAGTCGAAGGTTATCCAAAGAGGTTCCACGAACTGTTCATAGGCCTGCCCAAACACATCAACGTGATCAAGACGATCTACGAGAAACAGAACGGCCACATCGTTATATTCTCGGGTATGTGCGAATTTTTTATATAAAAATAGCTGGTAAACGAGCATACAACGCTTGATGTTAAGTGATCATCTGCACATAGATATCTGCAGCACCAAAGGAGGTATAAATAGGAAGTTAAGAAAGATATGCAGGAGAGGCTTTCGAATTTTTTGTAAGAGTGTGGTACAGCCTCAATCGATTCTGCCGTATACCGACTGTATATAGTAGACTATAGCATCTTACTAAACATTTCAAATAATATTTTCTTTCCTCTTAAATAATAACTTTTTGGAAAAACAATAATAATTGCTCATTGTCTATGTGTCCAATTATTATATAATCGGTATTAAGATTAGAAATACATCAGTAACTTTGCCAGCCGTAGACATCTTTATGACTAAAATACTGAATTTATTTCTAAGTGTAAAAGTTATTTCGGAATATACATATAGAAGAACACAAACTTTACAACTGAAAAAAAAACTAGTGATATCATCAATGCCCATATGAATCACAACATCTAATATTAAATATAACTTCTGCATTTTCTTCTTGGACAAACTGGTAGTCCGGGATCCCTGGCCTATTCTTTCACTTGATTAGTAACAAGCTAATTTTCCGTGAGTAGCTTCGTTTCAATGAGACGCCCAACGTTTTCCTGTGCGAAAATTCTCGATTGTGGTAGGTAACAGAGGGAGCAAGGATAAAAGATGTTGACTTGATGATTCTCACAAATTTATTAGTAACTTGATTTTTTTTGTAAAATCTTATGATAATTATCTAAATTATTCGAAAAAAATTTTGTCCTACAAAATGTATGGTTTCATCAAAATGTCCCTCTCCTTCCAAAATGTATCGATAACAAGGTCATCAAAAATGATTGCTAACCAGCTGATTTTCTTTTTTTTACTTAGTTAATATTTATATAATCTAACAGTTATATTGTCCTACAAATTGCATGGTACGTTATCCCGTTCCTACACTCAGAAATGGTTAATACCACAAGACCATCTTTTTTATGAATTATTTATAAAAAAAATTTTTATGAATCATCAAAACAGAAACAGAGAAAAAAATGTTTAAATTATTGAAGCTACCACCGGTTCGTAACATAGATTCTACCGAGAAGAACCGGCAAAAAACTCGATAAACCCCAACAATTTAAATGCCATAAAAAATTACAGGCAGAAGCTTCTGGGAGTTCAGCGCTCGCTTCCGCCTCGTGAGACGCGGCAGACTCAGCGAATACAAGATCCCGCCTCAGATCTCCGAACTGACCACCGTCTTCCTCTCCAACTACAACAACAAGACCTATCTCATAGAGTACGAGAGGTTCTGGAGGTTCGACGAAGCGACGGGGAAGATGGACAGAGGATATCCCAAGGAAATGTCCGCGTGGAGACAGGTTCCCTATCCCGTGGACGCCGCAGTTATATGGAAAGGAGGTAGGGCTTTTGTGGCAGAAAACTGTTGGATATATGTTGAATCAATCGTTTTGACTAATTCATTCTAAAAATATGTTATTTATTATAAAAATTGTTTTGTTTTCAATGGGGTTCAAGTCTCTAGTTAGCTTGATATTATTGATATATTTATGAGAGAGTGCAAGTAATTCTAGGTAGAGGGAGGATGCACTGACAATATACAGTTACTAACTGTTTTTCATAGACAAAATACGGTCTTCATTTACTTTGGATTGAATTTATATGAATACACTTCAATATAGGAAACATAAAATTAAGACACTTTGTCCGTGCTTATTTAGTTTAGACGACTTGAAAAATTTTGAACAATGTTGGTTATTTTATTTCATTTATTAGAATCGTTTTTACGTTATTAAATTTGTAACAAAATTCCTTCCGGGTTTATCCGTTAACTGGTATTTATAGTCATCGTTCGAAATTCAAAACACATTTTAGGACAATTTTTATTCATTTACAAAAAATAGAGGGTAGATGAAAAAACATTTAAGAATAACAGTCATAATATCGGACTCGTGATGCGCTTCGCGGCTCGCTAAACCGGTTTTTCACTGTAATTTATAAAGCCGTGTATTTGCAGATCCGTTTTAATATGTTAATAAATATTTTAGAAAATATACTTCAAAGATTGTCATAACACCACAGTATTGCTTAGCAGTGCCCCTTCCTTGCTCGCAGACACGTACTTCTTCCGCGGGCCGCGCTTCTGGCGCTTCGACAACGCGGCGGTGCGCGCGCACCCCTACTACCCGCTGCCCACCGCGCAGATCTGGTTCCCGTGCCGCGCCTCGCCCGACATGGCGCGCTACGTCACCAACGACGAGCCGTGAGCGGCTTGCGCTACTCATTAATTACTCACAAATACTTGCTCTTTGTTTTATTCGTCCTCACCTATGTAAACTATACAGAGTATCGACAGAGCACGTATTGGACATTTTACCTGTGTTACCAGATATTTAAAAGAATAAAAATAAATAAATTACATGTTTCATAATACATGCTTATACTGTACGAGCCTACAAGATACAATGTTTCAATTAAAAAAAGATTTTTTTTTAATAAAAAAAAATACTTTAAGAACTTGTCTATATAATATGTCAAAACATATTGAAGTATTTTTATGATTTTAAGAAAATTTTGGTACTTTATTTTCATCTTTTTAACGTAACGATCGATTTTAGGTGGATGGACCTGAAAATCGAAATTAGACACTTCCAGATGCCCTCTACCTCCTCTTATAATTCCCATTAATAAAGAACATGTAACATTTCAGTGGACTAATCAAGATTGAGTATTGAACGCAAAACGCGCGATGGATCGTAAGAAAACAAGCTAAACATGGAAAACTAAGTCAAGTATTTTAGCAATAGATTCTCTCCAGTTTCCATAAATATAAATAGAAAGAACACAAACTCTTTGAAACAAACTTTATAAATATTCTTATAATTTTAAGTACAGAATAGTCACATGAGGGAAAGATGATGTAAATAATTAAAAGAACGCAGTTAAAAATATATCACTTTATTAGAATTGAAATAATAATTACAAAATTAAAAAGTGATCAACACCGATTAATCCGTGCACCGCTTCTGCGGAGGGTGCATTCAACATCGACTATAATACTGGGCTATGACATCATATAATTTTGTTCATAATTATTTTACATCTTTTATAAATTCTAATCTTATGTTTTTTGTACTATAAAAAATTTAAAACAAGGCAAGAAATTTTTAAACAGCATTTAATAGATATCAATAACATTTTTAATCTGTAACACCTACAGATTAAATAGCCAAGAATCACTCGTAGTGACATTTCAACATAATATACTAAATTAATAACCTATTACGTCCTAAATTGGATGTGGTATTCTATTCTTTAAGCGACAATTACACTTATGAGTTTTGCTTTCAGACTTCATACAGATTTACATAAGTTGTTCTTCATTCCTTTACGCCTTTTTTTTCACTAACTTAACTTTCACTAGCTTTCTAAAGGTTACTAGGTTACAAAGTTGTTCTGTATCAATTACGAGAGTTAATGTTATAAGTGTAATTCTCGCCTAATATTACTTGAATAAATGCCGCTAAAAACTTATCGTGACGTAACTATAACAAATTGTTTACAGCTGTTTAAACAACATTACATATTCAAATCGATTTGAATGCAATATAATATTTCGAGTTCAACTTCGTTAAAAATAAATCGGAATTAAGCAACTAGGCGGGTTCGATGCGCACATATTGTTTATAAACTAGCAATCAACGTTGCGGACGATTAAATTTAATAACTGTAGATATGTTACAAGCTCGTGGTTTTTGTGTACTCGATATATCGACCGTTTTGGACTACGTTGCCTAGCAACCAGTTGGCGACTGAGTATGACAGCTGAAAGTATCTTTGAGCAAACAATGAGCTTGTCAAAGTTGCAAATGGGTATAAATTATTGTAATATATCTATAGTTATCACTGATTTCAGATGATTTTTAAACATGACAGATATAACACGTTGTGATCTTCGCATCATATGACCATAGGGTAGTAAGGTGAGCTAGTCGCTAGCTGTTACAACTTAGCTGCAGCACGAGGCGGGGTTGGGGTCCTTTCCGGAGCGCTTGGTGATGTTGAGACGGGTGAACTCCTCAGCAACAGTGGGGTGGATCCCAACTGTGTTCATGAGCTGTTCCATTGTGATCCCGCACCTGGAATAGATAGTAAACATTTTGAAAAACAATTTTCAAATCGCAAGAAATTAATTACTTTACTAGTTCAATAAATTTAACATTTAATATAAATTTTTTTTTTTTTATGTTCGTAGGAATGAAGAATATACATGAGTCCGCAATTAATCGTGTAATTATCTACATACTGTGATTAGAATTAACCTTTTCATACATTATAGCAACATACAAAGTCATTCAAGTGTAATTATGCATGAATGCGTACATTAAACTCGTCATACTCGACTTTTATAATAGAAAAGAATAAAAGGAATTATACGCTCACGCTGTCTTTTTAGCAATTTTCTCGGTTATACCAGGGCCAGCTTATTATTCTAGTCCTAATATTGAGAAAATACTGAATTTTACACACAGCGATTGCCATCTGACTGTCATCTGAATTATATGTTCACATTACAATAGCGAGCGTTACTATACAAGCTTATACGAGAAAATATTGATTTAATATGAACACTTAATGTTCAAAGGAAAGATTTATCTTTAGACTTATATTACTAAAGGTTTTAGTCGATGAAGACATCACGAGGAATACTTTTGCAATTGAAATGCAGTTATTGGCTCGTCAGAGAGCCCCAACGGTCACATACGGAGCACTCACTTGACGGCGGCGGCGAAGCCCTGGATGACCTCGCCGGCGACCGGCCCCACGAAGTGCAGGCCGAGGACGCGCTGCGGCGCGTCGCGCAGCGCCACGGCCTTGAGGTAGCAGTTGCGGATGTTCCGTTGCGGGATGAAGAATTCCGTCGGCTTGTAGAACGCGTGGTAGACTTCCAGATTATCAGCACCGTATCTGGAATCAATGTTTTTGGTAAATTAGTTGCAATTAGTGATTCGAAAAATGGTTCAGCTGCTAATACTCCTCTAAATTGTTAAAGCGATACACTTAATTTTACTATTTATTTTATGCCATTTAAATAATCTTCAAGATATAAGACATATATGTTACTTAAGATGATTACACAGAGAAAAATTAGCAAAATTGGAATCCAGTATTCCAACACTAACAACTGTTCAATAACTGTTATGCAATAATAATACATTATCTATATCTCGGAATAAGGTAAAAATATATTAGAATAAAGTATATTTAAATTAGAATTAAATGCTAATAAGCAATACACATAGTATTGCTAGAGTAAGACACAAGTAAGACACAAGGATTTTGTTTTGGAAAATGGCGTCTAAAGATGTCGAATCTAGTCTTAACAATTTTGTTTGAAGACATATATATCCAGCTTTTCTTTTTTTTAGGTATAATAAATTTAAAACAGATTGATATGACTGATATTGATGATAAGTTTTTAAAATAAATTAGATTATTACAAATTACAAAATATTGAGTTCACTTCAATATATTTTCGCACTTATTTAGTTTAACGGATTTGAATAATACATGACTCATTACATTTACATGACTCATTATCTGTATACATTAATATCTCTGGCTTGACTTTTTGTGGGTTGATGCAATATTGCTTATCAGCATCCAATTGTAATCAGATAAATCGTCGAACATCAACGTTATCTATTATCTAGAATCATTGAGACAGAATAAACTGATAAGAACATTTATAATATAGAATCGATAGCCTTGCTATAAAATAAAAGTAAAAAAAAATTAACATAAATAATTTTGGAAAATCAAAATTTATTTTAAACGCTAAACACTCAACAGCTTCCGTTAGGATCTTATGATCTGGAATGCACGAAACAGACACCCACACCACGACAAACATCCATATGGCCAATACAGATGTTTGTTGAGAGCGGGGATCAAATTCAAAAGCTTTGGTACTTCAGTCAGTTACAGTGACCTGCGACTATCAGTCGTCAAATTTTAGAAAAAGATGCTATGCGCATCCCCATCTAAGATTTTAAGGCTTTAAGTGTTGGAGTACGCCGGAACTGTCCTTTGCTGATGGTGATCAAGAGTGAGGAGGCAGAAATGCATTTTACATAAAAAAAGTATAGTCTAGCTGAACCACTGACTTTAGGTCATATATAGAGGGATTCCACGGGGTATGTCAATCTTACAAAAGATTGGCGTGAAATAGCTAATACGATAAGTGAGAGAGCTGAAAGCCTAACTCGCTTCTCCAATCCTTTTCCCTTCTAGTAGTTTCTCTGGTGCTGCAAGTGTTGTTGATTCACTTAGCCATCCTGCCTGCTCGTTTGCTATTCTTTATAATAACAAGCCCCCTCGCGTCACCTGTGCGTGGCCGCCTCCTCGCTGAGGCCGACGCAGCCGTACTCCAGCGGCGTGAACACGGTGGTGGCCACGTTGTCGTAGTCCATGCGCTGCGCGGCGCCGGCGAACAGGCGGCGCGCCAGCAGGCGGCCGGCGTGGATCGCCACCGGCGTCAGCTCGGGCCGGCCGTCCAGCACGTCGCCCACCGCGAACACGTGCGCCACGTTCGTCTGCTCCGCCTCCGCCACTATCTTGCCGTTCGCCGACACCGTCTGCAATCAACGGGGCTATTTCAGTATATACCTATACAAATAATAAAAATCAAATATATACATATATATAATATAATATAATCAAAGCTGGGGATCTAGTCTAATACCTTTAAACAAGTTATTTTTCATATATAGGCTGAATTTTTTAAGTGGGCGTGTTAAGTCAAATCCAAAACTTTAAGGAATGAAAAAAACTCAATTTTCCTAGCCAGAATTCGAATCCGCTGATTTAAAAGAAAAATCTTGTATTATTTCAGCATCTGATAGTGTTACTTATAAGAATCATCTTCAGGGAAGAAATAGTATATGACATATTAAAAAAAAGGCTTCTTTTATACCAAATGCTAATCAATACATACAATAATTAAACGTATGTATCTGTAAGAATAATAAATATCAATTAACATTCTTTAGTTACAAAAACTCAAAAATGCCAACTTGAAATTTTTGGATTGATTTAAATTTTAATTGAATTTGTATCACCTGTTGAATGACGTTTTTAATAGATAGTAACGAGGTTCATCAGGCTATCGAGTATATAATAATGCAAAAATTGTCATTAATATGCTAATACAGAGCATTCACATGGTATTTTGATAGTCATAATACTATTAAGTGTAAATTAACGCAATATAATAAAAGCATGATGCATACTGCACTTGTAATAGTTTTTAAACAAATATTCATAATCCTTAAAAACTCTATGTATAGGAAATAAAATCCATAATATATTGTGGTTAGTTGACCTGAGGCATTTTCAATGTTTAGACTTTTATAAAGATGGATGTTCTAAATCCGTAGCATAACGTCCCTTAACCAATTTTGAAAATTCAAGTTTATTCAAAAGGGTATCATTTCAGATTAATCCCATAGAAATTTTATTAAAATCGGTTCAGTGGTTTGATTTTTAAACAAAAGAAAGAACAGTATGTAATTTTTCTTTTGAAGTCGGTTTTTTTTAAGTCTTATTAATAATATTATAAGTTATACTACTCACATTAACCCCAGCAGCGGGCAGATTGAGCTGCTGTGTTAAGGCGTACCGCCCCGTCGCCAGGAGTACTGTGTCGAATACATCTTCACTCCTAAAAAGAAGATTTAAACATCTACATAAAATCTGGTAATATTATAAAATGTAATATTGTAATTATAATAATAATAATGATAAGTATAATATTTATCCTTAGGCAAAGAATTACATTTGTAAATTTTACTCTTAAGAGCGATTAGTTTAGTTAGATTAGTTACGAAAGCTGTGAATGTCAAAAAATAAGACACTGACATTAAATTCTTTCAGGAGTAAAACAATCAGAAATAACTTACGTAAATTTTTATGAAAGTCTGAGAGTAAAACTTATAAGTATAATTCTGGCCTATATGAGTGATGCTTTAATTATCAAGCATTTCTATTACAATGTGTGACAAGAGTTCACAGGCACAATACAGTTTATATATCTATCTTTAGGAATTAATTATTTGACATTTTTTCATTGAATTTACCATTACTGCAAAAGTCCGTTGTTAGCAGACCGCCAATCAGTTAATAAAATGAATAATCTTTTTTACTTAAAACTGTCACCATTACAATTATTTTTATTAGACATTCTCTTTACATTGATGTTTAAATTCATCTCGAGCTCGTCGGTCGAGAACCCTGCATGTGCCAAAAAAAATTCTGACACATGTATATCCGCCAACCCGCATTGGAGCAGCGTGGTGGATTACGCTCTAAAACCTTCTCCTTAATAGGAGAGGAGGCCTTTGCCCAGCAGTGGGACATTTACAGGCTGTTACATTGCTATCGCCTATGCCTTGTGGAAATTCTATTGATCTCAATCTAATTAAAAAGGCTTAATTTAAAATTTAAAATGTTAAAAACTCCCGACAATCATTGAGGCCATTTCAACGAACCCCAACATGATGCTTTTGCGGTGAATTGGTGATATATAGTAGTTATTTACTAGCTGCCCCTCGCGGATTTACTCACGTTATGGTACCTCGTTCCTGTGAGTCGTAAGGGAATATTATAGAGCCTATAACCTTCTTCAATAAACAGGCTAACTGAGGTAAAAAGAACATTTTAAATCGGTCTAGTAGTTTAAGAGCCTATTCAATAAAAACAAAGAAACAATAAAACCTTTCATCTCTATACTATTAGTGTATTATAATAAAAGATTATATCATTCACTCACTGTTCCTTAGTCTCCGTGTTCAACCAGCGTGCCTTCAACTGTCCGGACTCGAGTTTTTCAACAGAGAGTGGTATGCATTTGTGGTGGAACTTGACGCCCTTCTCTTCCATTTCGTTGGTGACCATGGAGGCCATCTGCTGGTCGAAGCCTCGCAGAGGGACCGACCTGACCAGCACCGTGGCGGAGTAGCCCAGGGAATTGAGGAAACCGGCGCATTCTAGACCGATGTCTGGAAAAGCAAGATGATTTTAGTCTATTTTTTTTGACCTGTCTTATTTAGCAGAAAAGTATGGCGTATTTCTAGGCACACATAAAGAGGTAGATAAGAAATTATCGACTGAATTATTGAACTGAATCATTTTTAGGGTTCCGTACCTTAAAAGGAAAAACGGAACCCTTATAGGATCACTTTGTTGTCCGTCTGTCTGTCTGTCTGTCTGTCTGTCTGTCGGGATGTCAACCCTTTTTTCTCAGAAATGCATGCACGTATCATGTTGAAATTAATATCATATACTCAAGTCTACGATGACATGCGGCCGTGAAAATATTAAAGTTCTAAGTCAACGCAATCAAAAGATAATGGAAAATATGTCGTATATTTTGACCATTTTAGCGTTTTCGCAAGGGAATCAAAACCTATAGGGTACTTCCCATTGACCTAGCACGATGAAATTTGGCAAGAAGTAAGATCTTATGGTACAAATAAAGGAAAAAATCTGAAAACTGTAAATTTTTGTATGTATGTTTGTCTGTTTGTAAGTTTGTCTTTCAACCTTTTTCTCAGAAACGCGTGAAGGTAACAAATTTTTATCAACGTCAAGTACTCAGAGTTGTAATTACTAAGAGCTGTGAAAAAATCAAACTTCTAAGTTAACGCAATCAAAAGATACGGTCATTTATATCACATATTTTAAGTATGATAGCGTTTATAACGTTTTCGCAAGGGAATCAAAACCTATAGGGTACTTCCCATTGACCAAGCATTATGAAATTTGGCCAGGAGCAAGGTCCTTTAGTATACATAAAGGAAAAAATCCGAAAACTGTAAATTTCTGTTCGTGTGTCTGTCAGTCTGTACGTCTGTCTTTCAACCTTTTTCTCAGGAACGCGTAAATGTATCAAGTTGTAAATTCAAATCAAGCGGAAAATATATTAATCATAGAATTAAAATTATATGTACTTGTAACAAATTAACATAGAAGTTGACCATGGTCAAAAAAACAATTTTACAAACACTGAGAAGAAATTTGTATCAATACGAAAACATTAAAAAGCAGCAAACCTTTATAAACAACGCAATGCAATCTATATATCGCAGCTAACAAAATGATAGCGCGATGCAGCGTACAGCTAATGCCATCTATTACAACATTATGACATTAACTGTGATATAATTCTGCTCGATTAATAAAAATTTTTATTTTAATTATTATTTAAACGCGCTAAAAATTATAAAATAAACTTTTCATTTAAAAGTTTTATCGTCGATTTATAACGTCATTACGTAATTAACATTCAATATAAGAGCTTCACGCGATTTGATTTAAGTACTCGTATTGACATAGTACGAAAATTTTAAAATTAAATTCAAACAGATCGAGTTATTTAATTTACTTATTTATCTACACATATAAGTCTTCTGGTTATTAGTAATATAATTAGTTATTTATAAATAAACAATTAGTTTTGTTCGAATTAAGGACTAATTATTTTCGTCTTGGCAACACTAATATATATTTCGATATTTTGATTGATAATGTAAATCTAAATATTTTACGAACGTAGTGCAGGGGTAGTGGAGTGTAGTAGAATATAAATAAAAATAAAACGAGAATAAAATATAATATAATTATGTTGTTAATGTCAAAGTCAACAAGTTAGTTCATTGAAATTGTCAAGAGATGGCGCTAGGTGTACCCTGAATCGCGCTATAACTTTTTTTTTTGAAAGTATAAGGTGTATTAGTACTTAAAATAAAATTTTGTGTTTCCATGGATTGCATCCATGATCGTGTTTTAAATTAAAGTGCTCCTAAGTAGTTTCAAAATAGTTTTTGGGACGTGATCCATATTTACATTATATTTGATTATATTAAGCGACTTCTAAAAAGGAGTGTTTTCAATTCGACCTTGTATTTAATTTTTTTTTTAATTTTGTTTGCCGATTACGCCGCCATTTGGGTACCGATTTTCAAAATTTTTTTTTGTTTGAAAAGGTATACTTCCAAGGTGATCCCATTGTCTTCAGGTCAGGATCAGATGATGGGATCGTGGAGAAATTGAGGGAACTCCTCAAATATTATAGGCAAGCGTATACCGATTTAGGTATTTTTGATAGTAACTTATGTTGGAACTGATGATGAAGACCACAAATGGCGTAGATGGGTTAGTCTTATTTAGATTTCTATAAGTTTGTACGGAACCCGCGGTGCGCGAGTCCTACTCGCACTTGACCAGTTATTTATAGTGGAAAATTATAATGAAAAAAAATGTTCGAAATTTCGTGATTTTCTTTCGGGTTATTGTTACCAAATAAACATGTAACAACAAGTAAATAAATATAGACTATAAAATGATGTTTTATCTATATATTAATACGTGAAGCAAAAATTTTGTATCCCTTTTTATACAAATTACGCGGGCGGAGGGTTTTAAAATTTCACATTATTATGATCAAAATCAATGAAGGAAAACCCTGAATTGCCACTTGAACTAAATCGATAACGAATGCATTCATATCTTCGTCGTCTTGAAAATGACTACAAAGACATACGTTGCTTATAATACAAAAATGAGACACTTGTGGAACGAGTCTCGAGCGTACCCTATACTTTAGGGTAAAGCCTAGTATCTAATACATTTAAACGAGCAATTCTTGTATTATATATAGAATCTGAATCTCAAAAACGGCTCCAACGATTTTCGTGAAATTTTGCATGCAGGGAGTTTCAGGGACGATAAATCGATCTAGCTAGCGTTTATTTTCAGAGAACATCGGTTTATCTGTGTTTTCAAGATCGAATTGAAAATATTATTCATATATCATCAGTATGTACTTTCGCGATTTATACTATTGATATTTTATATAACAGGTGTTATAGCTGACTGAGTCAGTCAGCTCGTGACAACGACGGATGCAACTTCGTCGAAACATTGTGCAATAAAAAGGTATTTTACTACCACTAGTTATCGCGATAAGACCCGTTATATTATATATGATATAGATACTAGTATATAAATGACACTCACATCCAGCACCGACAACGAGTGTCTTCCCAGGTGGATGGCTCAAGCTGAAGATATCATCGCTGCTGATGCAGTACTCCCTCGCTCCAGGAATATCCGGGTACTGAGGCCTGCCTCCCACCGCGATCAAGATGTTCCTAGCCGTCAACTCTTTCTTACTCCCATTCTTCAATGTGGCCACTATGGTGTGGGGGTCCTTAAACTCGCCAAGACCGTTGATATATTCAATTTTCTTCTCCCTCAAGTCGACCCTGGTGACCCAGTTGACAGATTTGATGTGATTCTGGACGGATTCAGTCAACGCTGACCAGTTTATTTTGACATTTTCTAATGAAGGCACTTCCCACCCATATGCTACTGCTTCCTGAAATTTGATCATTATACAGTTATTTGTAAAAAAAATACCTAATCAGGTAATAGTTAAATTTATTTATTTATTTAAAAGTAGTTGAAAATTTATACAACATGTGAAAAAAAAATAAAAGGCTTCTAATTTGTATTGTCTATTTATCAATATATTATATTATTTAAATTTGAAACATATGAAAAAAAAGTAACAGTCAAATAGCGTTAGATCGAATCCCACGGTTCTAATTTTGGATGTGATATTCAAAATTACGGATCAAGTTTTAGTTTTACTAATTTAGTTGAGACCTAATTTTATTTTTTAATAAAATCTAAATTAAAAAACAATGTTGCATTTTATCACAAAAAGTGCTTAATTTAAGTAAACATTCACAATTTAAAAACACATAATATTGTTGTTTTGAACAGAACCATCAACAACAACTAGTGAAGGCGGGAAAATTGTAACGCGATAACATCTGTCATTTTCGCCGTGTAGTAATTACAATGCAATTTGCGTTATCTACCAATATAGCACTAGACTATTTCATTTAAAGTAAGATATTAAAAAGACATTTGTAGTATAATTAATTAATTTTGTACCTATGTATTATATAATGAAAAGAAACTATATTTCAGGAAAATATGTACGAATACTATTTTGTTTATGGATAATATAAATAAAACACGGGTCTTCCAAGTTCGAAAGGAAAAATTTGGAATTACAACACAATAGAAAAAAATAATATTTATATTTAAACGTATAATTATACCAAAAATAATGAAAAACCATAATGATGTTTTTTCATAGATTTTTTGAGTACTATACACCTATAGCTATGAATACATTTTTAACTTAATTTGTGACACTTTTTAAAAGTAGCTTTTTTTTAATTTTGCATTTCTTGTGAAATTATAGATATTTTGCATTATTGTCAATAAAATTAAATTTCTTGCCAGTAACTACACGTTTTATTTCCAAGTATATTAATAATATAGAATAGTTTTCTGTTTATGAGCAACAGATCCGTGTTTCGTGGTGGAACAAATCGTAGCGATAGGAATATATACCGTGGTAGAGGCACGTTCAATAGATACAGTACACGGTTACCGAGTTCAAGGCTTTTTTATTCACTCTCGCGTCCTGCGCAGGAAAATCAATAACTTCATACTTTTATGCGATATTAAAAAGGACCCGATATATATTTATTTTTGTAAGGCATAGGTGCTCAAACTTTTTTGGACCACCACCAATAATGCAAGGTGTAAATGTCATTGGGGGTTAGCCAGTAATTAAAATGTAACGTAATCAAAAATAAGAGACTAGTTAAGATTGTATATATTCCGAATGTCACACAATCCTAAAATGGTTTTAAATATATGGAAATTATGAATACACATACTGTAATTGATGTACATTCAACTTAAGAGTTGCCTGGTAATATATTATTACAAGATTTGAAAAATAAAGACGTGGATTATGAATATAATGTCCTATTACTATTCACTTCTGGACTCTATAAAAAAATAATTTGGACTCTATAAACTATAAAATGTTTTAGTGCTGGGATTCCTTTGCACGGAATGTTCATATGTAGTCGGTACATAAATAAAAGATTTTTTAGGTCGTTTAGATTTTTTTTTGCTATATAACACATTACGATAAAGTCATTAACCAGCTCCTAATAATTATGTTACATATCATGCGCATGTAATATTAATGCTGATATCATTTTTAATATCAGTATTCAAACATTTAAATATACTCAGTACTTACATTGCTATCGAACATCTGTTGAGTGGATAGGTTTCCCATTACGCTTAAATTAATAAAAGGAGAATTATACAAAAACAAATCTTAATAGTCCAATGAAACAAATCAATAAAATAGTCGCTATGCTTGGGTTTTACCAGCGTGACTCACAAATTAATAATTTTATAGAATAAAAAAAAGTTTACGTTTTACTTGTTAACAAACAAATAAATGCCAAAATTAACTGTGTCATTGTTTAACAATGGTGCATTCAAGTCTTTGTGAATAATCTACACGCAAACAAATTATATAGTAGCAAACAGAGTACCCACACAATACTCGCGTTTCTATAGATACGAAATTAACTTGATATGACATTACTACGGATGCGGTCAACCATTGAGGCATAAGTTGTCTGGTATAGTCATAGTCTTGTGGGGACTTGGTCACCGTTCTAAGTCCATTTGAACGAACAACAGTTGCTACTTATTAATAAAAATTCTTTCTGAGGTCAAACGTCATTCATGACATAAGTTAAATATTTATAATTGCATACGAAATTTGTTTTTTTTTAATAATAAATGATTAAACTATCGTTTTTATGAGTAAATTTTTGCTTACTCTTTATTTTTCTGTTAATAATCCGTCTGTCTGTTACGCTTTCTCGCTTAAACCTCTCAACCGATTTCGATGAATTTTGGCACAGACAATGTTTAGACCCTGACATCGGCTACATTTTATTGCGAAAAAAGGGATAACGAGGTTGAAACAGAAGTTGAATGTTTGTATGGGATTACTTAATTTTAAAAGATAAAACCATGACACTTTATATTTAAGCACTTGATAAGATATAAGAAAAAAATTTGTTCTAGCGCTTTTGAAATTTCGATCTGTGAGGGTATGAAATAGGGGTTGGAAATTTGTATGAAAGTCCTATGTTAAGCGCGAGTAAAACCGCGACGGTTCCTAGTTTAGTCATAAGCATAGTATGTTCGTATGCTGTGATCATTCTCGGCGAGGGGCGTATGCGTTACTAAATGCATTTCAAAAGAATTTGTAAAAACTGATAAACGAAAACTTTTCATGAAAACAACTGGCTCGTTCTTTGTTTTTTTCGCGTATTGGCCTTGCTATTTGCATTGTATAACAGGAACAAGATTCCGGCATTTCACTATAAGTAATATTTCATTGAATATACGTTTGGAGAAAAATGGAATGATTGAGGCAAAGAGCTAATTATTGAATTCATTTTAAGGAATACATGTGTAAGTACATGTATTGTAAAAGAAGAGACAGATCAGAAAGAGCCGGACTGATACGTCTAACCCATAGGGCGCGTCTTTGTTGTTTCATTTTTTACCGACTTTCAAAAAAAGGAGAACCATTCTACTAGCACTTTTTATATTCACCGATTACTTCGCCAATTGTGGACCGATTTTGAGTTTCTTTTACTTAAATTTAAACCATTAAACGTCTCTCGCTCTCTCGTCAAAAATCGAAATGAAAATGTATTCACGCCTAATTATATTCAATAGTTTATATAACATAGAAAAACAATTTACCGTTTCCTTCTAACTTTGTATTTTAAATAACCTTGCAACAGTTCTTTCTGTGATTAATAATTCACAATGAAGAAAAATCAATATACATTACTTTAAAAAATTCGTATTAACACGATATATCTCTTCTATTGAAATAAAGTTTACATTCCGATATACAAGTATGTATAGAATATACATCGATATAATTGTGGTATTACAACATAGGTGCAGATATCCTTAGTACCTACGTACCTACTGATGGCAGTAAAGATGTCATTTTATCAAAAACTGTCAGCAACATTACGTTGGCATTGAAATATAGATTTTCAAATATCGATAATTCATGTTTTTTCCATATTCCCGATAAAAATATCGTAGACAAATAATCATATTTTTCGTTTCGTTAGTTTCTAAAATGAAGCCAATATTACATTACGAAAATAGTGTCGTATTTGTTTCGTGAAAATAATGTCGTAAAATCAACATAATCGCTGAATTATGGCACCATTTCAACATCTTGCAATGCAGATTTGCAATAGCATAGCATTAGGTATAGATAGATTTACGTTGCGATTACACAGTAAAATAATTAGCATGACATGAGTTGGAGTTACAACAAATGATATGAAACTATTCCCATGTCGTGAATCTAATGCATGCATTGTAAAACTTGATTTTAAGTTACCGCCGGTCGTACTCCGTAAAATCTACATTTCGAACCGGTGGTTTTATGAATTATAATATTATCAACCGAATCCAAAACGTTTGTATTAATATTTTTATTGTAAGATGTTTTTGTTATACGAAAATATAAAAACAATCTAAATTAACTGGAATCCTCAGAATGTCACGTGTTTCGCAGCATTCTCCAAGATACGATTTTACAGATGACATCACTAATTGTTACAAACTCTACATTTCCACAGGTACAAACAATGAATAGCTGATACAATTATAATTTGACTCAATATTATTATTGCAAGTCATAGCAAATCTAAATACGGATATATGTTGTGCAATCAATACAAATTACTCGTATTATATAACATATTATATTCCCATACCGACGCATATGACTGTCGCCCTGCGAAGTAATATTTAAATGTGCAGTCGCATTCGTATTGCGAACGAAGTAAGGTCGAATTATACCGCAATTTTCAATTGTTTGTTAACCTTACATAAAAACATCTTAAATTAAGACTTTGTATATAAAAAATTAACAACGGTTTAAGAGAAACTTACTCATTATTAGGTATGTTGCATTTCGACGCAAGAGACGCTTTCACTAGTATATAGAGATGATATTATTGTTTAAATGCCGCTGTTTCGTAGTGTGTTTCGTCGAACATAAACGCTTCGTATAAACTTCATAATAGTTGTGCAATCTTGAGAGAATTTGATGATAGCTTATTTATAACATATACATGGGCTACTTTTTATCAACATACCACGCGAGTGAAGCCATGGCGTAGACTAGTTTCATTATATTGTTTTCATTGAATCGTTAGATAAGAAGACTGATATCTAAAAACAACTGTCAGACATAAGACCTAAACTTTTAAACCTATATAAATAAATAAAATTGAAGGATGTTTATAATTTCAAATTAACAGCTTTTAACTAAGTGTATAAGAAAGTAATAAAGTAGTAAAAAATAAAATTTAAAAAATGTTGTCCGGCTAGTCTCTGAAACGGCTGGACCAAAAAAAAAATAATTATTAACAAATAAAAAAAGAGTGTCACGCGAAACAGTTAACAATATCCGATTGAAGTAGGGAAGATAATCATTATTTAAATATAATTTTTTCTCAAATTTTAAAACCGCGGTGCTAGTAAATTAAATATTTAAAAAAATTAAATTATAATAAATTATCTTTATATTACACAATTCATTGAAAAACCACTCATATTTATAAATGGTATATTTGGTACTAAAATATGGTTTTGTATGTGGTCTGCAGCCTTGAAAGTTAAGGAACCGCTGCTCTAACTACAGTAAAATAGAGTCAAAGAATTCAATTGTTACACGGTATTTAAACAAAGTATATTTTTACACGAATAAGCAAAAAAAACTATTTGCATATCATTATACACAACAGATAATCTTAAACTGATTTAATAATCTGTTCCTGAAGTCTGTTTAAAATTTTTCTTAATAACACTGAAATAATATAATCATAAGATTCTTAGACTACTACAATTATTACATATTGAAATAAAACTATTAATAATAAATTTGAATTAAGCCCAATAAATTTTCTTTATCACTCTGAGAAGTCAATTACATTTCAGCTATTGTGGTTACGGGTAAAGGTCATATTTGTCTATGCCTGCAGGTAAACTTCCAAGTTAATTTAAATTCTTGTTATTGACTAATAATGTAAACCAGTCTTAATTAAATCACATCAATCTCTAAAAACGTTCAACAGTTCAAGATGAATATAAATAATAATTGTATGTAATATAAATTTCTTAACATAATTTGCCATCTTTAGATGCTATTTTCTCAAAATGAAGTCTTGCTTGACGTAGTATTGCTTACTAGCGTTCACATATCTACTACGGATTATAATGACTTAATTTTAAAGGAAAAAATACTACCCACATAGTCCATAGGAATCCAGGAGCAGGAAGGAAAGGGGAGGAGGGAAATCCAAGGATTAGACACTTACCGTATCCTACAATAAAAAAAAATATTAAAGCACCCATCAGGGTAAAGGAATCATTGTTAAAACATATAATTAATGTAATAAATTGCAACATTGCTGTTTATACCATTTACCTATGTAGAATCTTAATATAAAATAGTAACAGATATAATTTCTGAAAATAAAAGAATAACTTACATGTATGCTCTCTCCGAGTAAGGCAGCTTGATGCATCAACTTCTTTGGAATACACCCAACATTCACGCAAGTCCCACCGAGACCCCACTTTGTACCCTGAGGCGATGGTGTTACATAATCCAGCACGGCAACCTTGGCTCCTAGATTCACAGCCTCTTTCGCACAGGCCAGGCCTCCCGACCCACCACCGATAACGGCCAGATCATAATCGTAAGTCCCATCTACAATGTGCAGGTGATACTATCAAAGGTGCGTTTCCAAGGTTAGTGCAGAAATGAGTGTTTAGCTGTTATATTGTAATTTGACCTTTATTAGCTCTTTTAGTTTATGTCTGATGACAATATAAATAGGAATTATTGCTCAGTTACAACATTGGCATGGGTTCCACTCAGATTCGTCAATTATGCTCATATTATCAAATAAGATGGCAAAAAGACTGCTTCTTTGCCCAATTAAAAATAAGTTTTCAATTAAAAGTAAATTTTCTAATTATTAGAACTTTATTTTGTCTTTTATTAACTATCTTAATATTTTTTCATACTGAATTAGTAACTGAACATAAGTATTTCACATCTATAAAATATTTTGATTAAAATTATTTAAAGGCTGGATAGGGACTATTTTTCAATTGAATAAAAGTAAGCAGTATTTATTGAAAGTTTCATCATTCAGTTTTTATTTTTTTATGGGTAATTTCTGTACAAACCCATAAAAATTCTAATTTTCAGTGCAACGCTGGATAGGCAAGTTGAACACACACCAACGCAGACAGCACAAATGCCCATAACTAATATAACATTCACTATACCTTGGTCACTATTGACTAAGGGGGCTACCAACTTGCTCTTACGCCCACAACAAATCCATCCACCTGGTGTTGTCACCGAGCAAAGAATTAAACATTTTATGTGCTAACATATAACATTAAACAATGTTTAAGAACTATTAAAATTGCATTGTTAACAAACATACACACTAAAGTCTCCTTCCTGCTTTGATAAAAAAACGTATTTTAGTTGACGATAGTTTCATGATGTTTTTCACCAAAAAGTTTTTTACGAATTCACCAATTTCATAAATAAATTCAAAAGACCTTATCAATGAATTAACGAACAAGGTTCAAAGAATATGGTTTATCATCGGTGAGGTTATTCGATGTTTAACAATTCCAAGGTTACGTGTTTTTTAGTTACACCATTAAACTTACTGGCCAACGAACGCTTCGCTATCACAAAAAAACACTCCGTTTTTGTGAGAGGCTTCACAAAATTTGTAATTCTTCGGAAATTGTTGAGTATTGTCATTTTTGACGTATTTCATATGACAGCGACAAGAAAAACGAAATATTTACGCGAATGGGAAGTTAACTTTCTATTACACGACGCACGTCAAACAATTAACGATAAGTCGATAACCTGCCGGGGTTTCTGATAGTGTCTCACGATGAAATCTGTCCTAATTACAGGAGCAAACCGCGGCCTGGGTCTCGGTATGGTCAAATACCTCACTAAAAGCGACAAGGCCGGGAATATATTTGCGACTTGCCGGAAACCTTCCGAGGTACGATATAAACTAAACGTTTCACTTACCTATTGGTGCCATTTTCAGTTAAAACTTTTTTCAATGAATATTTAACACGTTAACACAGTATGCTTACGTCTATTCGACAACGATTCAATTAATATTCTAGACTCTCCGTCGCGTATTTTATAAAGTGGCCTTTTGGTAACCGTGTTGCGCGAAAGAGATAGCAATTGCGGGCGGCGTAAGCCGAGGATTGCCCATGACATGACAGATGACGTCACCGACGACGTATTAGTAGAGACGTACGATGACGATGCTAATCGCTAATCGACATCGAGATGTTTCTCTGAGAATTTATCATTATTTCACAATGGTTTTCAAAATTATAAATAAGCTCGTAAAGTAATTCAATTTTTCATTTTAATGACTTATTTAAACATTTTCAGGAATTATCCCAAATGTCTCAAGAGTACAAGAATCTACACATTCTACACTTAGGTAATTTTTTCAAATAAAAAAAACGAGATTGTAGTATGTATTATATTTATTTTAAAAATATGATGTTACAATTAGATTTAAATAATTAACATTTTGTAGATGTCACGAACACAGCTAATATTGGTGAGATAGCGTCACATATAGCTAAGGTAGTAGGAAATCAAGGTCTGAACCTCTTAATAAATAATGCTGGTATATCTACTAAATTCACCAAATTACAATTGGTGAAAGCAGAGCAGCTATTGGAGAATCTAACTGTCAACACTATTGCTCCTATTATGTTGACCAAGGTATTACGTTTTATATAAAATATTACTGATATAGATATAATCACTAAACCTGGATTGTAACATAACATTTTCATACTTCTTCAGAGTCTTCTTCCGCTCTTGAAACAAGCAGCTGAAGTAAATAGCGATAAACCGATAGGCGCACAAAGAGCTGCTGTCATAAATATGAGCTCGATACTTGGATCCATAGCTCAGAACGACCAAGGAGGTTTTTACCCTTACAGATGTTCTAAGGTCCTTTTTTCGCATAATTTCATAACATATAATTATATTACACTTCTTACAACTTATAATATAAAAGAATTACTTCAATTATCATGACGAATATAATTGGAATACAATTACTTACATGTGTGTAATTGAGATATCTTTTTTTCACAGGCAGCATTAAACGCAGCTACCAAGTCGATGAGTATTGATTTAAAGAAGGATCAAATTATCGTTGCATCCATGCATCCGGGGTGGGTAAAAACTGATATGGGTGGGAAAAATGCACCGCTCGATGTCGACACGAGCGTGTCCGGTATTTTTAATACCATATCAAATCTTCAGGAAGCGGACAGTGGAAAATTTTTACAATATGACGGTACCGAGTTACCTTGGTAAATAAATATTGTAAATTACTGTTTCTAACGTTAATTAAAGTTTTTTTTTATTATTATAATATTTGAAAAATAAACTAATATTTCTTGGGATTTAATTTTTATTTATATAGGTATTCTATTACCATCGAGCGACTAACAATATTTGGTAACAGACATTATTTTACGACATTAGTAACAGACTCAGCCAAGAAAAGGTGAGCCGTTGGGACTCTGAATAGAGTGTCGGCTTAGGCTGTTGTCGGTATGAGGGAACTTAAAAGGGGTGGACTAAGATATTAAATTTTGTGTAAGATCCATCATTTCATGATGAAGAAATCACTGGGATCAACTAGTATTATATAAAAACCTAACATGAAGTTTTCGGTTTCGCTACCATGTCTTATTTGAAGTAATAAATTCTTATTTACTAATTATCTATCATTCTACCAAAAACATTTATTATTGCATAAAATAAAAATATAGTTTAAAATCAATACTTAACATTTTGCTTGGCCTAATAATATATTAAAAATTTAAGGACAAAAATGGCCAAGTGAGTTGCTGGACAGATACATGGAAATTAGTATTACAATTAGGAGATTGTAAAAAAAGCAACTATTAGTTTATTGCTTAAATAAGTAAAGTGTTGTAACATATCCTCTGGATGCCTACCAAAAATTTGTATGCTACCATAGAAGTACTTTATTTAAAATTTAGCCTAGAGTCCTGAAACTCCTGTCGTTTGTGTTGAGGTAATATGAGATTAAACTGACTGATTCGTTTTAACCTTAATAAATAGACAAAATCATACTTTGGATTGGCGATCAGCGATTCATTCGCCGGATCAGACAACCATGGTCTTATTTTTAAAAGCATATATTTAGTCTTATATGAAGTACGTTCAGAAAATTTATTTTTATAGTGTTATAACTTTATTTACCATTTAGTTATTTCTATAGTACCCAGGGGTCGACGAAAAAAAAAAAAATTAAAATTTTAAGTAATAAAACTTTAAATTAAGTAATAATGATTTTTTCGATTTCCAAAAAATACTATCATTTGAAATACACATCACTAGTCCACAAAATAATTGGACGCTGATAAGCAAAACTGTGTCAAGCCACACGGACTTCGTTTTGAGAAAATGGCGTATAAAGATGTCAAACCTATTCTTAATGAATTAGTTTGAAGACGTATATATTCATCTTTTCTTTTCTATTTTGATAAAAAGTACATTGAATCAAAATCAGATAGATTTATTTAATATGTTATCTACTAATAAGTTTTTAAATATTTGAGATTATTTTATAAATTGCAAAATATGGAACGCACCTGAAATTCGAAACATTGAATTAAGAAACTTTTTTCCATACTTATTTAGTTTAGATGAATTGAATTTTTTAGGGTTCCGTAGTAAAAAACCCTTATAGTTCGGAACCCTTATAGTTTCGCCATGTCCGTCTGTCTGTCTGTCTGTCTGTCTGTCTGTCTGTCCGCGGCTTTGCTCCGAAACCCTTAATACCAGAAAGCCGACGACGAACTGTTTCCGAAATATTAAGCTTTGAAGTGTCAATTTTTCTTAGAGTCAAGTGTCCCCCCCTCTACCCACTAAACTGCTGCGTCTAAAAATATGAAAAAATTCACGATAGCGGTACATATAATGAATTTAAAAGGAAAATTATCACGGCTATGTGGGTTCTTATGGTTATCGAGTTATAGATGATCTAAGTAAAAATAAATATTTCACTTTTTAAAGCATCACATTATGTAAATATTAATAATTTTAAATTAATATATGAATTTAAATGAATAAATAAATAAATATTTAATAAGTTTTAATTAAAATAAAATATAAAATACGGTATAAAACAATGTCTCAATAAAACATGTCGCGAGTGATTCTGAATCGCGCTTATGAAGTTTCCAACCAAATCTCCATAGATTTCATAGGCGCTAATCAGGAAGGAAAATTATCGGCGCTAAGTATATTTTACAAGTGTTAGAATAATAAATAATCGACGAACATTTAAAGTTCAAAATCGTTAGTATAATTCACATTCAAACATTTTTACGAAAATAGGTACTCGAAGATTGCTTGACCGATCTTGACAATTCTGACAACTACGGAACCCTACATTGTGCGTGGCCCGACACGCACTTGGCTGATTTATTTTTAATAATGTTAAATAGGTGACGTAGTATCAAGACACATCAATAAATCAAAATTTTACTTTTTGTAGGTTGACACATAATTGCTTATCAGCATCCAATTATTCAGAAAAAATCCTGAATTCACTTCATTGTGTGAAATACGTGTCCGGAAATTTGTCAACAGTGCTTTTTTAATAAATCTTTTCATAATAAAAATAGATAAACAAATATTATAAAGTGGTAAAATTCCGTAGAAATAATTTCAGCAACGAGTGGTCACTTAAAAAAATCAATATAGACCCTACTTCGGAGGGACATAGACTTTTTAAAAATATGTTTATATTTTGAGAAATATTAACTAAATAACTACAAAGCCCAAAACCTATGTAGGCGAAGACGCGGGTAATAATAGTGAGGTCTAGAACACAAATAATTGCTTCTATTATGCTAACTGGATTAAAAAAGTACTTTTGAAATCATGCTTATAAAAGCATCGTAAGGCAAGCAACTTGCTAGCTGCCCCTGGCGGTTTCACTCGCGTTAACAGTTTTACTGCTGCTTCGTTCCTATAAGTCAACGTGATATAATATAGCATAAACCTTTCTTAATAAATAGGCTATCCAACGCAAAAAGTATTATTAGTATAGATTAGCTTTTCAAATAGCACCATAATTTTTAATACTTACCGTCACAGGTCAGGTTCGCCGATTCTTTTACGACAGAGTTACTAATAACCGGAGGGCTAGTTTTACCTTTAAGCAATAAAATACTTATTATGTACCAAGTTAACAGTTCTATTTCATTAAGAGATCCATATTATGTATATCAGAGTAAAAATCGAACCTGCGACAATCGTTATTGAAAAATAATTGCCGCTGCAATTTGTGGTAATATGGATATAAAAATTTAATATAAGAAGCAACTTTAGTATAATAAATATTTTTTCTTTTATACAAAAGATATTTATTCATTAAAATACATATAATTTTTTTTATATTCTCTTTTTTTTGATAAAATAAAAACAGAATAATTGTTACCTAAGCATTTCATTAGTCAGATCTTAGTAACCATATAATAGCAAGGATTTCTTTATTGACTACGTCAACGCTTCATCAAAAGTTCCTTTTTATATCCTATTAAAAATGTAATAGTGTAATGTATGTTATTAAAAATGTACATAACTTACCAAATTTACTGCATGTGTGTCTATGTGGACAAAGAGCGCCAAGATCCATTGTAACACTATTTTAATTGTTCATTTACATCTTGTTCATTACTTTTGAACACGGTTATTGTATTCTACGAATTTCTTAAAAAAATACGTTAAATTTTGACAATTTCACTTTAATTTTGGCAAACTTTTTAACGTCATAAAATACAAGCAAAAAGTACAAATTACAATAGATATAGACCTCATTAAATTAGGTAAACACGTTTATATATACGTTTATATTACATATACGTTTATATACGTAAATACACGTAAATATAATCGAACCAAGCCAACCGAGCTTTCAACTGTTTATATTGTAAATTTTTATTCATGTAAAAACGGATACTTAATCGTAGTTTTCACTTTACGCGTTACTGCAAACCGAATAAATTAAAGGTCATTGCATTTGCTTGACATACCGGTGAGTATACGTTAAACGTATTTCGTGATGTATGTTATTTTGCTGTACAAACGTCGTGTGAATGATTCTATACACAAAGTATATGCGCCACTATTTATTCGATAAGATTTATGCTGCGCAAAAACGTGGCGTACTACGCCGTGTGAACGCAGTCTATACTGTCTCTTTCACACAGCACGATGTCATACGTTTTTTATCGAACAACAACCGAACAAGCGTTTGCTGTTTAGTACTTGAGCATCTTTTGGGTGGAATGTACATTCTAAGTTTGTTATTACAAAATGGCCGAAGAATCTTTTATAGATAACGATTTATTAATTTCTTTGGTGGAACAAAGACCTGTTCTATGGGATAAAACTATGGATCTTTATAAAAATCGCGTCGCAACTAAAATGGCTTGGAAGGAAATTATGATAACATTGAATCCAAGTTTCGAGTCAAAGAAAGAAAAACAAAGAAAAGTCTACGGTATGTTTTTTTTTTATTATTAATAATTATTTTCCAATAAGTTTTTAGTTCTGAATATATTTGTTAGTAATCATTTTTCATACAGTAAACGGGTGAACTTTAAAATTCATTAGCAGAAAATTGCCGTACAAAATCATGTGGAGTGAGAAGACTCCCTTAATGAGCTATGAGCTCTCAACTTGCAAAAATGTACAGTTTTTGAAAAAAAAATATTTGAAATATTGATAACCTAAACTCCAAATATGACATTAATGTACAAAACAACGTCGATAACTAACAATTTTTAATAACCAATATTCTTTTCGTTAAGCTTTAAAATGTTCCACAAAATGCTCCCTCCCCCACAGTGCCTCCGCGGTGCCTTATGCACTAAACACTAGACATAAGACTCTGGTACCAGGTGGCATTGTGGTTAACTTTTTAGGCGCCTGCTTAATTTAAAAATAAATAGAACAAACAATGATATATTCGTGTCAATTGAATTCGATATTGTTATTGTGCTAATAAGAAATGACTAAATTTTTAAAGTTTACTCCTGTCGTTATTAGAATGCGATCCTGACACATGACAAATCATCGTTTCGGGAATGAGCATCTTTCTCTCTCTCTCTCTCTGAAAATCAAATTGTTTTTCTTCAAATCCTATATAGACTCGACTATTGTACAATACCACATATAACACTATAACATCATGTTCCAATTCCTAATTTTCACTTTTGAGTTTCGATTAATTCTTTGAAAATTGAATACTTACTGCCTTACTACAAAAAATTTAAACAGACGTTAAACGCGCGTCTTAGACAGTTTTGAGTTAAACATGCTTTAGACATAGATTTATATACGTTTAAGTGAGTTTAATAGATATTTAAAACCTATTTTTGCTGTCAAATGTAACGTATAACATTTTATCAGTAAGTTTTTTTATGAGTTTATTCGCTGTTAAGCAATTTAGCTAATATTTTAAGCAATGTTTAAATCTTAAACACTGTCTAGCTAGACACGGGTTCAACATGGTTTTAATGCGTCTTTTGTAGTATGACAGTTAAGGTTTAATGAATGTATGAATTTAATAGCATTTTTATAAAATGCACTAGCACGTAATACAATAATACGGGATGTTTTATTTTTTCTAGGAAAAATCAATTAAAAAAAGATGATGATACAGTTTTATTTTTTTTTTAATTGCCCTGCCGTTCTTTAAGTATTTTTCGCTTTTTTCTTATACATTTGGATTTGGCGTACCATGCCCTGTTAAAAAATTCATCCTATATATATATTATATGCGTTTGTTTTAGCAAGTTAGGAATTTACCGGAGCAATAATGGAGCCTCCCTTCTGCCCCCACATAAAATTTTGCCACAATTTTCTGCAAATTTATTCTAAAGTTCACCCATTTGTTAGACAAAAAATCTAGTGAAGAAGTAGCAAGTTCAGCTATGTAAAATGTTGAAGTTATAATATATCGTTTACGTGAGCAATAATGGGCTAAATTCGTTTAACACCAATTTTTTATAATTATGGAAACCCATTATATATAAAGCTTTTGTATGGACAAAATGCAGCGCCACCCGTTTCGCAATAGATGGCGCTGTATTATACGATATATCAGAACCTCCGTTTGTTGAAAAATATTCAGAAAACGTAAATCCTAGGCGAAAATTGCACTTCTAAGTTTTGCATTTAGACTTTTATAAAGATCTACAAAAATTGTTTGTCATTACCCCTTATAGCCACAGCTATCGTAAGGTTACCCGAGTAACTGTTACTAGGTTACCTAGTTGTTTTATGTTAATTATTCATTTGTATATTTCGAACTGATGTGCTTCGAATGTTTTTAAACAATAGAAAACTTGCCCTATCTTCGTAATAGTCTTTCACGTTTATAAACATAAGTATGCAATTCAATGCACGCTTTTACGATTTCTATTATTATTATAAAATTTTATGTAGAATCCTCCGTTTAACGGCTAAGATATCATAAGCGCCCTTCATGTATCTACTTTCCCTGCTTTGATGTAGCAAAATTTTTAAAGTAAATACTTCTTATGGCGTATTTAATGTATTTTGGTAGGAGAAAATTTACTTGTTAGTATCATATTAGGCAAAGGCGCATCAAAACACGCACTTTTATGTTAAGGGCGCCGGAAACATTGAGGATAAAGGATTTTGATTTTTTTTATATACTTTAAAATAACACAATAATAGAATTACACAATTATATTATGGCTATATGTAGGTACCTAAAATCTAAAAGTACTGGGATTAAATAATTTAACATACTATGATTGTCTTTTACAGCTAATCTGATTATTAAAAGGTGGACACATTTAAGAGATAATTATAATCGATCACTTAAAAAGATGGAGCTTCAGAAGTGGTCAGGACTTTGCAAACCAGTAAAGCCTTATGTTTATAGCAAACAGTTGAGCTTTTTGCAGAAGGTAAAACAATATTCAGAGATAGTAAGCAATGTTATTATTGAAAACAACACAGAATCAGATAACCAAGAAAATAATTCTGAAGCAAACGAAGCATCAGAAACAAATTCTATGCAGACGAATGATACTATAGTGACAATGAGCCCAATAACTAAACGCATGCCTAAAAGACCACCTATAGAGCATGAGGCTAGTCCCTTAGATGGAAAGATGGTAAAATTTGTGGACCCTTTTTTAAATAACGAACCTACATCAACGAATCGGCACCTATCATTTTTTAATGGTATATTGCCATCCTTAGACCAGTTTGACGAAGACGAAGTGCTCGAATTTCAAATAGAAGTGTTGCAACTACTGAAAAAAATCAAAAACAATCGCCGATTGCGAGTCGCCGCCTTTTAATGTTGAATTCGGTAATTTAGAATCAGTTCAGTTAGTCGATTTAATGATATTTTATAACTATACATAATATGTTACGTTCTTTTCTTTATAATATACGTAAAAAATCTGTAGGTACTCATTTCCTACTTTGCCATGTTCGTCAATTAACTCATTGGCCCAAGGATACTCTTGCCTAAAATACTCAGTCTGTAGCAAGTTGCTAGGCAACGTCATCCAAAGTGGTAGGCATTTAGAGTGCCAAAGTCCATAAGCTCGTAATATATCTATAGTTCTATAATATTATTGATCGTTTCATAGAGAATATTTTACGTAAGGATAACAAAATATCAATATGCTACAAGTTACGAATTTAATCACTAGAGACATGATTGTAATGGCGTCTTTTCAAAGTCCTGTCTCCTATTTTTACTACACAAATATAGATTAATAATAATAATAAACTTATTTTAATTATGTTAATAAAACTTAAATAATTTTAAACGGTATATTTTTATTTAGTTATTCACCTTATACAGATAGTTAATTTCATCGTAATACTGATGCGCTCGCGCATGTTTGTAATTGATTTTTGGTAAACTTGAATTACCCATTCGATTTAATAAATTTTCCACACTTTGAATAGGTATCCAAAAGTGACCTATTTATTTTAAATGTGTTAGTGCGCATTTATTAATAACCTGAAATCTTGTTTTTGGTCACCGACGAAACCGTTAGCAAAAAGTCCAATATAAAAGTACAAATAATAGTAAATTCATCACATCCGGTATTGACCTGTGAATGAAAATCTGCCGTATGAATTTCTGACTGATTATGCGTTTAATATTAAATACGACAAAAACGTTTAGTATAAAGGCATGTGATCCTAGCCTAAGTATATTTTAATAACGACGATGTAGTCCACTGATTGGAGCACGCATACAGGCTGACTCGCTCGTGTTAGTACCGCTGTCTCTCAGAAGAATAGTCTAAAGTAGGTAATATAGCGCTTTGTACGGTGAATGAGAAAGCCGGAATGATAACTTCCTCCTGGATTCCTATTGCCTTTCATTTTTTATTCCTTTATAAGCTGCTAACGCATTTCTGGTGATGTAAATGCCCATTTGATCACTTAACATCAGGTGCCTGCTTTGTATATTTATTTCTATAGCGGTACTAAAAATAAACACTGTGAAAGTTTCAACTCTTTTCCTATTATGGTTCACGAGATACAGTCAGCAGACAGATGGACGGGCGTAATAAGATCAGATTGATCAGAGAAGACCACCTTTGTTTACAGAAGCCAAAATACCATAAAATGTATTAGCATTACACTTATAAAGTGGTGGTATAAATTCATAAAATACTTTCAATCCAATAATACGATTTATGTAATTTAAATAATATTTCATAACTATTATTAAATCATTGTTCAAGGACACAAAGAGTAAACTTTATTTAGCTATTATATTATAAAAATTTAAAAAATGGATAAGCATGATTTCGCCTTTCATAGTGAGATGCTGATAAGCAATAATGTGTTAACCCACAAATAGTCGAATTTGGGGATATTGATGTATTCTGATAGTACCTCTTGTATTTAACATTATTCAAAAAATTTTCAAGTCGTATAAAGTAAATAAATACGGAAAAAAAAGTTCTTTAATTATTTGTTTCGAATATTGAAGTGTGCTATATTTTGCAATATAAAATAATCTCATCTATTAAAAAAAACTTATTATTTAATAAAAACTTTTTATTAGACCAATCTGTTTTTAATTCATTATATATTTTATTAATATAGAAAAGAAAAGATGGATATATACGTCTTCAGATTTGTTAAGAATTGGTTTGACATCTTTAAACGTCATTTTCTCAAAATGAAGTCCGTGTGACTTGACACATTATTGCTTATCAGCGTCCAGTTATAAGGCATCGGTTGCGTGTTTTATATAAACTTAATGTACTATCATTTTAAAACAGCCCTCAATAAATAAATAGTTGTGGAAAATTTTAATTTCCTATTCTAGATCAATAACACACTATCCATTAGTCAGTTCTGCTTTAGTCCAACGTGTTAAAGTGCATTATCGATAAACTGTATTGTTTTATTTCCCCGTTGTTCTGACGCGCTCAATGACCCTTGGAATAGTAATTGAGCAAACTGTCTGGTACCCGGCACCATTTAATGGATTCGCATTCCCTCCCAAATATAAAAACCAAACAATACCCTACTCAGCTATTTGAAACCTTGAAGCATATGCATTCATTTTTATTATCATAATTTCTTATGAACTTGTATAAACAGCAAAGTGAATTAATAAATAAATAATGAATGTAAGAAGATAATTTTGTCTCCTTAAAAAAATAGGATTTTGGAAATAATAATACGATAATGGTATCAAAAATTGGATTTATATTTCTGTTTTGCTGTATACGATAATGTCAGTAACAATTTGCCAGGTTACAGAGTCGGCCGCACAGCCAGAATCAAGCATAACATGTACTTTTTATAACAATGATACATTTTATCAGACCTAATATCCTAACTTACACGAACTAACTACAAAGATATACAGGTAAAGCTAAATTATCTACAGTCATCAATAAGTTATATACAGATAACAATACAGCATAATTATATACAAATGAATTTCAATTAGACTTATCTGTAACCTGAAAAAGTCGGATTTTTCCTACACTCGGGACAGTACCATTTGCCTTTAGGCGGTACCATGATACCGACACATTCGAAATGGAACCACTCAATAGTGCAACCCTCGGCATCACATGCTATCATTTCTGACACCTCGTCGTAAGGGCAGCGGCAGTAGCAGTACACGCTCTCACCCTCTCGTGCCTGTCGTACGGCTGGCCTCTGGAACGCGTAAGGCAAACTGGATGTACCAGAATTTAAGTAAGTAGGAGGTGGTACTGGTATCGTATTAGTTACGCTGTTCTGTTGGAATATTTCTAGAGCTCCATCGTTACTAGATTCTGAATCACTCGATTCCATAGACTCAGAGTTCATCAAGAAACGCGGAGGTTCCGGATCTGGTATAGGTGTTGTTAACCTTATTGGTTCATTGTAATTAAACATTCTTTGCGGAATGACTGTTGATGGTATCTCTTTTTTAGTTTTGTGCGTAACGGGTGAAGGTAAGTCTTCCTTCCTCCATTCTAATTTGGGTGGTAGTTGGGGTTTTAAAGCTGCGACAGTTTGTGGTGAATCTTCATCACTAGAGTAACCGTAAAATTTATTAGGCACTCTTCTTCTTTTCGATGCCCGTTTATTTTCCGTAGAAGGAGTGACTGTACTAGCGCTGGCGGGAGTTGGCGCGACGACCGAATGTGGCACCTCGGGCAATTGCACTGTATTAGATTGCAATGATATAGTTATTTTATTGGGAATAAGAGGTGGCGGCGTTTCCAAATCTGATTTTGCTATTACATCTTTCGGAATGGTCATTTTTATTGGACCATGTTTACGAGAACTCCTTGATTTCTTTTTCTTTTTGCTTTTCTTTTTATTACTACTACTTGTTTTTTCCTTAGTTTCCACCTCCTCTTTTACTTCTTTAACCTCTTTTTCTTCGATTGTCTCTTTCGGTTCTTCTTCTTTAATGGGAGTATTTGAACGACTCACTTCACCCGATATTGAGCCCCCGTCTGATGGTGCAACAGATGCTAATAACATTAACTGGTTACGTTTCTCATTGTACATTTTATTTGCAATTTGCTGTGGATGCTTGTCATAAAATTCTTCGTCTGTTTCACTTTCTTCCGTCTCAAGATCACTTTCAGCGATAGGTGGCTCGGTTTTCTCAGGAATCAAAATGGGTGTTTCTGACATTCCCATTACATCAACATTTGAGCCGTTACTTATCCTTCTATTTTGAAGCGATTTTTTTTGCTGCTTGATCTTCTTCTTTTCATTTCCAGATTCATCGGAAGAATCAGAATCAGATGAGCTTGACGATGAAGAACCACTGCTCGATGAACAGCTACAATTAGATCCACAAGAACAACTTGAATCACTATCACTGCTACTACTACTCGATGAAGACAGATCGCCATGTCTCTTTTTAGGAGATTTTTTATTCTTCTTTTTATCAGTATTAAAAACATCATCTTCTCCATTTATATCTGTTGGTATTACGCAATAGTCATGATCTGATTCGCATACATGTTTTCGTATAGGAACTAACGGAGGTGTTTTTTCTTTTTGTTTTTCGACTTTAGCTTGATACTTTTTAAAATTATCCCAAATTTCCAATACCTGCTGGTCACTTGGTTTGTCTTCTTCCACAGTCTCAGACTTTTCTTCAACTTTTGTTAATGGAATTTCAGTGTCCATTTTGTCATCATCATTTTTAATCAAAGATTCGGATTTCTCTTCCGTAGCTTCATCTTTTAGTTTATCTTGTGATGTTTCGTCTTTGTTCGGCTGAGAAACGCCACTATCTGATTCGTCGCTACTGTCACTTTCAGATAGATTCAAAGCCGGTAAATTTACATCTAGTAATAACGCATCTTTGTCTTTCATTTTCTTCTTTTTACTTTTTTTAGTTACTTGTTCAGTACTAGTCTCAGCCTTCTCTTCGGAAGATCCAGCTCCCTCTTTTGGTTTCTCATCACTAAGGTCAATAACGGGAATAGGTTCTTTTGTATCTATATTAGATTCATTTAAAGTAGGTGGCTTCTCCTCGGTTAAGTCTTCTGTTATTAGTTTTTTTCTGTGCTCATCTAAATGCTTATTAAGAAGTTTCTTTGAAACAAATTTTTCTGTACAACCATCTTCAGTACATACATGTGGAAATTCTTCTGTATGAAATCTTTTGTGAACCTTTAAATAAACCGCCTTCGTAAATTGAAGTGTACACTCATCACAAACAAACACAGCAGGTGGTGTACAGAAATGATAGACATGTGGCCATTTCTTCTGGAGACACCTTTTACACAGTACGCTTTCTGTTCCATGCTTCCAAAATAAATGATTAGTAATATCTGGCTTATTCCTATAGGCTATACCACATCGGTAGCATAAATGGTGCAACTTGTGCTTCCACACATGATTAGATAGGCGTGCTTGACTTTGGCAAAACTCTAAACATACATCACAAGTGTGGTGTATCTTTCGAAGATGCACCATTAACCTAAACGATGAAGAAATATTATCTACATTACAAAAACAGCATCTAAACTTAATTTCATACTCAGAATCATACGTTCCAGGGCATAAATGACATAATAACTCACTATAACTATAAAAGTTGTTCTTGCACATAACACACAGCAATATTGTTTTCTGGTGCATTTTTCGGTTATGCAAGTAGAGATCTTTATGAACAGCAGTTTTAAAGTAACACTGAAAACATTCAAACATTTGTATATGTTGTACCGTTTCACACTTATCTACACTATCATACGAGTCCAAATTAATATAAATAGAATATAACTCTTCAGCTCCAGCCTTGACTTTAGCTGTGATGGTCTCTGGCATTAACTCCTCTGCAGTGATGCTGTCCACAGTTGCAGAGAATCGATGTTGAGCCACCATATGAAGTGCAAGCTGCTCACAGTTTACTGCAATCTTGCGAACATGATTACAGTATATACAATTGAAAACAGTTGAAGCCAAAAAAACTTTTAAAAGATCTTTCAAGGGGTACTTGTCAATTGGCCTATCTAAAGTTAGTTCTGTGACTGGAATATCATCCGTTACGACAGGGTCAACCGGTTCTTCAACATTAATATCATCAGTTGAATTCTCTTCTGCAGGCTCTTCTTTTGGCTCAGGTTTAAGACTGATTTCATCTTTAATTTGTACTTTTTGCTCTGTCGGTTCTGAATCTTCTTTTGTTTCTGTTTCCTCATCAGGCTGAACTTGAGACTCAACAGAGGCGGCAAGATCTGATGGGTCATCTTTACTCTGTTCAAATGTATCTACATCTTTATTAACATTTTCCATAATATTTAACTTTTCACCAACATCACTATCTGATGAATAATCACTGGAGGAATTTTTATCTAAAAATTCTTTAGGAACTCTCACAGTTAGCTTTGGTACCCTATTCAAAGTATTAACATCTTCTAATTTGTTATCATAAATAGTAGATTTTATTGTGTTTTCTGGTTTAAATTCGGGTGTTTTATTTATTGTTTCTATATTGTTATTTACAAGTGTTTTTAATGTAGTCTCTTTATTGTTCTCAATAATTGTAGTTTTCACAAATGGACTATCAGCTTTATCACATATTGTCATTTTAATTGACGGAGGTTTTATAACGGTCGCTGGATCTGGTGGCTTATCTTTTTCATATCTTTTGGGAGGCCTTCTATTGCGCGTTGGTGGTTTATGAGCATACTGCTGTCCAACTGTTGGATCAACGGTCGAATTGATAATGACAGGTGAATTGGCATTATTTAAACTTAATTTTAGTTTTATACCACATTCTTTTTCTTTTTCATGGGTTTGTGGAGGCGGAGGTGACGGTTCCCTTGGTTTTGAAGGTGTGTACTCTGGTATGGACACTGGATGATCCACAGTATCTGCTGAATCGCTTTCATCTGATTCATCCAATGGTTCATTTCCATTAGGAATATAACTACTACTAGATTCTATATTATGTGATATATGATCGACGGGACTTGAAGGTTTAGTAATTGAACTATTTAAACTAACTGTAGAATCCAAAGTGCTACTTGTATCTTTCGCAGTAGACTCAGAATTCTCAGAACTAATACTTGTATCACTATTTACAACATCATAACTATTAACGTTCATCTCACTTCTTTGACTTTGTGATGTTATTGTCTCAGGTTTGGGCTCACTTATCTCTTTTTTATCAATAACAGGTTTTAATATATCTTTTATAACTGTTGCAGGTCCATTTGTCGTAGCTTCATTACTGGATTTACCAAATTTTGCATTGTTCGATTTAATTAAATTTTTACTGATCAATACGGGTACGGGTTTCGGTTTAACATTATTACAGTCGTGATTAAAAAAATCATCTTTTTCACTACATATTTCATCACAGACACAGCACATTAAATAAAAGGTTCCATTGTACACTTTACAGAACTCGTCTTTACTATCATAGTTAAACTCTTGAACATTGTGTTTGTTAGTTAAATGTGTGGATAACTTCTCGGCTTTTGAAAACATTCCGAGACAGAAGAGACATATATGCCTGTTGTGTACTTCCCTCATGTGAAGAAAGAGATTCCAATTCTCATAGTAGGTACCACACGCTGAACACAGGTATACCTTACGGGTGACTCGAGATGGTCCGCCAGTATTACACTCTGTGTTTGGGGCAGCTTCGGGGCTCAAAGCAGGCTCTTTGGCCTGCGCACGGCAAACAAGTTGATGTTCTTTCAACATAGCTAATGTTTTAAAAGACATAGAACAACACTTTCGACACTTAAACTTTACCATTGGCTGTAAACCTAAGCTTTGAGCATATTCTTTCAATTGGGTTCCTTTTTCCATCTTGCTTTTTTTAAACTGCAATAGCTGACTCTTAGGCACAAGTCGGGGCACAGGTTTGTCATGTTCATTATCCAACGCACTGTCCATGTGTGGTGTAGCATTATGAAATTGACTATGGTCTAGGCGCTTTGGAATTAATTTAGGTACTCTTGGAGCAGTACTTTTAGGCGCGCTAGCTTCACTAGGTTTGATCACAAACGGTTTTCGTTTTTTGTTTACACTGTTATATGGTCCGGAATTATCCACGAAAGGCCTTTTACCGAGGTGTATTCTAAGTGGATTAATGCGTTTTCTGAACTTGTCCTCTTGCAATGTGTCGGCACTGTGTCGTCGATGTTCGAAGGGTTTGTCGTGGGGACTGGACGGTTCGCCAGCAAAATCGTGTCCATTTGTCCTCAATTTACAAGATCGTTCACTGTACAAGTTTGCCAATGATGCTGTAGCGATTTTATCGTCTTTAGTGTTGACAATATTACCATCTTCCATAGTTTTCTGCAAAAATAAAACACGTGCTCAGTTTGACTGCCGAGAAACAAAAGACATTCAAACAAGAGGAAATCAAAACTGATTCGAATTACGATAACGACAATAACAATTTTTAACATTGACCGTACCTCTGAAGTCGTACGACCAGTACGAGTACAATAGAAGGGATTCGTTTCCATGCATCCGTTTAAATAGAGCACTCCTTACATCAGACCTAATAAGAGGCAGCCGCGGGCTGGTCATTCCCGTAAAATGGCGTCACTTCGCTGAGCGAGGATTGGTGTTATCAGAAGCTTTGCACTTCTTTTGTACCACAAATGTCACGATGTATAAACATTTTTTAGCTTTTAAACAACTCATATAACTGACGATAACTCAAATTGAGCTTTCCGAACTGTTTATTTCCAAACACACTATCGAAAATCGTAGCGCGTTACGAGAAGCTAATTCATGAACCATAGACTAATTTTTTTCTTTTTTCTTTTTTTTTTATTTAAGTGATGGAATCATAGCATTGTATGAGAAACACGTGGTCTTGTCCATAGATAAACCGGTATTTGAGTGAAATTATTTTTTCTGTATAGAATTTATACATTATTTTATTTAATTATAACTGTTGTTGTTCGTAGTACAAAACATAGTATATCGTAAATGTAAATTATTAAGAATAATAAATAAAAATCACCCGTTCGTTAACAATATTAGGAATAAGAGATGTAAATATTTTTGTATTTGCTTTATTTTATTACATAATTAATTTAAAAGAAAAGAAATCTTTAAATGATATACCAGATTTAGGATGTAATTACGATTTTTATTTCTTTTATCTGTATTTTAAATTTGTTTTAATCTGTAAACAGAAGTAGAACGCTAACAATTTAGTATCTGTATTCTGGGATCAGAAGATTTCGAAAGGAAAGAGAAAAGAGTATTCGTTTTAGTTTTTATCGTTTTGTTTAAGAAAATTTCTTTTTTATATTCCTTTTTATAGACAATGCGGATGCAAGATGATGTCTGATCAGTTTAGAAAGGTAGAACCTTATTCACCGAAATCCTCGCCTCGAGGAGCGAGGTCACCAGTAGTTTCTCGTCAGGATTCTTCTGGGACCCTCAAAACCACTATTTCACTGGGCAAGAACCCTTCTATAGTGCATAGTGGGCCTTTCTATTTGATGAAAGAACCTCCAGGTGAGCATAAATATAAAACATATAAATTAAATGTGCGTATTATTTATTTTAATTTCATTAATTTTATTCTTTTATATTCTAGGAGAATGTGAACTCACAGGAGCCACGAATTTAATGGCGTATTATGGACTAGAGCACTCATATAGTAAATTTAATGGTAAAAAACTTAAAGAATCATTATCATCATTTCTTCCAAACTTGCCCGGTATTGTGGATGGTCCAGGGCAGGAAGACAACAGTACATTAGGTTCAGTTATAGCTAAGAGACCAATAGGAGGGAAAGAGCTGTTGCCTCTGACAAGTGCACAATTAGCAGGATTTAGATTGCATCCAGGTCCCTTACCAGAGCAATACCGCTATGTGAGCGCCACTCCACCAAAGCGACACAAGAGCAAGCATAAGAAGCACAAGCATAAAGATGGGGCACCTCCTGGGCAAGACACACCATTACAAGGTACATACTTTGATTAATTTATTATCTATATTTATTTATTGTGTTATCTAACTGCATCACAATAATGAATGATAACATTTATGTCAAGGTAGTTGTATATTTATTAGGAAAAAAAGTTTTTTTTTTTAGTTTCACCTAAGTACTTAGGTGTTTAGTATCATCATTTTCTGATAATGTTTTTTGGGTTGTATTAATTTTTTCATTTTAATAATTTAGCAAGAATAGAGGACTCGATAATGTTTATTTTTCATAACAGGAATCAAATTGTGTATGTTTGAAGTAGTAGTTTGCGTAAGCACTCCATTACACCTAATAGTAAGGCCTATTAAAAACTATTTCTATATAATGAATGATTGCATAATCAGATATCTGATTTTTGAGCTATCAATAAAAAGATTTTGCATTTTAAAATGTCACATTAATATAAATTAATATTACAGATTCAAACCCCGACACATATGAAAAGAAACACAAAAAGCAGAAGAGACATGATGATGACAAGGAACGTAAGAAGAGGAAAAAAGAGAAGAAAAGAAAAAAACAGAAACACAGTCCCGAGCATGGAGGCCTCACACCTAACCAGCACCCTGTGCCCTAAATAGATTATTAATAGTTTTAGATTTATTTAAAATCACTCGATATTTTCTTTCCTCTTAAAAATAAATGACCACAATGATTAATATATTTTAAATGGGTTTGGTGGTTTCCATTATCATTATTATTCAGTTACTGTACAAGTTATAAAAAATTCCCCATGGTGATTTAAACTATTTATAACATTTAATTCTAAAACTTGATTCTTTGACCTTTGGAGTGCTGTGAGGAACACAATCATGCTCCTGCATGCATGTCCCAATATTGCCAGAAGCGAGATAGTGCTCCCAAAATCAATTGCTGTCTAGTGCTTTGCAGGGAAGGTCATTTGAGATAATATGAAAGAATGCATATGTAATAATTTAAAATGGATTTTTCTTGGCATTTTTGGGCATGTCAAGTAAAAATCCATAGCACTCAAACAGTTAAAGAGTAAGTGAAGCTGCAATCTCCTAGATCTGAGAAATCATTGTTTTTTATGTGCAACTTTTTCTGTTGCTATTGATATGAATGAGACCAATAAAATTGTTAAATGATTTCGCTATATACAAAACAAATTTAAAATAGTAAATTTTTTTTTGGGATATGTGGAAAATAAAATGTGTATTATAGTATTACAATTTTGACTTCACCTTATTTATTTTCAGCAAATTGAAAACATTTGTATCGTTAATTTATTCATTTTTTTACTTAATAGATATAATTCACCTTCAGTATATAACAGTCTATTTTATTATTTTATATTTTAAATCTGCTCATACCAAACCTTATAATTCAGCCAAATACTGGGCCCAAAGAAATTTTTATTTCATTTCACATAGCCATATAATTTCTTGTAATATTAATACTTCCCCTGCCTAATCAGTACTTTCAGAAAAATAAATCATCTAAGTTATGTCACGTATCACTTACATTAAACCTTGCATAGTAGTTGTTAGTCATATTTCATCTTTAAACTATAAATGAAAGAAACTAGTTTCATAGTTATAAATATTTTTTCTTAACACTATTGTCGAGTACCTAAGAAAGTTTTTGATGAATATTGAAAAAATTCTCTGGTGTTTCGTGATGTATAAAGTTGAATCATAGCTAATCTAGAGTTGATTTATATTTGTAGGTGTATCTTTATTTTTTTTTAGAATAACGAATTTAATGTGTACATAGTTACTTCATCATTTATCAAAATTGTTGAATTATTATTTATTTTGTTATGAAATTATCCTAAAATGAGATAATTTCGTTATCTTATCAATATCCAAATTCTTCGACTAGCTGATTTGAGTTCGTTCTTTGTACTAGAGTAATATGATTAAAGCAGAACACCTGAATAATACAATGCCCTTGGTGGGGTATGGGTTTTTTACCAAGTATAAGGAATTTGCTTAGGTATTTACATTATGATAATGTCCTGGCTTAATTTTAAAATAAATTCCTTCTGCAATTCTATTGTCTTCATATTTAATTAATGTATAATTATTTTGTGCATTTTTAATCTCATTGGTTCAGTTATCTATCACTGTCCGATGTTTTATTGTATAAAATAGGATTTTTTTTATATAAACCTACCCAGATCTGTCGAATGATGTATATAAATAAATGCCACTACAAATTAGAAAATAAACATTTTGATAGTATGGTTAAAATGCCTTTTATTAGACTCATAATGCTTTTATAAATAATCATATTCTGTGTGTCGGCTTAACAGTCTACTTACCAATGAAAATAATTATATTATAGTTCACAAATCAATACTGTAGTTCCTGTAATTGTGAGTATTGCGGAATTAGCCCCCTGACTAAGGTGGATGTGATGTATAAGGACGATGTGATAGATTTTATAATCACTTAGTATGTGTTTCATATATTTTTTAATTTTTCAGACTATATGAATTTTTTTCATCTCATATTTCATCTCATTATTCGGGTGACAACTTTCTAGAATCCTTGTTAGTTTTTCGCATTATAAGCAGAATATTATATTGTGTATTAAATTTTTTATACTCCTCTGTTTACCGGTATATACCTCGTGTTCAATGTTAGGATTTTTTTCAGAACTAGTAAAAATATTAGTATTAATTAATAATTTTATTAGTTGTTTTCTAGTACAGGTAAATAAAACGAAGTTTTAAGGGCGAAAATTTATTCAAAGTATCCAAATTTATACATCATTTTAAGTCAGTTTCGCTTCTTATAAAAAGACAGTCATTCAGTTAAAAAAGAAATAAATTAGTAATGCAGCACCAAAATACATACATCATACTTACAAATGATAATTCCTACTTATATTACTTACACCCCGACTTCTCACACAACTGCAACATTCCACAGGGACATATTATGTCTTGCCATACTTAATTCCAATATATATTTCGTTACAAAGAATTTGTTACGCTCGCAAGACATAATATTTCTCTGTTTATTTAATACATTACATAATCTATTTACTATTTAGGTATATTCGGTTTTCGTTAGAAGGATTGTTATTTTATAATATTTTCAAATAAAACGTAATCTGGGTCATATTACTATTATTACTAATATATAAATCTGAATGTCAATATGAAACAGGGTTAAATTCAACTAGTCTATCAAACCGAGTCAACGGATATACAGTGCCGATAAAACGTCTATATTTTCAATGATATTGTAAATGTATCAAAGTCGGCGCTATTTCCTATCCTATATAATATTTATTCATCGTCTAAATGCTCAATTTCCACATAATCATATTGACTAGTAGAATTTAACATTCAATAAACAAACAGTACGTCTGAACCGGCAGGTAACGTCTGCATCGAAGCTTGTCAAACAGTCATCTAACAATAGGCAATATACCCGCAAAAATCATTCTATATGTTACTAACTACAGCGTCAATCTACAACTATAATACATTTTGGTGCGCCATGGCACTGTGTAAGTGACTATTACTATCTATGGCGTATCGGTTAACTACTAATCGGTGGTTGCGAAGTTATAAACATTTACTATTTAATAATTTTAGTTCGTTATTTTATGGATCATTAAGAAACAAAAATCACTTCTATTAATAAAACGCAACCCAGGATAAGTAGTTAAATGAAATTCGCCGTTAAGAATGACTTAATCGATAGTTAAATAAACGTTTCACATTTTACGAGACTGCGAATGTAGAAAGAATTTCATTAAGAATAGAAATCATAATAATCATATGAAAATTATTCAATTAATAGATAACTGTGGTAACTTCCGAGAGAGAAAACTAATTACACGTTATTTACGATATAAAATTCAAGCATCCCGCGAGAAATACTGTTTCAAGGAGATCGCTAATGGACGTGTACTCGCTACCGACTATCACAATGCTTGGGGTACAATTTTGAGCAATTACTTTATATAAATCACATACATTCGCGCAGCCAGTACTTACTGAAGCGACCACTAAAAGAGCGACATGTCATAAATAATTTAGGTTTTATATTAATGTATACTTTTCTATGTGGGCAAACGGCGAAAATTTAGGCTTAATTAAATTTTTACGCACCAGTTTTTTTAATCGATCGTACATTGGCTACGCTAATGATTTTACATTCTTGATAAAAATCCCTCAAAACATACAACATTTAAGGCTAGAGCGAGGAACTCTTCTCAAGTCGTCTAACTACAGTATAAAACAATTATCTACATTACCTCAGCGGTTTAACACGTCTATTGAGAAACAATTTTCTTTCTAGTAATTTCGATACTATATTATATAACTTTAGATATGTTGTAAGCTCATGGATTCATTGGACTGACACAAAGCCGACCACTTTAGACGACGTTGCTTAGGCGACTGAGTATGACAGGTCATTTTCTTGACGTTCAAAAAGAGAGAACATTTTTTGATTGACGACCTTGTGAAAATTGGAAATGGATACACATTTTTAAGATCAAATATTTTGAAAGTAACATATCTTTAGTTATACAATACAATTGTCAATAGCAATATAACAAATGTGAAATGGCAAGTTAAATATATATAAACTTTTCGATTAGTAGAAAGCGAAACTTGGGCAAGCTAGAATAATAAAAAAAAAACCTATTAAATAGAACCTATACAAATAATACGAACATATTAATATGCGTAACAAATAAATAGTCAATTATATTTTTAAACATAATGCACATAATTTTTTACAAATAATTAATAATAGTACATTTACAAAGAAACTAGTATTGTCGTAAACAACAAATATATATATCCCTTATTATTTAGTATCGTCAATGTAAAAAGTGTTTTTGTAGTGAATGATGGCTTGAATTAATATTGTTTTAAAACATTAAATTAAAAAAAAACATATAGCTCGGTGTATCTTCAAGTCAAATCTTATAAATTTTCTGTAGTTATCTTTGCTTTGAAAATTTTTCGTAGAAATATTAGTTACATCAATAATATTGAAGAAAAAAACACATTTAAATTCGTACAAACATCGCTAGCATCGAACATATACAAATTTTATTTATTAAAAAAACAGATTCAGCAAAACTGTTTCTTCATTAAATATCATAGATAGAGACTACATAAAATACATAGTCGTTTTCTATTAACATAACATCAAAGGTATTTCATCATTCAGCCTAAATGTAAAAATTATCTGTGGCGTTGCTCATATAATACAATTTATGGAGTGTAGAGGTAAGCAGAATATTTTTGTATGTGTTCTTAAATTTTTCAAATTAAGATGGCGCTGTTGGAGCTATATTTTTTTTTCCTATAAATAATTTCATAATACGTATAAATAACGATGGTAAATAGCGCTGAATTTATTGTTACTTTTCTTAGCGTACTTTACTTCAATGATAACTCCGAATTTCAAGTGATATCCTTTAATTCTACTAGCGCTGGCTGTGTCTTACATATCGGTGGACACATCGCTTAACTAACCCTCATCTCTACAATCCACAAATGTAATTTATAAAATGTTAAAAACGTGACAAATTAAAGATAGCGTATAATCGCGTGCACTAATGATTCCATGTATCCCCGGTCAGTAGTGTCACAGGTCTTTTAGAAGCGCTGACTTGGCGTTCTTGAGTTTGTCGAGCCGCTTCGTGAGGTGACTGTTCTCTGTTTCCAATTCTTCGACTCGGTTTAACGCTTCTCTCGCCTGTAAAATGTTTTAATTAAATTAATTTCTTTGTGAAAGTGAAATCTTCTTTAGAGCGATTTTTTTAGGGGAAAGGGGCTCACAAATATCGAGAATTAAGGTATTAATATTTATTACTTCACTGTTATTTCATAGTTTGAGATTTTCATCTCTATCGGCAGTCTCTGTAACTATTTTTTTTAACATATTCCTAAGTGCCTAAGATCCCTTGAATGCCAGATCTTTCTTATATTGTAAAAACTCAAAAATCACTAAATACTCCCAACATAGGTAGAGACAATGACTATCTATGAAGTTAGGAGGCAGCTTTAGCAGATATCAGGTAACAAAGGTGTATGAAAAAAAAATTTTTTTTTCCTTATTTTATGAAACGTGTTTTTCTGGTATGTTCAGAAATAATGTTCTAAAACTGATAGTCACATTTATACTGACAGGCTGCAGCCCCGGCTACACCCAGTCTTTCAGCTTTTATAAAATAAGGAAGGACTGACATTCACATGCGCTAGATCCATTATTTTTTAACTTATTTCGGATTGAATATGTTAATAGAAAATCTAGTTTAAAATTATCATATATTTTTATATACATTTGCAATTATTATATCGGTGATATAAAACAAAACATCTGAGTGACATTTTCTTATTATAAAATGGTTTAGTAGAAAACCACCTTTTAAACTAAAAATAATTAGTATCGTGTTATTTATATAATAAAGGAATAAAAAGTGTATTTTATACAAAATTGTGCTACATATTCACAGGATCGTTTGTTATATTTCAGTTATAGTTTTTTAATAGTACAATAGAATAGTTAAACTAGTTTTAAGGGTCACTCTCTGGGTTTAATAAGGCAACTGTACCGTTATCTATCGCCATTATTTATAACGGCCCAAAAATCAACCACATCCTGAAAATAATCATATACTTTAAATATAGAATAAGTATTAGTTATAGTATCGTTAAATATACCATATTAAATACATATATGTTGCATCATGGATACTTTTATTCCAGCTTTTGTGAACTCGTAAGTTTTTATCGATGTAATTTCTGATTTAATGTGTGTCCCTGGAAAATTGTGCTTCATTTAAATTCTCCCAAATTAGTCAAAAAGTCCTATCACCACTTCTTTCGTGAATAACTCTATGAGATATGTGTCTTGGTGTTGGGGTGTTATAGCATGGTTGTGTTAGGGGGACATAGTGCCGGAGTGTCAAGGTGTGCAATGTCAAAGTGTCGTGGTATCGGTATGGTAGGGTATTCGAGTGTCAAGATGTCGTGACATCGGGATGTGTAGGTGCCAGGCCCACCTCGCGCTGCAGCTTGCGCCGCTCCTGCTTCAGCAGCTCCTCGTGCTCGTCCTGGTGGTCCTGGCGCGCGCGCAGCCGCGCCACCTGCGCCTCGAGGCGCACCACGGCGGCCGCGTGCAGCGCCGCCTCGGCCTCCGCCCGCGCGGCGCGCGCCTTCGCCTCGGCCGCCGCGCGCCGCGCCGCCTCCAGCTCGCCGTCCGCGTCCCGCTCGGCGTGCGCGACGCCGTTCTGCCGCGCCGCGCGCTCCTCGTTCAGCTGCAGCTTCAGCTTGCGCACCTCGCCCTCGAGCGCCGTCTTCGCGCTCGCGAGCCGCTCGAGCCGCACGTCTGGTGAAATTGTGACGGCATTATTATTTCAATTAGCGTGAGTGTGTAGGGATTGAGTGACGAGTGTGAGCGAGTACTGTAGAGCCTTTACTGTAGCCCATTGACTACTAAGTTGTCTCAACCAGAACAGTACCACTCATAAATAATTAGTAAACACCAGTGAGAGAGCTGAAAGCATAACATCTTGTCCCCTTCCTATCTCTACTTCTTATTTTCACTAATCCTTCATTGTTTTTCAAACTGACAATACTTAATACCAAGTGTAGTGATTACTTAACGCCAGGTGAACCACCCACTCGTATGGTCTGTATTATTAAAAACTACCCCTTACGTTTTACTCAAGTTTACATTAACTGTTTCGCTGCTGTAATTCGATAAACGGGCTATTAAACGCGAAAAGAATTTCTCAAATGGGATCAGTATTAGCCCCCGAGCCGGCGCTCACCGAGCGTGCCCTCGCCCGCGTCGTCCAGCAGGCGCTGCGAGTGGTGCGACACGAGCGCGAGCGGCGGCACGTGCCCGCAGCGCTCGCCGGCCGCCGCGTCCACGAAGGCCTGCCCCGCCGCCGCCGCCGCCGCGTCGCGCGCGCGCACCGCGTCGCGCGCCAGCGCCAGCTCGCGCTCCAGCGACGCGTGCTCGCGCTTCAGCCGCTCGTGGCTCGAGCACTTCTCCCGGTGCTCGCGCTGTCGATAGCCAACGAAACGGGTCAGTCTTTGTAAGATTTTTCTTGTTCTAATTTATTATAAAAAACAAAAGGCAACTGTCTTATAAGACCAAATAATCATCCACAGTGTTTCCTTAAAAACCTTTAAAAATTTATCATTCTTAATAATTGATACGGCAGCCATTTTTAACTGTAGAAACTTACGAAGCTTAATTTCACTCTTACATGTAAAATTCAGAAATAAATAGTGTATAAAATTTTAACATAACAGCACACCTACCATTAAAAACTAGAATATTTAATTTGTTTTTACTTAACATGCCACAAAATGTACTATTTATGGAACAATGAAAGGCCAACTTCTTTCAAGGTGGTAAAAGCCGATTTCATGACATGCTGCTACTGGGTTGCCGTGTATTACCTGCAGCTGCGCGTACTCCTCCTGCAGCTCCTCTATCCGGTCCTTAAGCAGCTCGAGCTGGTATCCGAGCGCAGCCTTGTCGTTGTCCAGCTGCGCGTTCAGGATCATCGCCTTGCGGAACTTCTCTTCCACCTCCTTGAGCTCATGCTAGAATTTTATTATAATTGTTTTGTACTTTTACCAAAATCATGAATTTCGTGAAATCTTGGAAGTTATATTGGAATATCGAACACAAAAACTTATAACAATATCTGATCTGTTGTGACATTTTTATCTAAAAAGAAAGTGTTAGGTATGAAATTTAGAAGAAACAGTATCTAAAATATCTAGAAGTAGTTCAAGGCAAAATTTAAATAAGAGCAAATAACCTTATGCCAAACCTGGCAGTAAGGATACATACCGTAACATGTGGAATAAAATTCTGAGAATATTTCCCAGACTACCTTACAAAATCTTTTTTTTTAAACGGAGTCTAGACACTGGAATAGGACTGGATGCTTATAAAATATATACATAGAATATAATATGGATCTAACAATAGGGTATTACACATATTTTTGAAACTGTCTCTATTAGATGCAATAGTGCTAATAAATCATTACGAAAAAATTCAAAATTTTTATTCAATCGCTAAGTACCCTAAAAATACTCTTAAAATTTATTATTTTCAAATTTGGCGCGTAATTTTCGAAATTGCAAAGATCTGTGGTTGTGACGTCATAATGATGGGTAAACAAATGTTATCTGTCATAGGACCATTTGACAATATTTACGATTGTTAAATGGGAAGAAACTAAACGATTGAATTGTTTTTATCGAAAAATGAGCTATAATTCAAGTTACCGTTGGCGCGCTGTTCCGGAATGCAAAAATACTAGTGTAAAAACACTGGACAAATTGCCTATTCTTGGTAAATTTGCACTGTCTCCCTTTACAAAACCGCCTTCCATAATTAAACGAATGTGTAGGTTGTCTTCGAAAATAATCTTTTTGCCACAATCGAACCGAAAATAACTAAAATACAATTCAACTCAAATTTGTTTTAAAAGACACATAGGTTGTCACTTCATTGTCGCTTTAGTTTACAGAGCATAATGACGTCATAACATGGCGGTTACTATTCCACGATGATAATGCACAGATAAAAAAAACTAAAAACTTTGAATTGAATTTTAAAATTTATTGTGTTATTTTATAAATTAAAACGAACACTTACAGACTGCTTTTTTAATAGCTAACTCAATAATATATATTTTAGATTTTTTCTCATATAGAGTAAAATACCCTATTATAAAGTAGATGGTAACCTAGCTTACCCTAAGGTCTTTGATGCTGAGGACGTCGTCCGAGTCTTCCGAGCTTCGTCTCGGCGAGTGCAGCGCGCTGGGACTCATCGCCGCTAGCCGACTGCCTGCCCGCCGACCCACTGTCTCTGTAACGGTTAACGGTATGGCCTTTTAGTTGGTAGATTTTGATAGAGAAAATGTTTTCTATTAAATATTATATAAAGTTTTACTCAAATTTTCAGACAGAAAAACACTATGTGTATGTGATTACAAGTGTGGTTATGTGACCTATCTCTTTCCTAACACACCTGACAAATATAAGTAACACTTCTTATAAATAATGCATTATAAATTATACAACTTTACACCAAAACTTTTGGTAAAAAGTATTCACTTTCAGGATATTTCTTTAAAATAACCTTTATTTTTGCAATTCAGTGTGTTAATACCAATTATTTAATGGAAACTCATTACAATCAGTTCCAACCCATTGGGTCACCTGTGTCCCAATTAAAAAAATGCTTAATTGTCAACATATTTTACTATATCAAGCAAAGTGTAAGTTACAACTGGTATACCATGTCCTCACCTGCGTACATGTCATACGCCTTGTCGGCATGGTCCTCCTGCTCGCGCTGCTGGCGCTCCAGCTCCCGCATGCGAATCTCCCGCGCCTCCGCCCGCGCCGCTCGACGAGCAGCTAGCCGTTGTTCCGCCTGCAACGATACAAACATTTTTCATTACTATTATCTGTACTAATATTATAAAGAGGTAAATTTTGTTTACAAGTTTGTATGTAGGGGGTAAACTCTGAAAGTACTGATCCGATTTGGAAAATTCTTTTAACGTGTGAGGCCGCTTTAGCCCGTTTATTGAGGAAGGTTTTAGGCTATAATTATATTACGCTGCGTGTTAGAGGAGCGAAGCAGTAACCATAAATGCTAACAAAACCGCGACGAGCGGCTAGTATTAAATAAGCCGGGTGTCCAGTGAATTTATCCATTAGCATTTCAGGGACAACGGAGTTTTTTAAAAGGAGCAACTTCATATACACTTTCATACTCTATAAAACCATTAGATTTCACAAATTATATTTAGTGTTGGCTTACTTTATATAAAGGAATCCTGTACAAAAATTTTATGCTTCTAGAAGCACGGACAACCTGGACAACTAAGGTTTAGAGTTCTAAACCCAGGTTGTCTGTTGTTTGTCTGTTAGTGGTTAGGTTCCACAGTTATCTTTATCATCATAATATGGGAATGGAAAAATCACTTTTGTTATTATTTAACCCGTCCCTGAAAAACATTGTTTACAATGACAACCCCTTCCCCCAAATTGCGTTAATTAATACTTGAACGCAGCGACCATCTATACCGAGATTATCACAATTTCAATTGACTAAGAGTTGGTCAATCTAAGTAATCAACTCCTCATCCATCCAACAACAAAAAGTAAACACTTAGGTTATCTTTCACTTATTTCTACTTTTATATAAAGTTTTAAACTACTCATTAACACTATGGCACCATATTGTTAATGAGTAGTTTAAAACTTTATATATAAGTAGAAATAAGTGAAAAATAACCTTAGTGGAGTTGCAGCGAGGATTTTATAAAATTTTAAAACATCGTAATTTAAACCCAATCGGGTGTATGGACGACTAGGCATACGGGTGAAAGGATGCGTGCACTCAAAGTAACATTGTACTTCCTTTCAATGAAACAACAAAGACGTACACGAAAGATAAAGCCTCGTTTAAAAGATTATTTCCTAAGGACAGACTAGAAATGTTTTATAGAATTAGTATACACAATCCATTCAAAATATATAATTGCATTATATAATTAAATAAATAGGTATAGTGATTACCAGTATATTTTCTTATTTTTTCAATATATTTTAAAATATATATATTGTTTAGCTGACCCGGCGAACTTCGTACCGCCTAACCGTCGATTCTTTATTTTTATTTAATACTCACTTTAATATCATTCGGGACACTAGATCAGCTACTAAGATAAAAATAAATAAAAAGAGAGTGAGTAAGTCAACAGTAACATTATTTCATTTCAATTCAATTCTTTGGTTTTGGTTTTGGTTAATGGCTTTTTACAATAGCATTATGTCAAAAAATTAAAAAAAATATATAAAACACTTAAAACTATTTTAATTGTTATTATGAATTTTCTGGGTATAGAAAATTCTTTGGGAATATAGAAAAGTATTGTTTTGTCAGACAATTTTTCTCTCTCTACTTACTTCTAGGAATAATATGAAAAAAGAATTAGCGAAATCGGTTCAGCTGCTCTCGAGACTTGCTCTTAGCAACACATTTAGCGATTCATTTCTATATTATAGATTTGTTGTCTCTTTTTATAACAAAATAGTTTATCATCGTCATAATTGACCCTATTATTGTCAATCTATTTGTTTTGTTATAAAGCATATGTATGTATTCGACACAACGTATGGAAACAGGTTAATGTGCATAGCGATTACCCGATAAGCTGGCAACACCGGCCGCGCGATAACGGACGTATAACTGTGATAAAATTGTTATTGTTTTAAATTTTACGCCCTAAATTATTGACTGCAGTCAGATTATGTACGTAGCCCAAACTTTATATACGGATACCTAAGCAATTGTTTGTTTGTTTGAACGCGCTAATTTCAGGAACTACTGGTCCGATTTGAAAAATTATTTCAGTGTTCGATAGCCCATTTATCGAGGAAGGCTATAGGCTATATATTATCACGCTAACACCAAAAAGTACGGAGCACCGATGAAGAATGTTTCAAAATCGGGGGATACTTTCCTAGAGCTTACTGCTGCGTGCGCTGCGTAAACGGTTAAAGTTTCGCAAAAATCATGTATGACAGAATTATTCCCATTTAAAAGTTCAAAAAAAAGTCCACAACATCATATGTCTATCTTTTAAGTTTAGCTCACTATAAGCTCAAAGTAAGAGTAAAAAAACTAAGCAAGTTATATAGTACATTATTCGTAGTTGTATAGGTTAAATGAATATTGAAAAAGTATCAAAGTTTTTTTTCGTGATTATGCTGTTACAGAACACACTATAAGTTCGATTTTTTTAAGATATAATTTTAATTATTTTACTCTTTGATGATGACTATATAAAGAATTTTTTGAAATAATATCCTAGCATTATAACAAAAATATAATGGGGCTGTGCAAGTCTTGGGTTGTAAGCGATCACGTGACGCCCAGCGAAGACGACGAGGGTACCGCTGGGTTTTAGTGTGTAGTCTGTCGCACTATGTCTTGGCAGGAGTCTCACATACCCACCCAAATCCCTGGGTGGGATGCATAAAGCAGTTCTCAGGGACAAAAAAAATGTGCATGTCTTGGGTAGAACAATATTTATCAATGTTGCAGAGGTCAGGTGGTTTGTATGAATCATAAGATAATTCACTGCCTTTATATTAATACTTTATATAAGTATTATATTTTTATAAAAATAAATATGACTTATAAGAAAATATTGGAAAACAAAGCATTTTTTTTTTTATTTACCTTACGAATGTATATAAATCTGTAATAACGGCAATACATTATTAGCTTCAAAACATATCGAGATAATCATTACTTGTTAATGTTAAGGTTGTGTGCTACTAACGCTGTTATGTAGAGCTGAAACAGCGGATGTTGCTGCTTGATCGAACATGTAATTTTATTTACATTCAATAATTAGTTTTAGACTATAAGTTTTATATTTTAAATATTTCTTTAGGCGAGAATTGCGTTTGTAAGTTTTACTAATGTAATTGACAAGAAACAACAACTCTGTAACATGGTGACAGTTACCTAGGTAATCTTACGAAAGCTGTGGCTGTCAAAACTAAAACCACTGACAGTATATTTTTTCAGGTGTAAAGCTATGACGAACAACTCAGGTAAATCTTTATGAAAGAGAGTGAGCAAATTTATAAGTGTAATTCTCACCTGACAGCAAAAGTTTAAAACGAGATCGTTAGAAATAAAAGAACCAAAAGGCAATCACAATAACAATTATTGTTTTTGTTTTACGAAAACATATAAATTTTTGTTATAAAAAAGAATTATTCATATCTAATAAAAATAAGCTTAAGTTTAATTGTACGATAGATTATCACAAAGTTATCTACATTATAAAATCACGCAAAAGTGCAATTTTTTACAAGTTCCATTCTATTGTATATTACATTGGCATATCGTTACCACTTGTGTTGCGTCATTTCATTTGTCATTTAATTGTATTCAAGTATCAGAATATTTTTTGTATTTCGTTAGAGAGTACTGGGGACTATAATTAAGACAGATATATAATATAAAAATTATAATCGACGGCGAATTACGGCTTATAATTGACCCTCATTTCAGAGGCGTATGCATCTTCATACAAAATTGCTTTTTTCTATGAATTCGAGAATTAAAAATCGGGGTCATATATAAAAAAAGTCCGCGACGAATTGAAAACCTCCTTCCTTTTTGAATGTCAGTTCATGTGAATCGACGCTAATGAATGTGGTTAAGTCTTTAAAACTAGCAAACTATAGATTGTCCGCGACTTTGCAAGCTCTAGATTACGTCCGCGACTTATCGCTGACCGTTTACACACGTCGATGCAAACTTATTGACCAGATATGGAATAAATTGTGTCCATCAGTCGTGTCTGTAAGACGATAATTACATCTGTAAGTTTTACTCCCGAGAGCGATATGAAACAGCTCTGTTACCTAGTAACAGATACGTCGTAAGTAGTTAAGAAAGCTGTGAATATCAGAAAAAGGGCACTGACAGGAAATTCTCTCAGGTGTAAAACAATGAGAAATAACTTATGTAATTCTTTATAAAAGTCTGAGAGCAAAACTTAAAAGTGTAATTCTCGCCTAAGAAACAAGTCATGTGCGATAATACATTTCAGGCTTTAGTGAAGTGTGCGGACGATAATACTGTGCTTTACTGGTTTGTCTATATTTAAAGGGTAACAAAAGATTTTTTACATAACAAATCTTTGTAGATTTCGAAATACATAACGATATAAAAAGGTAAAAAATTTCATTACACTATGACATACATGAATACTAGTAATCCTTAAAGCCAGTGTGGGTGATTATTAATTCACAATGCAGTCCCCTATGTCACGTAAATATTGTATGTATATATATTATTATGGTTGGGATGTTCTAAGTTTAGATTTAATCGCACCAGTGTGGTTTGTGTTATCATTCACATGGCCGTTGGATACGGCGAGTTTTTACAGGCGTCGAAAATACTTTAACTTTAAAAAATAATCTGTACGTTAAAATAAACTAAAAATACAGATAATAATATTATAAAGAGGTATCGTTTGTTCGTAAGTTTATAAGTTTGTATGTAGAGGGTAATCTCTAAAATTAGTGATCAGATAAAAAAAATGTTTTGTGTTAGATAGCCCGTTTATTGAGAATGGTTATAGGTTATACTAATTGTAAGTTTGTTATAAGTTACTAACTGCCCTTCGCGGCTTTACTCGCGTTTATGATTACTACTTTGCTCATATGAATCATAACGTAATATAATACAGCCCAAAATCTTCTTCAATTAACGAACTTAATAACACAGAAATAATTTCTCAAATCGGATCAGTAGTTTAGATATTAACCCCTACATACCAACTTACAAAATTTACCTCTTCATAATATTAATATATATAATATTGGTAACGTGTGAAACCGGCGCTACACACAGCGCAGTCCGCACATATGGTCAAGCGCAAACCGACGCCGGCAACGGGACGATGACATCACTTTCAGATTAGGGTTTCAAGGTCTCGAGTTATTCCCCCGCGTTGACGAACTTAGCGAATACTTAACGTTTATGATCATTCACATAAGTAAATACAATTTTTTATTTTATTTTAGTCACAAAAACTAATAAGTACCGTTTGCAAATCACTACACGTAGATATTTTTTATCACAAATTTGGTTTGAGATAAAATAAGACGTCATAGGTTAATTAATAATATTTTTTCTGATTTCGTTTGTATGAACATTTTAATGTAAAGTTTTAAACACGTTAGATATTACCGCTAAATTAAAAGTTTTTTTTTAATGTTTTAAGTCCCGTTACTTTAATGATTTTTACAAGAACAATTATCTAATTACCACAAATTAAGAAAGTTTTATTTAATTTTTATCGTTATCATTTTTTCTTTTACATAACTCAAAAAAGTATATATATCTTTGCATAGAGATTTGTGCATGCAACTGCGTAAGAATATACTTCAGGAACAAAAAAAAACAGAAGAAGTACCAGCGGCCGTTAAAACAAATATGAATATGTATAATTAAAACACATTTATTATACATTTTCATAACTTAATTTATAACTAAGACTTTTAAAAAATGAAACCGTCTTCAGAAGCAAAACACGCAATTTTATTTACAGACTCATCACACACTTATTACAAATATTTTGATTTCAAAATCAAAATATGGAATTACACTTATAAGTTTTGCTTTCAGAATTTCATAAAGGTTTATATATAAGTTCAATTCAATTCTTTGGTTACTGGCTTTTAGTTGTGCCAATTAGACACATTTCGCCAATTATTTCGCCAATATTACGTGGCAATGTATAAGTTATTTCTTATTGTTGTACACATGAAAGAATTTTAATGTCAGTGCCTTATTTTACACAGCAGTCAGCTTTTGTGACAACGACGTATCTGATACTAGATTACAGAGTTATTTTATATCGTTCTAGACTTATGAACTGATTTTTAAAAAAATCTAGGGGACTAAACTGAAACGTTTTTAAAGAATTTTTAAATGGGTTAAGAAGTGATTGCATTCTGAAGTAACAAACTACCAAAAAAAACATACGTTACAAATTAAGAACCTCCATCTTTTTGAAAGTCGATTGAAAATCAGATAAACGCAGTAAATTTTATATTCAATTTCAAATTAGAAACAAACAAGTTCTGCTCATTGCGAAATCGTGCATAAAATTTCGTTTGCTATTTCACTGACACGCGACAACAGTTTCTTATGTGAAATCAATTCCTTCTGTTGGAAGGTCGAATAAGTCTCACTAAGACTTTTTTTAAACAATGAGTATGACCTTTTAATTTGTATTTTTTCTTTAAAATAGAGTTTCTATAGGTAGGATTTTGAGCACATTATATTTTTCTGCGATTGTCGTTTTAAAATTTGTCCTAAAAATAAATATTCGATGTTTTCATTTCATATTTAATAACTTAGAAGTAAAATTTTATACAGTATTAACAGTAACCAGTCCAGTAATAGAAATTAGAATTATAGAATATTTGAAATTAAAATTATCATGGTTACATACATATTCAATATGTAAAGCTTAGAAAGACTCTCCATTGGATCATAATATTGCGAAAAATCTGAGTATAGTCTATTTTTCTTTACTCGTCTTATTTGGTAGCAATAATGAAACGAAAATCACGTATTTTCGGACAATATTTTTAATTATAATTTTTCATTATAAAAAAATGATTCAGTTCAATCATTCGATAGATTCTCATCTCTAACTGGTACATGCGGTTAGATGTACGCCATATTTTTCGGTTAAATAAGAAAGTAAGGAAACATAGACTATATATGTATATTTTTGTACTTGATACATATTAACAACGAGAATAGTCTACAAAATAAATACTTATGTCATTTAAAATAGCTAACAAGTAAACTTGATTTTAAGATCTACATCGCAACATTATACAACAACTATACAATTATTTAAAATATTTCGTAGATCCTCAAAGCGAATAATTATTTTAATCCTTATCTTGAGAGAAATAGTGTCGAATATTCCGTGTTGATCGAGATCAGCTGAGACCGGTCAGCAAGGACGAATGAAGGTGGTCCACTTACAGGACGATAATCCCGTTCGATATTAGTGTATTGTAATTAATTGAATATTTAAAATATTTTAATACTGGCTTCGGTTCGCTCGCGTTAATATCGGACGACGGGACGACTGTCTAAATATTTTTCTATAAATAAAATAACAGAAACATTTGCATTTATAATATTAGTTAGGATAAAGATTGAATAGTTTTTTGAAGACGATAATGTTAGGAACTGTTTGTCGGATTAGAATTTTTGTGTTAAATCTTTTATTAAGGTTATGAGGATTTGTACACAAATATATTATAAATAATACGCATTTCAATAGGGATAACCTCTATACAAATCGGCAATTTTTGAGAATATCATGGCATACGTATATAAATTGTGTTTGAATATAGATCCTCTTTTTTTAAGTCGGTTAGATCGCACTACGAACCGTAATTGCGGAGCAGTACACGTAAATGTCAAAATCTCGAAAGAACCTAAATTTAACACAAGTAAAACGTCGAGGTACCGCTATTAATTAAATAAGATTGCTCATTAATCTACAGTATAATAATTTTATCGTTTTACTCTTTAATTTTACATTACTTCAATAGAACAAGTTTTGGCAAAAGGAAAGTTGTGAAGTATTTTACATATAAATATTAAACTAAATAGAGATTAAATTTTATTTGAAATCTAGTTATTTTTCTGCACTATTTTTCGTTTAGTTTTTTTTTTTTTTTTTTTTTTATATACATATATTATTTTACTTTACACACTGTGCCGTTTTATATCTAAAAAATCCAGGAGCAAATATCAAATACAATAAGAAAAACTCTTTCTTATATGATGTACTAGTGACTCTCGCGGTTTCACTCTTGTTTATGGTTACAACTTCGTACTTACAAGTCGAAGTGGTATGTAAACGCGGCATATATGGTATGCTTATAAACTCTAAAATCAGACTATCGCAAAAAGAACTTTTCAAATCGAATCAGTAGTTTCCGAGATTACCCCTACACAAACTTTACCTCTTTATATAATTATAATATATACTTAATATATATATATATATATATATATATATATATATATATATATATATATATATATATATATATATATATATATATATATATATATATATATATATATATACAACAAATCCATATAACTATTAATTAAATATAGATGACATCATAATATCTTTAATAATTAGTAACGTATTAAAATCCTGTTCTAGTAATTAGGTGTAGATAAAAAAGACGCAATAGGATATAACGAATGCATCTATAATTTAATACAGCAATAATGTTTTTTTTTAATCTAACAAATATTTGTACGGGAAATGATGCCGTGTCATGTAAACGAGAAGTGTACATAAAATTAAGCTAACGACTAACATGACCTACTTTATCAAGTCAAATGTCAAGTTTTTATTTTTTCATTAAGAGTTTGAATTCACTAGTTTCGTATTACAAGTGAAATTGGGCTTAATTTTCATATTTATTTAAAAATTCATGATAATAGTTAACAACAGAGAGACTAATGGTTGAAAACTACAATAAATGTTCATTTTTGAAGTAAAAACTTAGGGGCGTTTTGGGTGATTTGGTAAAAAAAAATATTAGGGATACGCGTCTAATTGCCAATTTTTTTAAAGGCCACTTTTTACTATATGACTGTAGCGTGTGTTGATAGCGATACTGTTCCACAATCAGCGCGTTAGTATGTATTTAAATGTCTCTTTAATAACAGGATATCTTATTTAGATTTCATATTCATATATGGACGCTGATAAGCAATAATGTTTTCATTCAACCCATACGGACTTCATTTTGAGAAAATGGCGTGTAAAGATGTCAAACCTATTCTTACTTAATTTATTTAAAGAAGTTTATATCCGTCATTGCTTTTCTTTTTTAAAAAAAAGTATAATTAATTAAAAGTAGATTGATATATTTAATATATTATCTAATAAAAAGTTTTTCAAATATTTCAGATAATTCTATAAATTGCAAAATATGAAACGCACTTGAAATACGAAACAATTATTAAGACACTTTTTTTCGTACCTATTTAGTTTATATTACTTGATTTTTTTTTTTGGATAATGTTGAATAGTTGACGCAGTATCAAAATAAATCAATATTTCTGAATTTGACTATTTGTGGGTTGACACATTATTGCTTATCAGCATCCAACTGTCCCTTGCAGTTTCTCTGGCGTTATTGGTTACTGCTTCGCTCCTATGAGTCGTAGCGTGAAAATAGCCTATAGAATTTCTCAATAAATAAAATGTCTAACACAAAAAGAATTTTTCAATTCGCGTAAAAGAATAAGTAAGAATTTTTAGCGCGTACTAACAATCAAACTCTTCGGCTTTATAATATTGGTATAGATAATATACGGAAATAAAACGGGTCGACGTCAGTCCTGTAATATTCTCAATGGAACTAACATGCTTTTTAAATTTTAATCAGTAATACCATGTAAAATTTATCAACGGTATTAGTCACTTAATTACTGTTTACACACATGACACATACTGTACGACCAAGCAATCCAAACTTCTTAACAGACATTGTGTATATTCATTTTATAGTTCATTACATTTTAAAATGACTTTGTATTGCGATACGAACTGATATAAATGGATATTGGACGTGTAAGTACATTATTTTTACTATTTAAATGTCGGTATAAACAAGACTTTTTTTTTAAACTCGCTTTAAGGCTAAATACGTTATTTCGTTTTGAATGGCATAATTATGTCCGTTAATTTGAATTTAAAACAAAACTAGAGAACCAATTTCGATGAAAATTCTAAGAGACAAATCGAATGGTGATGCCAATAAAAAATTAAATCGGTCCGGCTGTTTTTGAGTAATCGGTGAATAAAACATTCCCCAAAGAATTGAGAATCTGCTCCATTTTCGGAAGTCGGTTAAGAATAACATTTTAAAATATCGTAACCTTAAATAATAATAAAATACTTTTTGGGAAAATCTAGGAGAAGAGAGAAGGAGCTAGGGTGGCGATAGAAAGTATAAAACGGACTCATATAATATTTCCTCTGTAGCAGTGTCATATATCCTTCTGTGAGATTCACTTTATAGAACTCTCTACACTGAACCCCTATAACACAAAAACTATAATACCTAACATTACAAATTGCACCTGAAGAGAGATTTGCTGAGTCAGGAAATTAGCCTTACGAATTCTTAAAATACAGAGGTGTTACGGGAAACGGAAAATTGTTACTACGAAGTTTTATTTTGAGTAGTTTGAATATTTTGTGTAATATAACATTTATATACGACTGTCCCTTGCAGTTTCACTCGCGTATATGGTTATTGCTTCGCTCCTATGAGTCGTAGCGTGATATAATATAGCCTATAGCCTTTCTCGATAAATAAACTAACTAACACAAAAAAAAAAACTTTTCAGCTTTATAATATGAATATAGATACTATATTTATATCGATTTCTCGCATTCCTATTATTGATATTTATACGTTTGCGGTTAGAGCCACAATATCGTTAGTGGTAGCGATAAGTATTCAATCAGTTTCGATTTATAGAACTCAAGGTAAAATTTATATTTTTACAAGTATTTTAACATTACTTTAATGATTACAGACAATTCACGAATACTATGATACACTCTCCATATTACAGTCTTATTCCTCACTAATATATAAAACTGCCGAAATGGCCTAATGGTGAGAACACGTCGATCTTTACCGTTGATCACGGGTTCAAATCCTGGCTAGCACCGCCGATTTTTCAAGTGCTAAATTTGTGTTTAAATTCATCTCGAGCACGGCGGTAAAGAAAAACATCGTGAGGAAACCTGCATGTGTCGGAAGAAATTCTGACATATGTATATCCGCCAACCCGCAGTAGAGCAGCGTGGTGTGGACTAAGTTCTAAACCTTCTCCTTAATAGGAGAGGAGGCCTTTACCCAGCAGTGGGATATTTACAGGCTGTACTTTACTTTTTTATATAAAACTGAAGCGTTTGTTTGTATGTTCAAACTTACTCACAGTCTTTTTGTCTGAATCCTAGGTAAGTATAGACCTAGTTATCTATAGAAATATTATAGAGGTAAATTTTGTTTTTGAGTTTGTAATATCAGAAAGTACTAATCCAATTTTAAAAATTCTTTTGGATAGCCCGTTTATTGAGGTAGATTATGGGCTATATTAAATCACGTTACGATTTAGAGGCAGTAAAGAGAGGCAGCTACAAAGCTATAAAACTGCACACAATAGGAAGCGCTGCAGTAACGATATACGGGGATAAAGCCGCGATGAAAACCTAATAAGGAAATAAACATTCCGCGGAAGCACTGCATTATTTAAAAAAACTATACCTAATTTCATTTTCCAGTACAAAAATGATCTGTGACCAAGCATTGACCTGTAAAGACCTAGCTAAAATACTTTACAGTTCTCATGTTCTGACTCATCGTAAACGGTGTAGGAGTCGCTGGTATTATTGGCACAAGGAAGATAAAATTAAGGTCTCATATTTGGCAGCTCACTGGTCATGTAAGACACAATACTCATCGTCTGAATCCATTATTTGCAAGTCAACTTAATCTATACTAATATTATAAAGAGATAAATTTTGTTTATAAGTTTGTATGTAGGGAGTAATCTCTGAAAGTAGTCATTCGATTAGAAAAATTCTTTTTGCGTGAGATAGCCCGTTTTTTAAGAAGAGCTTTACGTCACGCTACGACTCAAAGCAGTGAAGTAGTTACAATAAACAGCAGCGAGACAAATAATTCAAGTAATTCTCTTTACAATAAATAATTTTAAAAATTGAAGACTTTCTATTAATATCGATAACCACAAACTTATTTATTTATTTATATTTCTTCAAGTTCTCATATTAAATAATAACACCACATTCATCTAAATCAATTGGGGCGCGAAAAATTTATTACAAAATAAACATTATACAAGCATACTAAAACACACAAACACGCAAGCAGCCTGTAAGTAGTACTAATACTACTGTGTTACAGATAATTACGAAAAAAAAATTGAAACCTCAAAGACTAAATAGTTATGTTACAACCGTGTCTAATTCTGCACAAAAATGTTGCATTGCCGCAGACATGTCGTGTTGTAAGCTAACCATCGGCTTGCAACACCGAGCTGTTACCAACTATGCATTTACATTAATTAAGAGTTTCTCAAGTGTCGCTATTAACAGATAACTGTACGAGTATAAAGCGGCGGAGTGTTTAAACTGATTATTAAGCTGAATTAGTTTGTGTGGACGCGGTATACTCGGAAACTACAAAGGGGCTAATTGTGTAAAATTGAAAGTTTTCTGTGAAGTAATACACATTCTTAAGACAAATATGAGAAATATATTAGAAAGGTGTTATTATAAACAGAAGAAATTCGTTTGTGTGCAGGGGGTTAACTCTGAAACTATTGATCCGATTAAAAAAAACGTTTTGCGTTAGGTAGCCTGTTTATTGAGGAAAGTTAAAGGTTATATTAGATTAAGCTACGATTAAATAAGCGAAGCAATACCCATAAGCGCGAGGGGCAGCTAATTTGTAATATACAAAAAATATTGTATTACAGAAATAATAAATTATTTGTTATTGACGGAGAATCTAAACTAGCTACCTAATACTTATATTTACTTGATTTTGACGATAGAGCGAAATGATCGATGAAGATTAATGATCTATGAGACCTAATTTATAATCTGTTTATATCAAAGTTACGAGCTTATAAAAAAAAACCAAAATCATCAAATTTACAATCAAGATCTCTTATTTATATCTTTCTACTCTATACCAATTAAATACAATCAAATAGTACATAAATACATGCAAAAAACTATGAGTAATTTCCGATACCGATGATATATAATAGAATTCCACATCAAAACTGATCGCCAAACTCGTAAATTACTTACATAGAGTAAAATCAATCGAGCCGTGATCCGAATAATAAGCTCCGGGGATGACATGTTGAGTGCTCTAGCGAAGGTCGCGACACATTCAACACAAGTGTAACCAACTATCGCGACGAGTGCACTGGCATCAGACAATACTATGTTTAATAATCTATATTTATATTACTTTACATAACCACGATTACGATTCACGCCTACAGCTTTTAAAGAATACAATGACACCTGGACGACAGATCGGAATTCAGAGAAGACACTAACTTATTCGGACCTATCGTACTGTCCCGTCCCAATCGAATGTCAAAACATTATTTACTAAAGTACGCCATAAAACGTGACATTCAAATAAAGCAGGCACGAATTACATGTAACCTTAGCAGAAACGCGAGAGGCACCTGACAAGAGGCAAATTCTTAAGGCCTTACGTAAACAGAGACTAAAAATTAGACACCTGCTTATGAATAACGCAAACGCTTCACTTAAGATAATAGTATTAGACTGTCCTTCAATATGTGACCAAGTTGGTGTAGAAATTTAAAGATAAGATAGTAAAAACCTTGCCTTATTTATTCGCTATCCACGATCTGATATTAGCGTAAAGAATATCCGTAAAGGAAAAGTCCAAAGAAATTCCATAAGCATGACTTAATTGTAGGTTCTTGTTGGTGATTGATAAATCAAAATTTAAAGAAGCTATTTAATAATAAATGGATAAAACAACATTTGCACTTATAGTCATAGTTATTCTAAGGTTGTACACCTTAAATAGAAAACAGGTATAATTCAAACTCATTACATACGTGACTTTGTTGATCTCCGAGAATGCCAACGATAGAGCCATTGCTATCGCTCTGTGAATCTCTTCGCAGATCTTCTAGCAAATCAGAATCATCACCGTTACTCTGATTGCTCATATTCAAGCTCGAGGTATCTTCATCATCAGTACTGTTCAATTTCTCTTTATGACCATTAACCTTTTCCTTTAATGCTTTGTCCGGTTCATCAATTGTATTATCGATTTTTATATCAGAATTAACAGTTTCATTGAGGGGGATGTGTGCAGTTTTACTGGCCGTACTGCGTTCGATGACAGTTTCATCATCTGAATCTTCAAAATCTCCATCAGTGAAGGCTTCACCGCTCTCGTCGCTATTCTCCGAAACGGCTAGATCCGATCGCTCGCCCATACTTAAGGTCATTGATATGATTTATCTTACTTCTTTGAAATCACAAAATTAATACACATGTTAATTTTAATTCCTCACATACTCCCGCTACCACTATTCACAAACCACTGCGTTTAAATAACGTTAGAGCCACTTAAATGGAAAGGAAGGACGCAATTTTTCCACCGCACTCTCGCACTGCACTCCGTAACTAAACGTGATGATAAATTATTTTATCTTATCAACATTATCCACTCATTCGAGAATCACTCCTTGAGTTACACATTCTTTGTTTCAGAAAACAATAAACATATTTTGTTGATAACAATAGTCGAAGTAATGTCGCGTCTCGTCACAGTCACATATGTTTATAAGCACCGGCTTGCTAACATGTATGTATGATATATCTATGTGTGATGTATAAATATTTAAAAATGGAATATTTTTTAATGTTTTTTATAAAGAGTACGAGTTCGGGAGGGGGCACGTGCGCGTGCGGCCGCGTCGGTGATAGACTGTCAGTGTCATTTGTACGCAGCCCGTGTGTTAACGCGACCATCTTTGCGCTATCGCTTTCGTAATCGCACCGTTACTGCAACTTAATCCTTACATCAAAATAACGGAAGCGAGTACACGGCGCTATATTTAAATAAAAATAATTCGACAACATTCGAATTTAAAGAGGAGGTTCTTTTGCCTCGTCGTTTAATATATCTTTTAGTAAATTATTTTTTATTTAACTTGTGATTAATGTTTAAGTAAAATGCGATCAAGTAAACATAGTTGCAATGGTTAAAAAATCATATATTTTTTTATTTATATCATATTCCAAAAATTGTCAACACAACAACAATCAAGACAATTTTTGAGAAATAATGTAAAAGAAATTACGTCATATTTCATAAAAAAAATCTGGAATCTAACATTATAGATAATCTTTGGAAAATATTCAATAATATTAAAAATAACATACATATAAAACATCGCTCAGTACGGAAATCGCTGCGTCTATGTGCCATAGTCTCACACCAATCCAAAGGCTTCACCAGGTGAATCATGCCACTCGCAGACGACACAAGCGTTTCCCGCCCGCGCCTTATGCGCGCCGTGATTAATAGTCCATTGTGCGTTTAGACCTTTATGGTCGAGGAAATGACCTATCCATGTTATGGGATATAAGTACAGCATTAAATATTACCACATTAACAAGCCATTCGTATAAAACTAATAGGACTGCGTTTTTTTTTGGAGATAATATTTCAGGGTTGACACTTGACCGTTATATTTTTTATGTATCACGTGGAAGGTTATTTGATGAGAGATGATTATTTAGCAATATATGAACGCGCTAACCTAAAGGAATACACTATTTTTAAAATATTTTTTAATCAACTTTATTGAGAAAGGCTATAGTTATCTTAGTATACGTGTACAGGACTGGTGTATAAAACATAAACTCGAGGTTCCTTCAATATTCTTTAAAAAACCAATAATTTGATACCTCACTTGTGTCTTGAACAAAAAAAAATTCCAACTCAGTCCGTTGTTTTCATTTTAAAGAATTTTATCTACCCACTCACTTGCGCTATCAAGGCGGATCTAATAACGTATCACTTATCAAAATCTGTTTAGCCGTTGAGTAATTACGAATGAACATACATACACCTGTATGTTCATAACCAATAATCCTCTTTTTGGGTTTTATCGCAGTCGGCTTATAACTCTTGTTGCTCTATTTCCTATTCTCACATGAAAACCGTCACGGACACGGTCCGTTTGTTTAAAAACCGGTGTAATACCAAATTATATACGTTATAACTTCTTAGAAGCATAAAATTAGCTTATTAATTACCTTATTGTTAACTAAAAACAACCGAAGACGTTTCGGAAAACGCAGAAAGAGCTCCTCGGTAAACTTAAATGCTAACTGCCTTACTGTACAAGATTTAAACATACGTTAAACGCGTATTTATAAAAATTCGTACTACTAATCCGCGTCTAAGAATAGTTTTAAGTTAAAAATCCTTTACACATAATTTAATCTATACTAATATTATAAAGCTAAAGAGTTTATAATTTGAAAACTACGCTTCTCAGGAACTACTGGTTCCACTTGAAAAAATAAAACGCATCACACTCAACGGCCCCCATTAAGATCTTATGACCTTGTGTCGGGGGTCCGGAGACACACACAACACTAACACAAACACCCAGACCACAACAAACATCTGTATGGCCGATACAGACGTTTGCCGCGAGCGGGGATCGAACCCGCGACCGTTAGCGCTTTAGTCAGTTGCTAGTTTTGTATAAACAACGCTTAAGTGAGTTTAATAGATGTCTAAAACTTTTAGCTGTCAAATGTAACGTGTGACAATATTAATAAGTTTTTCATGATTTTATATAGGCACTGTAGACTAAATTTTAAGCAGCGATTAATTTTTAAACGCTGGTTAGCTAGACAGGTGTTGAACATAGTTTTATTTTATCTTTTGTTGTAAAGAAGTAAGTTTCTAGACACGGTTTGACCTCGACGTTGATAGATCAGACAGATTAGTCAGGAAGTTTTATAATATATTAAAAATAATAACGTTGTGAATGTTTCATTGTTTTGTTGTTAAATACTGCCTTGTTGTTAAACAAAATAAAAACTGACAAACTATTTTAAAAAGAGGAATGATATGATTGTTTGTTTGCATTAAATAGGCTCCGTAATTAGAAGACCGATTAAAAAATTATTTTGACGTTCGTTAGATCGTAATTGAGGAAGGTTGTGGGCTATACCACATCACGCTACCAGTCATAGGAACGAAAGAGTAACGTTAGTGTAACTAAAAACTAAAAGACCCTAGCTGGGTCCACTGACTACAGCTCGTATACTTGCTGGCTCTACTGGGGCAGTACCTCACCTTCATAGATGATCATGAAGTAGTTAGTATAGCTAGATTCTTTATCGACTCCGCAAAGTCAATGTTACCTTCTTGGGGCAAACAAACAATTTAGAACAAAATACCGCAGAAAGTGTTACAGTTTACAAAAAACGAAATTTAAAGTACATATTAAAAAATCCTTAGTAGCTAAAGCATATTATTCTGTTCAAGATTATATAGATGATAAAGATGCTTGGATTTAGTATAAGCTGGATTCACACAGGGTTTTTAATATATTTGTAACTCATAAACGAATGTACCCATCGTAACACTTTTAAAAAGAGTAACTATCGAGTTTCTTGCCGGTTCTTCTCGGTAGAATCTACATTCCGAACCGGTGGTAAATTAATTAATTAGTGTTTTGTTTTCTTTTGTTTTTGTATTGATGATTCAAAAGTGCTTGTAAAAGCCTACTCGAATAGAGCATATTTTGATATTGATTTTTTTTTACTTGTAAGAGAGCTGGAAGTCAAACGCAGTTTCCCCTATTACTTTCCAATAACCTAATGTCCACGGAATTACGTAGCAGGTGTCCCGTCTGCTCGATTGCCAGCTATTTAAAAAGAAAAACAATTCGTAAATGTCATAATAATATGGTAAGAATAATCAAAGTTTTGTATCCGTTGAGCAACTACAATTCCATTAAATTTATTTAAATTTCATAAGTATATAAAAATATGTTTTTGCCTTGTGAGATGCAATGTGTTAACTTCGCGCTGAGAATGATTAAGACAATAGTCGGAAGAACTTAACCTGCCACTTTTACATCAATAGGCATACCTTTAAGCATTTGACAAGTGACTGACTTTATTAGTTAGTAACATATATAGTCAATATTGCCTTTCAATAAGAAATGATTTACTAATTGCACAGAATTATTTACTGAAAATTTCATCATTACGCAATAACGGAACAAACATTTCACAATCGTTTACGTAATAACAACGGAAGTGTTTACATTGTAATGAATCATTATCGTTTTGCCACATACTTAGTAATAAAATAAACACTTATACTAATGATATTTTATAAATAAAGATATATATGTTCATTCCATACTATTTGATGTTAAAGCTACTTACTTCCAACTTTGACAAGTATGTCAATTGACTTGATGGCCCAAAGATACTCTCGTATGTCACATTAATTTGTTAGCTGGTTCTAAGCAACGTCGTCTAAAGTGTTCGACAGTTTGTCCAGGGTGCCAAATTCCATGAGTTTTGTTATAAACTCATCTATAGTTAATATCATTGAAAGCATAAATAAAATATATATACCTTAAAATATAAATTGTAGCTATATTATATAGAAGACTGTAACTTTATAAAAGTTACATAGAACTAGTAAATAGAATCTCAAGCAGACAATATCAATATATATTTCCAAAAGAGATTCATTATCTCCAGAAGAAAAAGGACGAAGACGTAAGCGACTATATTGGAATTAAACATTACCTTAACGACAAATTAGAATTCGTTTTGTAACTAAAAATAAAATTAGTTGCTCCCGATTTTAACATTTATACGATATAAACTAAAATGTTAAGAATATAAAATAGAGGACGAAAGTTTCTATACAGACGAATTAGCGAAAACCATTAGTCTAAGACGAGAATTACACTTGTAAGTTTTACGCTCGTAATCGATATAAAATAAATCATGGTAACAGTTACCAAGCTAACCTTATGAAAGCTATCGCTGTCATAAATGTACTGACAGTAAATTACTTCAGGTGTATTAATAACAAACAACTTATGTAAATTTTTATAAAAGTCAGAGAGTAACGTAAGTGTAATTCTCGTCTAAAATATACTATTTATAGCCATAGTATTAGTATATACCATATGATATATAATATAATACGAAATAATAAAACAGCAAACGAGTCGACACTGAACTTATCAAAAGGAAACTGTTTTATGCAAAACAATAGCCGATAACGACATACGTTTAAATACAATAGTAAACATAACTATGAAATAAAAGCTAAAAATTAAAACCAACCTTAACAATTTTAAACAAGCGAAAAGAATTATAAACGAAAATTAATTAATTGCACTATCACTCGCGAAACTAATTAAACAATTACTTCGTTAATAGCCAAAAAGAAACTAACGACCGAGCATTGTTTGGTGACTTCAAACCCGTTTTTGCATTTTGTAACCAATTTGGCATCGTTCCGAAGATATTTGGAATGAATAATAAAATAACCTCGAAGAATACGATAAAGTCGTTGCTTAATAGTACGAAAAAAAAATATAGCAATTGATACGAAGGTTGAAATATTAAATATTTTTGGTCGAATACATTTGATTTCGGACAAAATAAAAGGAATGAAGAATTCCGATTTTAGTCAGATTGTAATTTAATATTAAACGACCTTTAAACGTAACGGATAATAACAGGAAATATAATGATATAAACGGTACGGACAATGCTTACGAAAAATTTTTGAAGTATAAATGCAAGAATTTTTGAGAGCAGAATGTAAATTTACGCTTAAATAGTAACAATTATCATTAAACTTTAAATGCCAAAATGCATGGAAAATATTTGTAGTTATAAGTGGAAAAAGGTAATATGTTGCATTTGGGATTTCGTTGTTCTATGCTTGAATAAAAGTGTTATGTGTATACAAACAATTTTAAACCTTAAAACGCATTTAATGCAAATTAAAAATACACTATTTATAAATATACGCATTTAATACGTTTTGTATGATTTAATAAAACTTTGAACCCGATTATCTCGAAATTATAATTCCGCGACACATCACCTTCATCCATTAATGTCTTCGGTAGATATTTTCAGTTGAAAATACTGAATTTGCCATCAAAAACACCACACGCGCTTTTATTTGTATACTAATTAATGGCCTCTTAATGATTTTTCGACACTAAACTAGAGACCTAAGTGTATACGCAAATACAAACATGGACATTAAATGTATTAATAAATACAATTTTTATTTCCTTTCACCTACTGTCGTCGCATGAGTACAGCAGAGCTTTAATAAAAAAGCCACACCTACGTGATTTTGTCTCTACTAATACCTCTAATTAGTGTATCGTTTCGAATACGAACCAGACACCAAATTAAGACACATTCAAATTTATACATTGCACGAGAATCCTGTATGACTGCTCAAACAAAAACTCAACGTTTTATACGTTTTTTTGTTTCCACGCGAGGCTCCTTTGTATGAATTTCTCTGTTTTCTCCGAGTATCAGATGTCGAGCTCTCTCGCGTGGACAGTGGAGCAAGGACGTCACGGGGACCGCAACGAGCATAATGCATCCGAATCGTAGGTAACGTATGTATTGTGCCCGAACAGCCGACTGCAACACAATTGGCTGGGCCGAATTGAACAGCTATTTATCTTATTTACTGAATGTTCATCGGTGATTTAGTATCAAAATTTACTTGCAAAGAGATTAGATTAGTTATATTACCAACAAATTAAAAAGTTTAAATCGTAGTTTCAATATACATATAATATTATATGCTTAACGATAATTGCGTATACAAGTACTTTTCTAATAAAATAATATTATGTTTATAATATTATTTCAAACGTTATTAATGCTTTGAGTTAGGACTAAGGTATTAATTATTAACATCAAAATTTGCCTTTCATTAGCAATAATAGTTATCGTAAAACGATTATTTCAGCAACCCATTTCACATGATTTTAATCACTTCACTCAACATTCAACAATAGGAACAAACTGTGCTTTATAACATTCCGCAATCACAGTGCAATAAATGACACGCTCAATTTTCGAAACAACGATCACTACTGAACCGGAACATTGTAAAACACAACGAAAACTAAACGTTTACATACGAAATCTCGCAAAGAACGTGTAACAGTGACAGCGTCCGGAGCATTTACTGAACGCACCGGTCTAAATCACCCGCCGCATAGCACTGGCCGGCGAGAAAAGTTGTCACATAAAAAAAAACATCGCGAACGCAACTAAACGCGCGGAAAAAATTAACGAGCCCACGGAGTAGAAGGCGATCGCGGACGGTTAACTGTACGATCGAACGGGACCGGCTGACGGACATGTGATGGCTTGAGTGATGTTTGTACTCGATTAGGTAATTATTGAGCAAAAAAATCGGCACTTAATCTCTGTACCGTCTGATGAAGTACGTTACCAATGATTAAGGAATCAAACAGCGCAATGTAGCGCAAAGCGTTAAGCTAAAAGGAACCGACATCAAAATAATAATAAGCAATTTCACTTACTTGGATGATACACTAACTGGATGCTGATAAGCAATGATGTGTCAACCCACAAAAAGTCAAATTTGAAGATATTGATGTATTTTGATACTACGTCACCTATTTAACATTATCCAAAAAAAATTCAAGTCATCTAAACTAAATAAGTATTGGAAAAAGTGACTTAACGCAATGTCTCAAAATTCAGGTGCGTTCCATATTTTGCAATTTATAAAATAATCTCAAATATTTAAAAACTTATTATTAGAACTTATTATTAGATAACATATTAAATAAATCTATCTGATTTTGATTAGTTATACATTTTATCAAAATAGAAAAGAAAAGATAAATATATACGTCTTCAAACAAATTTATCAAGAATTGGTTTGACACCTTTAGACGCCATTTTCTCAAAACGAAGTCCGTGTGGCTCGACACAGTAGTGCTTATCAGCATCCAACTATACTAGATATTTTGTTTTAAATTAAAACCAATCTACCTACTAAATCGATTTAGTAAAATTCTATAGGATTAAAAAAACCACACGATTTGAAAACGTCCTCCTTTTTCTAAATCGGTTGATAATGTTTTAAAAAATATAAATGAGATTTTTTATGTAATTCTATTGTTATGATTAAGAATAATCGAACTCTATTTATTTACCTATTTATACAAAGCTTATTGAACCTTCACCTTAATATGAGAGAAAGCCTTTGCCCAGCTGTGGGATATTAAAAGGCTGTTGTTACTTTACTTTTTTTTACTTTTATTGAATCGATGTTGTATTCGAGTATAATAGAAACGGGCCACCACTAGCAGGTAGGCTCGGACGCTGCGCACGCGACGCGTTCGTAAATATCGTGACATTTGCCGTACATCTGCGGGCGGCGGAGCGATGCGCACGCACGTGAGATACGCTTTCGTAATAGCAAAGGTGAATGATCGACGTATGATCTAGATTTCGTGTCACTGAGATTGATAGAGTTCACAAATAGAAAAATATAAATTATTTATAATTATCAATTGGCACGATTATCAGTATACGATCTGAGGCGAATGCGATTCAATGACCCTTATTTTATGGTGTTTGTACTAATATATAAGAACATAATACCTTTTTAGATTTTGGTCAAAGACGAGAAACAGTTAAGAAGGTGCGTTAAATAAAACAAATATATGTACGTGTATAAGTTATATCAGCATTACTTAATTCATCTTCTTTATTTTTTGTAAAGTTATAGTACTTTGTATGATTAGAATATATTTAGACCATTATTATATATTCTTTTTTTATAGAAACAAATCTATCAAATCATCAAAGGTTTAAGGTTCAAAATCAACATCAAATCGAAACCAAAGGTTTAAATACAGTAACAGAAATAGGACGTAACATTTGTATTAATATATTATGCAAGAATCTCATAACGGTGCACAGATATCATCATCACTGCAAGCTCTCCTTAAACACCGCATACGTAATATATGTACGTATTTATTTTAATTTAATATGCTTTGAAAATTTTACGAGAATAACATGCAACTGTTCTCTATAACACTCGGTCGTTTAACCCATTGACAAAACTGTGTTTTGATCATTCATATCCAGAGCTCACCAATCTTTCTGAAAGTGACTATTTAAATTCCTACGACATCTATGAGGTTGTAAAGTTAACTATAATGAGTCATGGTTTGTGTTTATTTTTGTGCAGCTGATAGAGGAATATGGGTTCTAATGCGTTTGTGTTTTCACTCTCTATATTCGTCCGAGTTCATAAATAATCGAGCATATCTCGACTATTACTCAGTTGAATTGAATTATCACTCAGCTTTTGAGTGGGAGTGATGTCGAGTGTTTTTTTTTGCATACACTCATCTTAAATTGTTTGACTTTCGATGTCGATATCATACTTTATCACATTGCTTAGCTCGAAATAACAAGAAATCTAAATAGATCTATTATTTTCTTTTGTTGAAAAATGTGATATAGATTTTTCTCACCTTCATAAATACCCGAACCCATACTAATAAATAAATAAACGCACACTCGAAGACCCCATTAGGATTTAATGATTCTGTGTCGAGGGTCCGGAAATCTGCAACACAAACACAAACACCCGACCACTACAAACATCAGTATGAACAATACAGGTCTTAACCGTGGGCTGGGATCGAACCCGCTAACGTTAACGCTTTAGTCTGTTGCAGTGACCAATGCACCAACGTGTCTGATTCGGTTTCTTATGGTTTAAATGATGAATATCAGATGAAATGTTATGTTGATATTTGAAATTAACTCGGGCATATCGCTAAAATTAATGAATGCACAGTCAACTTCAACGCACAAGAAACGTGTTACTTTCCTTTAATTATGTAATTAATTAAGAATGTTTTTTCGTGCGCGGTCATGATTCGCGAGATAAAAATATCATATCTTTAACTAAGAGTAGGAAATATTAAAATAATCACTACCCTCCTACTATATTTATTATATTATTTAACGCATATAAAGAATGCATCAAAAGAAGTAAAAATTTCTTACCCTACAACGAATGCCAATATATTAATTTCTATTTATGCATCTATACTATTGTAATTAAGAAAGAAAGAATTTTGTGTGTGCGAAGTAAATTCTAGGTCCATAGAACCTATTTAAAAAATTATAGTACCGACTGAAAAGAACATTATTCTAGATGGTCATGAGTAATATTTTATGTTTTATGCGTAATATTTTTAAAATCTACATTAACGCAAGCGAAGCCACGAGCAAAAGTTAGCCACTCTTAAGGTCATAGATTGTTTTAAATTTCGCCGTTTCGGCAAACTTTAGCAAAAAACTTGCGCGCCCACGAATAATGTATACCTACAAATATATTACCGAAGTTGGTAATGATCTCACCATCAACAAAAAAACGTTCGAATTTTGTTTTCCTAGCAATATTCCTTCCATTTTAACACACATAAGAATAATCACATACAGTCTAATGTTATTGTTGTGTTAAGCGTCCATTTCTCTTACAGTCATTACATTATTTTATTTTAAAAGGTAATTTTTCTGTCTTATTTGTCATTCAATAAAATCATATTCTTTATTAGTTCAATTTTTACTCAATTTTAGCACAAATTCTATATCTGTATTACAGCGTTTTGCATCGACGTGAGAAAAGCCATTCTCGCTAAATATTTCGCAACTTAGCGAACACAAACATGCGGCTGGTCACGTATGGCCAATAAGTATATCTCACAGTCTGCAACATGTCATCGCTTGTTGAAAATTTTAATACGCCCGACGAATGAATCATCTAATCAGACTTAGGAATGTTCCTAAGTGGACTCAACATAAACGGTACGGTTAATTCTATAGTCATACTAGATGTTTCTTTTCGCTTTGCTTGTACGAAAGTTTATAGTTTTAGACAAAAAAAAACCTTTTAAAATTATTTACTGGAAATAATATATTCTATTGTTTTATAATTACAGTTTTTACAATTTCAGCGGAAACGTGTATTTTAACCGTTCCAGAATCCATTTGTGCTTGTTTTGATTTTAAGATGGTTATAACATTTTGTTGTGCAACTTCCAATTCGATTGCAATAAATAAAAAACTTGTATTTTTTTTATTTTGTAAAAGTCCAATAAAATATCGTATGATCATCTATTACTTTTAACCGATTTCCAAAAAGGAAAGTTCTCAATTAGACGGTGTCTTTTTTATTTATGTTCCCCAATTAGTCGAAAACGGCTTGACCGTTTTGGTTAAATCTTTTTTGTTTATACTCTTCCATTCGTTTCAAAGAATTTACATCAAAATCAATTTTTAAATCAGATTATTTTTAAAAATCTTAATAAAAGGTTGATTTTAAATAGTTTTTATTGAAATTAGTGATAGTAAAAGCAACAACGTCCAGACAAAGACGACATCTCTTTGAAAACAATTTATACAGATGTTAGATAAATGATGCAATGTTTCAGATCTCGATCGTTCACAATGATGTCGCCAAATTGATATCTCTGATTTGTTATGTAAATTCAGCTTTCTTTTCGGCGACGTGGGAGCACGATGCACAAAAACCGGTCGGGACGTGATGATCGTCCGATCAGGGTCTTTACCGATTTCTGATCTGGCGTCTTATTTCGTCATGAATGTTTTTTTTTCGATTATCATTAAACATTAATTTATTATATTGAACCGAGATGATCTAGTGATTAGACCACGTCGATCTCAACCGATGATCGCGAGTTTCAACCACGGGTAAATTTATGTTTAAATTCATCTCGTGCTCTGCGGTGAAGGAAAATATCATGAGGATGCATGTGTCGGGAGAAATTCTTACACAAGTATATCCGCCAACGCGTAGTGAAGCAGCGAGGTGAATTGAGCTCTTAAAGCTTCCTTAATAGAATAGGAGGCTTTTGCCAAGCAGTAAACATTTACAGGCTGTTACTTTACTATTATATCATTGTAATAAGAGACAAACCTTTGATTTTTTTTATCTTTAAAGACATAGAAGCTAAGGAGGACAAAGGATGAAACATAAGTTTTCAATTCAGTTTTTACGTATTATCCAAATAGCACAGAGACCTGGTAATAATAGTCTGATATTCTTTTAACAACTAAACCTTTACCAACCAACGCGGAGATAGCTTAACAATGCAAATCTTCAATTGCATCATTTTTTATAAGATTGCTAACATTATCATTTTTATTTACATTTAAAACGATTTCAAATTTAATGCAACATATAAATACAGGATAATGGTGTATTTATACTTTACTTACTAATTTAGGTCTCACGTGGCAGACAACAGAGCGGGCGGAGTCCTCATCACTGGCGCTCTCCAGACAATCGGACAACGAAGGCGACCTCCTAGCTGGCCACTTCAACGACTTCTCCGAACAGGGACTCTGTATGGTCAACGGCGGCGGCAACCACGGGCCCTGGCCGCGCCACCACGACACGAGGGCCGGCGCCACACCGACAACCATCGCCAAGCCGAGTCGAACCATCATAACCAAAAAGTCAAACGAATTCAAACAACACACAGGCGCATAATTCACTTTTTCTTAACGCGACAGGGCACAATCGTTAGTAGCGCACCGCTCATAAATAAAAACGCAGCTATTTTCGATCGATGCAGCTCGTACTGTCACGCGGTGCCACTGAAAACTACACGCCAAGGATCGCCCGTCAACGTAAAGCCGGTGAACGTAAGCACGTGCAAGTTAATAAATCACGTAGCGCCAGATCGAACGCGTCATCCCGAGAATTCGAAACGTCTCAAGCGGCACGGCCATTCAGCGCGACAGAGGAGCGATTCGATTAATCACGCGCGTGCGAAGAAGCCGAATGACATGAAACCGTCGACTGGTAAAGTTAAACTTGCACGGTGCAGCAAACGGTTTCCTCTCGCGCTCGCAGACAGCCGAGTGGCGGTCGTTGACGCTGGTGCCCCCTCCAGAGCGCCCCTCTCCAGCCGCCCGCCCACGAAACCACCCCCCCTTTACTCGCTCTCGCGAACTGACCGCCCGCTGAAAGAGTTCTTTTGGAAATATGAACAAACTGCATTTAATACTTATTTGTATTATTAGAAAAATCGTTCCGCGGTACGATTATATTCGTTTCGATATCGACAATCCAACATCACGTGTCGTAATCTGGGTCAAGCGTGAATGAAACAGTCAGTCATATAAACAAAACATAAAACTTTTACAACATCATTTGTAAAGGGAACATATAGGTGTATTAGGTCAAAATCCTCTAAGCATTTCAAAATGCTTCAGATCGCTAACCACTACAGTGGCTACAAAAAACCAAGCGCAACAAAAAGTGTTGCTCAAAATCTGGTTTGATGTTTTTGTCAAAGCTTAAATAACTGTATTAAAATGTATAGTCTGCATTTTTCTTTAATTTTGTATGCAAAAGTAGAACGCAGTTTCATTGAAAGGGTGTGGGTTGCATTGAGGGGTGTTAACTCAAACTAGTGCCTAGGCTGAAACGCAATAGGACTGAGGTAAGCATTCAACTGCAAATTAAAGCCGAGCTCGTTATTTGCGAGGCAGTCATAATAAGAATATGATTACTCGGTTTAATTGGCGTGAATATTATTATCTTAATTATACTGGTGTTTCGTAACGTTTCTAGATTTCGAGCTCACGGACATAATACATCAGACATCCGATTTAACATTGTTCGATTTATTTTTTATATATTTATCAAAACCAAACCGTTCGCAAACATCATCTCAAACATAAGTTGGATGTTTAATATAGCAGTTTAAAGCTTCACGAAAAGAATTAATGTTCATGATTATATATTATAAAAACTGACAATATCACAACAATGTGTAAAATTGCATCAGCCGAACCTCCCTCCCGCCCAGAGGGTTGGGGCAGACGGATCGATGCTTGACGTCAGCGCTTCCCAGACGAGACGCCGCTGAGACCTAGGTCCTGGATTTTAGTACCTAAATTTATTCTCTACATTGTATTTAATTTAACAAAATATATAATTAAAAGCATTTTTGTTATAACTATTAGAAGGTAATGTGATTTTTCTCTTTCCAATCGTTGATACGGAAGTTCTTTTTTCTGTATTGCTTTGTGCTGATGCATCTTTCATCGCAATGAGTACGGTCTGGTGATACCATCGTTAATGACATTATGCCATAAACATTTGAATGTAGTTGACTTACGAATTTATCATTTAATTTTGATTCTTATATTAATTTTAAACAAATTATCACGATTAAGAAAAATCTAGACTCATATTACAAAGAGGTAAAATTTGTTTGTAAGTTCGTATGCAGGTAATCTTTGAAACTGCGTTAGATAGCCCGTTTATAGAAGGTATCACGCAACGACTCACTAGCGAAGCAACGCGAGTAAAATCGACAGAGGCAGCTAGTTCTGTTATATTTACGGAGTAACAAGCAGCGCTCCTGGCGGATAGTTTACGAAACTATATTTGTATGAATAAATATTCATACAATATTTTCCTTACCTCAAATGGTAAACGCGCGCTATAAAAATTATAACACAATATAAAATTTTAATGCATAATATAGTGTTTCGTATTTTCTTGTTATGTTTTAATTAAATATAAGCCGAAAAAACAACGAAAAGAATATTTTATTTACGTTGCATGATTTTTACGCATTAAGCACACGAGCAATTAAAATTATGATTTTTTTCACTTTTAATAAAAATGAAATAGCGTATTATTATACGAGGATTTAGAGCCGTTTTAAAAAAATATTTTAACGCGACCAAGCGTAAAAATCTGTAAATTCTACACAGACGTTTTTTTTTATTTAAATTAGATATAAAATTGTCGTAGGTATAGGTCGTGTTGGGTTCAGGACGTTGACTTCCCACTGAATCTGGAACACCGATCGATGTGACTCGAGTTAACGACCACTGTATAGGAATAAGGATTACTGCTATCCCATATAAACTATAATTATATTTGACAATTATATTTTACAACTAACGACCCGCCCCGACTTCGCACAGGTACATATATTTAATAATTGACAGATACACTTACTAGAAGTATCGTGTTAGTGCTCGTTGAAATGTACCCAATGCATAGACAGTCGGGGTGTTTTTAAATTTTAGTTAATTATTATTTGACAGACGCGTTGGCGCAGTGGTCACTGCAACTGACTGAAGCGCTAACGGTCGCGGGTTCGATCCCCGCTCACGGCAAACGTCTGTATTGGCCATATGGATGTTTGTCGTGGTCTGGGTGTTTGTGTTAGTGTTGTGAGTGTTTCCGGACCCCCGACACAAGGTCACGCGATCTTAATGGGGGCCGTTGAGTGTGAAAAAAAAAATATCTGTAGCTAATGTTCATCAGGTATAATATACCCTACATCTAATGGTGAAAGAATTTTCCACATCAGTCCCGAAGTACCGGAGCCTATTCAATGTAAACAAACAATCAAATCTTTCTTTTTTTATAATATTAGAACACGCTATAGGTATACGTTCATACTATTTCACGTTAAAAATTTATAACTTTTTAAACTTGCCCTGCTTGGTCGCCATTCTGGATGCCAAAATTCAATCAATTAAAGTAATTCATAAAATTTTAAAATAATAAGAACAAACAGTTTTAATATCAATACTATAAATTCGGATGTTTATGTCCGTCGCTTTTAATTTCATGGCTAAGCTTCTAAATGGATTTTCAAGTCTAATTTACATCATATAAAGAGTAAAGTTTATAAATGACGTTTATTTAAAATGGAAAAATCAAGTTTGTCACAGTGCATGCATTAATTTCGTTTGTCATGACTTAATGTTGATAGATGGACGAACAACGAAGGCTTTGAAATAGGGTCCCGTTGACGCCCATCGGGTAAACTCTAAAATAATTAATTTGGAACGAAATAATTTCAGTAGTTGAAATACACATTATACAGAAATTGTACACAATACAATATTAGTAGATTAAATCTAGGAACAATTCATGTTTTTGTACATAACCTCGAAATTTTAAATAAGAAATGAAGTAGAAACTTTAGTTGCGCGCTCTTTTGTTCGTTTTAATTAAATTTTTTCAAGTAGTCGGAACACACAGTTTCGAGCAATCGAGGTCAGATTTAATCTGCATAAAAGATTTAACGTTATTTATAACATTGATTATGAAAGTTTAAAGTACTGTTAGTTATATGCCTTTGCCCATATCAGGTCATTTCTAAATTTTTCTTTCTTCTTTGAAAAAATTAAAATTTTATATTTTAAGTGAACAGGAGATAGTTAGTAAATAAAATATCCACCGGAATTGTGTGATTAAAATTTAAAATGCCTATTAAATAGAAGTTTTGTGTGCATATGTATATCTACTCGCAAAACTTTCGTAAGTAAATATATAAAGAATTTAATTATAACTGTTAAGGATTATTACATGACCGAAAAAATCGTTTCGTGAAAAAAAATTGGTTAAATTCAGGCAAACTTTTGCTTTTTATTTTATCACATCCCTAGATATTTAATCATAAACTTTATTATTTAACATTAATAGATACTTATGACGACACTATTATTATTTGCCCGTTCGAAATCGTTGCAGTTTCCGCAAGTACCTACGTAAACATATGTATACGAAACCGTTTTCGCGGAATGATATTCCCGTTCGTACGCCGAAACAAGTGACCTATAGAGCGGTTTCCTTCTCCAACCAGTTAAAGAGTACAATACAATTTTACATAATATATACTAGCGACCCGCCCTGACTTTGCATGGATGCAATGTAGTTTTTAACGACATTACATTACAAATGTTCTCTACTGTAATATTCATGTATTATACATATAAACCTTCCACTGATGAAAACCGCATTAAATTCTGTTACGTACTTTAATAGATCTAAGCGTACAGATGGCTGGAAACGATGGTTTTATGAAAATATAGTATATATAAAAAGATATAATATAGCTAAGACTTTTAAAAAAGCAGCAACCGACTTCGAAAGTTAAATACACTATTACGTTATCATGGATGACATAATCATTTCAGTTTGATTTAAAAACCAAACCATTAAAACGATTTGAATTAAAATTCTATAGGACCAATATGAAACACTTAACAAGCTTATGAATACATATGAATTACTTAACTTGTAAACACTTTCAAATGATAATTAACTAAAATTTAAAAACACTCCGACTGTCTATGCATTGGGTACATTTCAACGAGCACTAACACGATACTTCTAGTAAGTGCAAGTTGGTGAGGACTTGTGTATCCTGCTGACCTGGCTGACCGTTTAGACGCTACGGTGCCACAGATTGATAGACAAACACACATAGCGGTCAAACTTATAACACCCCTCCTTATGCGTCAGGGGTTGAAAAGAGGAATTTTCAAAAAATCACCCCAAGGAAACAACTAAATATAAAAAGTATGGTAAACATGTGGATCAAACAAAGTCGAGGGTAACAGATAGAAGGAAAGTTACTTTATATTAAATGTACATACAAGTCTTACGTAGTCTTTTGGTATATATTTAAAAATCTTTGTAATTGATATTATATTGACGCTGAGCAATACTGTGTCAAACCACACGGAGTTAATTTTGAGAAAATGGCGTCTGAAGATGTCAAACCTGTTCTTAACAAATATGTTTGAAGAAGTATATATCCATCTTTTCTTTTATTTTTTATACAAGGTATAACTTATTAAAATGAGAATAGAGATATTTAATATATTATCTAATAAAAAGTTTTTCAAATATTTGAAACTATTGTAAATGCAGTATCAAAATACATCAACATCTCCGAATTTGACTTTTTAGAGGTTGACACATTTGCCTATGAGCATCCATATGTATATTTTTTTTTAATAAAAGGAGACAAACGAGCTGAGATTTCCAACTTATGTTAATTGCTTTCTCTCGGACATTTGCAACATTATGGATACAGCGGGTACGTTGAAGGCCTGTTGGAAAGTGCAAATATCCATATAAACTATAACTGGTAATCGAAATCACAGACAAGACACACGTTTTATTTATATGTATGTACCTGTCAGCTCTCGGTGTCGCAGACGTCGTAATGACCAAGTATGCACAACAAGCAAAATAATGGACATGAAAGGTGTTCGCACAAAACGAGGGCCCGGGGACGGGCGAGGGCTATTTCGGCGAACTCTCGTCTTGTTTCACCGCGCCGGGAAACAAGACGAGAGCGCATAAATAGACAGTTAGCCTATGGCTATAGGCTTGACAATTTACTTAGCAGGCTTAGTAAGTGATGTGATGATGTTGGGTATTTCCTGCGGATTTTGTCACTAGCAGTATCTTATCTCACAATTAACGGACTTGTTATTTTTATCACAGCTTTGTATTTACAAAACACAAACTAACTAACCCTATTAGAAAATTAAGGGGAAAAGAAAAGTTCTGTTAGTATCAGTTCATTGAATTGAATTGTTCAAGTTCATTCTGCACTTGTGGGTTGCTCACAGTTTGCAAAATGGGTTGACGTTTATAGTAACTGTTCCGCTCTCAAAAGTTATATCGCGCTGTAACACAGCCTATAATTTCTTTCAATAAATGGGTTATCTCACGTATATCTTTTTTTATCAGGCTGAATTAATCGCGTTAACATGACATAACTCTATGAGCTTTATAAAGTTGGTATAGGTCCAAGCAGATACATATACATAGGTATAAATTGTTACCAATTTGGTTACATTGTATTTAATTTCGTATAATTAAAATCAATCTAACAAAAATGGTCACCTGCCAATACTACTAAAAATCGAACGGCAAATTACATTGTATTATATTGGCAATAGTAGATGAACGTACAACACTCTCGTACGTGTAACATTTTAGTAAGTGTATACGTCGCAGTGTGAATCAGGGACATCGACGAAGGTGTTTGCATGCGGAAGTTTATTTTTATCTAGTCTCATTTCACACCCTCTGATAGGTGCACTGCACAGTGGGTATATCGTGGTTTTAATTAGACATAAAAAGTGCAAATAAAAATACGTTATACAAAGAGTTTATTATCATTCATATTTTAAACCAATGTCTATATCGATTAAGCCCGTTATTTACAAAAAAGGGATAATATAAATCGCGAAACTTTTAAATATATAGGTTAATATTACTTTTGATATGAACTTTTAAAGTTAGTGATGCGTCTAATGTACAAGAATTTTATCGTATGTAGTTATCAAAACTTGATATATTATTTCTATGCAATTCTAAGACATTAGTGACTAGTTTTACTCCTAGATGTTCAATAATCACGTTTTCACTTAAACAATTAGAGACAACTTAAAACCAGGTTTAATAGAAAGTAAGTACATATTATTATTAAACTGCTTGTACATATATGACTTCACAAAGTAGTAAGTTTTATTCTTACTGAGAATACATAATCTGATATTATTCCACAAGAAAGGGTGAGGGTTTGTTAGTAATAGGTAATTGCAAGGCTTCTTTAACCCTATACAAATGTTCTTATGTAAACGTCACTGTTTATAACCTGTTCGGTATATACGTAATAAATAATTAATAGAAAAGTATGATTGATAGACATCAGACACATTTAATTATTGTATACAAATCCAATCATTATAAGAATTCGCAGTCGAATTAACTCACTACTTGCCGTATCATCTCAAACATACACATTTTCATGAGTCAAATCCAGCACAGCATCAACCGTGTACATGTGTAGCAAAAATATATCCATACCAATAATCAATCACAAAAAACTTGTATTCTAGACATCTCTATCTAAAAATTGGATATATTCTAAACTATTTCAGATTTTTGTCTAGCTATTTCTTAACCGGTGCACTGTGCGTAAGAGCAAGTATGACGCTCGTCTGAATCCATTACAAAGTGCACCGAGATCGTGCTCCGCGCAGGTGAGTTTACTACGAACGTTTTCTTATTGTTTTCTAATCGCGTCCTGTTGACGCTAAACATTTCCTTTGTAACATTTAAACTGGGTGATGATGTCAACGTCTTTACATACTGTGCGGCATCTCGGTCGTTTTCTGAATGCATTTGAATATATTGCTCGCCAAATGTTAGTGGTACTAATAAAGTTGTATATTTTATGTTATTCATTTATTGAATAAATATTTTTAATTGTCTACTGATGGGATTTCGTATTTTTTCTTTTCGTACGGCACATAAGTTTCGTTATAAATTGATTACTTTTTGTAGACGTCTTCTACAAAAGAAATGGCGAAAATATACATTATATTAAACAAAACAATCTAAATTGATCTCAATATAGATTCTCTCATTATATTTTAATCACAACATCTCGATGAATTAATTTATTAAGATTAAACACATACCTAGGTATTAAAATCCCTAATGTGAGTGACATTCACCCAACTTTTTAAGTACTTATTATTATTATTTGGGCTTTTAAGTTTATAAATAATAGATGTAAAGTGCATAATTTTTAAAATACTTTCATTATAGCAAATATCGTTCTGTAGTTTTTTAATACGACGAATGACTTTTTGAAGTTACATTTTTCGAAATAAAAAAGAACAATTTAATATTGTTTTAAACAATAGCAATTGTATGCCCACTTATCTTGTATCGATTTGTAATCTTATCGTGACATACACATAATCATTATCGTGAACCAGAAAATTCAATTGCCTCGAGTGAACCATGAAACAAAATATTAATTTTAAAATTGTGCATATAATTTAAAGTATGTAGAAGATTTTGTGTACAAGTTATTGTGATTAGGTTTGTATATATTTAATATCCATAATAGTCTAACGAAACTCGAAATAAATATTTATTAGATAATATTTCATAGTTACCATTATATTTCAAAAGCACTTGCCCGCTACCTGTTATATATTGCAGTGAGTTTTATATACACATGTATTTTTTAAGTAAAAAAATTTAAATTTAAAAATAGTCTAGAAATACATAATATTATTTATTTAATATTTCATTTCTATTATTTTATTTTTAACACAATCATCACATTTCTTGACTTTGATGTCATGATTTAGGAATCATTGCAAACAGTATTTTGAGTGTTTCTAATAAGAAATACAAATCAAAAACTCACCTCTCTAGCGATCTGATCAAGTGCCTGCTCCTCAGCCGTGGCCTTGGTCTGGGTGCGCTGACGCCGCGACGGGTCCATCTTGACTGTCGCTGCACTCGCTAAAACAAATAATTTCATATACTGAAATTTGAATTATAAGAGTTTTACATATCACTAATTTAACCAACTAAATCGTCTTTGTTATGTATATATTATGGATTCATATAATAATAACATTCTTACTGACTTTTTAAAAGCAAAGATTCTCATTTCGGTTAAATTTTTTGCATGTATGTTACTTCTATCACTTAAAACTTAAGATAGATTTTGATAAATCTATTTCAATTGTATGGGTAAAACCTCCAGAGCTGAATTTGATTAAGATCCGATAACAACCATTAGATTGGCAAATGAAAACCATAAAATAGCTAGCAAATAATGCAGTCATACCAAAGTATATACATTAGAACAGAGATTCAGAGTGTGATTAAAGTCAATTGTATTTTTATTATTATTCAAAAATATATATATATTATTACAGAACATTCACAATTTTTAAATTTTATATTTTATAAATTTCAAGTAAATAATGGTCATATTATATCTAATCCTAAACATTCTTAGTATGTTCTGGATTTTAATCTCGGATTTTGGTCAATTTTATAATAAATCCATAAAGCGGTATTGAATTTCAAATCACTAGTCAACATCTCGTAAGACATAGAATATCAATTTGAGATGGCAATAGCTAGCATATTCAATTATATTCTGGGACAGACGAATTATTTACTGTACTTACATCCTAAATCATTTGTCATTACTTATTACAAGACTAAGTATGTAGTTTTAATTGTTCTACGCCCGTTTTAACATTGTTCATTATTGTATTTCCTCTAGATTATTACTTTAACTTCCTGTTATATCTAATTTGAACAGTATTGTTGTTTGAATACTTAGTTAATAATTATTGTTATATGCTTATTGTGGTCACTTAGAACTTTTAAAAGGGGTACAGAAATAAATTTGACAGTTAGTTACTTAAAACAGTAACAAATACTTAATTTATATAGAACTGTTTATTTCAGTTTAGAAATCAAAAACTAACATTAACAGTAACAATTATTGTCCAAATAGATTACATTAAAAACAAAAGAAAAACATAGCTATAATACTAGTACACTAAATTTATTTATTTTAATTAATAAGTTTAATATTTTTTCATTAGATGTTTATTTACTATTTGTTACATAAATATGTTGTCATAATGAAAGTTGATATTCCAAAATTATAATAATGTCTCCATAGTATGGATGCATTCTTATCATAATGGTCAGGTTGAAATAAGGTTATCTCCTTGTTCATGATCAATTTTACACTTTAGACAAATTGTGACTGAGCGCTCACATTAAGATTTATTTACATTTGACTCTCCTGTTTTTAATTACTAATTACCTCATCAGTAATTATAGTTTTGTATATACTTTTTACCATCTATTAAGTATTGTTTAAATTTATATTTAATTTTTTCTAACATGTATTTGATTTTCTTTACATAAATTCATTTACTTTTAAAGAAAATTTATCACAACCAAAATCAATATAAGGATAACATTAATATTACATTTTATTATTATATTATATTTACATAAACTTTAATTCAACAACAAACTATTTGCTCACAACATCATTTTATAAGTGATAATAATGTTGTTCAAATATTATTTACAGCAAATACAAAATAGTTTAAAAGACAACTCACTATTTTCATGCATATTGACCATCCCTGTTGATTGTTTTGATACCAATAAAACTTTCCACTACATAAACTGCAGAATGGAATGTCTTTCTAGATATATGCACCACCACCAGGCACCAGACACAAAAATGCTTTCTAATCCTCTCAGATCAGTGAGAGAATCTCATTTACATATTTATCTAGCACAAGCTGGCTATAACCTAGAGGGTTCGTTGTGCTTTCCCGCGTGGTTGTTTTCACAAAACATTATTAGAATTATAATACTAGCAGGAAAACGGGTGGGCACAAAGCCAACATATTTTTAATGGCAGTCACTACAATGACATCATACTTACGGAGACAGTTTACAGATGTAAACACATCACTTTTACAATCACTGCTACTTTTTAACACAGAGACCTAAAGATCTTCACTAGTTTCTCTTATAGGATAAAAACTAAAATTCAAACATCGAAAAAAGGCCAGTTTAAAGAATTACGGGGACACCAAATCACTACTTACACGAAACACATTAATAGATACGTATGTACACAAATTCTATAAATAATGAGGAGTCTGTTGGCACCACTAATTATAAATATAAATTATTGATACGTTTTTAACAGTGGAAATGTTTAAAATCGAACTATTTTTACGAAAAATTAAGACATTCTATGACAAGCATGCCATTTTTTTCTGCCATTTAAAACCGTTGCGTTCAAGACTGGAATGTCAGTTAGGGTATGGCTACGTTCATCTTTGTACAAAATAAAATCAGGAAGAATTTATCTCAACTTTATCAACATCTACGTTTACATCAACATCATTTTTTTATTATTTATTGGTGAGATTAGCATCTCCTTAATATTATTATATGTTTTTGAAAAATATTATAAATTGTATACTAACTTTGATTAGAATTATTACTGTGTTTATAAATTAAGAATAAAATTTAATACTCAATTAAGTCAAGCCTACAAAATATTTTCAAGTTTACTTAATATGCATATTTAATATGTTCAATTGTCATACTTTATCATAAAATAGAAATAAAAGATCAGAGGTAAAAGTTGTGAATGTTTTATTATTCATAATTTATTTAAATCTCTTTTAACATTTCAATCCAACCATCAATCAGTACACACACACAACAAGGAATATGAAAATGTTTGAAATAAATGCTAAGTTTATTCACTCTTGCTCTTAGGAGTGTCTTCCTTGTAATAGAGGAAGACGAAAGAGAACAGGAACACTCCAATCATCATGGAGAACGCACTCACATAGTAAGGGTATGCACTTGGTATGAATCTCTCGTATTGTGTGTGTTGCAAGGGGCGAACAGACACCTAGAAGAAAAAAAGGTTCATGTTAAAATTTGGCTTTGTTTGAAGAAAGTTGTTCTAAATATAACCATAATTTTTATTATATAAAATTGTACATCATTTCTCTTTGAATTTATAATATAATGTGAAATTCAAAACAATAATCTTTAAAAGTTGAATAACAACTACAGTAAACTAAAACACTAAAAAAAAAAATTAACAAATATTTACCTGTGTTGAATGATACAGTCTTGTGTACCCAATCCTGTCATAATCAACTTTGAACTGATAGACGCCCCAAACATCAGGGACTTTGAAGATAGCCTCGTAGACACCATTGCCATTATTTTTGAGAGTGGTACGGATAAAGGGATCAATCCTGACAAACTCCAACTGCACATCACTAGCTTCAAATGGCTGCCATTTGCCACTTTTCAATTCTTCAATTTCAATTCTGTATATCTGCATCATAAAAAAAAAATATATATTGCCTAATTTTTTTTTTTTAATAATTATCATTTCATTTGATCTGCACTTATAACTATATTCACTTTAAACATATACTAATAAAACTATACTAGCATATAAATGTATACTGAGACAGATCTTATATGTTACTTAGGGCAATTTTCTTAATATTTAGATATAAATTAGTTTTCATGTGTTATTATATTAAGCTAAATCCTTAGAACAGGGAAGCTTTCATGTAATTTGGCTGTAAAAATAATATTGATAACAGGTTTAAGGTGACAATTGGATTCCCTTGATTCTCACCAAAAACACATATAATAAATTATAAAAATTATAAACTTTATTGATTTAAAAACTTACCACAGTATCAGTGATAGTGTAAGTATTGGATGAATCCTTCTCTCCCTGGCGGTGGTGATGGACGCGGCGCACGCGCAGCTGACCACGCTCTCCGAATGCCCACTCACTCAAGTGGATAGCAAGCGCTTTATTACCAGAGAGAGATGCCTTCACCTTATCACCCTGTAGAAAAAACAATTCTAATCAAAACTCATAATCTAAAATCTCTGTAGTCTCTATACTTTAAATATTGATTGCACAGTAAACTGTATTATGAATGATAATCAATTTTTAATATCAAAGTCATAAAATTTTATGATTACACAATTGTATGTTTAATATTTCTATTCATATTAATGAAGAACATAAAATGACAAACATTTCCAGTCTGTATACATTTACAAATGAAACCTTTTTAAATACATATATCTTCTCTATGTGATGGAAATATTGTAATGGGGTGAGTTTTATGATTCTCATAATTATTCACTGTAGAGAAAAGTGACATATGTTACTTTATACATAAAAAATATTCATTTAAAAATGTATATAAACAAAATCTTTGTAACAAATAAGTACACAGATGCAGCTTTCACATAACATTTTGGTAAAATTTTACTGACCATGTTTTCATTTCATTATATTACAGTTTTTTTTATTAATTGCTTTATGGATTAAATGGGGGTTAAGAGGAGAAGTTACAAGAGGGCCTTGGTTTTTGGCTCTTAATGATAAAAGTTTATAATAGAGTGCATCAATAATTTGACTTACATGAACTTTAGCAACTGGAGAATTGAATGCTTCGTCGGAAAAGAAGAAGAGTGAACCACTGAATATAATTCTAGCATTGTTTCTAGCTTGCAGAGCGGCAATAAGGACTGTTTTCTTACCCACAGCATGAGGATACTCTTTCACCTATAAAACAAATAGCATTTAAGAATATTATAAAAGTAAATCAACAATGTTTATTCTAGATTTTATGAATGAATATATTTTATATTATTTTAATAAAAAAAAAAAATACTGAAAACTAGTTTCTTTTTTAACTTCGAAAATTATAATATTAATAAGAAATTTTAGATAATATTTTATCATAAATTGATATCTTAAAGATCTATAATGTGAAAATTTATCCATATCTTTTTAGTAGTTAATCCTACAATGGCACTTAGACATATCATACTCATAGTTTATAATACATACCACACTCTTAGGATTGTAACTGTATGCAGTACTATCGGCTGTCAATATGGGCAAAACTAAACTGTTGTCCTTATCCAAGATCAGCCCGGTGCCTTCAAACAGCAAAGGCTGTGTGTTCTGGCTACCAACAATTGTCGGGGCATTGATGAGGTTCTTGGGTGAAACAACAATTCTTGTGTGGTCACCTTCATCCAAAGCGTCATAATTGAAGTGGTCAATAACCGCTGCTGACTCTTCATCCATCTAAAAATAAAAAAAGTTTTATTAAAATAAGATATTAAGTAATAATATTTAATGGGATTAAGAACTAATACAATAAGATATGTATGTATGTACTAAAAATTCTCTTGATAGTCTCTAGAATAATAAGAAAATTGTGGTTTTCTAAAGAGTATTACTTAATTAAATAATCTCAATAGGAATAAGATATAGTTTCTATTATTAAAATTACATTATAAAATCAAATCAAGTAAGTAAAGAGATATGTGTATAGAAACTTACTTCAAAACCACACTCTGATGCAATTTCCCTGTATACATCTCCAGCCGCCGAATTTCCAGCCATGAGGACGTTGCCACCATCGTCAATAAACTTCGTGATGGCTTCTGTGTCTAGCTGACCACCGAACTCAACGACAGAAGGTGAAAAAACTATAAGATTCTTATATAAATATTCTCCATACTTTGACAGCACTAGGTTAGCGTCGTCGGCCAACTTAAAAGTTAGGCTGTAACCTCGATCTGAAAATAGTACAATAAACCTCAATTACGTATAAAGAATGTTAAGTTTACTATAATAGAATTTGTTATAACATTAGATAGATTTCTTTAATCGAGCCGGCATCTTATCATCATGACACGCAATCGATATAGTACTTACCTTGTAAAGATTTAAAGAATTGAGAATGAGTTTCCCTTATATTTAAATTATCGACTAACACTAGAGTTTCTTGTTCAGCATAAGCTATTGAAAGGCATGCTATCACACCTAAAATTAGAGAAATCTTCATTTTTGTTGCTGTGGTATACCGCTATCCGATTTATTTTTTGACATGAATGATTACTGACGTGTTCAAGAACTACAGATAAAAAAAAAAAACAAAGTTTAGTAAATAAATAAATTGTTATAAAATTATATAAACATATTTTACTTTAAAGTTAATTCTAAATAGTAAGCACATTATTTGCTTTAAAATCTATATTTTCAAAATTAATTCTATATTTTTTTACACTTTAAAATATAATTTATAGTGTTACAACTGTTTTTCTTCATACATCTGTAATAATTATTTTGATTGACATTTCGGGAAATGTTTTATTTTTGTATCAAAGTTAATTATGTCTAAAAAACAAGTTATTTCTATTAATTAAGTGTGCCTATAGCTTGTTTTAAGATAAAGTCTTCCAAGAGCATTAGTAAAAATGATGATATCGCGTTCAAAACATCGGTCCTCAGTGGAAGTGTGCTCAGATTGCGGGGCATCGGGTTAGACGATGTTCCAGTTTCGTTTATAGCTGTTAATTACTCAAGCGCTGATTATTAATTAGGTTGGGTACTTTTGTGTTTGTAGATCCATCATGGGCATCTATTAACCGTGGGTTGCTACTGTGTGCTGAGTGCTGTAGTGTTCATAGGAGTATGGGAAGGCATATTTCTCATGTTAAATCATTACGGCAAGGCTCTTGGCCGCCTTCACTCTTATCGGTATGTAAATAAGATAACATTGTGTTTATGTTGCGATTATTTCACTTCACTACATCTGATAATTTAAATACAGATGGTGCAAGCGCTAACAGCTCAAAATGTGAATAGTATATGGGAACATTCCTTGCTCGACACCTCGGCTCCTAAACACTTAAGGAAGAAACCGCAACCCAAAGATCCCCTGCAGTAAGAATGAATTTACAAATTTCAATAAGTAACAACTTTTTATAACCAGAGTATTAACACAACAAACATGTTTCTTATGAGTAAATTGATAAATTATATTTAAATTAGAGAATTAAATGTTGTAAAATATTTTAGCCCAATAAAATCAGAGTTCATACTAGCAAAACATCTAAGGCTAGCATATGTCTTGAGAGCAAGAAGAGATGAGCCACCAAGTGAACTTGGAAGACAATTGCACAGTGCTGTACGAAGCTCCTCCCTGGACACTGCCATGAGACTTCTTGCACAGGGAGCTGACCCTAATTATTACAATCAGGTATGTTTAAAATAGCAAAAATATCATTTCATAAAACAAGTTGGGTTGATTATATCAGCTAATATTTCTTGAGTCTGGTAAGACATTCTTTCTGAATACATTGAACTTTTTATGAATAATAAGCAGTTGCTAAATTGAACATTTTTCCTTCTTTTTCGGTTTAAGTTAAAAAGTTAGCAGCCCAAAGTATCCTGATACTGATTCATTCAGATGGATCAATAAAGAATTTGAAACTACAGAGTTCTTATACATAGATATCACCCAAAAAATATGTACACAAATAATGTTTGTGGCACATTACTGTATACAGTACTAAGAAAATAAGAAAGATCATAAAAGTAGACTTGCTTAATGTAGCTTTTATAGCTCCTCTCCTATTAAGGAGTAGGTTTAGAGCTTAATCCACTGCGGGTTGGTGGATATTCATGTGTCAGAATTTTTCCCGGCACATGCAGGTTTCCTCACTATGTTTTCTTTCACCACCGAGCTCCAGATGAAATTAAACACAAAGTTAGCACTTGAAAAATCAGCGGCTAGCCGGGGTTTGAACCTGCGATCATCAGTTGAAATCGACGTGTTCTAACCACTAGGCCATCTGGGCTCAATTTCTCGACATTTTTATTTATTAAAATTTATTTTTTTTTAAACAAAAAATTTATTGCAATATTTATTAATTAGAATCAAATTTGTAGGAAAAAGGTAGTACATGCCTGCATGTGGCGTGTCGTGCGGGACAACCGGCGCAGGCTGAGCTGCTGGTGGCGTGGGGCGCTGACCCCACTGCGAGGGACAGCACCGGAAATACTCCCGCTGACTGTGCTAGGTAACCTTTACTACATACTAACAGCTATAACTATGGGCCAGTTATACTAGAACTAAATCCTGTATACAGTAATTGAGGCCATGAATGCCTAGATTGACTGACTGAAAACTTGTCGCAAAACACATTTGTGACGACCTTGATATGTACAACATATATAATTGCTTGTTTTGAGTCCTTTACTTAGCTGTGCTCTGCGTTTGTAGGCAGAATGTTAAATGACGAAATTGCAATTTTTAGTTGTTTTATTTTACTCTATTTTTTCTAACAAATGCGGAAAAGATTGAAACAATATTGGATTATGATATTGGATTCATACTTGTTCAAAAATAAAAAAATATTGGTGTTTTAATGACATTCAATAGAATCGAATGGCATCATAAAATAAAAATATTTTTATTCAAAATAGGAATTTAAATTTTTTTTTGAATATCACACAATTGGTTTCGGAAATGTTTAACCCCACACTTGCGAAGAAACCGCCAAATAAATGTAGTCAACATTATCCCGACGATCTTTCACGACGACGCGTTGAGCTTTATTGAGTTAAAAGTTAAAACCAATGTAAACTCAAAGGGATTCATCAAAAAACCGACAAACATATGGAGCACACGAAGTATTTGTCTGTACTGACTACACGAATTCTCCCGTTGTAGCGTATTATTTACGTTACGATGAAATGAAATGCTTAATCGCTAACACAAATTTGTTTTCACCGCCATTAGTCATCCTTGGCAGGTTATGAAATTATTCTGACCATTTTCTACCTAAAGAAATCATATTTACATAGGGCAGTATCCAGGCACACTCAACATCTCCAAATGTAACCACACGCGCATATTTCGCATAATGTTTCAGTGCATCCCAACTCCGCGTATCACGTCCTGCGTTTTTTGTATTTATTGTGCAGATACAACCACAAACTTATTATTATATAAATATTATCTAAGCCAGTTTCAGTCTTGCCACCAGTATTCATATCCATATAAATCAAAAAACAAACATCATCATACTCAATATTTTTTTTATAACTATAGAGATTACGTTCATTTTGACGTTAAAAATATGTACATCATGCTTTCCATTTTACAAGCTTGTCAATAGCCCAACGATGGTTGCTAGGCAACGTCATCCAAAGTGATCGTCAATGGAAATTATTAATTTTCCAGACAAGGCGGTCACACGGAGCTCGCGGACCGGATGATAGAACTGGTGTACGAGGCCACGGACCGCATGATCCACTTTTTAACGGGAGAGCGGCCGGACCACGCCGCGGGGCGACACTACATCGTGCCGCGAGCGCACGACACGCACGAGATGACAGATGTCGCTAAGGCGGCGAGGGGGAAGCTGCAGCTCGTGAGTGGGATTGATGTTACTTATAGAATGATTTGGGTTAAAAAATTTATTGACTAGTTGATTGAGTGAATGGTCATGTCATGTAATCTTGAACACGTCAGTAAAAAAGAAACAACATTTTATTGGCAAGTGCGCAACATGCTTTTTATTTATAATAATAATAATTTAAAATGGCAAGTAGAAATTAAAAAAAAAATCAAATCTGGCAAATCTTTAGGCATTTTCAAGTTTTCGTGAGGCAATTGATTTTTATGTAGATAAATAATGTCTGTTTTCAGTTACCGAATCATCTATTCGAGGAGCTCGTTATGGATATTTACGATGAAATAGATCGGCGGGAAACGGAAGCAAGTAAGTTTTATTGTCTTATTATATGGACGCTGATACGCAATAATGTATCAACCCACAAAAAGTCAAATTCAGAAATATTGATGTATTTTAATAAGGCGTTACCTATTAAACATTATACAAAAAAATTTCAAGTCATCAAAACTAAATAAGTACGGAAAAAAGTTTCTTAATTTAATGTTTCGAATTTCAAGTGCGTTCCATATTTTGCAATTTATACAATAATCTCGGATATTTGAAAAACTTATTATTATAAAATAGTTTTTAATGTATCAATATGCTTTTATTTAATTATAAGAGAAGATGGATACGTCTTCAAATTAAATTGTTAAGAATAAGGTTTGACATACATCATTGGACGCCATTTTCACAAAGTGAAGTCCATGTAATTAGATTATAATACATATTTATAATGTTACAATACACATTACACATTTGAATGTTAGAACAAGATAATCAGTTGACTTCGGCATCGTAAAACGTCTCATAAAACTCTCTCTCTGTAACTCGCACTTATGTGACTTTTTTTTACATTGTGTAAGTCATTGCACAAGCTTGTTGGAGTGCAATCGCGTCCATTTTATATATATTTACAGTGTGGTTAAAACACCAATAATGTCTATATAAAATAGTAAATTTTTATTATTAAACATTATAAATTATATCAAATTATTAAAACCATAATTGTTATAACAACTTTTAATAAATACCGAATTGTTATCGATTCCTGAGATAAGAATGACAATATACAAACCAATGTTAGTCGACTATATCTTTCTGAAGTTCCATGTTTAATATTTTTTGTTGATTACTATTCAATTATTATATACTATAATATTATATTGTTTTTGTATGTATGTGTAGATCTGCGATCAGTCCTAAACTATAAGCAGATGTTCTGTTCTATTGTGGCGTGTAGAGTGTGCTGCCCAGTGGCAGCATCTCCCCTCTATGTTAATTACGACATCTTAGTCCTAAAGCGCCAGGATGTTACGCCGTTTGAGTCGTTTGGTACAATTAGGTATCGTTAGTTGGACTGCTAAGGAATTGGGGTGCCTTTGTAGTCGCCTGACGTAACCCTCCTTCGAGCGACGGATCTTCTCTCTCACAGTATCAACTTTCAGTTGTTGGTGTATGCCATGATTGGTAATAAACCAAGGGACTGTTGATATTGTACGCAGTATTCCATTTTGGAGTCTTTGGATTATGTTAATATTGGAGTCGCTTGCACTTCCCCAGAGCTGGATGCCATATGTCCAAATTGGTTTGAAAATGACCTTATACATCAACAACTTGTTGTCTATTGAGAGTTGAGAGTTTCGGCCCATTAGCCAATAAAAGTTTCTGAAGCGAATATTGAGCTCGTCCCTTTTTGCTTTAATATGATTCTTCCAGGTCAATCGTCTATCCAAATAAATGCCAAGGTACTTGACCGTGTCTCTTTGTGGAAGGGTTCTGTCACCTAGATTAACGGGCGGGCAATTGCCGTGTCTCACAGCGAATGTCACATGTACAGACTTGTTTGCGCTAGCTGTAATCCGCCATAGCGATAACCATTTAGTAATGTTATTTAAGCCACATTGTAATATATTCGAAGCTTTGTGGGGGTCGTTATGACAAGCAAGTAAAGCCGTGTCGACTGCAAATGTGGCTATTGTTACATTTGTTGTTTCTGGGATATCGCATGTGTATAGGGTGTATAATGTCGGAATATTATATTTGGAAAAATATGAATGGTCGTTACAAAATATTTTCAGTCTGGCAAACAAGTGCAACGGGGCTGGAGCGCTGCGGAGTGGCGTTCCTGCCGGTGAACCCCGCGCTGTCGGCGCCGCGCAACCAAGGCCGGCAGAAGCTGGCGCGGCTGTCCGTGGCGGAGCTGGCGGCGCTGCTGCGAGACGTGCTGCTCGACGCCACGCGCCGGCAACGGCTCGCCACGCTACAGCCCAGAGGTACTGTTCCGGGCTGGCGCCCACTGATACTTTAGTACTTAGTTAAATATGTAGTTCTTAAATAACAAGACATTGGATAGCGCCATCTATTGAAAGTAATCCGAAGTTATTTCCATTTAGTGGCAGTGCAGTTGCCATTACAAGTTACCCTTTACTTTAACTATGAGATTATATTAGTTTCCTTTTTTCCTAAACTATCTCAGTATTGAGAAGGATAAATATTCAAATTGTTCAAGCCATTTTCAAAGTTTGGCAAAAGTAACGCACAGCAATTGATTTAGATATTTATATTATTTTTCCCTTATAAAATTTATGTCAATTATTCTAAAATTTTACTTTCTAGGACTTACAGGGCCTTACAACCCTTTGCTGTCGGCCAGCCATCTGAAACATTTTTCGCAGATGTCTGATGATGAACCCTTATATGACTCAGTTGCATCAGATGAGGATTATGCTGCACTTGCACCGATAGATTTAGATGTGAGCAATTTAAGCTATATATTTTTAACTTCAAAGAATATTAAATATTGTGTTTAAATTCCATCTTGAAATCTACAGATGTCCAGTTTAGATCCAAGAACGGGGGAAACGGTTTCTTCCACTTACAACCCTTCGCTTCCAACTGATCATTCGAATTTGGACCTTCCTCGCACACACTCCCCCAGCCCTGCACACAGTGTACCCGAACGAAAAACCGAAATCGAATCGCTCAAGAAAGAACTAGACAACCGAGATTCCACCATCACAGAGCTAAAAAACCAGCTCAAAAACTTACAAACTATAGTTGAACAGCTGACGAAGGAGAACAGTGCTTTGAAAACCACAAGCAGTGTCGATGACGACCACAGTATGACCTCTCAAGCTTCGATTAACGAGAGCAATAATACTCTCGACCTGACCCCCCAAGAGAGAGGGAGGAGTCTGGAGACGGAACAGCTGACGTTGTCCGAGGATGTGGATGTCAGGCAATCGCTGAAGGCTGTTCAGCGACCGGTCAGTATGTTTGAGGCTAGGGAGGGACCAAAGAATAACTGGCAGGTTACTAAACACCAGGTACTAATCATTAATTTTACTAATTTCTACCTACCTATTATGTGTATCTTAAATGTGTTCGGTATGATAAAATGTAGTGCTACAGCCTAATTTAATTTTTAAATAAATTAATCTGTGTATTAGGTTCTTTATAATCTTAACTACATTTTATGAAACTGTTGCATACAGTAGACTAACTATGTAGAGAAGAGGGAAAGTAGGTGTGTATGTCTTAGTTTAGTGGTTCAAAACTAAATAGAACATTTTAAATAATTGGTGACTTGTAAAGAGTAAATAGATAAGAATAAATTCTATATCTAAATTATCCAACCTTTATCCAATATCTACTAATATTATACAATAAGTATAATCTCTGTTGTCTTTATAATAAAAACAAATTACAACTTGTATAGAATCTTAGCAATAATCCATTTCACTAATTTTATTTCAACTAATGAAAAAGATGAATGAGTATGTAATAATATGTAATGTTTCTAACATTACAACAGGTATTTAAAATTACATACCCAATTTTACCTTAAATAACAGTTTGACACAACGGTCCTCATTAAAATTGTATCCATCAGAGGGTCCAGAATGAGCCAAACTATGACAAATATTTGTATGGCTTGTACAGATGTTTGTCGTTAGTGGGAACTTGTCGTCGAAATTAATAATACCATGTAAAAAGTCCAATTAGTATTGTCTTAAGCTACAAAGGAGTTACACACAATGACACAACATAAATGCGTTCTCGTGTCTCTAGCTCACCAGCATCCCGGGGCTGGAGCGCTCGCTGACGCAGAGCGCCATCGAGGGCGCGTCGAGCGCGGGCGCGGGCGCGGGCGCGGCTGCGGGCGCGGAGGTGCAGCGGCGCGCGGAGGCCGTCACGCGCTGCATCCAGGAGCTGTGGGCGGCGGCGCGCCTGCAGCGCTCGCGCTTGCCGGAGTGCGCCGACGCCATCAGGACCTCCGTCGCGTCGCTGCTGGCGCTGTTCCCGCAGGTTTCTGCTTGCTGCTTAGCTATTTGACTTTCATTAACTTTTTAAACTTGTGAGATTGTCATTTATGCTTCTTGATTTCTTTTTTTGCCCAAAAATTTATAACTTAAAAAAAAAGTTAATTGTAATTTTTAACCGAACTATTATATAGTATTCACAATTTCGAGAAATTAAATATTTACAATTCATTAATAACAAATCTTGTCCACATTGGCATTTATATAGCAATTTCGATTCTTAATTAAAGATTTATAAGAGTTTGACCAATGAACAAACTGACAAGATAATTTTTTAATAGGTCCTTAAATTACTCCGACGTTTTGTCATTCATTCAGTATTATTGACTAAAAATATTGATGTATAATTTATTTTATAACAAATATCATGACAATTTAAAAAGAAACTTTTTTAACGTTGCCCCTCCCCCCAGGGCTGCACGGAGCCGGCGCTGGCGCGCGTGATCGAGCAGCTGCGCGCAGCCAGCGAGGAGGTGTCGCTGGCGTGCTCGGCGCGCGCGCCGCTGGACCAGGTGCGCGCGGCCGCCTACGACCTGGCCAAGGCCACCAAGCTGCTGGTCACGCACTTCCAGCCCTCCTAGCGCCCGCGCCGCGCCACGCTGTAGGCCCTGCTGCACTGCTGCCTCGGGCTCGCGAGGAAGTAGCCGCTGCTGACGGGACGCTTGGAGCAATACTGTGTCAAGCCACATGGTGTCTTCACATGTCAAACCTATTCTTGATAAATTTGTTTGAACATGTATATTCATCTTTTCTTTTCTATTTTGATAAAAGTTTTAATAATTTAAAAATAGATTGGCAAAATAAAAAAAAATATATCTAGTTTATTTTTTTCAAACATAAAAATATTATTGTATATTGCAAATTATATACTTCAATATTCCAAATATTAAATTAGGTAACTTTTTACCGTACTCATTTAGTTTAGATGATTTAAAAAAATTAATAATGTTATTACACATTATCGGAATACTTAAATATTTCCGAATTTGCCTTTTAGTGGGTTGACACATTATTGCCTATCAGAGCGCATATACGCTCTGAAATAGCGTTTAACTGACTAAATGACCTCTTCACATATTGTGTTTCTGATCCGTGTGAAGAAAATTATGTGGTGCAGTGTCTCTGTGACGACTTTGCTAGTTATATGTCACATCTGTTTGGACAGAATGAGAAAGGAACCTGTACCTAGTGAGTGATATCGGCACCATTTCTCCATATGAAGAAGAAAAGAAGGAAAGAAGAACTGTGTAGTGAAGTGTTTATTTTGATGTAGTCTTCACTTTTCACTTTTTGTGTTTACTATTTGTGTAAAGAGGACTCTTATAGGGCAGACTTCTGAAAAGAATGATTCTTACAGTGTAATGATTCCATCATTACACTGTAAGAATCATTCTTTTACAGCATTTTACAAAAATTTATAAACGATAAAGAGATATATCATTTAATCTTCAATCAAGCTCCAGGTATGTGGCTCATTCTTTCAGTCTTTGGTTGTTATTTTCCTTATAGTTTTGTATGTATAAAGGAAAAATAGGAATAGTTAAATATTATGGTTGATCAGATCATTTTCTTCCATCGAAATTAGGTTGTTTTGTCTATTATATTGAAACTTATTTTATAAGAAATTCGAGAAAAGAGAGTACAGCCCATTAAAAAAAATATTTTATTAAAATATGATTATTATTTTATTAAATAAAGGAATATTGATTCTTTTACTATTATAATTACTATTTTTTCAACATATGTTTAGAACACCGTATATATTTTTGCTGAATTAAGCAACACATTTCATCAAAGTAAGTCTACTCATTATAACTGAGAAAAATAACATGATAACAAATTTAAAAAAAACATTATTGATTTTTTATCAAAAGTTTTTAGTTTATTAAGAATAATTATATTAGAAAAAACAATAGAAATATTTAAACAAAACGTCACAATCCCTGATCTCTTGGGTTAAAACCCACCTTTACGTATTTATACAATCTATCATATCGCACTTTGCCTGGGTTTCCCTATTAGTATTTATTTCAATATTTTTATGTTAAAGAGGTTAAACAATTTTTTTTATATTAAGATTACATATACATCTTACCACACACCATTTTTTCATTACTCGTTTTTATTAACATTTTGTATTGTCATGAAGTATTTGCTCCAAATAATAATATTTGGTGTCATTTACAAATCAATCAAGCGGAAGTAGATTTTTTTTATTTTTTTTTTTCTATAAATAGAATATACAAAAATAACTTTCATCCTCAAAACATACCATGATTATAAAATTACACTTTATGCTTAAAGGCAAATAAATAAAAAATCTATGAGTCAGCGAAAAGGTAAAAAACAAATGACAAATTAAAATGAGGGAGTATTTAAAGTTACTCGATATAAAATTAAATTAGGTATATCAGTCAATTTGTTGATATGCTAAAATAGTTTAGATACTAAAATTGTTAAAAAACAAATTATAAATAAATGCTTTATGCTAGGATTAAATGAATAAGCATTATTTTGTACGAATAAATGTTGTTTAATTATGTCTTATGCATTAAAACTACTATTGGTTGTCGCTGGTTGTTGACTATGAAATTAAGTCTTGAGTTGTTTTCGTCACTCGATAATTATTTTTTGAACGAAGTTCCTTATCGCACATTTGTCGGATGGAAACTACACAGAAGAAGGGTGGTGTAGCTTTCATAGCCAAAAACATGATTAAATTGGAGCGCTAATGTGTAATGGGGACATTTTTATGAATATAATTTTTAATTTTATTAGCTGACAGAACGAAAACAGAATACTGGCAAAATTGACAATTATAATTGAATTTAAAATTCGCCTTTATATAAAATTGTCTCAAAATTTTAGTTTTGCAAAAGTAACTATATTTAAACTTGATTCAGAATATTTTTATATCTGTGGCCGCCACTAACTTAATATATTTTTACATACTGTAACTTGACACGATCAGTGAATATTTAATATTGGTGTCGAAGCTTTACACATTCGCCATACATAGGATTTTATCCATGGAAGCCCTAACTCTTCTTATGTAACATAGTATTGTATACTCTTTAAGGAAAAGTGTCCGACTGACATTGCTCCTCTGAATTCGTTAGCTACCTTATAGCTTGTTTATTATTTTTTTCATTTTAATATATAGCGGAAGGAACTTTGTTTCTACCAAGTACTCCAGAACACTTCTTGTTTTTTATGCTGTTTACATTTTGATTACAATTTCACAAATATTATAATATAATAAATTAATTATCAGGTAATTTCAAATGTAACACATTTAGCATAAATAATGATAGGATTTTCATGATCAATGTGTTTACAAATTGGTCCTAGATTTGTTTCAAGTAAAATTGTTATGTGCTACATAAATAATAATTTATTAAACTAATGTATATTATGTGTAGGTGCTTGCTGACCACTTAACAACAATTTTTTTTTAATATATATTTTTTACACTGTGCGACATCCTATAGAGAGATGTTATACCAGATATTAACCGTTCTCGAAAGGATTTCTGAGGATATATCATACTTAGGAAATGTCACCTGATATGTAATGATCGTGAAGTATTGGACGCGATATCGGATCCAATATCGTATCGTGTGAAAAACAAACACAAAAATCAGTATCGGACCAAAGGTCAATTCATGTATACTTACATATATCTTGCAGACACTGTATAAACAATCAAATGAGTATTCATAAGTACACTCTAAAAATTCTTGCCAGTGAAGGTCGATGATGTGGTTACCCATTCGGCACCTCCATTAAAAGTGAAGGCACCAATCATATTTTATAACTAAAGATATGTTTTATTACTATTTGACGTTAAATTCACCCATTTCCAACTGACAAGCTCATCAATCGACTTTTTAGCCCAATATCTAGCTGCTAGCTGGTTACTCGGCAACGTGATCGGCATTCGGGTTGCCAAAATCCATGAGCTTCTAACATATCTATAATTAGTTATATAATATTATTGAAAGGAACCTAGATTTGTGTTCTATTGTGTTCGCCATATCTGTCACGATACTAGTTGGACACTGCTAACAGCTTAGTGTAATTTTAAGGGCATATTCAAATTATCCGTTCGTGATTGGTCCGCTGCTGCCGGATCTGCACTGATGTATGTGTTATATTTTTGATTCACGATCGCATACTCTCTGGGCGCAGATATTGTCTAAAGCCGTCTGCTATCGTATCCCTAAGTACGTGTTTTAGTAGTTTTCAATAGCGTAATTTTCAATTAGTATTTTTCAATTAATTTTACAGTAATTGAAAATTTCGCTAGAGATGCTACTAGTAAATGTACAGAAGAACACCGATGAAAAATTATAGTTATCGAAAATTATCATAACTCGTGTTAAGGGTACTGCATTCGTTCATATGCGATGCGAACGTCAGCACCGCTGCGGCAAAATGACAAACGGGTAATTTAAAAGTGTCCTAAATCTCTTAATAGTTTAAGCACCACTGACCGGTTCTATTTACCCGACTTTTTGGTCATAATTTTTTTATTACGAGCAATAATTTCTTTTAATATAATTTGTAAATACATAGTTTAAGATATAAAGCTTCAGCGAGCGAGTACAAATTGTGTATCGCTTTGTAATTAAAATTTCGTGATAAAATGCTTTCGGTGTCTTCGACTATATCTAAAATAATTGCTTGAAATAAACGCGAATTTTCAACTTCCTTTATTAAACGTTTGATAGATTGTTATTCGATGTATATTTATAGAAAACGTTTATGTACGACAGCCGCTACATACATCGCAATTAATATAGAATATAAATTAATATACATTGCATTATTGGATGAATGTAGTCGTTGTCGAAGCCGCCTTCTATTATTATAAAATATATAGTGATTTACTTTGAACGAATCCGAGGATTTAACTGATTTCCATGTTATCTAGAGGTGCTTATTATCCTATATACTGCCCGTTGTTAAGTACAGTCAGCAACAGAGATACGTAGTCATAAATATCACGTTAAAATGTTAATATCTTGTTAAAACAAAGGTGAAAAAATTACTTATAAACTTTGATAAAATCTTACAATTACGATGTCATAGTTTCCGTTGTATTTCTGTCGCTCACTGTACGGGGTATTTGATGAAATCGTGCCTGAAAGATGTTGATGTTATTCCTAAATTTTTAGACTAGGCTAGAATGATATTTACTATATAATGAGTTAGTAGATTTTATACCGACGTTCCACGATATGTTCATAGCTGTATGTATAGTTGATATGGTGTAAATTTTAACGTAGTTAGGCTGTATAACGGTGACTTGTAACGCTGACGTGACGCTCTATCGGTCTTGTAACAACAAACGATACCCCGATTGGTCTTTTTGACTAAATTTGCGCACATTGATTGATAGTCAATTTGTGGAAGGATATCAATAAAAAATTACGTTTATTATCGAAAATATCAAAAATCATAGTACGAGTAGGGTATATTTTTTTTTGTTCAATATTCTGTATAATTATTGCAGATTCAATATAATAATTTTATGTTATGATCTTTTTAAGATAAGTTAAAAATAATCATGCACTTTGGAATAAAAAAAATCTATTAATTTTGATCAAATTTAAATAAATTTTGTATTACTATTAATTTATGTGATTTTTAATAGAATATTTACAATGCCGATAGAGTCGTCAAGTATCTATCTGTGAGTAGGAGTCAATTATAAACATATAACGATAAAATAGCAAACTGTTATCTACATAATAAGTTATGTTAATTTTCATATATACACATATATTTGTCACGGCGCTTTCAAATTCAACGGTTGATGTCGCACTGTTACCGCGGATGTCGTATTTGGGCAAGTTCTATTTTTCATACAATACTGGCAGTTCCCGGATACTTAGACAACTGCTAGCAAACTTTCAACCCTCTTTTTAACCGCTTAGGCGATTTTGACAGACACGTTGGCGCAGAGGTCACTACAACTGACTAAAGCGCCAACTGTCGTGCGTTCGATCCCCGCTTACAGCGAACACCTGTATTGGTTATACGGATGTTTGACACAACCGTAAGCCAAACTGCCGGTAATTATCCAACTACTGGGCAGGATTTCCTCTCCTATTGAAGAGGAGGTAAAAAGCTTTATTCATCACGCAGCTCCACTGCGGTTGGCGTGTATACACGTGTAAGAATTTCCTTTCGACACTGGTTTCCTCACAAAGTTATCCACTGAACACGAGAACTTATTAACATAAATTCAAAGGTTTGAACCAGGTATTATCGGTTTAGATCAACGTGTTATAAACACTAGGCCATCTCGGCTTGCCTAGACTATAACCGTATTACACTACATTGAGAAAACTTCACAACAGTTCGAAATGACACTCCAAAAGCTCCGGTGCGACATCAGTCTGTAACCTACGTCTAATTTAACAACGCCCTTAAAAAGGACTACCATATACGAATATATATTAAACACTTTAGTTGAAACTGTATTATATAGATGAATCCTATTTACAGATAGTATAATATTGAAAGCTTTCGTATGGAATGTTTAGGCGGTATATAAAACAATTATACATTTGTAACGAGTATTATGTGATCACTATATGTGCCAATGTTTATGTAAAAGACGTATTTTATTGGTAAAGCACTTGTAAGGGATCCTGTTTCCATTTATTATATAAATGAGCACACATTTTTTAGCTATCAGAAATGCATACCTAAACGTATGTTTACGATTAAAAACGAGAATAACTTCATATAATTATGATAAAGTTAAAATTTTTAAATAAATATTAATTTAAAATTTCGTAACTATTGATTAACTTTTTCATAAATGTATAGTTATGAGACTTTGATGTTTTGGCTAAGAAACTGTTCACACTTAGCCCATGTAAGGTTTACTTTTTAGCCGGATATCGCCGAATTTTTACAGATCTTTCTAGATTAATAAGTTTATCCAGTGTAAGTTTATACGGAAATTGTCGTTTCATTTAACGCCAAGTCTCTCGTAAAAGAACATACGGACCTGAAAAATTGTCACATTCGTAAACATACATTCGGGACACTGTTTACTCGTGTTTTATAAGTCAATCGTATCCATACGTTTAACAGCCTCACGATTCTAGCGATTAATTGTCATAGTTTTTCTTTAACAACTGCAAAAATGGACACCTAAAAAATCTAGGAATATCAGGAAACAGGATTCCGATTTGATCCTTTTGAAATTTATTGAAATTTGTAACATTTAAAACACATTAAAAAAATGATTTTTATTTTGTTGTTTTATTTTCACTGACCAAATAATTAACCAAAATCTACGATAATAACGAGATTTCGAATTTCATGAAGAAAAAATAGAAAAAATAAAACACCATTTGAAATATAGAATTTATTTTATTTTCAACTATTTCTTTACAATTATTTTCATATTCACATAAATATATTAATATCTATAAGATAAAGGCAAAGTTCCGCAATGAAAAAATCTAGTTGCTACTCTGGCTTCGATTGCATTTTGTACATTGTTTCAGAAACTTGACTCGAATGGTATTTTCACACTTGGCCATATTTTTTTAAATTATTTTATTTCTTTTTTATGTTTCCCACAAGGAACAAAATAGTTATGCCAAGCTATTATAACGATAATCGAACGGCCTGTATTATTATTTCTCATACTATTATATTAAACTCATTACTAATAACCTTCCACAGTAATTGTTTACATTTTTAACACCGCAAACAGTTTTAACATTGAATTCAAGGTACAAGTAAAATGAAAATCACAGGCAACATTTTCTATAGTTGACATAATTTCACAATATTGTCTTCTAAAATAAAATCACAACGGCTGCTATTTCGTTGTATTTGACGAAACTACTAACCTAGTCTATGAATAAACCTTAATTATTATCATCATTGTCTCACAATACGTGGCGTCGGCAAAACATGTTGTTCTCTTTCATTCCCTCCTACCTTCTTAACACTCACTCCTTTCTTAATCATGTCACATTATACGCATTCCAAACATCTTTGGTTCAGTCTAAACGGTTGATTACAGCACGTATCTTAATATATTTCACAAAAATATACTTACAAAGAATTGGTATTTAATAACTTTAAGGAAGAGGGAGATTAATAAATATGTTGATATTTTTAACCGACTTCAAATAAAAGGTTCTGTACTCGCCCCACATGTAAGTTTCTACGTTCACGATTGTATTAAAAACTGGCCCGATGTGCATAGGATTTTCGTTGTTTAAATGGATTTTTTCCAGAAAGATTTTAGGTCTAACAACGAATGCGATTGCTGCGATCGTATGTCCATGCACCAATACAATAACAGTTCTGTTTGGAAACGGTTACAATTTTGTAGGAAAATAATTATTCTATAATATAATGAAAAAAAAATTACTCATCAGAATATCTCTTTTTATAGCTCAGTCTCCAAAATCGATATTAAGTTAAAAATATGCCAAATGTGAAATAACCTTAACATCTCGAGCCCCACATAAAACATAATTACAAAGCATAGTCAAGGATAATTGACAAAATTATTTCAAAAATATTCCACCGTAATGGCATCCGCATTAACATGACAACAGCCTCATGTTTCCAAGAACTATTGTTGTCGAACGTAAAACTAATTCTCAAGGTAAATTAACCGTAAGTTGGCATTACATTTGTTTCCTTGGCGTTTTAACGTCTGTATTACAACTTAATTTCTATAATAGGTTTTGAAATATAAAGCGCTCCTTGCTTCTCAAAGGTTTTATACCATGATATAGTAATTTTATTACAATTTTAAAGATATCAATAACTGTTAATTAATAATATTGAGTAAACCTTTGTTTCCAATACATATCAAATATCATAAGACTGCCGCAAACAATGACATTCTTTTCGTTTTTTTAAACAATTCTAAAATCAACACATCACATTCCAAGTGCATTGTATAACAATGTTATACATAATATGTAAGTACATATCAACCCATGTAGGTATTTGAAGTTAGATCAATACCACCCCTCACAATGAAGCGTAAGATAGGGGGATGCAATCATGGCTTGATATTATATATATACATTTACAACTTAAATTCTCAATTAAGCTGTAAAGGATTTATTGGCGATTCTTTATTTTGTGGCTTATTTTCTATGTATGTAATTAACTAGATATTTTATTATATTTTAATTATGTAAAATAGTATCGAAATAGAAAAAATATTTGACAATATGATTGTTGAGAAATTTTATATTTTTCGTTATACAAATTCTATTGAAATGAATTATATCGATATTTTCTTACATGAATATGACAAGCTCTTTCTTTTAAAGCACAACAATTTTCGTTAAACTTTGAAACATTTGAATAATTAATATGAATGTTTATATTAGTTTCAGCACAGATTTATTGATCCGGACGGATGCCAGCCGGCGAGCGTGACGAATCTTCGGAAATATTTGCACAAAAGATAAAAAATGTCACTCACGAACACTTCCAAATGCAAATAGCCTGGTTACCGCCGAAATACATGTAGCATATTGTTGTACACTCGTAAGTTATTTCGAAACCATAACTCTCTCCTACAACCACGTGGAAAGCTGGACCAAACTTTTTGTCCATAGACTCTTTAACCATACGCGCGGCTAATTCGTTGTTTTGGGAAAACTTTTCACACGCCGTTACTGATAATTCGACAGCCTCAGTCCTCATCTCTTCGGACATGTCGGAATGCTGGAATAGACATAAAAATTGAATAAATTACATGATCCAATCTGGCATAATAGGTACTGCATTGCAGCTACGCTTGCACTAGGATGTAGAGCAAGAACAAGGAACGCCTATTTTTGGCAATGAGATTGAATACCAAAGAATCAATAAAAAGTTAATGTATCTATACCTTCATATAAAAAATGTTAAAATTTTCGTCGAGTATAATTTTATTTTGGAGATAACGGTCAATATATTACAAAACTATTAAGATTTTTTAAATATTAATAATGTAGTTTATTGTTCTTATTTATTTTTAACGTCTAAGATGCATCCATATTCCATAACATCAAATGTTATGAAGCACGGCCATTCATTGATCTGTTAACGATCGGCAGACGTAAGAAGCGAGGGTACACCTGCCAAAACAAACAGTAACTTAATGCATTGCGTCTGTTAGTTCCTGCATTCCTTTACTCTTTAACAGACCCAAAAATTTACAATTTTTTTTTTTTGGCTATTTAAATAAAAAAAAAAAGTTTTATTTATCTACCCTCCCTTTTACCCTCAACACAGATTTTAGTCTTGTACCTTTTTCTAATTCTGTTGAAAATTAGAAGATTTAAAATTCCATTTTGTTTTATTAATTTTATACAACTATATATGTATTTGAAGAATTTTAAAATTTTTATATTTACTTATATTTGATTTATTTAAGTTAACTTCAACAACGTTGAATAGAGGGCAATTTAAAACAAGAACAAATAAATTTAAATTCTAATCCCGCAGGTAATTTTAATAAGCTATTTTAAAGTTTAACTTTTGTAATGATTTAAACATGCTTATTAAATATAAAGTAACCATCCTACATTGTTTAGACTTTAGAATGTAGTAATTCGATATGTCACGGTGCGCGGAGATAAACCGATGCGCAAGAGTGGCGTTATGCTGATCCGGCATCAGACCTTCACTTGTCTTAATTTTGATAAATCGACTTTATATATTAAATGGGTTTATTATAATCAAACATTTTGCTTTGCCTACGTAATTTCTACTAATCTAGAAATAAAACTAGTACGCTTTAGCTGAATACTATTAATAATACTATTGTTTGAAATCCTTTTGTAATAATCCAATTTTAAATCTGATTTTTTAAATAAAATATATTGGCCAGAAAATGCTATCAATAAAAATATTTTTCTCTGCGAAGCTAAATAATAAAACAATAATAATTTACCCGAATCAAGGGATATGTATGTATCACTTTTTCTGACACGATTCCTCCAGTGGTGGCTCCTTCTTCAGCCATTCTTAATAATAACACTATACCACGAAAATTGACAACAAAAATTCACGATGAAAAAACATACGTGCGTCGCTCGTCGCGACGTCTCCCCACTGTTTACGCGTCGCCTTGGAAACCGTAGGCGGGCGGGAAGGCGCGATTGATTTTTCTCAATAGTTGGAATCAAAGATAACATTCGCATCTGCCAGACCATTTTTGTCAAATATCGGTTACCAAGGTCAAGCGTGGGAGCAAATAACAAAACAGAAGTTGGTGTCGAACGCATAAAGCAATTTAATTGTTGAGCTATAATTAAATTGTTACGGTAGAGTGAGCATATTACAAATAAATGACAATTATTTTGATTACTTCTTCAGTGATTAGTTCTACAATTTAATAACAGTAAAGGGATTAGGGTTCAGTTCATTTACACATTCGTTGTTTTAATTATATAAGCAAAACACAAGATTTCCATCATTCTTCTTCTTCTTTATTTTGTTTTGTGGCTTTTAGTTGTGCCAATTGTGCACATATTATTTCGCCAATGTTACGTGAAGAGATTTCCATCATAATAATATCTTTCAAGATTTTCATTATAATTATTGAGAATCTACAAACTTTGTAAAGTTGAGTCAGATTATATTGTATGTTAAAGATAGTTTGTATGTAAGATGTAGTATAATTTTAGGGTTCCGCGTCCATGGATGCCCGACAGCATTACAAGATGTTCTTACTTAGCCTATTAGCTTTGTTTTGTCCATCTTCCTATTTTAAGGGGACATAAAATCCATTGGCCGTTGTAGGTAGCCGGTTGTTAAATTTATAAAACACGTTAATAAATAAATGTTACTACAACGCTTCTATAGTGCTGTATAGAGTAATGTTTGATAGCCTATAATCTTACTCAATAAATGTAATTAAATTCTGATATATTATTTCTAAAATGATTTTTTATCCTATAATCATGTTTAACTGTCAATTGAATTACTTCAGGGAGAGAACGAATTTTGTATATGCGAAGTAAACTCTAAAATCACCGAACCTATTTAATATTTAAATATTATGGAACCATTTGAAACGTACATTATTCGAATGGTCTTAGGATATATTTTATGTAAATGTGTTTACTATTATAAAACAAAAACTATATTAACGCGAAGCCACAAGCAAAAGCTAGTACAATATAAAATAAAAATGCACCTTTTATATGTTGCAAGTTTTAATAATGCCTATGTCTTAACAGGCATTATTAAAATTTGCAACATTGTAAGTGTCAGTGTCAAGTTGACACTAGACGTAAGAAAAACTACATCAGCTGGAATCAACTAAATAAATAAAACGCATTTCACATTAAATTAGGAAATTAATAAATGTTATAGCTTGTATATTTTGCAAAAAATGGCTTCTCGATTTAGTGGTGCTTTACAATTGACGGATCTTGACGATTTTATAACTCCATCGCAGGTAAATATAACCTCTTATTTTAATAATATTCATCATTACTATTTACTGCACAGTTTTTTTACAAAAATTTATAATATTTACAAGCAAAGTGGCCTTAAATTTAAAATTTGCAATTGTTCTCTTTACTTATCCATTGATATAATTTGTATTTGCTCATTGTACTCTGAGTGATAAAGCTAAATAAATACATTTCATTTCATCAGCATGAGTAATTAAAAAAAGTTTAGATATTTAAAATCATTTAAATAAGCTTGTATGACATTCTGAGACAATATTCAATGCAATTTAATTTTTTGGTTATTGCGTTTTAGAAAAACATGGCTTTCTGATTTTTTTATATTATGAGTTATTATTTTTTCATCAGGACTGTATTAAGCCAGTTAAAATAGAAAAGACTAAAAGCAAAACTGGTGCAAAAATTAAGATTGGAGAGGATGGTTACTTTGACTTGTCTGCTGGAAAGGAACAGAAGTTGCAAAAAGTTGAAATAACTCTCGCAGACTGCTTGGCTTGTAGTGGCTGCATCACTTCAGCTGAGAGTGTGCTTGTAACAAGACAGAGCCAGGAGGAGCTCTTAAAGTGAGTAACATTTTAATTTTGAAATGATATATCTTTATTTTTGTTTATATTTAATGATCTTTTTTTAAAGTTATTATATTTATTAATTATTAATGTGATATTAATTATTTTAATGTTTTTTTATTATATACTTATGTTTTTTTTTTTAAATATAATAAAAAGAACACTTAAAATTTAAGATTACTTGTATAACTGTCTCCTTTTTTGCTTTTGGTCTTGTATGAGCTTCTCTTGTTGGTGTTAATATTAAATTAATTTATAAGTAATAAGATTAGAAGATAACACTTTTTAATTTTATTTTTCTTTTCTAGAGTATTTTCAGAAAGGAAGTATACAGACACTCGAGGTGTAACCCGAGATGTGACATTAGTTGTCATATCAATATCTGTACAACCAATACTGTCTGTAGCAGCCAGGTATAAACTGGAGCCTGAAGAAGCGATACGTAAATTAGTTGGTGTGTATTAGCTGGACATTATATTCTATTAATCAGATATGCTATCTTAATGTGTCTCAGTTACCTGAATTAATGTTAAATAAATATGTATTTTTTAATTGGAATATTAGGTTTTAAACTTAGTGTGTTAAAACAATGTAAGACTTTATATATTGCTAGATTAAATATTTAATTTTGTATTTTTATTTTATTAAGGTCACTATAACAGGATATTCATAGAAATAACTGAAGATTTGAAAGTGTAGCGACACATCCAATACTGCATAACTAGCTTTTTGCTATAAGGTCCAACTTTCAATAGAACTTCAAGAAAGCAAAGAACCAAAAACTTATCACGCAATATTGGAATATCACCTCTTAACAATCTCTTACAGGATATTTTAAGAGCCTCGGGGCAGACTTGGTGTTGGATATGACAGTTGCTGATGACCTGTCCCTGCTGGAAGCACAGCAGGAGTTCCTGCAGCGCTACCAGAACCAGCAGCAAGACCCTTCAACTAAACAATTACCGATGCTGGCTAGTTCTTGTCCAGGTATTTTTTATATTATTGTATTTTTTTTAATACATTTTAATTTTAATATAGGGAACCAAGAAATCTTGAAACAATTATATATTAAAACATAAAACTTGATGTAATTATAGCACAAATCTTAAAGCCAACAACAAAAACCGGGCAACTGTATACAAAGCTTGTGCTAATTGTTCTCTTTGAATTCTTTTAGCAACATGACGCCAATAGTATACAATTTTCTTTTATATTATCTGGTGTACAATAAAGTTCTAGTGTACTTTTAATTATCGTAAAATGATAAAACAAAAACACATTTTTTAATAAATACATAACAGAAATGCATGTGGAAGTCGGAATTGCTTGTAACCTTCTTTGAGTATTAATGAATTTGAAACAGAGTTTGTCTTAAATGTCAATCAATTTTCACGCATTTGTCACGTTATGTCTTCGCAAATTGTGAATCGTTTCAAAAGTTTATTTAATGGTAGAATATTTTGCGCATAAGTAGCGCGGATGCAGACCATACTGTAAGAAAAAAAAAAAAAGTTTATTTAATTGAATTGATTTTACTCAAGGTAAATAGGACCACTATTTAATTTTAACGAAAATATTTCATTAGTAAATTATAGCAGGAAGAATACAGGTTGTTGGAACTGTTTCCGTTTGAAGTCTATTTTTTTCTATAAGAACATAATAATTCAATTTAAAAGCAACATTTCTTTAAAGTAGGCAACACTAAAAAAATTTATAAAACCAAAAACATAATCTTTATGACATTTATACAGGGTGGGTGTGTTATGCAGAAAAAACACATGGCAACTTCATATTACCATACATTTCGAGCACCAAGTCTCCTCAGCAGATAATGGGCTCGTTAGTGAAGCAACATTTAGCCACCAAACGAGAATTGAACCCTAGCGAGGTGTACCACGTGACCTTTATGCCTTGCTACGACAAGAAGCTCGAAGCCTCTAGAGAAGATTTTTATAGCGAAATATTAAATTGTCATGATGTGGACTGTGTTATTACTGCAAGTATGTATTATTTCGTTTTAATAAAACTTAAAAACCGAGATTGCCTAGTTGTTAGAACACGTCGATCTGTAGCGATGATCGCGGGTTCAAACCCCGGCTACCACTGTGAGATTTCAAGTGTTAAATTTGTATTTAAATTCATCACAAACTCGGGAGTGAAGAAAACATCACGAGGAAACCTTGTATGCTTGTAGTGGGCGAAATTTTGACACATGTAAACGATACTACTACTACTAATTATAACCGCGAAAGTTTGTGCGGATAAATAGATGGATGCTATTCATGTATTTGTTGCTTACATGTGCCTAGTAGAAGAATATATATTCTGAGCAACAGTTCTTATCGTGATGGAAAAAATAAAAGTTAGTCCAATATCACTATATATATATACACTTGTCATGGTCATGAATCAGCTCATGTATTGTATTGCACAATAAATAAATAAATAACGCATCACACTCAACGGCCCCCATTAAGATCTCATGACCTTGTGTCGGGGGTCCGGAAACACACACAACACTAACACAAACACCCAGACCACGACAAACATCCGTATGGCCAATATACACGTTTGCCGTGAGCGGGGATCGAACCCGCGACCGTTAGCGCTTTAGTCAGTTGCAGTGACCATTGCGCCAACGCGTCTGTCAATAATATCAATAATATCTTTGAAATCTAAATATGAAATGTGTACTTACTCATTACCATGACTGTATTACTTTTTAATTTATGTGCTCATCTCTATTATGAAATTTCATTTACTAGTTTTTTTTATCTTGATCAAAATCAAATTTTTACTTCAACTAATTTCATCTATATATAATAAATCAGCCAAGTGCGTGTCGGGCCACGCACAATGTAGGGTTCCGTAGTTGTTAGAATTGTCAAGATCGGTCAAGCAATCTTCGAGTACCTATTTTCGTAAAAATGTTTGAATGTGAATTATACTAACGATTTTGAACATTAAATGTTCGTGGATTATTTATTATTCTAACACTTGTAAAATATACTAAGCGCCGATAATTTTCCTTCCTGATTAGCGCCTATGAAATCTATGGAGATTTGGTTGAAAACTTCATAAGCGCGATTCAGAATCACTCGCGACATGTTTTATTGAGACATTGTTTTATACCTTATTTAAATTTAAACTTATTAAATATTTATTTATTTATTCATTTAAATTCATATATTAATTTAAAATTATTAATATTTACATAATGTGATGCTTTAAAAAGTGAAATATTTATTTTTACTTAGATCATCTATAACTCGATAACCATAAGAACCCACATAGCCGTGATAATTTTCCTTTTAAATTCATTATATGTACCACTGTCGTGAATTTTTTCATATTTTTAGACGCAGCAGTTTAGTGGGTAGAGGGAGGGACACTTGACTCTAAGAAAAATTGACACTTCAAAGCTTAATATTTCGGAAACAGTTGGTCGTTCGGAAAAATGGTTTTCCCACACCTATAACATTTTTAAAAGACCTATCTAACGATACCCCACAACATGGGATAAATGAGAAAAAAATTTTGATTTCTCTTAACACATAGGGAAGACACCCTGAAAAAAAAATATTTTTAAGATTTTATTGTACGACTTTCTCGGCGTAATTTATATGTATACTCATACAGAATTACAGCTTTCTGGTATTAAGGGTTTCGGAGCAAAGCCGCGGACAGACAGACAGACAGACAGACGGACATGGCGAAACTATAAGGGTTCCGTTTTTTACTACGGAACCCTAAAAATGTTTATCGTCTTCAAGAAGTCATGACTCCACTGATCTTACTTTATCCACTAAGCCCTGAATTTAACACATTTCTTAATTTCTTCTACAGTTGAATTAGAACAAATGTTGGAGAACAGCGGCAGATGCCTGTCGGAAGTGGAAGGTTCGGAGCTGGACTGGCCGTGGGATGATACTGAAGGTTCCGGTCTGAGGGGCCACATTGGTTCAGGGTCTGGAGGATACGCGGACCACATATTCCTGTACGCAGCTGAACAGCTTTTCGGTGAGACGGAGGCACCACTTGTTTATAAAAATTTGAGGTTAGTTTTAGTAATTGGCAACTTTTGCTTCCGATTCTACTGTTGACTTCGTAGATTGTAATTGAAATAGGCATATTTTAAACTTATTCCCAATTAGGAAGGAGACATTCAAAGGAATTTCATTAAGAATTATTACTTATTTATGCAGTAGCTGTTGCTCGTGGCTATGCTTGCGTTAATGTAGATATGTTTAGAAGTAGTTTGCTTATCGTTAAGTTATCTCCGGGGTTCTAGTAACTAGTTTATTCGTAATTATGAATATATTTCTGAGAGTAGAGACGAGCAATCTATCCTAGAGAGAGGGAGGGAGCGTACTGCCGATATATAATAATAACTAACTGATCAACGAGCTACCATAGACAAAATACAGTATTATTTACTTTTATGATATATTCCTAACACTTATAAACATAAAATACAGCTTATAATTTCTAAGATCCTCTGGAAAAGTGTGCCTTTTAAATGGTACGATAACTTTTGAAATAGGTTTGGTTTCGTTCCGGACATAGAAAATTCGCTTTGTCTCTTGATTATATATAAAATCATATTAAAAAAACCTGTTAAGTCTTAAAAAACTATTAGAACACAAGTTTTTAAAATACGGACTTGCGTTGCTATTACTATTATGCTATTGGGATCGTTAATTAATCACATAAGCCTTGTAAGGAGGAAGGAATTCTGAAAAAAACACGATATATAACGAGAAGAGAGTGAGGTTTAAAGTGAAATATTACGTTTATACATTTTTTCGCGCAATTTCAAAAACAATATTTACCTGCGTTTAAAGATAATATATCCAAAAAGGACATTATAAAATTAGTGATATGAAATTTGTCTAAAACCTTACGACATACCGAGGGTTATTAAACAGCTAAAAAAACAATGGACAAATTGAAACTTAAAAAAAAGCTTATAAAATTTGTATAAGTCATGACATTACAAGTACGAATACGTGACTCATAGTTTTCAACAGACTTAAAAAAAAGAAAGAGGTTCTCAATTCGTAGTTATGTTTTTTTAATATTCGTTTCTTCAGAGCTCCGTCATCTATACTTATAATAAATCTGTAGAGAGGTCAATTCTGTACATGAAATATATTATCAAAATCACTATCAGGGGGTGATTAGTGAACGATACTGATGCCAAAAATGCAATCAGTAAAATTTTTGTCTGTCTGTCTGTGTGTATGTTCCTTATAGAAACAAAAACAACTCGACGGATTTTAACGAAACTTAGTACAATTATTCTGCATACTCCTGAGCAGGTTATAGTATACTTTTCATCACGTAACAACCAATAGGAGCAGAGTAATAAAGGGAAAACGGGAGACGTTAATCCAATTTTTAAGCTTCCGTCGCGTATGCAGCCTTAATGGTTAAAGTTACATAGAAATGTATGACGGAAATATTCTACATAAAATTTCCTAAAAATATCCAGCAACAGCATATGTCTATCTATTATGGTTGACTCACAATAACACGTGTAACTCCTGATAGGTTAGCAGTTCGGAGAATTCTGATTATATTTGTTTACTCTTACGTTTATAATACTCTCATTCATCTCTAATTTTAAAAAGCCTTTTTATTACCTATTTAATAAAAAAAAATCATAGAAATCAAGTATGGATTGACACATATTTCCCTACTAAAATACGATAGTTAATCTGTCTGTCACATCAAAACCACTGAACCCTGAGGAAGGAAATACGCTACTTTTTTTCGAAAAACGACGAAAACGCGGACGAAGTCGCAGGCAAAAGCTAGTTTCTTAATAAATTTTGAATTTTTAGTTTATTTTGCGTTCAGATTGTTGTCGTTACGAACAGTTTGGTTTCTAAATCAATATAACTGGTATAAGTATAATACGAAAGCAAATAAAATTAAGCATTTCGGTTTTGCAGGTGGTTTATATTTTTTTAAATCCAAGATGTATGTCTGCGGCAGGTCGCGGGTCATTACATTTATTGCCAAATCCTCGTCCATTGTTATACGCAGGCATTGAATAAACTGTGTTAAGAAACATACAGAATTAATCTATTAACCCCGTTCACGTTATTTGGATTTATTCATGCTGTAATGCAGTTTGTATTTTGTTTATTGTACTGTCTTACCAAAAAAATAAATAAAAAACATGGTTCGGAAACCTGATTTCGTAATTTTTAGTTTGATTTTTAAAATTTAAATATAATTTTATCATTTGTGAAATAATGAAAAAATAGCATTGAAAATAAATCATAAAGTAGTTTTTTTAATTGAATATATTTGGCAAACGATCAGTCGGGACACATGATGTTAAATATTCACCCGCACATGAACTTAAATAGGAATAAGATATAAAAGGGAAGTAAGGAAAAGAATGGGGAAAGAGAGTTAGGCTTGCGGCTCTCTCACTCAACGAAGTAAACGGAGCTACATCAGCTACTTCCCGAGCTACTACCGATCTTCTCTGCTCATGAGGTATACCTTGTTTCACGCAAGTGTGTCGGTCTGAACAAGAGACGAGTCCGAACTCGCGCATGGTACAGTCGAATAATCAAGACTTAAAACATTGAATGTATATGATTTGACTATATATTGCTATAACTTACATTTATAATCTATTTATGTTTATTTGACTTCATTGGTAAATAAACACATTTCGGAACCAAAATCACGATTTTTCGAACAATTATATTGTTTTAGTACTAATGTTTTAAACTAATTCGAAAACACATTCGGTGTAAATTGAACAAAAAAACTGTTAAAAACAATTAAATAATTATTTAAACACATTAATTTGACATATCTAAGTATATAATAATTAAAATTAAATAAATGTCTAAGCGACTGTCCTGGTGCTTAATTTAGTGTTCTGCGCAACGTAATGCGCATAATTCAGACCGACATTCTTACGTGAAACATACTATACTGCCCCGATAGACTACAACTACAACTAAGCTCTACTTTAGTAGATGTAATATTACAATAAAAAAATTAATTTTAATATTCTAGAAATCCAGATTTCCGAGAGGTGACGTTAGAGAGAGACGGCAAAGTGGTATTGAGGTTCGCGATCGCGAACGGCTTCCGGAACATTCAGAACTTGGTGCAGAAGCTGAAGCGCGGCCAGTCGCCCTACCACTATGTGGAGGTTATGGCGTGCCCTTCAGGTAATTTGTACTTAAAACTTTATTAATTCTTAAATTAAAACTTTTTTTAATTTTAGAACTATTTACTCTTATAATTTTTTATTGTATTGATTAGGAAATTTGTGATGATAATGAAATTTGTGCCCTAAAAAAATTTTCTTAAAGGTTATGTGCATAAATTATGGAAACCAACTTTGAACCCAACATTAGCAATTATAAAAAAATCGATAAAGTAAAACTCTCTTTCTCTATCTTACTTCTCATTAATGTTACGAAATGTCTGAACGTAACGAGCCCTTAAAAGTGTCTCAGCCCCCGTTAACTTATCAATTTCATCAAATCCCAGCTAAAGAAGTTTTACTTTAATGTAAAAATTGATACTTCTGTAATTCGTACAATCGTAGATCTTTATAAATTTTGTTTTTATATTTTTACAAAATATTAAGAGAAGAACACAGTAAACCGATACATTTCGGCCAGCGCCATCTCGCTGAACATAACTAACATTTACATGACTAGAGAAAAGCGTAAGATGTCTTTTCCTTTGAAGGTTGCCTCAACGGCGGCGCTCAAATACGGCCCCTACAGGGCGAGAGTGGGAGGGACCTAGTGATGCAGCTTCAAGCGCTGTACAGCGCCTTACCGCGCGCCCGTCCAGCGCAGAACAAGCTCGCCAAGCTACTGTACAGCGACTGGTTGGACGGGCGGGACTCGGACAAGGCGAAGGCTCTGTTGCATACAGCTTACCACGCCCTCGAGAAGAACGATATAGCGCTAAATATTAAATGGTGAAGTATTTGTATATGTTCAAGGGACCATTCCAATGATCTTATGCCTTACTAGCTGCTCCTCGCCTTTATGGTTACTGCTTCGTATCTATGAGTGATAACTTATACCTTAAACCCAGGCTAAATAAAGCTAATAACCCGAACATACAAATTGCAAATTTTACCTCTTTTGTAAATATTAAATGGTACAGATAAAAAATGCGGGTGCGATATACATAAAATCACTGGAACCCTCTGTTTAGAACGCCCGTATGGACCGTCTCATGGATATTCCATAGCGGTCATTTACCGTATTTTTCATGGCCTGCGCGTTTCGAGGACGCCGGGACTGAGTATTTTTTATGCAACGTAAAATACGCAACCTTGTATGAAATATACCTTACATATTCCAGTGTTAAGAGATTTACCAAAAAGAATCAAACGGGATTATCTCTGAAAATTGAAATTTGTACCTTATTATAATTAACTAAGTGTGAATTTTCATTGGTTAAAAAAATTATCTGCTCTGCTGTAGCTAATAGGCCTAAGACAAGAATTGTGAATGTGTGACCTTGAAAATGTCATTTTTGTCAACCGATTAAAAAAAGGACGAGGTTCTTAATTCGTAGCAAAATTTTATTTAATATTTGTTACCCCATACCTCTGATATTTATCAAACGATTTTGCAATTAATTTTGTTTGAAAGGATATGATTTCTGATTGGTCCCGGAGAAATTTCATCGAAATCGGTTCATTAATTTGGTTTTAAAAACGAAAATTTGGTTTTAAATCTATATACTATTGAAAGGTCACTCACTCATCACAAAATCTCAGAAACCACAAGGTCTTGGAGTTTTAAAATTTTGCATGGGGTTTCTTTTTAGGACGTCGTTGCTCACTAAAATGGGATTTTGCAAAATTCGGCCACTAGGTAAAATGAGAGTTGGAAGTTTATATGAAAGTCCCATGTTAAGCGCGAGTGAAACCACGAGGAGCTGCTAGTAACTGAGAAAAGTGTGTCGAAACTGCAGTTGGTTTGTGAAGTCGATTCCTTTTTTCTTAAAAAAGTCCTATTTACTAATATTCATATATAAAAATTCCAATAAACGACCTCAGTAAAACGGTTCATGCGATATTCTTAATGCGATTTGGGCCCTAAATAAGGATCTATCAATAGCACGTTGTACATGGCAGCTTCCGCACGGGATGTGCTGTGTTAATATCGAAATAAAAGAGTGTATAGTTTCATATTGTTTTGTATATAAGTTATTGTTTTATAATGGTGATATAGATGTTGTAAATATTGTTATTTAATAAACGTAATGTTACAAATATATGCTCGAGTTTCATTTGCACTTGGAAATAGTTATGTTTAGGTTATGACCTTGATTCTTGTTTCTAAGACTATATGTATTTATAATAACGAAGGAGAGGGCTCGGTACATTATATCTCATAATAGACACATTTACCATAAACGAAATGTCATCTATATTTACTTTTACGATATATGTATATCTAACAAAAATATAATGTTGGATATTGTGAATCATAAGCAAGTGCGTTTTGTCGTAGTATTTCACGCTCACGTCGACATTGTAATAACTTATGCATCGTCACTTACCGTGCCTTTTTATGTTAATTTTGAGCAACACGTGTTAATGAGACGTTTTACACGACACGCCAAGAGGAGTCGATAATAAAGTGTTTATTGATATGATGATTAATAATGTTGTGCCTTATAATACGTGAAAAATTAATCATATGACCGATTTGTTGGTGCTAATTAAACTTTCGCTGGTTCCGGCGGTAGGAGAGAGGGGCAGGCTGGATTTACAAAGCTTCATACGTAACTCGTGATAACAAGCAATTGTATTATATAACTATAGATACGATAGAAGCTAATGCATGTTGGCACCTAAAATACCGACCACTTAAGACAACGTTGTAAAGCATTTAGCTAGCGACTAAGTAGGTACCTATGGCAGGCGAGAGTTTCTTTAGATCTACAAGACAAATGACGAGCTTGTCAAAGTTGGTAATGAATGGCAATTTTTTAACGTCAAATAGTATAGACATAACTTATCTGAAAATTCAAATGTTTAAAAAACGAATTCATGTTATCAAACGTCATCAAATGTTCGTTTTCTAAACATTTGGAATATGTACCACTTGTTACGTATGAATTTACCATCAATAAACACAGAAATATTATGCTGTGCTGTCCCCGGTATGTGCAGACCATTGATGACAACTTAAAATGAAATTGCATTTGAGAATTTGGCCGTTAATGTACTCATGGTTATCTCTTTGCCTACTTTGGTTTACTTCGAAAGTGTGGGTAATAATGTATAATAAATAATAATGCGATGTCGATCGATACATCGTCACGTTCTCTTGTCGTTGTTAATAAAAGGTATAATACTTATGAATAATCTATTAAATCGAACGCGAATGGGTCAGTGTGAAGAGCGACCGCGGCGGTAGTGTGCACACCCCTATTTTACAAATACTGCGCACTGTTTACATAATACTGGCCGCGGCGTGCGTTTACAAAGAAATTATTATTTTTTACACTAAGTTTGTTTGTGCAATGCCATGGGCGACTTCCGCCTGCAGGGCTCCAGTAGGCTTTACGTCGTACTGTTGTGCACGATCGTCAAGGCTGTGATTAGCACTGGACTAGGGAAATGTCCGATTTATCCACAATTACCAAATTATGACATCAGACGGGTAAGTGCGTTTTTACTTTACTTTTTGGCTTATTTTAGTTTTCTGTGCAAAGTATAATTTTACTTATTAACGTTAATCTTTTACTACTTATAAAATTGAATTTACGTGCGAGAATTACCTAAAATTAAATGTAAAGGAATATAACTACGTATACGAAAATAAATCGCGTACTGCAACATACCTACAATATTTTTATAACAATCATAGACTGACCTTAACCCTCCCGCGGGCACTTAGTGGTTACTTTTGCATGTTATTATCATTATAATTCTGTTTACACATAACTTACGGTGAGTAACTTAAATATTGTAGCGATCTCAGCGTTTATTTTTAAAAAATGTAACCAGTACATTTCACAGATTATATTTAAAGTTTATCCGTCTGAATTTATTAAAATTATATTTCATTAAAATATCCAAAGAGTTTATATAATAATATATGTATTATAAAAAAATCACGTTTATAAAAAAAAAACAGGTTAAGGTTTTGTAGAAACCTTAAACGGTAGGTATTTATGGCTTCTCGATAAAAAACATCATAGTGAATTATTTTATAATAATAAAGAAGAGTAGGCCTGTAACTATAATTGTCTTCTTTACTAAAATATAATCGACTGCAAGGGAATAGTCGACTTCTCTTGAAGTGTTTACTCTTTTCTAAGAGTTTCTTAATAGCTACATATATAGTGGCGTCCGTTATAAGACTCCTTTCTCCACCTGCATTGATAATAATAAAACTTCTTTTACGTTGTAATCAAGTCTCCTGCTTTATATTTCTTCTTTTTAAAAGTGGGTTAAAACTATTTTCAAAAATACTTTACAATCAAATGAAAAAATAATTACGTAATAAGTATAATAGTAAAAACCTTGGTAACGCGCCCACGGAAATAGATTTAATCATTTATTGTAGTATGTAAATATGCAAAGTAAAATTTAGGTGATTAGAATATTCATTAAAGCAAAATTATGCACTTATAGAACTGGTCGTTAACCCTATACTTTAGGATCATGATTAGCTATCAACAATAAAAAAAATTACTCATAAAATCCTAGTAAATATTCTAGTAAAAAAAAATATCATACCTTCCTCCCTACATGAATACGAATAGGGGGGACATTTTTTGTTATCTGTCTCGTAGTGTTTTTTTTTTTTTGTTTATTCAGAGAAAATCTTCGAAAAGATACCCGATTCCTGGGGGTGATCGGATTATGTAGCGATTTATATTCATTAAAACCACTGCAATGGCCTTTCTTACCTCAGGTTTTATGCTATATGTTAGATATTAGTAAATAAATAAAAATGTTTTAAACTCACGAATCTCTCTCTGTGATTATCAGTTTTCAATTCAAAGTCATAAGTAACTAAACCTAGTTCTAAAACTATACATCAATGTTTTGACGAATTTCAATATGTGTTTAATATGTATTTCATTATAGATGACAGGTAAATGGTACGAGGTGGAAAGATCCTTCCACCTGATGGAGATCGCGGCGAGCTGCACCGAGTTGGACGTGATGCTCAACGACCGCGGCTTCTTGCTCATCACCGTCAACACTGTCAATAGATGGTGAGTTAAGACTATGAAGGCAATGAAACATTAGAATTGAAACAGTATTTCAAACTGTTCTACTATTCAAGATTCTAAAAAAAAAATCATATTTTTACTTACTCTGTTCTACTAATTTTTATTGTGTAACCAATACACAAAATGTTTTAAAGTATTACAAAACAAACTACAAGTATAAATTTTTAAGTTTTAAAAGCCCATAAATGATTAGGTCAGGGAGCCGTTCAACGAGCTACGGGCTCGGCATCCCGAGTCACAACGGCTCGTCGTCATTCCGGTACAAGCTCAACAACCGGATGCCGTACATCATCGGGCGGCTGCTGCCCGGCGCGGGGCACTACAACGTGCTGTTCACGGATTACGACCGTTTCGCGCTCGTCTGGTCCTGCACTAACTTCAGCATCGCTCATTCAGGTACGTATAGTAATAAGATTAAGTTGATTGGATAGCGTTTTTAGTGAGAAAAAAAAACAAATAAACGTTTCTACTTTTGTGTAATTACCTAATACTAGTCGTCGGAATTCGACCGTAATTCATTTAATCAACCGATTTCAAGATTGATCATTGGTAAACTATTCTCAATTTGACCACATAGTACAACAATAAACAAAAGAATATATGGATGCCGATAAGCAATAGTGTCAACCCACAAAAAGTCTATTATGGAGAGATTGATGTATTCTGATAATGGGTCACGTATTTAATATTATTCTAAAAAATTTTAAGTCATCTAAAATAAATAAGTTCGGAAAAAAGTCTTTTAATTAAATGTTTCACACATTGAAGCGTGTTTTTAGCAATATGTAATAATCTCACATATTTGAATAACTTATTATTAGGTTAAACTTTTTATAATACCGGTCTGCTTTTGATTATTTATACCTTTCATCAACATAGAAAGGAAAAGAATTAAGACTTCTTCAAACAAATTGATTAAGAATAGGTTTGACATATTTAGACGCCATTTTCTCAGAATGAAGTCCGTGTGGCTTGATACAGTATTGCTTATCAGAGTCCATATATGCGCGTGTGTGTCAAATAAGTGGTAGCGTGTAAAATGTTTTTTTTTTATTAATTTAATATATTTTATGCAGAATTAAAAATATATTAGCATTCCTCTCGAGAAAGATCTCGATATAAACTATAAGTATGCGAAATTTTATACTCCTCCGTCCACGCAATTTTTGTAAAATGAGGTACAAAACTCCACGTATTAAATAACTAATATTTTCTAATTAATAGCATGCCGACATTACATAGATGAAATTAATCGAAGGTTTGTTCATTCACATACTGTTACATTAAATGAGGACACATATTTAAAATTCGCGCGGGTAATTTCATAATATAACGCAAGATTTTTCTCCGCAGTGTGAGCTAATCCTTAAATTATTTTGGTGGTCACAATTTTTTTTACCTTTACCATTTTTTTTTGAATAGAATCATATCTTATACTTTTAACTACTACCGGATTAATAATAATCAATTGTCTGCATGGAATATAAGCAACAGAATATTCTTTAACAGATCGCATGTGGGTGCTCGGACGACAACGCGATATAGAAGCGGAGCTACGCGCGCAAATATACGCCATCATACAGGAGCTGAATCTTGACCCAGATAGACTTATACTTTCAAAAAACAATAATTGTACCGAACTCGAAGAACAAATGACTGAAATAAACTAATTATTTATTAATAATTGATTTCTATTTTATTTAGATAATGTAAAAAAAAAACTTATTATTCTTTTTCAGTTAATTTTGCTAGTTCAAAGCTGACATATAAATAAAAATATTATTTGGAAAAATATCATTTATTTACAACAATATAGAGTAAAAGATATAAGAATCGAAATACATTTTTGTTCTGCTCGTTCAGAGTAGTGACAGAAACAGCTGCCCACACAACAGGCACAGATTACACCGACCAGACACTGACTTACTAATTACAAATTATTACTCATAAACAATTACATTTCTAAAAATGTAAAAAATTATTGCTTTTTGTTTTTAACAATAAAATGGCCTCCTATACTCTCTCTTAGCGTATTATTTATTTAATATTAAAAACATGAAATAAAATAAATATTGAAAATCTCGTTAAAAGGTCATATTAAATTTTTTGATTACCTCTGTTGTACTCATTTATTGAATATTAATTATGCTTGAATGGTCAATGGTCTTACCCGACGAGTAATAAATAGGTATTCTTTTTAAACAACAAAGAAAATTTTGGAAATTTACAAACACATTAAAAATTACGACCACATTAAAAATACAAAACATATGTTACACTATAATCAGATACATTTTGAGCTAAGTGTCAGCAATCTGTTACCCAAGAAGAGATTTATCATAAAATCATTTGAGACTCCATTTTGTGATGAACATTGTGTGATAAATATGTGTATACATATGTGCTATTAAGAAATAGAAGTCGTAGTAGATTGTATGTAAATATATGCTATATTATAATTTTGGTTAGTATTTGGCGTTATATTGTATTGTTATTTTGCTGTGAAATCAAACAATAAATTCACACAAAAAAATTAATTTATAAGTGAAAAGATTTCAAATAGAATAAAACATAATTATCAACTTAAAGTTATGTTAATTTTATTTTGTCGTTTTGTTTAATTCCACAGCATACTGATATTAAACATTTTAGATATAAACTATTGGTTCCAAGTATACAAGTGTCTAATTGGTGGAGATAAAGTTTATAAGGTTTATATCTAGCCGATCTTATGTGATAGAACATACCTTTGAATTGGTTACTTACTTCTTAAAATTCAAAAATATCTGTTAACAGACTACTTAACAAAAAACATTTTTAATTTAATTTGTTAAGTGACTACACATTTTATTTTCAACAATGTATTACTATTTTATAAGATCAAAAACTCCCTTACACTGTCAATGAAACATCTTGCATATAACTGACCAAAATATTATGTAAATATTATTTTATTTACGACTATAGATATTTGTATTATATCTTAATAAATATACGTAAAAGTCTATTAGAATTACAAAATATTCAGTCCCTTAAAGATCTAATTTATTTTAGGCCTTTGATCTCAGATGTGAGATGAGACATCCGTAATGTAATTTTTAAATAATAAGTTCAACAACAGAATTAAATGCAACTTTCGAAAACAAAATAATTACATAACAAGAAACAAAAAAACTTATAATTTATGAATAACATTCAAAATTAAGTACATAATATATCTTTATAGTTTTCTTTATACCTTCGAGTTTAATCCGTGTGGTAAAATACTAATGAGCTTATTATAATATGTGATATTTTAAAATTGGACTTTGGATTATATTCATGTATCTACATACTTATGCATATGTAAAACCTCTTGCAGAAATGTCTTCATAATATTTTACTTATGGTGTGATCATAACAGATAATAAATGCAGATTAAACAATAGATGCCAAAAATCTTAATATGATCCCAATACAAATATCTTACATGGATTAGTCACACAAACACACAACCGTACCAATAGAGATTGTTTGTGAAAAATCATAATACACTTAAAAGTTTTCATTATTAACCACACAGTTTCTGACCTCGTTTAATCGTAGGCATTCGGAATCACGGTTGTTGTAATCACAGGAGGGGCTATCATCTGGACTTCCGGAGTGGTGATCAGAATCCTTGTGATTCGAAAGAGAATCCTGCCCTCGGTGGTTCAGCGTATACTGGTGCATCCACAGTTGTTTCTCTTCAACTTCCCTGCTCACAACCACAAACAATTCCTTTTCCTTGCTGTCTAATTGTTCTTTTAAATATGCTATTAAATCACTACTCTGAAAAAATAATTAAGCACATTTTAATTACTTTTATTATATTCTATATGATGACTATTGAAAAACACTATAATGTAAATGTTATAATTCATCTATCAATTTATTTTATCTCTAAAGTTAAGTTTTAAACTTAATTGAAAAGAAGCTGTATACGACAAATTTCCTTATTAAGTATGGGGTTATATTATTTACCATTTGCTGATAATATTCATTGATCATAATTTTATTGCGTGCTGAGTCATTCATTTTAATACAAAATATTAAAAATTATGTTTCTATATTTTATCAAATATATTAACATCTTACCCTTCCTATTAACTGTGGTGAATCTAACTTAGAGTCGAGGTTATAGAAATTGCCCTGTATCTGTCTAATAGTGATCCAGTGCCGCCGTCGCAGAGGCAACATTACAAAACCCAGCTTATAATCCGATGGCACATTTAAGATGAACCCACATATGTTTGAGAGATCTAAACATCCAGGATCTCTGAAAAATAAAATTAAAAGGATAAAAAACATGAAACTAATATGCTTAAAAAATCTCTAATAAAAATAGAAAGTTTTTTTCTTTGTTTTTGAAATTATTTAACATATCCTTAAGCAGATAAAAATATCAGTATTGTTTAGAGAAATCTGGTTTCAATAGTGAATACCAAGAATTAGCTATCTATGTAGAAAGATATTAAATTCTGAATTTGATTCACAATTGCATTTTAAAATTAAACAAGTTTATAATTAAACAGTCTGTTAAAGCATAAACATTCAATCAGAACTCAAGTAATTATCACAAATTGCATATTAAAGGGCTTACTTTCGTTTATCAAACCACACAGCCTCACAGCCTTTTTTTTGAAGAGCAGCCATGATTACATTAATATCATAGTTGCCGAGACCGAGCATAGAGCGGTGAGGGTTAATCCAGACATTAGGAGACAGCCTGCTGCATATTGTGTCCAATTCTGACTTTGAAAATGTGTTCCTTGTCTTCAAAATAAAAACATATAGTTAACAAAAAAATAATAAAACATGAACAACAAATGAAAATCATAAAAATTTTAAGTACAATACATTTAGGTATATGAAATATGAAAATTCATACTGACAATTTCGAGATATGATTTTGACGAAAATATACAAACATTATGATGTATCATCAAATAAAATTTAATAACTTTTTAATACCCTATCGGAATTAACGCCGAATAATAAAAATATAACGACGTGATAATTAAATTCTAATGACCGTAGCAAGCCAATTTGTTTACTTTGGCTTGTCGGCTAATGTTATTCATGGTCGTTTTTCACGTGATAATTTTAACAAAGACTCTTTTATATACTTGGTAGAACTTACCTGGAATAGATTATTAAGCGCATGCAAAGCACACAACTCTTTTACTTGTTTTTCATGATATATTTGAGGTTTTGAACCCATTTCGTTCAAACATTTAGCATGTTTTGTCTTTAAACTAAACTCCTAATTTCTTTACGTTATTATTTTAATAAATTATGTTTATGTAGAAACCTTCTAACACCATAAAACTTATAAATCATTTAACGGATATTTTATTAAAATAATATAAAAGGAGCAAATTACGATAGACAACTTGACAATTTTATTAACTTGACAACAGACTTCAACAGATTAAACGCACAACTATGTTCAGTCAAATTAACAGCTAATGCGTTCATTATAAATATACAAAGTTATTGATAAATTAACGTTTTCTTTTTACTATATCCGCAGAGTAATAAGTGCAGCTATAATAAAAAAACTTAAAAGTATGTTTTCCAACGTATATGGTTTGTAATTTCATTAAGCATATCTTACAATTTTGAGTTAAAGTATTTGTACAAATGAATACGAACATCCATTAAAACTAAATGCATAGTCTATAATTTAGTTTTAAGTCATTGTCAAAAAGACAACAAGTTTATAACAGTAATTTTGCCGCCTAAAATACAATTTAAAAATAAACACTTAATTCATTACTCCTAAGTACTTTTTTGTTATAGAATTATTTCAAAACTTTAAGCAACAATGCAGCAATCACAATCAAATCACAGAACTGACGATGGTTTCATGTTTCTATTGAACACGACAACTGTACATCAATATAAAAATTCTTTGAAAAGGTTTGTTAAATTACCTTATAGCAATTTTATATTTTATAGAATACCAACGTTCTGTATTCTATTTAATTACAAACGGTTAAATAAGTAATCGATTCGCATTCACATACAATTTATTTATTTTTTAGTTTCTCCAATAACACATCAACCACGATGTTACAAGAGGCATGGGAATCAAATGCTAAACTTTATAATAAAAATACAGATCAAATATTAGAGTCGACAAAAGAACTTTTAAAAGACACTGCTTGTAATGACATTCAAAATTGGAGTACATCTCTCAGGTAAAGTTGATAGTTCCAAAAATGCATTGTTTTGTAAGTTATGAAACTACAATAAACATATGTATTAAAAGCTGTTATACTATGAATGTCAATATTTTAACTAATTATATATTTTAAACTTTCGAGATTTATACTATTCATATTTGATTATACCATTAGTTATCGCGATAAGACCCGTTATATTAAATATGAATTTTAACAAATTTTTAAAATATCTTATTTCAGTAAACTATCCGACCCAATACTACTATTTGAAAAATCTCTACCTCAATGTAAATGTATGTCTATCAATTACAACTTAGAACAAAAGGCCACAACAGACTTTTTACAAACAGAATGTACTTGTAATATTGAAACTAAATCCCAAAAATCTGAAGCTACATACTTCAAACCGTGTTCAGAGAATTCCAGCCAAGAATCAAAGTCTGGAGATGATAACAGGCTTTTCAAACCTAAATTCAGTAGAGTGAGGCCAACAAAAGCAATGCCAGTATCTAAAAATGTACCGGGCCCTTTCAATAAAGATTTAGAAGCAGAAGTGGAACAACCATCCTTTGCTACTACTACAAATGATGTTGAAATGATAGACGAGGACAAAGCTCATAAGAGTCAAGTGGCAAAAATCACATTCAAAACTGCTAAAGAAACATTACTTGCATCCAATCCAGCTGCTAGACGTACTTTGGGTGCATCGAGAAAGGCTCAAGGGAAATTCGTGTCTCCAATGCTTGGGGCTCAGTAAGACTCTTATATTATTTATTTTAAATACAATTTTAGAATGGATCTGAAAAAATCATATTTATATTTGTTGTAAAACACATTTTCTTTGTTTTTTAATTGGAAAATTCAAAAAGTTTCTTAAAAATAAACAGAGTATTCGTATATATTATGCTGTAAAAAAGTATTAAAAGCATATATGTGATCTCTATTTTTCTTGCAGGGAAAAACAAGAAGTCAATGAACCTGTAGTGACAGATGAAAGATTAAAACATATTGATCCAAAAATGATTGAACTGATTGAAAGTGAAATTATAGATAAGGGAACTCCAATAGGTAATTAAATTCTTACAATTTTAAATTGATTTTTACAAAATTAAACTTCCACTCTATTTTCAAAGTTGTACAAATGCAGTTAAATGAATATTATATATGAATAAATTCCTTACATATATGTCACTGGCAATAAGCCATTCAATTAACAGCTTAGTAGTAGCTAGCAGCCTGAACAATATGCAGCCAAATATTATAGTATTTTATAAATGGCTTAGGCTATTCATACAATAGGGTGACCATGTTACAAAAAGAAAAAAGAGGAAATATCTGACATTAGAAATTGTTTATTTATTTTAAAGTATTGCATTTTTTTATTTGGAATTTAAAATCTAACCGGCTAACCCCGATTTCACCTGATACTGCTCTATTCTACTCCTAGAGAGTTTTGGAACTCCAGAGGCACAGAGGGGGGGTAATTATCGCCTTATGTTGCATTCAAGTTCAACTGATGCAAACATTACATACTCATAAAATTTAAAATAATTAAGACTAATCTAAACAAATACTTAAAATTAATAAAAATAAAATTTAAAGTAATTTAGATCATAAGCTAAACAAATGCTTCAATATAAAATGCAATTAGGTTGGGACGATGTGGCCGGTCTGCAGCAGGCTAAGAACGTGATCCAGGAGGCGGTGGTGTGGCCGCTGCTTCGTCCCGACATCTTCACTGGCTTACGACGGCCTCCACGTGGTGTGCTGCTGTTTGGTCCTCCTGGCACCGGGAAGACATTGATTGGTATGGGTTTATTGTATGCATGTGTGTGTGGATGTGCTAGTATGTAATAGACTATATACCAGATGTATTGATGATATCTAAGAGAGTTAAAGCTTGTATTTTAAGCACATAATACGCACAATATATAGTAAATCTTCGACGTTCAGATAGTCGAGATAGAATAATAAAGAGCGTAATTACAAAAACGAATACTGGAAAATACGTCGCGTATATACTTGAAATAAAAGTTGTCTATAATTATCTATATGTATGTATTTAAAAGTCAGTTTTTATATTGAAAAGCATTTTATAAGCTGCAGAAGTCTTTGTAATACTTTTCAACATCCACACCTTTTCTTCTGTTCTATTTCTATCATCGGAGGGTTCTCGTGTGAGTTTTCAAACTTCAAACTGTATTCTGTATGGGTTGCGTCTTTAGATTCTGTATGGACAAAATAGTGCCAACCGTTTCGCGATAGATGGCGCTGTATTATGTCCATACTAAATCCTTAAACAGCACAGTACATAGTTTGCAACTATCGTTAGACTGTTACTTTTGTCCTTCAGTTATACATATTTCACCTGCTCATAAGCAAGTGTAGACGTAGCCTGAAATTTGGGGATGGGGGGGTCACTAATAATAAAATATAAACAGTAAATTCAACTCTATTGCTTGCTCGCAACCAAGTTGTAACACGTCTTAGCGTAGAAACTGATCTCTGACATCGTACCGTATTTTTAAAATATGTGCGGCTTGGGTTAGAATTTTTTTTTTTTAATAATTTTCTAGAAGATTTTTGTACTTAGCGTGAACGATTTGGGGGTGGAGGCCAGTCCCGTCACCCCGCCCGTGCTCTGTGGCAGGCAAGTGCGTGGCGGCGCAGTGCCGCGCGACGTTCTTCAGCATCTCGGCGTCGTCGCTGACGTCGAAGTGGATCGGGGACGGCGAGAAGATGGTGCGCGCGCTGTTCGCCGTCGCGCGCTGCCGCCAGCCCGCCGTGAGTGCAACACACATGGTCGAATTCGAGGATGTTGATGTACTCCGATAATGACTTTAATATTTTTTTTAAATGTCAAATAAGTATATGATACTTAAACTTTTACATTGTTTATAAAACTTTTTGCAATACATAATAATCTCATATATTTGAAAAAATCATAACGAGATAAAAACTTTTTATTATACCAATCTGCTTTTATATTATTATATCTTTTAACAAAATAGGAAAGAAAATATGAAGATATACTTCTTCAAACGAAGTGATTAAGAATAGGTTTGAGACCTTTAGACGCCATTTTCCAAACAGTTGAAGTCCGCGTGGCTTGACACAGTATTGCTTATTAGTAGACATATTCCGTAGGCCATAGGCCATCACCTCACCGCCAGGGCCTGATTGTCCTTATTGTCTATTTTACAAGCTTTTATTAATCTTGCAATGTATGTATCGGCTGAAGACCCTATGCTAGGAGAAAAAAAATATGTTTCATGTGTTATATTATATTGAAATATTAATTTAGAGTATTATATCATCGATGACAACGTTACATTTCGCTTGAAGTAAATAATAACATAATTATAAATGGTATTATGTTAAAAAACAATTCATTATAGGAAGTCAGAAAAGGGGCCCCGATAATTGCATTGCTTATGGGTCGCGCCATGGTTCATCCGGCTCTAGTCTATATAGAAGTTACTACCACAGCCGTCACCACCTTTTTTTTTTGTTTTCCCTGGGGAATGCATTTACGTATCCCGCCCGAGAGAAACAGGCGGGTATGTGGGGCTCCTGGTACCGAGTGTACCAGACTACCCACTAAACCCCAGGGCACTCCGCTTCGTCGATATTGAAGGGGACTGGGAATCTGGCGCAGCCTTTACGTCCAGTCCCCGTCCGACGATGGCCCGCCTTTACAGCGGGGCCCCGCAACCCCCCCCCCCCCCCCCCCCCCAACAGTGGAGCGGCCCGGGAATGGCTGAGTGAGGGCCATTCCCGCCCGACGGTGTGGCGAATAGTGCGCTATTCGCCACCGGATAGAGGTCGGCGGTCGTTCCGCCTTCTCCACCGTCTCCTGCGGAGCGACGCGGCGAGAGGGTCGTCCTCCCGCGCTCGCTCCGCCGCCTCCTTCTGCGACATCACAGCCGTCACCACCTCTACCAACATCACTAACACCACAAATATTACACCAACTGCACACTATGCAATATATAATTTTAGCAATAACACTACCAGCGTCATGTCAGCTTCGACCAACGTCATCTGAAATACGAACATCATAAAAATGACACATAAATTTTTCTTCAGCAGAATAGTTTTTTTTTCTCTATCTAATGCTTATATATTTTTAGGTAATATTCATAGACGAGATCGACTCGCTCCTGTGTCAGCGAAGCGACAGCGAGCACGAGGCGAGTCGGAGGATCAAGACTGAGTTTTTAGTGCAGTTTGACGGCGCTGCTACCGGTATATTTTCTTTATTTATAAGAATAGTTGCCAAATTAGCTGGTTACCCACCTGATGTCAAGTGACCACCGCAGGTGAACATTTGCAGCATCAAATAAGCCACATATATGTTCCAACCTCAAAAAGGAATAATTGACCAAGGGTAATAGGACGTCAAGAAAGTGAAGAGGGAGGAGAGAGAGGTTATGTAGTCGACTCTCGTATTTACTGAATGAAATGCAACTATATTAAGTCCCGCTCGAATCGGTTCGTATTCGAGCTATAAACTTAAAAACGACCATATCTACTTATTTAATCTTATTACATAAGATTTTCTGGTCGTACCAATTTCCTACTTTGAAATAATATATAAGTCGTAATGTCAAATGTTTGGTGCAGGTGAAGAAGATCGCATTCTAATAGTGGGCGCCACCAACCGGCCCCAAGAACTAGACGAAGCCGCGAGACGACGTCTAGTCAAACGACTCTATATTCCACTGCCAGATTTCGACGTTAGTATAAATAAAATAAACGCACTACACTTTTTATGGTTTCAGTTGGATAATATTTTGTTGCCCTGGTCATAACACAGCGTATAGCCAGACCATTTACAAATATGTTTCAAGGGTGAGAATTGAACTCAAATGCTATCAGGCTCTGCAGTTACATGCAACGCTCTTGCGCCTGCTGCGAAAAATAACTGCAAAAACTAGTCCAAACTTCTTGCTTGGTAAAATAAAAAAAAAACCTTCTGCTGTGATATAATAATATCTAAAGTCATCTTAAAATTTTATAATAATTTTAAGAACTCATTTTGTTGTTGCTCCAGGCACGCAAACAAATTATCAGCAACCTACTAAAGAACGAGCAGCACTTGCTATCAGCCAGTCAAATATCGGACACAGCGCGGTTAACGGAGGGTTACTCGGGCGCCGACATGAAATCATTGTGTTCCGAGGCTGCTATGGGGCCCATTCGCTCGGTGCCGCTGTCGCAAATTGTCACCATTGACAGAGAGAAGGTAAAAAAATCCAACGTTTTTGCACTTTTAAAAATATATCTGGCTCCTGAGGACCATTGACAGGGAGAAAGTAGAAGACGCTTTTTATATAGAGGAAGTTTTAAAACGTTATCTGAATAACGTTTCTCCTAAGGATAAAACTGGATTATGTAGGATTGTAACTATTTAAAATACCTGTCTTCATCATAAAATTGGATGGCTGATTGGCTTGCGTAGGCGCATCTGATGTTGTGACTATGTCCTACTGCCCTGTGATAAGGGAAATGTGCGTCAGGCATACTTCTAGGCAATGGCTACGATTATATGTCTGTTGTAATACTTAGCATCTTCTACTCCTTTGTAGGAATTGTTATATTTCAATTTCGTGTTTCCAAATCGAAAAACAAAAGTGCTAATACTTACAATTCTTTTTTATAGGTACGTCCTGTAAATGTTCAGGACTTCAAAATAGCGCTCCAAAGAGTTCGACCGAGCGTGTCGCAGGACGATCTCGGTCAATACGTTAAATGGAATAACACTTATGGCCATGGATTTTAATATTGTATTACACTAATAATTATTAAATGTTGATTAATATATTTGACTTTTATTTAGTATTATATTTATATTTTAAAGGCAGGCTATTTGTAAGCACAGTTTTATTTTCATTAATTTTAATATCCTGATTGATCAAAAAGCCGGTAATATTCCCCGGAAACTTACATCCCTAATATTTCTTATTCGCGCCTTTTTTGTTGTCATTCCTTCTAATCAAATATCAAATTGTCAATGTTCAAAACAAACATATTAACGAAAGTATTATTTATAAAAATGAAAAAATCAGAACTAAACACAAATAAATTTTAAAGAAAATTTATTTTTAAAAAATCTAATGAAATTTGTAACCTATTTATTTGATAATAAAGCATATATAAAGCGCCCATTATGGATCAAGAAAATAGGATAGTCGTGCTGATAGATATGGATTGTTTTTACTGCCAAGTGGAAGAGAAATTGAACCCCGAACTGAGGGGAAAACCCATAGCTGTTGTACAATACAATCCATGGAAAGGAGGAGGGTAAATAAAACAAACAATCACAGAATCTCTTAAAATTTCAGTGTTTATTTATTATTTAGTTTAGTGTTCGTAAAACGCTATAGGCTATTATAAAAGAAAGTAATTAATGTTTTTACTGTTGCTAAAGAAACAATTTTGTTATGTTCTTTATAAATATTAATCAAAGTTTAATAACCTACTGCATTATTACTTAAAAAAAAAAACAAAAAGATGCAGTTATCTCAATCATTTGTAATACATTCTTTTTTAATAAGGATCATTGCTGTGAACTATGTAGCCAGAGCTATGGGAGTGAATCGGCACATGAGAGGAGACGACGCTAAGGCCAAATGTCCTGAGATTCAGCTTCCGTCAGTACCATGCCCGAAAGGAAAGGCTGATATTACAAAGTAAGACTATTTTTAACAAATGCACTGTCCTGTGAGTCATATATTTTTTACTATTGTTTCACAGACAGTTAAATTATTAAAATTTCAAGTTTTTAAAATAATCATTAGGATTTTTATTTTTATATTTTTCCATGGATACACATTTTCATGGCTCTTAATACATAGTGTACTTTATTAAAAAATACATATAATATTTTTTTAATAAATATGTTTTAGATACAGAGATGCTGGAATAGAAGTTGCAAAAGTACTACAAAAATTCACTACTTTATTAGAAAGAGCATCCATTGATGAAGCTTACTTAGACATAACTATTCCCGTAAGTTTTATTTTGAATTCTTTGCATTACAAATAAGATATTGTTGCATGAATATTTAAATTTAAGGAGATCTTTTTTTGTACTTTATATTATTATTCTTTCTTGTACATTACAAAGTCATTTTACACACATTTTATTAATGTTTATTGTCTTAATTCCAGGTACAAAAAAGGCTCCAAACACTGAATATACACACTTTAACAAGTAGTAACATGCCTAATACATTTGCACTGGGGTATGACAGCTTTGATGACTTTATTTCTGAAGTGCATAATTGTGGCTCTGACTCAATTGACTTTGATTACGAACATGCAAAAAATCTGCTTGTCGGAGCTTTGATTGTTAGTGAGATAAGAGCTGCTGTTTATGAAGAAACAGGTAGTATTTTTTACATAGAACTTTTTAAAAATAATATATAAGCCCATCAAAATCTGTTTATTTAAAAAAATCTGTCCTATGTTATTACTTTTTAATTTTTGTTCAAGGTTACAGGTGTTCAGCAGGAATAGCTCACAATAAAATATTGGCTAAACTTGTCTGCGGTATGAACAAACCTAACAAACAGACAGTATTACCAAAGCACTCAGTCAACATATTATATAAGTATGTAACAATTATATATTGTTTATTCTTGTATATTTTTTAATATTCAGAATTTAATTGAAACATTTTGATCACAGAACTTTGCCAATAAATAAAGTTAAGCACTTAGGAGGAAAATTTGGACAAAACGTTTGTGAAGCACTTAAAATAAAAACTATGGGAGAGTTACAAAATTTCTCAGAAAAAGTCCTTCAAGCCAAGTTTGATGAAAAAAATGGGTATGTACTTTCTGTGTACTTTTATTCAGATAATTAATGATGTAGTATTTATATTCTTAGTATTTAAAATTTATATATACCCAGGTACCATTTTTATTATATTCTTTATTAAGTCATATCTTTTTTGTTTTACAGAACATGGCTTTACAACATAGCTCGTGGAGTTGATACTGAACCAGTTCAAGCAAAATTCAACCCAAAAAGTATAGGATGTTGCAAGAATTTTAGTGGAAAATCAGCTCTTTTAGATTTAGACAGCATTAGAAAATGGTTAAAAGATTTAGGTGATGAAATTGAAAATCGATTAGAAAAAGATGCCTTAGAAAACAATAGGACGCCGAAACAAATGGTCGTCAGTTTCACAGTACAGCTCCCAAGTGGCAAGGACTCTAGTAGTTCGAGATCATATAATTTCCTACCTGAAGATGAATTGTGTGGTGAATTATTTGCAAATAAGGCTTTTGAGGTGCTCATGGATAGCACTGAAGGTTGCAAGCCAAAAGGTTAATACATATATTTTTATAATTCATATCTAGTAAAATCTTATTACTTGTATTGTAGTTTTGATGAAAGATATATTATTTTCAGAAGGTGAAGTCAATAGGAAATTACAAGCCCCTATTAAATTTCTTGGCATCAGCGTTGGTAAGTTTGAAGATAACACAGATAACAAAAAAACGAGAAAAATTAAAGACTATTTCAGTGCTGGGTCTTCTAAAATGATTGCACAAAAATCTAGCGATACCATTAAACAAAGTTGTACAAAAGATCAAGATACAAAACCTAATAAAAATAATGTCGACAAGGATTACGTTTTGCGTAAATTTTTCCAAACTACTGATGATATAAAACAAAATATTTTGAAGGCAGAAATTGTTGAATCAAGTAAAAAAGTATTAGAATCATCATTAGATAAGCAGGAATCATTCTTTGCTAAATTCTTGAACAAAGATGGAAGTAAAGACAAAGCCGCCATAAAAATGGAATCTCTTGATGATGAATCTTGTAATAATAAAATAAAACGGTCTGTGAGTCCTGTTTGCAATATTGAAGAGCGCGGTGATAACAGTAATGATACAGCTTATTCTACATCAACAATTAATGAAGAAATAAATAAGAGTATAGCGCTCTTTGAAGAAGATCCACTTGAAATAGCTCGCGTTAGTAACATGAGAGATCTGTTAAAAACATCTAATGAAGTAAAATTCGAAGATAATGGGGTAGGTACGTCTAAATTAGAAACTACGTCAAGAACTGCGACCCCTGATATTATTGATAAAAATCACATAGAAACAGTAGAATGCTTTCAATGTGGAAAAGCTGTACCTTTGGATAAATTCGACGAACATGCAGATTACCACATAGCCCTTAATTTAAGGGAGGAAGAAAGAGAACAAGCGCGTAAGATGAGAGAGAAAACTGCTATTAAGGAACCAAATAATGATGTAAAAAAGAAAAAGCCTCCACAGGAAACAAGCATAAGCGAGGCAATGCCTTCAATTTCTAAATTTTTTACCAAGTTCGATAACACAGTCCCAAAGAAAATGTGTCCAGAATGTGGCGAAAAAATCGCAACCGAAAAGTTTTCGGAGCATCTCGATTTCCATGAAGCTCAAAAATTAAGTAGGGAATTAAATAAAAAACCTACACTTAACAGTTGTTCTAACAGTAGTGTGAAAAGGAAAAGAATAGCAACATCACCCTTAAAAAATCCTAAATCAGCTTGTAAATCAATTGATATGTTTTTTAGGTAGTACGAATGTTAATAAGCTTTTATGGAAATTACTTGTACATAATGTAATATATAAATGAAATAAATGTTATTAATCAACTTTTTTTTATTTTTCGTAATAATTTCGTTACTTGCAAGTCCTCTTCCTCTAAGGGGCTGTCCATTAATCACGTGAGGCACAAAAGGGGTGAAGAGAAAACAATCACCAATTATCACAAGGGGGTAAGAAGGCTTTTCTAATATACGGTTGCATAATTTTTCAGAATTCAATTGAATTATGTTTTTAAAGTTTTAACATATTTTTAAATATGTACTAGGTATAAAAAATATACGTTCTAAAATGTGGCTAAAAAATGTCTTCATTAATGGATCTCCACTAAGAAATCGAGAGCTGGCGTGCCCGATTGTCGCTTTATTATGGTACTTCTATTGTGATTGCTCTCTAGTTTGTTTACACATCTTAACTATTCGGTCAAACATGAAATTTTGCAAACATGTCAGGGATATAGAAAAGGATATAAATTTTTAGTCCATAATGCTCCTCAGACATAACAACTCTGCCTAACTTGATTGAATAAATCTAAAAATTATTCAGCATTTTTTAGTACTTAAAAGAATTTTAGTGAAATAAAAATCATATATAAAACATCATAGTTTATTGATGCTCAGCAAATTTACATATTGTGGATTTCAGTCTGGACCTTCCTCCATGAGTCAAGAGGGCCGTGCTCGGGACGGTATCTGACGTTGCAACCGTCGTTAGCTAGGCGGCCTTCCTCACGCAGCTTCTCAAACTCATCACGGTCATATTTAGTGAAGCCCCATCTCTTGGAGACATAGATCTATAAAAAAAGAATTTGTTTTTATAATTCAAGACATTTTTAAATGAAAAAAAAAGATATCTTACACTTGTGTATGAGATATAATATAGGACAAACAGATTTTAACAAAAAAAAAAAAAAATTTAATGCATTAGAAATATCAAATTTATAATGAGGGATATAGAATATAGGTGATTCAAAGCATAAACAAATTAGTTTCAAAACTTTCTTAATACCTCAACTAGTGATCCTATACCATTTTTATAGCACTATTAAATTGTAAAAAAACATAGAACAGGACAAACCTTCTGGCGACCGGGGAACTTGAACTTCGCACGACGCAGAGCCTCGATGACTTGCGCCTTCCACCTGTCACTGGAGCGCACGGACATGATGGGCTGGCCGATGCGCACGCGCGCTACGGTACCTTGCGGCTTGCCGAAGGCACCGCGCATTCCAGTCTGGAGCCTGGAATTTATAAGAAAATGTTAAATTTAATACATGAAATGACTTATACTAATTTTTAAGTTAGAAATATACTATAATGTTGTAGTGCATCTTGACCAGCGATACATCAATTTCGTAAGTTTATTACAATGCTTCCCGACCCACCACTCTGTGACAGTGTCAGTCTAATTGTTTTCATTGTATAAAAGCTATATGCTTGGAGATAGTCCAATACCGTGTAACTAGCTATGACAAGCATGCTGTTGGTTCAAAGTTGGACTTCACAGCCGAACATGGTTATGCAGTATTGGACTAAAAACTGATGCATTATGAAATGCCAAAATAGTATATTTTGAGATTCTTTATTTAAGTCAGTCAAAATGAAGGTGACATTATCTATTCCCCTAAAGAAATTTTATGGCAACAATATAGTAATAACATGTAACTTTTTAACTTCTGACATGGATTTAATCCAGTAAATTAACAAAAATAATTTAAAATTTTAGTGTCATAAATAACATAAACTTAAGTTTAAAATCTTTTTTTTTTATCTTCTCTAATGAATAAGTATGAAGAACTTGTCTATTGTTGTCCTATTAAATAAAAACACTACAAAAATATGTTGTGTCATTATGTGTGAGATTTGTGCACTAATTTTGATGTTTGCATATATCACTATGACAGACTAAGTGTCAGAGACTGAATGCCACTCAATGATTGCTAGGAAGATAAAAATTTGCAAGTCATCAGGACTGTGACTTTTAAAAATGAATAATTTAGATATTCTGAGTCATAAGCAAAATATAAAAAGACATTACACAATTATTTGCAACATTCACTTTTAATGTAATAAAATTACTACTATTATTTATAAAAGAATTTAAATTATATGATGTAGTTAAATTACTTATTGTTTTTACCAGGAAACATAAAAAACACCTAACATTTTATGACAGAACTTTTTATTTAGAAAAATTAAATTTGTAAATAAGATTTCATTTCTGATATTTCAATCTTCAATCATTGTATAAAAAATATAAACTTGTGAGCATAATTAATTAGTCCCTAAACTTATATAGCTTAGTTTTAGAGTTAATGTATAGTGCTAGAATTTGTGTTTGCGATTGTTTTTTATTATAATTTACATGAAATGTAGACATTCAGTACATACCTATCAGCTCCAGCGCACGATAACATTTTATTGATGCGGATAACGTGGAAGGGGTGCAGCCTCATGCGGATGTGGAACTGGTCCTTTCCGCAGTTCTTCACGAGGTACTTGTTGCAGCAAATACGACCCGCTTCCAGGGCTTCTGAACTCAGCTGTTCATATTCGTCGGATACCAAGTGCACACATAGGGGGAAGTCATCTACTGTAGCCCTCTTCTTACCCAAGTCGAAAATACGAATTTTCGGGTCTGGTACACCACGGCAAAACCGCGATTTGGGGTATGGTTTGTTTTTACAATAACGATAACTGAAACAAAAGTAACATATTAATATTGCAAACTTTCCCAAAACTTTATAAGCTTAGTGAGCTCAGTGTATTTACCATCTCGCTGGACGGCGCCCCATTGTGATCTGAAATAAATCAAATTATACACTTAGAATAATATTAACAATCAATAGCGATTTTAATTTCATTGAAATTGAAAATATGGAAAGAGATTTATAGAGATTAAATACACAAAAATAATAAGCACCTCCACAAAGTGACACCGACACCTAGTAAAAGAGTGTTGACAACCGGAACTGTTACAGATAATATATAGGACAGATTAGATAAATTTCCTTTTATTAGGCACTTTTACACATTCAACATATTTTTTTTGTATATCATCACAAAAACGAAATTCTATTTTTATTTAGTAATCGTTTGTAGCTTACATAATACCTAAGAGTAAATAGATAAATAAAATATATTTTTTTAATTTACTATCACAGGTATTTTTTAAAACTTATTTATGATAAAAAATAGTATTCCACATTGAAAACTTTTACACAAAATAGTATGTTTAATTTTAAAAATAAATGATATGATTGTCTTTATTATTCATTACTTGATAGTGTAAATTTTCTTTATTTCTTAATAATTTAGTGTAATCTGTAGCTACTGCCATCATAATATTTTGATTTTGATCTCTGTTGTCAGTGTCAATACATATGACGTAGTTATTTACTTATCTGCCCAAAAATAAATCGTCGATAACTATCTATTCATTTGTGTTTTATTGCTATTGATAACCTTATTCATGCGTTTTAAAGTAATAAGATAAAGCGATAAGATAAATTTCAACAACTATGGGTGCTTTAGCCAGTAGACAGCACGCTGGTGTAGAAGAAGCTGATGTCGTTTCTAATCTTGCCTATAAATACCCACCCAGATCGGGTTAGTATGGCCCGTATTTTTATTTGATTGACAATTATAATTAATTAATTAGAATTTGATTAATATTATAATGACTTTTCGAATACTAGTATCTAATAAAAGTTATTTTTCCTCACATTACTCTGAAAACTGTTTAAGAATCAAGAAAACATAACAATTGGATTCATTAAAGTAAAATAAAACAATTTTTTTCATCTTACGGTTACTCATATTTACGGTAAAATAAAAAGGATTTTTGATAAATACTATAAAAGATATGCTTGTTTAGTTTAATTTGTTTTAATTATTCTCAGGTAATTACTTCGGGAGTCATTTTATAATGGGTGGGGAGAGATTTGATACTCCACAACCTGAAGCATATTTATTTGGTGAAAATGCCGACCTTAACTTCCTCGGCAGCCGACCCACACCAGTAAGTTAATAGTTTTAAATATACCCTACATTATGTCACAGTTAAAATGGTTGAATATTTATAAAAAATCAAATAGCATCTTATATGGTTTTATTTTATAAATTAATGACTTATGAGCATAAATTACAACTTATAATTATTTTTGTTTCAGTTTCCATACCCCCCACCACAATCAAACGAACCAACTAAAACACTCAAAAGTCTCATTAACATAAGAAAAGAGTCATTGAGATTTGTTCGCTGTCCAGAACCAATTGGAAAGATAAGCGACACAAATAAAATAGGAGATGGAGTGACGAAGACTGTTGAATGCAACGGCAAGGGGACGTACTATAACATTGAATTTACATTTGATTGTGATGTTCGGTGTGCTATTACTGTCTTTTATTTCTGTACAGAGGAGGTTACCCCTACAGGAGTCGTGTGAGTAAACAAATTTATTTGTAAACTATTATTAGTTACTTCATGAATTTTCTTGTATTTGTAAGAATTAGCATTCCTATGTTCATTGTATTGTGAGGTTACTTTTGATACACATAAAGTTTACCAACATATAATTTTTACATAGATTAAAAGTGTAAGTATTTAGTTTTAAAATTGATGATTACACAGTGCATATGTTTCTATCAATATTCAAAAAAATGATGGTCAATTAAAAATATAATGTTTTTAATGAAAAAAAAATTGTACCTATTTTAGCTATTTGTTTTTATTTCTCATTAGATTTTTTTTGTCCATATTTTCAGTTACTATCCCCGAGACCCAACAATGACGTCTCAGACATACCACTACAAGAAAGGTGCTAACCAACAGTTTTGTCAAATTTCTCATGTTTTTGACCCTTCAAAACATCCTGAAGAGGACTTGCTATATAATGCTGACCGGGAAATCATTCCTATTGCCATATATTGTGTGGTAGATGAAGGACAAGATGGTATAAAATTGATTTTTATATAGTTTTATGTTTTGTTTTATATTATTTTTCTTTGTTATTAAGGTTACCAATTCAAAAGATTAATTATCCTAATGGAATAAAATTGTTGTTTAAGATTGTAATTTATAATCTATATTTTTGTGTATAAAACCTGTGGTTAGAATTAAAAAGGTATAATTAATATCAAAATGTTTTAGAAATAAGACAGTCACACACAACAATAGCCGTGGTGGAGAAGCACTCAGATGGTACCTATGTCCTGAAGGCTCTCAAACAGAAGCTCTTTGTCGATGGTCTCTGCTACTTGCTTCAAGAAATTTATGGAATTGAGAACAAGAATCTCGATACTAAGGTATTCAACAGTTTTCACTATAAAATCTTTCAAAAATTAAAATATTTTTATTCAAAATAGACTAAGGACTTTACATTCTCTTTTTGAACATCAAGAAAATTAATCTACCATGGTTTCGAAAACCACGAAAGAAACTCAGCGGGACATTTTTTTTGTAAATTTTGTTTTTTAACAACGTCAAGAAAATTAACGTCAAGAGAGAATAAATTTGTAGTGACATTACGTCAAGCTCTATCTATCTGAACCATCCTGTGGTGATCTGAACCGGCCCCACATTCCAGGCGCGGTCGGAGGAGGACACGGAGGACGGCGGCTCGGAGTGCGTGATCTGCATGTGCGACGTGCGCGACACGCTCATCCTGCCGTGCCGCCACCTGTGCCTGTGCAACTCGTGCGCCGACTCGCTGCGCTACCAGGCCAACAACTGCCCCATCTGCCGCGCGCCCTTCCGCGCCCTGCTGCAGATCCGCGCCCTGCAGCGCCTGCCCGACGCGCACGCGCCGCACGCGCCCAGCCCGCCGGACGTGAGTTACAGCTTACATAGCGGTGGGCTCAATGTATACTAGCCCCATCTGCCCTGCCTCTGTCTACCGGAGCAGTCCGCTTCAGTGCTGCTGCGGTACAGATGTACAAACCCGCCTTGAGACGCCTGCCTGGCGGCATTACTTACACATTCACCTGTTGCGAAGCTCTTTCGTCATAAAAATTATCCATTAATAAAAAGACGTTTTTTAGTAACGCGTGATTTGGACTTAATAACAAACGCTTCAGAAGACCAGAAAACAAGCACTACACAATATGCTGTATTACTGTATTGTGTCCTAATACTTCACATTGATAATAGCGCATCAACATGACAGTCATTTTAGTCGACAGAGGATTTGCAGGTGACACCAAAGTGATCGTGTGAATGTGCTTTTAATCAGCGATATTGTATTTTGTCTACCGATGACTTTAACGTCGCCAGTGAGTGTCCATCGTAAGGTCTCAAGAAACCGAAGCCAATCACATAATGTACAACACTAGCTGCTACACCAGTAGTAACGCACACCGTGCATCGCGCAGGGCAGCATGGAGAACATCCCGGCGGGCTACGAGCCGGTGTCGCTGCTGGAGGCGCTGAACGGGCCGCCGCCCGCGCGCGCGCGCCCGCCGCCCGCCGCGCCCGCCATCGCCAGCCCCGACACCGACACCGCCTCGCAGGTACCCACTCACCTCGTCCACACTCACTCACCTCGGCCACACTCACTCACCTCGTCCACATTCACTCACCTCGTCCACACTCACTCACCTCGTCCACACTCACTCACCTCGGCCACACTCACTCACCTCGTCCACACTCACTCACCTCGGCCACACTCACTCACCTCGTCCACATTCACTCACCTCGTCCACACTCACTCACCTCGTCCATACTCACTGTCAAGGCCATCGCGCCTACATGAGTTGCATTGAACATTTAAAAAAAACTAACGTCGTACTGTTTAGGTGCGTTTTACGATGATAATTCTGTTCGCTTGCACTGTATGTAACTGCATTTTAAAATGTACCGCAATAAATTTATGGTTCTTTTTGAATATTTTTTCTTTTATCCTGTGATGTTCACGCAGGTAGCAAGAAATTAGTAACGACTTTGTGTGATAATTTGGTTAATACTACAGGTTCATTACTATAGATTTAAAGACAACATTTATTTTCATAAATAGACCCCTGAAAAATAGTATTTTATGAACATGAAAGTAAAGTTTATTATTTAGTATTGAAAATGAAAGTATCAGAAGAGCATAATCCAATAGGAAATTACGAGTAAACTAAATCGCCGGAGACAGTGTAAAACCCCGTAACTAGCTTTTGCAATAAGGTCTTTCTGTAAATCAAATTTTAAATTTCATTATTGATAAGGTATTCATTAAAAAAAATTATCTAAAAATACGTTATACGTCGATATTTTTAAAATTAATACAAATATAATACACCGCGTAATGAAATTGCCCATAAGGCCTTATTTTTGTCCATAATGTAATACTATTTGGTACAAATTTAGACTTTATAGTAAAAGCTACATGCGCGGTTTTGCAATTTTCCTGGTGATATGTCAAATGTTATGAGCTCCGTTCAGGCGGCGGAGGCGCTGAACCGCTGCAACCTGGAGCGCAGCTCGTCCACCAGCCTCGGCAGCGGCGGCAGCCGCAAGCCGCACCACCCGCTCACGCCCGAGGTACTCGGACTATATATATACTCTTTATTGCACTGAGAAATTTTACATAGTAATTTTACACATGAAATAATTGTTCACAATGGCGGGCTTATTTCTAAGAGAAATTTCTTCCAGCCAACCCACAGCTGTAAGAGATAGTGTTATATAGCAGGTATAAATAGTGCAACATTAGATACTCCAAATAATAATATACATATATAACAATTTTAATATAATATGGATTACGCTTACAATAAATATCTATAATATAATAAATACATATATACTAAATTATTATACTTATACTACATCTAAATACACCAATATTATAAATATATCTACATTAAAAATAAATAAAACAAAAAGATAATAGTAAATTTGTCAAATTTATGAAAGTTGTGAGAGAAAGTGCTCTTTAACTCTTTTTTTAAAGAGGTGGATGTTTGGACTCTTTTGTATGGATTTTGGGAGACTGTTCCAGAGATTTGCTGCACGTACCGTGAAGGAGTTAAGCAAAAACTTTGTATTAGATCTAGGTACTTCTAACTCTGAAGTGATACAGGAACGTTTGGAACGTGTTGGAGGAGGAAGAAGGTTGAAACGGGAGCGAAGGTAAGCAGGAGAATTTGGATCATTAAGAATATTAAAAAGGACTGAAAGGATGTGCATATCACGGCGAAGGCGGATAGGGAGCCATTTAAGTTGAGTACGAAATGCAGATATATGGTCATATTTACGTAAGCCGTAAATAAACCGAATAGCCAGGTTTTGAAGACGCTCTAATTTATTAAGTAGCTCCTCAGTCACATCCAAATAGCACACATCAGCGTAGTCGAGGATTGGTAGAAGAAGAGATTGCGCTAGCATAATTTTTGTACTGAAAGGGAGAAAGTATTGGAGACGTTTAAGAGAGTGGTAAGTGTAATGTATCCGCTTGCTAACATCATTGACTTGGGCTACCCAGGACATATTGCAGTCAATAATAAGACCCAAGTTCCTTACTGAATTGCAGTAAGAAATTGGAATCCCGTCATAAAGTAGTTTGGGGACTAGCCCCCAGTCTAGCTTGCTTCTAAGCCTACTACTGCCAACAATTATAGCTTGTGATTTTTTGGGATTCACAAGAAGGCCAAAAGAATTAGCCCACGACTGAATAGCAGACAGGTCATTATTCAATAAATCAACAGCCCTGGGCAGCTCAGCCAAACTAAAATGTCGATAAAGCTGTAGATCATCTGCATACAGATGGAAGGGAGAAGTAATAAATCGGGAAATGTTGTTAATAAAAACAGAAAACAGTAATGGTGAAAGTACGCCGCCTTGAGGGACACCAGCCGTGAGCTCTAACCAATCTGACGAGGAATCGTCGGTTTTTACACATTGCTGGCGTCCGAAAAGGTATGAATGAAACCAGTTAATAACAAGAGGAGAGACGTTGACTGCACGAAGAGTACCAAGAAGTATGTCAAAATCAATGGAATTGAAGGCGCTGCTAAAATCCAACAGAGCAATTGCTGTGAGCTTGGTTGATTTCACTTCTCAGATTTAGGTGCAAATATAACAGATCCATTTTAATGGATTCTCTTTGTACTGGTAAGGGGATTGTTATATGCGTCACTTGGACATTACAAGAGCTGGAAGACGTGGACAATTTTATTATTCAGTTCTGAACTCTATGAAGATAATATGTATCTCATTTTACGGAAGTTTCATTTTTTATTTTTGAACAATCTTCAAAAAAGGTGGAGGATCTCTTTTTGCAGTGTATTTTTTTTTATAAATGTTTTCTGTCTCATAACTCTTTTATTTGTAAACATTTTTTGGAAATTGTCTATTTGTTTCGAAGGATACTTTAGATTGAAAATTTCACCGAAATTTTTTATCGATATCAAATGACCAAGTCTAATTAACACATTCACTGCCGACACACCAGGCGTGTCCATTTATAATACATTGACCACATAGTGGCCGTGAGTGTGTCAATCACCTCTTCCTGTTGCTCGCAGTTCCGCATGTCGGTGCTGCTGGCGCGCGAGGAGCGCGCCGCCAGCCCGCTGCTGCACGCGCGCGCCGCGCTGCGCCTGTCCAAGGTGATCTTTTTCTTTTAACTCTGGAAAATGCATGTATCCCGCCTGAGAAATTCAGGTCATGTGGGACTTTTGACACTAACAGAGGCAGCAAACTACACCCAGCGATGCCCTCATCATAGTTCGACGGTCAGTACGCCTGTAGTCCCTTCTTAAGTCGGTGTCGAAGGTGACCTGCCCTCACAAATTACAAATTCAAAATATACCTTATTTAAGAAGGTTCTTACAAGCACTTTAGAATCGTTAATACAAAAGTTAAAAAAAAAAAGAAAAATGTCTTTACATGAATGGGAAGCTACCACCGGTTCGGAATGTAGATTCTACTATATACTAGTCAAGTAAAACAAATTTTCGTATTTGGCACACACTGCTCACATCAGACAGTAACCGCATATTCTGTGTCTTTATTTGTGTTTAGTAAAATAAAAGTGATGACAAGCTTTTCAGCCATAGACATATTTGCACGTTCCCCTGTTTGTATACAATAAAACGCCAAGTAATGGAACGAGAGTGTTGCCCCGCCAGAGCTCACTGAATTCGACGCGCTCGGAGGAGGAGGCGGCGGGTGCGGCGGAGGCGGAGCCCGACAGCGACGCCGAACGACGATCGCCGCTGCTCACGCAGCTCGCCAACGGGGTGAGCGCACACACACGCACACACATACACACACACGCACGCACGCACGTACGCGGGCGCGCACACACACACACACTCCGACTCTCTCACACATCGTACGAAACTCAGCTATATTACTTCCGCCGATCTTCTGTTAGGGAGGTATTACTACTTCTTTATTTCACTGAATAAACATATAACCAACACTGTTACACTCGGTACGGCAGGCGGTGCGCACGGGCAGCAGCTGCGGCTCGGAGACGCTCCGCGGCTCGCCGCTGGCGCACATCGACGACACCGACACCGACGAGCCCGACCAGCCCGACCCGTCCGACCGCTCCGACCGGCCCGACCAGTCCGACCGCCCCGACCAGCCTGACCGCTCCGACCAGCCGCTCTGTGAGTACACTACCAAACTTATAGACTAATTGCGATAATTGTCTTGTGTAGCTTTGGAAATGGAACAGTTGCAGATTCAAAAATTAAAAATTGAAGACATAACTGAGTCATTTGTCGAAATGGTGATAAGTCGCAAAATTCGATTTTGAGAAAATTGTTTAAAACTTTAGTTTAATTATATAAAAAAAGCGCAAAATCCGAAATGCGACATTTCATCTTTTTTTTTTATTTCCTCTTATGTCCTCAATTGTAAGCGCTAAAACTACAAATTGTCTTAAATCATCCAAACCATTTTCTTAAATTTTTATCTTTACTCTTTAGCGATGATTTGTCAGGGGGTATATACTAGGTAATAAAATAATCTTATGGGTATCTCTCATGCTTATTAAAATGATTACTCGTTATCAGGCTTTTTGATTTGTATGAATTGTATTAAATTTAATTATTGCTATAAATTACATTTTGAGAAAAATATTAACCCTTTGCTCTCGAGAGATGATCAACACTTCCCATATTGCATAAATTTTAGTTACCTCTCCGGTGCAAAGATTAAAAAAAATGTGTTTGTTGTATTTTAAAATTGTTAGTTTTTTGAAGAGATATAAAAGGCTTGTCGTAGTTTTTGGTACGTAGCAAAGCCGGTTGTATAATTATATGAATATTGTAAGCTGCAATTTGGTAGTGAAAATTTATTATAATAGGCAATAAAATTTGCTCTTTTTATTAAACTCATCTACTGCTTTTTTTATCTTAAGCAGCAAGCATAAGAACGAGAAATTAACTAAAAAATCGACGAGATTTAAAAAAATATCTGCTAAATATATTACACTCCAAAATCAAGACACTTGAACTTGACAGAGCGTTTTAAGGTTTCAATAAGTTTAACATTAAATAATTTGGAAACCGTGTGATTTATTTGTCAAAATCAACGTTTTCCAAAATCCACGCTAAATAAAGTTAAGTAAAGAGCGTGGTGGTTTCGCGCACGCAGCGGACGGCGCGGGCGCCGCCGCGGACGACTCCGACTACTTCACGCCCGAGGAGCCCAGCCTCGCGCCGCACGTGAGTCCCCGCCGGCCCAGCGTACCGTGACCCACCCTCACGTTGTAACTCTTAGGGGATATAGACCTGACATTTTTGACATTCCGTAATGGGAGCTAATAACTGGCGTACCGTGATCCACCCACAAGTTGCAACTCTTAGGGAATATAGACCTGACATTTTTGACATTCCGTAATGGGAGCTAATGACTGGCGTACCGTGATCCACCCTCACGTTGTAACTCTTAGGGGATATAGACCTGACATTTTTGACATTCCGTAATGGGAGCTAATGACTGGCGTACCGTGATCCACCCACAAGTTGCAACTCTTAGGGGATATAGACCTGACATTTTTGACATTCCGTAATGGGAGCTAATGACTGGCGTACCGTGACCCACCCTCACGATGCATTTCTTAGGGTATAGAGACCTGACATTTTTGACATTCCGTAATGGGAGCTAATGACTGGCGTACCGTGACCCACCTTCACGTTGCATTTCTTGGGGTATAGAGACCTGACTTTTTGACATTCCGTAATGGGAGCTAATGACTGACTTACCGTGACCCACCCTCACGTAACTCTTGGGGTATATAGACCTGACATTTTTGACATTCCGTAATGGGAGCTAATGACTGGCGTACCGTGACCCACCCTCACGATGCATTTCTGGGGGTAAAGAGACCTGACTTTTTGACATTTTGTAATGGAAGCTAATGACTGACTTACGGTTACCCACCCTAACGTTGTAACTCTTGGGGTATATAGACCTGACATTTTTGACATTCCGTTATGGGAGCGAATGACTGGCGTACCGTGACCCACCCTCACGTTGTATCTCTGGGGTATATAGACTAGATATTTTTAACATGTCGTAATGGGAACTAAAGCACCGGCATACCGTGACCTACTAAAAGATAAAATAATTGACAAAGTGAGAAATAAAAATGGAAATTTATGGTGTGACCTTTACTATGTACGTACTTATATATTTCGTATCATTTGGTAAGCCAGGACTTTTTGTGTATATTTCAGTAGAAAGTAGTAGATATTGCATTCTCGACGCTTAAGGGCCGGCAGCTCATCGACATTAGATGTGATGTCAGTCACTGTCATTCGACTTTTTTTTCATCTTTCGTTGGTTTTTTCTTGATTTTCGCTGTTTTCGTGCATTGTGATTTAATTTCTGCACCGGCCATTCCATTTGTACTTAATGTGGCAGTAGTTCGCTGTGACGCACCTCGTAAATGCATGCTGCATCTTGCGCTTTGTTGCAGGAGGTAATCACCAGCGTGGTAGGGGAGTGCACCCCCCAGCGCTGGGCGCTGCCCCACCGTGTCACTTCTCTGCCTGGTGAGTGGATTTTTTATATTAATAAGTTTTACTGATTTAAATCATAATATCAGGGTTAGACTTAAGAGATTATCTTCTTGATAGTGAATGATCGCTATTTCTCATGGTATGGTAATGGTGAAATTATGACCTAATTACCAAAATAGGTGGCAAACGAGCAGGGACACCTGATGTTGTTAAGTGATCACTGCCGTCCATTTTGCAAACATTCGTATAACCAGATGAGATACGAATACGTTGTCAGCTTAAAAAAATCAAGGGTGAAAGAGAATAAGAAGTAAGGACATGAATGAGGGAAGGGATTAGGATTCCATCTCCCTCACTCACAGTACAAAACTCAGCTATATTAGCTACTCCACACCGATCTTTTTCGAGAGTGAAGTATTGCCTCGGTCTAGCCAGCCCGTATACGAGCTGTAGGCAATGGGCTACGGCTAAGCTCCACGGTGTCGCCAGGCACGCCGCTGTCGCAGGCGAGCGTGCGCTCCTCGGGCGACTCGTACAGCTCCACGTCGTCCACGCGCCAGCTGCTGGCGGGCGCTCCGCTGGCGGCCGACACGGCCTGCTAGCGCTGCGCCCCCGCGCTCTCGCTGCGCCCCTCACGCTCCCCGCAATCCGCCACGCACTTCTAAGTATGCACTGACTACCGACTCTCAGTGCTGATTACATCTCATGCAGGCGCGGACTGTGGGTGTTTCGAAATACAATCATACTGATATAATGATGTGGATATTCACGTTAATAACGTCGCCGTCAACCAAAATCACTGTGGCGACGAGCCACGTGTGTTGTGTACTCTCGGCAAGAACCTGATGGTCTGCATGAAAATGACGCTGACTCGCTAACGTCAAAGTTAGTGTGTGGACTTGGTTACTAGCAGCTATCTTATATCTAGAATAATCACTATAAATGTCCACGTCCATGCACCGACATTGACGTCGCAAGCTAATTGCCAGCTACTTTACTATTGTGAAGACTCAGGGTAACCAGACGTTAACTAGCGCGATTCGGCGTCGATTCAGTGTCATTAGGACTGACTAGGATGCTGGATTGTATTTATTGACATGCTCTATTATTCTTAATCATATTCTTTATGAAATAAATTTCTCGAGAATCTCGTATTAATATATTTATGACCATAGAATATATTAGATCAGATTAGGATATTGGTGGATATGTCCGTGTTTAAGAACTTTGGACTTTAAAAAAAATCTAGAAAATTAAAAATTAAATTAAATATGAAACTTGTAGTATATTAAAGCTCTATTTAAATCCAATGTGTATGGAGATCGTATTATTATCATTAATCAAAATAATAAACATAAGGTTTATAGAGATTTTATTAATTTTTAGTGATTAAGGCAGCATCACATGTGGCTGGTTATATGACAGTTCACACAGAATTATGATATTATTATTGTGATATTTTAAATATATATAAATTATATAAAATAACTGGTTAAGTAAATTGTTTAAATAGATTAATCAAATATATATAAACTTATGTGTATATTTAGTTTTAGTTTGACCTTGTATATAACATTGTGATCTTATGGATGGATGATTAATTATCAATGTGTCATATTATTGAGTTTTGTCCATTAAATAGAAACATGTTCTGTGTATAAAGCTCCAAAAATTTAACAGTCTGTAGAAAAATATGAAACGAATTTGGTGACAATATCTGTATTTATTCTGCAAGGGGTTAGTAGTACTAGCTTCAGTGACGTGTCGTCTACAATCCGAATTCTGTCCCTTCAGAATTCTAAACGTAACCTCTTTCAAACATCGACCAATTTTTTCGTTTTGATAGTGATTTTATATTCGTTTTGAGTGCCCATCCATGTATATGGACAACCATAGTAATTGAAAAATAAATCGTTTCACAATTGTTATAGATATAGAAAATTTAAGATAATCATTCATTATACTTACGTGTAGGTTAAGAATAATAAATTTGTAACAATAATTACAAATTCTTAAAAATATATCATTAGTTAATTTTTAAAATACAAACAGTAAAGCCAAAATATAAACATACAAGGCACAAATAGACTTTATTCAAAGTTCTTTGTGGACCAAATGTATATATTTCAGCATTTATATATAGAACTAATAAATAGAAAGTAATATTTTGTAACAGTAAATATGTTACATGAATGCTATTGGACGTTAAAAATCTGTACTCATTTACAAGACAAGCTTGTGGCTCAAAGATACTTTCATACTCTGTCACTAGCTGGTTGCTAGGCAACCTCGTCTAATGTGGTCGGCATTCTGGGTGGCAAAATCCATGGTCTTATAACAAATTTATAATTAAATAATATCATTAATAGAAAGTATATACATTAATAAAATAAAAATCTATAATAAGTATGTTAGTTAACTTGAATTACTGTGGTGTTGATAAAAACAATGTAAATAAATTAAATGTAATGTAAGTATATTATATAACCAGGCACTGGTATAAAGGTGATATGGGGGATCATTCAGGCATTATTATACATTTTAAAAACCAAGAAATTATTAGAAACATGTTTAAAAAAATTGAATATTTGTAACAAACTATTATTTATAAAAAAACATTTTTATTATATTTGTGAACATAAAACTTATTTAAACGGGTCTTTTCCCTCTCTTGAAATTCCCCTACCCTGCCTTGTGCCCAGGGTTGGAGTGTAAATTGTAAAATCAGCTAAAAGCACGCCCCTATTCTTATGTTTGTGCTAGATGATCTGTTTATAACATTCCTCGACTAGCTTGAATCTCAAATGTTTAACCATGTATGAAAAAATATATACCCTAAATAGTTTGTAATTGTATGAAATAAACTATATTATGATTATAAAACACTTTTATTATTTATTCCCTGTTAGAATAAATCTCATAAACCTGTGTAACATATAATAATTTTTATTGGTTTAAATTTAATGATTAAAACTATTTTGGTATGATATTAGCAGTTTAAACTTAATTATATAAAATTATTGTAACTTTATATAAAGATGTTTATTATTTACTATATTTAAAAGTACTTCTTTTAAAAAATTGTTTTATATAAATTTTTTATCTAGGTCTGACACAAATTTTTAAAATGTTTTATATTCTCACAACATAGACATTCAATATAATACTACTAATTGTCTGTTTGTTAATTACTGAATGTATTTCAATTAGTGTTTATGGATAAAAGATTATGACTAAAAAAATTTAACTTAGTATAATAAAAACCGGAGATATGATAATAGTCATACATTTTTTTAATTTCTATGGTTAACTTCCAGGCAAAGTAAGTTTTATTCATAATTACATATTATGGAATAGTCAAAGTATATCAGGAGAAATAAAAGAAAATTTTGTGCCGACTATAAAAACTAATTTATTATAACTGTAGCACACACTTGATTTATCAGCTGCATAAATATGTATAAAATGCAAGTTTCATTTTACAATAAAGTTACCAGATTCTAAAAGGTCTAAAAATATATTTTACATATTACTTTACATTAAAACATGTTTCAACAAAAAATCATGCTCAAAATTTTAAGATAAATTGCTACTGATTGCTTTCTACTAAGATTTATCTCTTTATTGCATTAATATAGTTTAATTTGCATAGTATATACACCAATGTCTGGCATGACATATTACAAAATTTTATATTGACTTAACATAATCCTCGTAATTGATTAGTAAATGATTATAAACCACTATTAATTTTCATTGGAAATATAATTATCTATATACATTTATATTAAAGTTTCTTTACAAAAAATAAATACGATTAATATATTGAATACTCTAAAAAATAGCATTTCCTTGACATAGGTATGTTCATCCAGACATTAAAATAACCTGCGTTATGGCAGATCACATTTTCAACTTTGGTTAGGCATAATATTATTCATTATATCATAATTTAAATTTGTAGTATCGAGATTATTACTAGGACTAGCGCTAACAACCTTCTTCATAGCTTGTCTCCGTGCTGCATATGCTGACATTCTAGCTAGCCTTGCCTGTCTTTGCTCTGGGCTCTCGCTCGCGAGTCTCTTGGCTGCATACGCCGACATACGTGCCAGACGTCGTGCTCTTTGCTCGCTGGTTTCCTGAGCGAGACGCCTAGCCGCATATTCCGACATGCGTCTTAAACGAACAGCCCGTTGATCAGGAGTCTCATTAGCGAGCCTTCTGGCTGCATATGCAGACATTTTCGCGAGCCTCGCCGCTCTTTCCTCCGGCGTCTCATTTTTTGGCCCAGAGCTTTTTCGTGTATTTCTCCTAGAAGGTAGCTCAATATTAAGCGGGTCCATCTCTTGCAACAGAGATTCCGGCTCACAACTATCTTGAGTAGTGCTTTCGATATCGGTGGTATCATTCTCTTTCTTTATACCTCTGAAATCGAAATTGCTTTCGCCTATGGAAAAATTTGTAGTGTTCATTGTAGTAACATTAGACTCTTCAGGTTCAGATTTTATCGTAGAAATCCATTTATTGTTTGATTTCGCTATCACCATTTTCTTCCATGAGCTATCGGAAGCTCTCAGATCACCCATATTGATTATTTAAGGACAAAGGTATCCACAAAATCATCGTTTGAAAAAAAATGATAAAATTTCAAAGGTAAATCACTGTAATAGTTTGTTAAATAGACGCGAAAAAATATATTGAAAATTCAATGTAAATACTATATTATCATAGATAAAATATACAAATATTCAAAGATGCTAAGCAAAAAACACAGATTCAGAAGTAACTTTATATAGGTAGACGCTTTAAATTTCTTTAATATAACAATAAATATTTATTATTTTAGTGATCGTGAATAATTTTTATGTTTTATTTTTTAGTAGATTTGGAACATATATTTTATAATATGAAATTTCATCAATCATTTTTGTCCAATTCTGTTGATTTTAACAATTAATAATTAAAAGACCTATAACAACGGCAACACTGGTGTTGGCTAGTGTTACCAAGCACGCGAACACTTTTTTCCTTTTATATATATATATTATAAACAGTCCTAAATTCGAATTATCCAATAATTATGAAGCAGGAATTCTAACAATATAATAATATTTTAAAATCAATGCAATCAAAATAGTGCTATTGTTTCATACAAATTTGTTTGAACTAATGATAAAAATTAAAAAAGGATTACATGGGATATATCATCTTTATCAAAATAGGTTTTAGTTACGAATGTGGTAGCAGTATTTGATTGAAATAATAAATTATCGCTGCAATTGTTAAAAATTTAACTTTGATATATCCCCTTTTTCAGTTCTTTCCCTCAACATTTAGGGGAAAACCCTCTATATTTGGCATCACTAGCGACGGCGCCTGAGCTGAGTTGTCAAAAAGTTGGCATATCTGCCATCTGTTTTATTTTGCTGAAATCTATTTCTATACATTGTAGGACGTGTATGTAAATGAATTGATTTGTGCCGTAATATTTGTGCTTCCAAATAACTTACGAACCATTCATATAAGTGACGAACCGACAGATTCCAATTGGAATAAGAAGAAATAAATAAACGCTAAGTGACTTTCGCACTATGTAAATTTATTTTCAATTCTAAGTTGGTATTTAAATTGATATAATAAAGAATTACTGTTTTATAATAATAAACATACTGTCGTGACTGTCAAGTAACGACATAATGGTGTAATCGTTAATAGTTAAATTATAAATTTGAATTCGAATACAAGAATGGACAAGAACATGGATTCTCCAACGACTGCAAGTCCTCTGCCAGAATTGGAAATTCTGGACAGTGAGACCGACTACTCAAGTATTCGCGGGAAGGTTTGCTATTTTATCATTAATCCATTAATATTTTGTTGACATGGTTTACGCGCCAAGCAACAACAGTGCATTTATCATGACTAATTGCAGTGAAATAAAAAACATGAAATAATACTGATTTATATTCATTCTTATAAATATATAAAAAAAATCTAGTATAATTATACACTAAAATAAACAATAACAAAAGACGTTCAAATGTTGCATTATGGTGGGAACAGGTCAGCAGCACCATGTTGTGAAATTCATAAATAAATGATGTAATATTAGACGACAACATTTTAATGATAAATTAATAATTTTTCATTAATTTTATTAAAAAATATAAGAAATATATTTTTACACATCCCTTTCAAATTTTACTAACAATAACTAACATTTGAAAACTGAAGAGTACAGAACTCATATTTATATGTGATTTGATTTAAATAAAGAAATAAAGATTACTCAAATCAATATCTTATGAATGTATAAACCTTAAAATGTTTCTATACAGACCCAATGTATAAGATATAATTTTTTTGTTATAGTGTTTATATATAGACGCTTCAGTAAAATTTTCTTTTAAGGCCTGCTGTAAGCCTAGTTACGGCTCTATATAAAATGTATATTTATTAAAAATACACATTTATTGTGCATGTATAATGCACATGTTATAAAATCTGCAAATGATGCAATATTACACTACAATTTCTTCTTAATTAAAACATATTTATAATATTTAAAATAATATAATTTTTCAACTGAATTCTAAAAAGGAAGAAATTCTCTATTTATATTATACATTTTTGTATTTTTATTTCAATGTTTACCAACCAATTACCTCAAATCTCTGTAATTTTCTCAACAATTTTGAAAATTGTTCTTTTATTAGAAATTGTATATTTTCAGAGTGATCTCTAAAATTTTTATTGAATTTGGTTGAACCAATTTAGTACTTTGTTAATAATATCAAAATAGCTGAAATAAGTGTATGATTCATGTAAATGAAATGAAATATTTTGATTTTGAAGATGGATGCTTTTTTTAAAACAAGTCTTAATTACAGATGATACTGGTGAGCCCAACAGCTGATGAATACGATCTCCTGCACAAACATTTACTAGAGAGGCTAGAAACAGGAAATGGTGAAATTATTTATGACATAGGACATGGAGAGGGTGAGTCAGTCACTATTTTTATTAGTATTTCCCTCTTGTTCATTGAAACTCAACATTTAAAAAGAGCCAGTGACATTAATAAAAAGTGTTTTACTATGAAAATAGTAAACTATGAACGAATATTATATCTGTTTTAATTATATTCTATCTTGTTTTGTTAATATTCTGTTTATAAATGTTCTTGCTATACAGTTATGTTTTTGATGTTTACAACAGCTACACCTGATAGACATTGTCTCGTCTATATTTAAAAATAAGACAGTTAAAAAAATGCAAACAAAATATATATGCAAAATTTTATGGTGAAATTGTTTGAGTAGTTAAGGTGTAAAAATTTAACAACCAAACTCACAAAGTTAGATAAATAAATACAGATAAGTTAATAAATACAAAAATTAGCCATTAACCAAAGAATTGAATTAAATTGAAAACAAAAATTATAAATAGACGTTTTGTTCTTCATTTGGTATGTGTATACAATCAACAAAATCACTCCCTATTCGTGATTACAAAATTTATGTGCAGTAACTGATAAGATTTCGTAATTTACGATAGGTATTTCAACGTATGTGTCATTCATTCTATTAAATCACTTGTTTGTTTGTTGCAGTATTATTTGCTTTATTAACAGACTTGAATTGTATTTTTTAAAATATTGGGTTATTTTAATGTATAGTTTCGCTTTAATTTTCAAAGGCGGGAATTACATTTGTAAGTTAACCACTGTAACTTGTATATGTTACCAAGGTAACCACAGCTGAGCAAACAGTAAATATGTCTTTCACAGGTGTCATATTAGCTGCTTACAGATTATTTATTTTGTTAATGTAAATTTATTGAAAGTCTATGAGCGAAACTTATAAGTGTCATTCTCTTATAAAAAACATATTAAAATTATCCTTCATAAGTCACACCTGGGGTCAGTTTGAATTTATCTGTTAGAATTTTTTTTTCAGACCAATTATTATAATAACGTACCTATATAGTCACATTCACCACCTATAGTAGGTTTTATCGAATAATCAAAAATATTACTAAAATTGAGTCTTAAAGTTTAATGTAAGTCATTGCCATTTTGAATCAGAAACATATAGATACATAGTATTTTTTCATATTTTCGACATTAATACTTATTGAAAATTAACTTTTTTTGTTCAGACTATAACCGCGGTCGCTTAACGAGTGAACGAAACGTCGGAATGATAAAAATAATTAATATACTCGATTTAATTTTAAATCTATTTAAAATACTATCATCAAACAAAAGAAGTCACGGTCAGAGCAAAACAATGAACTTGTGTGCGTATCTTGCTCGAAACGGTGCATTAGTCACCAGTAGTTGAGCCACGTTCTACGTAACGAAACGTGCTCTTTCTCGCATCGTCTTATCTGTCCGACTAGTTGGACAAGAAATTTGAGAATAATTGCTTCTTATCGAATTAGATCTGATTAATTGATGATAACAACAGACCTCACACTCGATGGCTCCATTAAGATGGGATCAAGTGTTGGAATTTAAAAACATAACACACACTCTCCGACCCATATAATGGAGTAGTATTTGGAGGACGAAATATTTTTTATACAGTCATTTTGTGCTCAAATAGTTCGTGTTACCAAAGATTTTAGGAGTTTTGAAAATTGGCGATGTTATGTTTTGTTATGCTTTTTCCTAATTTCAACTTTGCTACCTATGAGCATTTCGAGATTTGTTTCGCTGTCCTTTTTTGGGTGAAATAGTTCTGGCGTACGAGCGCCGCAAAGTTTAACGAGTCTTGAGTCGACTATGCAGCGTTTGTACAATAAAACTATTAATGTGCCAAAATGGGTTAACATAAATTACAGTAAATTTTCTCTAGTTTAATTTATTACATACCTATTTGCATAAAAAAGCTGAAAATTATTTCAAAAGGAGATATTGTCAAAAGATTGTTTTTGGGCGCCCTTTTTTTAATATGACAGTGCATCCGAAAATGAGACGAGGTGGCAATGAAATTCAAATTCAAATTCAAAAAATACTTTATTCAAATAGGCTATTTACAGCACTTTTGAATCGTCAAGTTACAGGTCCATTGGTTATAGTGCTATATAATGGTAATTCAGAAAGACCATGCCAAAATTTATAAAATCACCAATTTTTAAAACTCCCGGTAAACTTTCTAGGTAAACTACCAAATGACTGTTCTATATAATTGGCGATAGACTCTCCCAACAAACTTATTTCAAAAACATTTTTAGATAGAAATGATAACTTCAAACTATGATATAACAGATATATAAATGAATATTAAAATCCTTACTTCGATGTTCTCGGCTCTTCGATGTTAAACTGCACTCGAACGCCCCTAAAGTAGTATTTACTTCGCAACATACTTAGTAAAACGAACATTTACGGCTAACTGATAAATACGGTTAATTCGAAATATGCAAAAATAATAGCTTAATAATCCAGTTGGATTGATAATTTTCTCGAAGGTATTAAATGAAAATGATATATCAGCTATTGATTGCTTTTTCTTTTATTCATTTTTCTTTTAAAAAACCTTATTAATTTTCTTTTGGACATAATCCGTCTTGGCTATTTAGCAGGATATTATAAGCAAGTATAATTGAACAGACTTTGTAATAATGATTTAAAAATAATAACTAGCGAGTTAATTACCGGTTCCTCTCGATAGAAGCTACACTTGGAACTGGTGGTAGCGTTATGTTTAAAAGAGTGATTTGTATATTTTGAATTTGAATCAATGATCCCTTCAGACGGTCGAGGGTTAACGGAAGATGAGTACAGCGCGTCGGTGGCGACGCTACAGTCGCTGGTGAGCGGTGAACGTATATCTTGCGTCGAGCTGCGGCGATGGGACTGCGGTACCGGCCTCACGGGGCAGTATCTACTGCGCACTGAACTGGACCATAACGATTTTATGGAAATCAGGTTCTTATACATCTGGACAAAATATTTTGAAATTTTAGTTTCTATAGATATGGAATATATACTATAGTACTAAAATAGATTTTAAAATGAAACAATATGACTCTCTAAAGAATATTTTAACTGTACTCGTTATAAGGACATAATGTGTTAAAATCCGTTAAGGCGTCTAAGTTACAGAGTATGCTAAAGAGCAATAAAAACATTGCCCTCCTGATGGAGTCCTCCATAGTTTAATTGGCTTTGACAGTCAATTTCAATGAGGATTGCATGTTTTTTTACAGGGTTGCAGTAGTTGGTAATGTAGATGCTGGTAAATCTACGTTACTAGGAGTGCTGACACACGGCGAACTCGACAATGGCAGAGGGTACGCCCGACAGAGGCTATTCAGGCACAAGCACGAGGCGGAGAGCGGAAGGACCAGTTCTGTGGGGAATGACATTCTAGGATTCGACAGCTTAGGTAAATATCCAATGTATAAGAAGAATTTGCCTAAATCGGTGCACGTTCGCTTATAAATAAATATATAAAAATGATGTTAAAAAGAATCAAGGACTAAAGATTTAGAGAAATTTGGTATTGAGCTCGTGAATATCTTTATACTTTTTCTCAAGATTAAAAAATTCGTTATTCCATTAAAGTAATATAATGTATATAAAATAGGCTAAGTAGTCTTAAGGTATAAAATGGCATTTTGGTAATACATAAGATTTGGTTCTGCAGGCAACGTGGTGAACAAGCCGGAGCACGGTGCGCTGGACTGGGTGAAGATCTGCGAGAAGTCGTCGAAGGTGATCACGTTCATCGACCTGGCCGGCCACGAGCGGTACCTCAAGACCACTGTCTTCGGCATGACGGGACACGCGCCGGACTTCGGCATGCTCATGGTAATGGATGATGATGATGCTTACTTGTAAGATTTTGAAGGGCGAAGATAGTGTAGTTTACGAGGTTTTATTGTAATTTTATGTTCATTTTATGTTATCGTATGTTTTTTCCAAAGCGCAAATATTTTAATACTTTTGTTCTTATATTATTCAAATTATATTTGTGCCAACATATTCATACACTCTGGGATATAATTAGATGTGTTAGAAAAGTCATCATGTCTCTTTTGTATGTATGTAGTCTTACAGCTTCTTAGTTTTCAGCCAACATCAATTGAAAGAAGTACCAAATCGTATCAAAATATACGATACTAGCAGTCGCTCGCGGCTTCGCCTGCGTATATTTTGGAATTTCAGCTAAATAAATCTACCAGCGAAATTGTTACCGTTTCAGGATTTAATACCCCCTAGCGTCATTATAAGGGATGATTTTTAAATTCTAGTATACATATATTTATTTATTCTCCCTAAGTAATGTTTGTGCTAATTTTAAGAATAATCAACCAAAAAAATACATTTTCTCCATACAAACTTTACTACCCCCTTGCACCCCAGTGTGGAATATTAGTACCCTGTTTTCTATTCTACATTTCATTACTATTACCCAGAAGTATGTGTATTAAGTTTTATATTAATACGACCACGGAATAAGATTTTGCATACAAATGTTTATACTCCTTTTAACCCTCTTAGGGGTTGAAAATCGAACAACCCTTTCTTAGTGGATGCTTACACCCTAAAAGGAACATACAGCCAAAATATCAGGTTTGTAACTCCAGCGGTTTAGGCTTTGCGTTGATGAATCAGTCAGGACAAGTAATTTTATACGTATACATAGATAAGCTCTTATTTCAATTAATGAAACATTCACGCTTGTACCAATACCTCTACGTGGTCATCAGATCGGTGCGAATGCGGGTATCGTGGGCATGACGAAGGAGCACCTGGGGCTGGCGCTGGCGCTTGCGGTGCCCGTGTTCGTGGTCGTCACCAAGATCGACATGTGCCCGCCCAACGTGCTACAGGTACCATGACCTAACTTGCCAATGCCCTTATACTGAAATTATAGAAATACTATTGTAAAAGCTAAATAACATTCTGAAAGATAAAATGCGTAAACACGTTATTGATGATTTGATTAGCTTTCGCCAAACCTCTTGTATAAATATTTAAATAAAATTTTAGATACATTTTTAAATGTGCTTCTGATGTAGAAGTTGAATACCACATTTTTTGTATATATTTTTAAAAAGCACTGGTGTCCTAGTATGCGGGATGCAAGGACCATTTAATTTATAATCTCTCTCCATAAAACTCGTTATCCTTTCTTATAAAATTTAATATGAATATATAAAAGAATGGAATCAACATCGTTTATGTTTTTCTTACAGGATAATCTGAAATTACTGATCAGGATTCTGAAGTCTTCAGGATGTCGAAAGGTACCAGTAATGGTGAAGACGAGGGACGATGTCATTGTCAGTGCAACTAACTTTGTATCTCAGAGGTGAGTTATTGTGTCCTTAAGTGGAAGATTTGTTAATATCACTTTGGTCTTTTAATGTTAATTCTGAACCTAGGATAAAAATTACCAGAGCATTTTCTCCTAGGTTGTATTTCTTTGTTTCAGGCTATGCCCCATCTTCCAAGTGTCAAACGTGACGGGTGAAAATCTGGAGATGCTGACGATGTTCCTCAATCTACTGAAGACCAGGATGCCCTCTCAAGACGACAAGCCTGCAGAATTCCAAATTGATGATACTTATTCTGTTCCTGTTAGATATCCCAAATTTTTTGCTATGGATTTTTTTTTTTGTTAACTCATATGCTTAACTTAAATTTCCTTTAATGACTTGCAGGGCGTGGGCACGGTGGTGTCGGGCACGACGCTGGCGGGCGTCATCCGCCTCAACGACACGCTGCTGCTCGGCCCCGACCCGCTGGGGCGCTTCACGCCCATCACCGTCAAGAGCATCCACCGCAAGCGCATGAGCGTGCAGGAGGTGCGCGGCGGACAGACCGCCAGCTTCGCGCTCAAGAAGGTGAGCGACCCGCCGGGGACAGGCGACACGCTCCGGGGCGAGTCGATACAATCATCACCGTCGAGAGCATCCACCGCAAGCGCATGAGCGTGCAGGAGGTGCGCGGCGGACAGACCGCCAGCTTCGCGCTCAAGAAGGTGAGCGACCCGCCGGGGACAGGCGACACGCTCTGGGGCGAGTCGATACAATCATCACCGTCGAGAGCATCCACCGCAAGCGCATGAGCGTGCAGGAGGTGCGCGGCGGACAGACCGCCAGCTTCGCGCTCAAGAAGGTGAGCGACCCGCCGGGGACAGGCGACACGCTCCGGGGCGAGTCGATACAATCATCACCGTCGAGAGCATCCACCGCAAGCGCATGAGCGTGCAGGAGGTGCGCGGCGGACAGACCGCCAGCTTCGCGCTCAAGAAGGTGAGCGACCCGCCGGGGACAGGCGACACGCTCCGGGGCGAGTCGATACAATCATCACCGTCGAGAGCATCCACCGCAAGCGCATGAGCGTGCAGGAGGTGCGCGGCGGACAGACCGCCAGCTTCGCGCTCAAGAAGGTGAGCGACCCGCCGGGGACAGGCGACACGCTCCGGGGCGAGTCGATACAATCATCACCGTCGAGAGCATCCACCGCAAGCACATGAGCGTGCAGGAGGTGCGCGGCGGACAGACCGCCAGCTTCGCGCTCAAGAAGGTGAGCGACCCGCCGGGGACAGGCGACACGCTCCGGGGCGAGTCGATACAATCATCACCGTCGAGAGCATCCACCGCAAGCGCATGAGCGTGCAGGAGGTGCGCGGCGGACAGACCGCCAGCTTCGCGCTCAAGAAGGTGAGCGACCCGCCGGGGACAGGCGACACGCTCCGGGGCGAGTCGATACAATCATCACCGTCGAGAGCATCCACCGCAAGCGCATGAGCGTGCAGGAGGTGCGCGGCGGACAGACCGCCAGCTTCGCGCTCAAGAAGGTGAGCGACCCGCCGGGGACAGGCGACACGCTCCGGGGCGAGTCGATACAATCATCACCGTCGAGAGCATCCACCGCAAGCACATGAGCGTGCAGGAGGTGCGCGGCGGACAGACCGCCAGCTTCGCGCTCAAGAAGGTGAGCGACCCGCCGGGGACAGGCGACACGCTCCGGGGCGAGTCGATACAATCATCACCGTCGAGAGCATCCACCGCAAGCGCATGAGCGTGCAGGAGGTGCGCGGCGGACAGACCGCCAGCTTCGCGCTCAAGAAGGTGAGCGACCCGCCGGGGACAGGCGACACGCTCCGGGGCGAGTCGATACAATCATCACCGTCGAGAGCATCCACCGCAAGCGCATGAGCGTGCAGGAGGTGCGCGGCGGACAGACCGCCAGCTTCGCGCTCAAGAAGGTGAGCGACCCGCCGGGGACAGGCGACACGCTCCGGGGCGAGTCGATACAATCATCACCGTCGAGAGCATCCACCGCAAGCGCATGAGCGTGCAGGAGGTGCGCGGCGGACAGACCGCCAGCTTCGCGCTCAAGAAGGTGAGCGACCCGCCGGGGACAGGCGACACGCTCCGGGGCGAGTCGATACAATCATCACCGTCGAGAGCATCCACCGCAAGCGCATGAGCGTGCAGGAGGTGCGCGGCGGACAGACCGCCAGCTTCGCGCTCAAGAAGGTGAGCGACCCGCCGGGGACAGGCGACACGCTCCGGGGCGAGTCGATACAATCATCACCGTCGAGAGCATCCACCGCAAGCGCATGAGCGTGCAGGAGGTGCGCGGCGGACAGACCGCCAGCTTCGCGCTCAAGAAGGTGAGCGACCCGCCGGGGACAGGCGACACGCTCCGGGGCGAGTCGATACAATCATCACCGTCGAGAGCATCCACCGCAAGCGCATGAGCGTGCAGGAGGTGCGCGGCGGACAGACCGCCAGCTTCGCGCTCAAGAAGGTGAGCGACCCGCCGGGGACAGGCGACACGCTCCGGGGCGAGTCGATACAATCATCACCGTCGAGAGCATCCACCGCAAGCGCATGAGCGTGCAGGAGGTGCGCGGCGGACAGACCGCCAGCTTCGCGCTCAAGAAGGTGAGCGACCCGCCGGGGACAGGCGACACGCTCCGGGGCGAGTCGATACAATCATCACCGTCGAGAGCATCCACCGCAAGCGCATGAGCGTGCAGGAGGTGCGCGGCGGACAGACCGCCAGCTTCGCGCTCAAGAAGGTGAGCGACCCGCCGGGGACAGGCGACACGCTCCGGGGCGAGTCGATACAATCATCACCGTCGAGAGCATCCACCGCAAGCGCATGAGCGTGCAGGAGGTGCGCGGCGGACAGACCGCCAGCTTCGCGCTCAAGAAGGTGAGCGACCCGCCGGGGACAGGCGACACGCTCCGGGGCGAGTCGATACAATCATCACCGTCGAGAGCATCCACCGCAAGCGCATGAGCGTGCAGGAGGTGCGCGGCGGACAGACCGCCAGCTTCGCGCTCAAGAAGGTGAGCGACCCGCCGGGGACAGGCGACACGCTCCGGGGCGAGTCGATACAATCATCACCGTCGAGAGCATCCACCGCAAGCGCATGAGCGTGCAGGAGGTGCGCGGCGGACAGACCGCCAGCTTCGCGCTCAAGAAGGTGAGCGACCCGCCGGGGACAGGCGACACGCTCCGGGGCGAGTCGATACAATCATCACCGTCGAGAGCATCCACCGCAAGCGCATGAGCGTGCAGGAGGTGCGCGGCGGACAGACCGCCAGCTTCGCGCTCAAGAAGGTGAGCGACCCGCCGGGGACAAGCGATGGGCCTTGGAAAGAGTCTCCCAACGAAAAGAAAGAATTAGACCAGCAACTCAAAGTCCAGAAGCTAATCTCAGATTTGTCTCTGTCCAACGGAGAAAATTCTTGAGAGACAAATAGCTGTGTCCATCCCCACGTCTTGGCTGAACGATCAATTCGGATATGATAGTTGGTTAAGCTCAAAATGCGTGCACTCAAAGATACAAAGTTACGAGTTGACAACAAAATTACGCACATTATAGGTTAGCGGAATGAAATACTGAAGGATCATATCAGTGTCGTCCCGCAGGTCCATATTTTAAGATTTTTCATTTAACAAAAAAAAGCTTTTTATTTGTAAGTTACAGGAAATTTTCACTACTTTAATTAATTACACAACTATTTTTATCGAAAATTGAGTAGGAAAAAGATACTGTCAAGAAATTGTTTTAAACATGCTTTTTCCGAATTTTATATTTTCTTGACGCACCGTCATTCAACATACTGAAAAAATGACGCCCAATCATTTTTTCAGTATGTTGATTTACGATGCGTCAAGAAAATATAAAATTCGGAAAAAGCATGTTTAAATTTTTAAAATCACAAAATTTCAAAACTCCTGATAGAATTTCCAGGTAATCCCTACTGTTTGAGCACCAAAATATATCATCTATACTATCATCTTTTATGAAAGTTACATTGATAAAAGAATTTTGGAATCGAATAAATTAAAGTTCCAGGAAATAATATAGGATATCTTGATACTAAACAATTAAGAAGAATTTTATGACACCTCATCCGTCAAACGGAGTTAAGCTGTAGAGCAATACAATATACAAATATACCTACATAGATATATACATACGTACATCGTGCGTTCCCTGCTATACTCCAAAAGGTATGGAGTGAAGCCGGTTAACAATGTAATTTTTGATTTCATCTAAATTGTTCTCTGAGATTCCTTTACACTATTTATTATCCTTTACTAGTTAGACATCACATTACACAAAATATAATATGCATGTATTATACATATTCCTCTTGAATCTTTGCTTATTGATGAACACCGCAGCAAAATACGTTGCGTAGTTCAAAAGATCTAATCGTACTGAATCGACGGCGGGAAGCGACTTTGTTTTATACTATGTAAGAAAGATTTAGCCATCCACACACTCCTCAAAATTTGGTGCATATATTGACTAAGCAACTTTGTTATAGTAACTTAAAAATATATAATTTTATATTGCTTCCTTGAGTAACATATTTTTTGATATGTTATTCTCGGAAGCAATTTTTTTTTTTGTCAAAAACTTTATTTTTATCAAAAATAAAATATACCTCTTTGGTATATCTTTTATTTTACTTTTAACTGTAGAAATTTAATGGCTATGGGGATTTGATCTTACAATCTTTCAGATTGATTCAGGCATTACACCTATTAGGCCGTTGCCATCTTGTGAAGGGTGGTCGAAATAGTAATAAACCTTTATAGGCTGATTTTTTTCAGTTTCCAGGAACGAAAATTAGATATAATTTTTTTTTTCTTTTTATATTTTCTTGTTTTCAAATCAAACTAAAAGAGAAATTAGGCTAAACTGTTTCGGTCGCTTAAAATCCAAACGAACTCATTATATACTTTTTTAATAAGAGTGTATATATAACTGGATGCTGATTAGCAATAATGTGTCAACCCACAATATTTCAAATTCGGAAATATTGATGCATTCTGATAATGCGTAACGTATTTTACATCTTCAAATATTTTTTATAGTCCTCAATTTTAAATAAGTATGGAAAAAAGCTTCTTAAATTAATGTTTCGAATATTGAAGTGTGTTCCATATATTGTACTATACAGTAGTCTAATACATTTGAGAAACTCATTATTGGATCAAATTTTTTTATTATTCCAATATGCTTTTAATTCATTATAATTATTATGTAAATACAAAATAAAAGCTGAATATATACGTTTTCAAACAAATTAATTAAGAACATTTTTGACATCATTAGACTATGAATTCTGTGTGGCTTGACACAGTATTGCATCATCAATATTGTAAAATATATATTTTTATTTAAGCAAGATTATAAAATGAAGTAAATTTTGAAGCAATTCGTCATTTACTATCACTATATAATTTATATATTTATAGTTCTAATAAAATATTGTCTTGTACAGATCAAGCGCTCGCAGATCCGCAAGGGCATGGTGATGGTGTCGCCGGCGCTCAACCCGCAGGCCTGCTGGCAGTTCGAGGGCGAGATCCTGGTGCTGCACCACCCCACCACCATCTCCTCGCGCTACCAGGCCATGGGTTAGTACTTTAGGGGCTGTCCATTAATCATTTGATGTGTTTAGCAATTTTTTAGACCTTCTCCTCTCTCCTGGTGATACGTGATGTGGTAAAAACCACATTACTTAATACAATATATATTATATATTCGATCAATTTTTTCGGATTCCCCCTTCTCTCCCCTTGTCACTAAAAAAAATTTACATGAATTTTGCAGTTTGCTTTTTTTGAGTTAACAGCTTCCGTCTTTATATCAAGATACGAAAAAACACATTTCGCAATATTAAGTCGAAGTCCACTTACCATACACTATTTCTACAATATGTGATGCATTATTAAAGTACAAAATATATCCGAATTTGATCTTTTTGTGGGTTGACCCATTATTGCTTATTGGCATCCATTTAATAATCTATACTCTCCCAGTGCACTGCGGCAGCATCCGGCAGACGGCGTCCATCCTGTCGATGTCTCGCGAGTGCCTGCGCACGGGGGACAAGGCGCTGGTTCGGTTCCGCTTCATCAAGCACCCCGAATACCTCAAGCGCGGACAGCGAATGGTAAGGAATAATGACTTCAACATAATTGTACTTTTATCAAACAAATCAAATTTAATTTTACCATTGTGTCGTCCTAATTTTATATCAATGTGAATGTTTAAAATCATTTTCGTAAAGGTATATTGATTTAAGACAGAAATAAATAAATTATTCAATGTTATTTTAAATAGCTTTGGCTACTTTACATGCTACATAATAATTAGAATGTTCTAAAACTGATTTTGTCATATGTACGAAAGCGTTGTATTTAGAAATGACGATTTTTAACTAATTGGCCGTCAGGTATACGAATCGGACCCTATCTGTAGCCGGTCCACTCACGAAACTTTCGTAGCCATGGTTACGCCGTCTAACGTGTCTTTAGCCTTCAAACTTGCCCCTCATCATCAATTGAATCAGCTGATATCTTTCGTGCCTTGACGGAACTCTTTTAGAAGAAAAATTACGTAACTAGATGAATATTTCACTATTTGTGATCAGCGCCATCTATTGGTAGAAAGGTTTTAATATTTGTAAAAGATCCCTAATGCTCATCAACTCTGGCCACCAGGTGTTCCGCGAGGGTCGCACGAAGGCAGTGGGCAACGTGCTGCGCCCCGAGCCGGCCGCCGCGCCCCGCGCGCCCCCCGCGCGGCCCGCGCGCGCGCCGCGAGCGCCCCTCGCGCCCCACGCTACCCAGTCTAACACTTCGGCGCCGGCGCAGGGACAGGTGTGGCATGCAAGCATTTATTGTGTTGGTAGAGTCCGTAACACTGGCTACAGCTTCTTAAAAGGCTGGCGTGACTGGGACAGAAAAAACAGTGAAAAGAGATTCCTATACTTTTACTGCCTGTGAACATATTTTTTTTTTCACATTGTGCACAACGATTAAAAACGATAACAATGAATCAATATTCTCTACCACCATGCTATTTTTCCACTTGCAAAAAATATTTATAAGTACAACGAACATGAAGACGAAAATGTTTCTTATGCTTTTACATAACATTTATAACCTAGACTAGAACAGACCATATATTCCAATAGTTAATCACAATAATGACGCAAAGTCATTAATTTTTAACACTGTCAATTTTCCAATCCCCAATCGCGTTCAATTAAGTCAGAACAAGTTATAACATGTCCCAATTTGTTTCCTCCAGACGCAGGAGAGCGACGTGACAGCGGTGGACTCCCCGTTCGAAGTGCAAGCGGACAAGCGCGCGCCGGCGCGGCGCCGCAAGCGACACGACAAGCCCGCGCCCGCGCCCGCGCTCGCCGCCAACTGAACACGCACGCGCACACACACAACAATACTTACTTACACATGCACATAGACACACCTACATATAAACAAACATACATAGACAGTTAGACAAACATAAATACAAACATAGATAGTAAAACGTACATAGACACTCAACAAAAACATACAGCTTACATAAGTTATGCCACTCGAGTATTATTTCGCTATTAGAGTTATTATAGACACTTATCCTACATATAAATAATGCTACTAAAATATGATTTTTTAAAAACAAATACGAATGTTGGTAACTCAAATGACAACTTGAGTAAACAAACTTATACTATAAATTAATTCAGTAACTCGATTAAAATATTACTCGAGTAGCATCACAAACACACATATTCTGTGCGCACAAATAGTGTGGCATCCATTTTACCTTCCCATAATAAATGCTCCCAAACTAGGTCCTCTTACAACACACCGCACCGCAGTCAAATAATTTTACGCCCGTCATGTAGCGTCCGCTGTATGACAGCACCGCTGTCCTAGAAAACCCAAACCTAACAGCCATTCCCGTCCGTTTTCTCCAAACTAGCACACAGCTAACAAAATTCACATCGAAATAGTGAGAAACGTGATGCAATTTAGTCGCCTATTTGATAAAGGAATTCCTATAGCAATAAATATAATTAATGTTCAGTATCGATGTCTATAGACAAATGCCTTATTGTATAACATTTTACTGATATTAGTCAACGATGCAGCTTAAAGGTCATCGCGCACTTACATGATATAAAATGACCATATGAAAAAATTCAAATTATTACACACAGCGTATAAATCATTTTACACTTATGACTCGGCCATTTATTTAAACTTTATTGTTACAAAATGTTGATAGAATAGTTTTTTTTTTTTTCAAAATCATAGATTATAAACCACAAAATTATATGACATTAAATTGTATTTACTAAGTCAACTCGAATTACACAGATTTTTGAATTTGGTAACTTTAATATGATGAACATATGAGTGAACAACTGATATATCATTGATAAATACAGTTGCATAAAGCGTTGAAGCGAGCCTTAAGAGTAAGTTTTTGTAAAATTACCTAAATGGTATGACATTAAGCTTGTTCTTCCTTATGCCTTGCGGGAGCGGAGTCGTGTAAGTGAGCGACGACCTTAAGGTACCTCAAGCTTTACAACAACATTATGAGTCACTAAGGTAAATTTAAATTTTTTGATCACATAATTATTTCCTTCTTAGATTAGATCCATGGTAAGTATATAAATCTCACGTTATTAAATAATCGCTAATTAATTGATAACTTAAACGTGTAGTACAAGTTTATAATGAACATTAATTTTAATCGGAATTATACAAAACGCGGCAGATTTTTGTCTTTATATAAGTAATTATACTTTTTTTTAATATGGATGAATATCTGAACGACCAAACTAAGCGAGTTCAAATTAATTTTATAATGGAGATAGTATATTACGTTGTAGAAAATATTAAGATAATTTGCTAGCTCTGGCTTTGAAAGGGGTCCTTGAGGTCAGTCATTCCTGTGTCACCATCACTCCACTATTTATTGCTACCAGAGGGTAGTTTAGTAATTTGGTCCAACTACATAACTGTAAAATTCACGTTACAAAAAAAGGTAAAATTAAAAAAGTACTACATAATAGTACTTTTCTTTAGGACCCAGTATTCAATCTTTCTTGTGGTGGTGGTAATTGACTTATCTCTTTCATTTAGTTTGGTCGTCCAGAGACCCTAGCACGTAATAAAAAAGTCATAAAAAAAACTATTTTATTGTCTTGAATTCGTATAAAAAATATTTACCACTTTTACATACTCTATAGGCTATGTTTACATATTTTGTAAAAAGTATCATTATAGTGGCTATACATTGTCTCGAGTTCGTTTTGAAGATTTGTAGATTTCTAAAATTCGGTAGATCATAATCATTAGGACTTAATAACTAACGGGCTTCCCGTGGTGGGAATATTTGTATGACTTGTTAATTTATACATTTCTAAAGCTAAGCGTATTGCTGGGACAAATGCGACATAGTCCCCAAAGTTTTAAAGACTAGTCTAATTCATACATATATATGTGTGACGTACAGTCGTTTGACTACAACGCCTTGCCAAGTTTGCCTATTTTTTGCTCCATCTCAGCATATGCTTAAGTATTTATGGTTGAAATCACTAGGAAAAGTAAAATGAAACTAAAAGATTTGCTTGTGTTTAGTTTTATTGTTTTGATTATAAGTAAAATTGTTTTACGTTTTGGAACTTGTGACTTTGTGTAAATAAGTGTTTTCGGTTTGTGTAAAATGGTATAATGATTAAGTTGATTTTCCTTTTAAATGTTTTTCTGACAATTTCACTCATTTAAAACTTTTTTATATAAAACAAAAAAAAATGTTTTTGTTTTTGCACTAATCGATATAAACATATAGTACTTGAATAATTATGTGCATAGCTGGCAAATAAGTCAAAAAACAAGTGAATTTTGTACTGCCTAAATTTAAGGACATCTACTTAAATGTGTTTTAAATATAGAATAAAATATTTGACTTACAAATTTTATAGCTGCCTGCAACTCGATAAGTATATGCATTGTATAAGAAATACAATAGGTGATATGCGATTACGAGGTCTGGATGAAATTTTTATATTTTCAAAAACATATACAAATTAGATTTCTCTTAGTGTAGAGGAACAGTAGGAACACTAAATTATTATAAACAATCTGTTAGTGTTGCTAGCATCTCTCTGCTTCATATCATAGAATTTCAGTATTCAACTATAAGTACCATCATAATGTGATTATTTTATAGTATAAGTAAGAGGATATTTTTATTGATTTTGAGAAATAAAACTAGCTGGAAGTATAATTGTTTTTTTATTTCATAATTCGATATGTCTAAGCCAGCTTAGACTAGGAAAAGACTACCTGATTCTACAAATTGACTATACCACATAAACAAAATAAAATTGCTTTAAAACAATTTATCCTAATATGACCATTTTTAGAATTAAACTCGGAACAGTGTACTCAAGTTATTGAAGAGACCTAAACTTTTTAAAAGGTCATTTTGGAATTGAGTTATGCACTATTTTAAGTGAGCATTATTTCTTCAACTTAGTTTTGGCATCATCAATGCCTTCTCGAACATTTTGTCTAAATTTTCTTAAAAACGATATAAGTCTATTCACTTGTTCAGGATCCATATCGGACAGTTTTTGTTTTCCTCTGAAAAATACTGAAACAGCAAGCTGGGCTGCCCGTCTGACTGGATACGATTCTGCAATCTTTTGAACAAGTTGTTCATTATTAGCTAAATATCTAAGTATTGTTCGTAACGGCATTCTTGAATCATTTAAATGATGTTTCGAATGAGCACATATTACGGTACTTTTGTAAAAGTTCTCTTTTCAACCTTAGTTGTGTTCTGAGAATCTCAAATTGTTTTAATTGATCCTGTTTGTTGTATTCGATTCCTGGAAGACGTCTTATCTGGAAAATTATAAACAAATGTTAGTTATGATAATGTAACAAATTTCATTTTAATGCAATTAGCTGTAAATAATATTTTAAGTTTTATCGGATAAAGTTTGAATATTCATAGATATTTTTTATGTATTTATAAAGTCTTTTGAATTTATTACATTCTTATTATTTAGTTGTAAAAATAGCCTCTAACATAATTAAAGAAGTGGGATCTGTTTAACATTTGCAAGGGTTATCTTATGGATGATACCTGTGAACGAGCAATGTCAAATTTCTTCTGTAATTCCAAGACTTTTAAGCTGCAATCTTGAGATTCTCTTGCCTTGGCTGAGTTGTCGTGAAAGTCCCTTTCGACACTACGTAACAATAAAAACATACCATTTTAAGAATTGTCATTTAAATTTGACAATAACTTATCTAAAAATAATATCGCACAAAAATATACCTTCGTATAATTTCGTAAACAATCGGTAAAAAGTCTACGTCTACTTCTTGAACAGTTAATGGACTGAAATTATTAGGATCGGAATGATCAGTGTTGTTTTCCATAATGTAAGTATGTGTATTTAGTTATAATAATCACTTGCCTAGAAATATATTTTGTTAAAAAGCCATTGCTTTTTTAAGATGAATAATTTAACATGCCTATACAGATTAATTGAAAAAAAAAACTTCAATATCAAAATTTAAACGTCAATTTTGACATACATATTACCAACGTTGCCAATGCCAATCAAATACAACAAAAATATCAAATTCCCCAAAGAATTATAAAAATATTTTTATTATATTTTTTATCAACTTTTTAGTACTTTAGTAACAAGCATTTTTCTTGATAGGTTCATTTTGTATGTGTCACATGAAATTTTACCCTATACTTATTAATCTAGATTTGGTCAATCTAGCTGAAATCGGGATATGGACAAAGTACACGTTCTTACCATCAGTGTAACCATACAATGACGCTAAGAACACGTACATCACCTATAAACTATAAAATTGGCTTTCGTAAAATAGAAATTTAAAAATGATGAAACTTTATGTATTTTAAGTACTCGGAGTAGTGTTTCAACCCAGCTCAGACTATATTCAAGATCCCCACATTTTTCCTACACAATGTCAGTCCCCAAATAATCCCTCATCAGCTTCAGACTCCCCGCTAATTTTCCACAATTTGGCAATACTGCATATTACTTAAAACAGATTATAAAGTATGATTAATTTTTGTCAGCAGATTCAATGAACGTTTTCCGTAGGTTCACAAACCGCCAAGGCAATGATAATGCTGTTAAACTATCGATAAATTCGGTAACAATATTTTACTTTAAAATATATTAGGACGTAAAATTGAGCAAAGTGAGTAAAGTATTCTGTTGACTACGACTCGTATACCGGTGGGTTCCTGGCTGGCTGGCAGTACCTCAGCAACAAAGACAAAGCAGCTATCGTTTTGTACAGGTAGTGAGAGAGCCGGATGAGTAACCGCTTTCCTCATTGCTTTCCTTACATCCTTTTTTCTTTCATGCCTCATTCCTTTTTAAACTAGCAACGAATTTGTCTTCTTTGGTGCTGCATATGTCCATTGGCGGCGTGATTACTTAACATCAGGTGTAAAGATTTGTTGGTGTTAAGATTTAAGAATCATTATACTCTGTGATAAATACCATAGGTAGTATTGAGTATAGTCTGTAGATTCAGTGAAAACGAGAAACTTTAAAAGTCAATTTACAAAAGACTTAGCTGTACGGTGTAATACTATTGCCTTTTCCCTCTAAGGAAAGAAAAAGCGATAAAAAAAAAATTAAGTCAATGTCAGTTAGCAATCAATGTTTTCTTTCTGCGTTTGGGTCATAAAGTTGTGATGACGATGATATTAAAGCATTTTTAGGTAATAATAAAATAATTTAAAAAATGGATGAAGTTGCTAAACTAGAACATCTCTCTCTGGTTTCTAAAATATGCACAGAATTAGACAATCATTTAGGAATAAATGATAAGGATTTAGGTAAGTTATAAATTTTACAAAATAGTAATAGTAACCTTTTCCTTTTAATTTATTTAAAAAAGCAAATTTCCTTACTCTTCCTGGCCAGAATTACTTCTCGCTGAACTTAGCCTTCCCCTTTCTTTCCCTCTACTTCGTTTCTCTTCGACATTGTCGTGGGACATCGTGTTTTTCAATGATATCTTTCAAACTTGTGTCTCGAAATAAACAATCAAATAATATTATTTTTTATTATTTCCAGCTGAGTTTATTATTGATTTGGCTGATAAGAATCCTCAATTTGATGGTTTTAAAAAAGCGCTTATCGAAAATGGAGCTGAATTTTCTGACTCTTTTATGACAAACTTACTCCGTATAATACAGCACATGAAACCAGTTGCAAGTGAAAATGAAAAAATTGACGAAAAAGATAAAATATCTAATCCACTAGCCACAAAATTTCCTGGTTTAGCTATTCCTAATGAAAAACCACCGGTATTTTCCTCTGACGAAGAAAGCGAAGACGAAAAAGAGAGCAAAAGAATAACCTCAAAGGAAATATTTAAGGATGAAACTAAAGTAAAAGAGTCCTCTAGTAAAGATGCCGTGCAAGAGGCAATGGCAGCTCTAGAGGCATTGGCACCTTCTAACAGTCACACAACAGGTGACAACACTAAAAGAGAACATGTTAAGAAGAGAGAACATAGTAGAGATCGTAAGGATAGTCGTATAAAAAGAGATAGCTCAAGGGATAGGAAAAGTAGAAGAAGCAGGGACCGACGAAGTCGTAGTAGAGATAAGAGGAGCAGAAGCAGAGATAGGCGTAGCAGAAGCAGAGACAGGAGAAGTAGAAGTCGAGATAGAGACAGAAAAAGGAGGTCTAGGAGTCGTCACCGTCACAGATCCAGGTCAAGAGAAAGGCATAGAAGATCGAGATCTAGAAACAGGAGATCAAAATCTAGATCACAGTCACGTGGTAAGGAAGGCAGAAGTAGGTATAGAGATAATGAAAATAATAAAAAACCAAGGAAAAAGAGCCCAGATGTAGCTATTAGTGATGATCCTGAACCTGGAAAAGTAAGTATATCTTATTATTTAAACTGATTATTTTTAAATTGGTAAATAAAAATTATACTATTGTTGTATCTATTAAATATTATTAATATAATTAAATGCTATTAATACCAATCCCAAGAATTATCTGATTTAGAAAATATTTTTTTCCATTAGAGATCTATCATGGTAATGATTATGAAGAAACTAGTGACCTTCCCAGCCTTCCCACAGTTGCAATGTAGTGTTTTACAATATCACATTACAAATCCTTTAAGTCTCCTTTAAAATGCATGTATTGTATATATAAACCTTTCCCTTGAAACACTTGGTTTATTGATGGAGACCACATTGAAATCCATTGAGTAGTTTAATAGATGTAACCATCAGATGGCTGGAAGCAACTTTTATACTTTGTTAAGAAGTTGTAGACTATAAAAATTACACTGTACAGGTGATCCTTCTGAACTGTAACAATGGAGATTGCAATAAAATATACAAATGTTTTTATTCCAATTTCTTTTCAAAATTTTTGTTATTACACTGATTTCCTCAAATTTATACTAATATTATGGAGCTGAAGAGATCTCAAGAACTACTGATTCAAAATGAAAAATTATATTTGTGTTAGATAGTTTATTCATTCATGAAGGCTATAGGCTATTTAACATCACGCTACAACTCATAGGAGTGAAGCAGTAACCATAAATGTGAATGAAACCGCAAGGGACAGCAAGTATATGATTATATTTGAGAGTATCGAAACTGAACAGTTTTAATACTTTTTAAAAGTTGATTATTGTGTAGTTATTAGCTATATAATTTTTTTTCAGATTTATGGAGGAAGAGTGGCAAATATAGTGCCTTTTGGATGTTTTATACAAATGGAGGGCTTACGTAAGAGGTGGGAAGGATTGGTTCATATATCTCAGCTGAGAGCTGAAGGTAGAGTCACCAATGTGTCTGATGTGGTCTCCCGAGGGGACAAGGTTAAGGTAAGGGACAAATATTGTTTAAAAAATAATATAAATGAAGAAAATCCTGTTTCATTTAAAAAGATAATTAAATTTAATGTTTATGTAACTAACTATTTTTACATACTTTTTTAGGTCAAAGTATTGTCTGTAACCGGACAAAAAGTGTCATTGACAATGAAAGATGTTTGCCAAGAAACAGGAAAGGACTTAAATCCAACATCTCATGCACATTTAGAGGTAAGTATTCTTATTTTGTCCGGAGTGTATTTGGGCGTAGTAAATTAAAGAAAATCCAATTCACAGAGCTTGTTCTATGGTATTCAACTTTTGAGATCAGATTTTATTTCAATAAATTTTTGTATTTTCCATCGTCAGGCAGAACGCGAAGGTCGTAATCCCGACAGACCGCCACCGGCTGCTACAGTATTGGCGGGGCTGCAGGGCGGACTCGATCCTGACGAAGATTCAAGTCGTAAACGTGTTACTAGAATCTCTAGTCCAGAGCGATGGGAAATTAAACAGGTAACAGAATTGTTATAGTAAAAATAACTATTCCATAACTGGTGGCATTATATATTTTTTGGTATTAACAATATCTTATTTTTATTCTGCAGATGATATCATCAGGAGTCATCGATAAGAGTGAGTTACCAGACTTTGACGAGGAAACAGGCTTACTACCCAAAGAGGAAGATGGAGAGGCTGATATCGAAATAGAATTAGTGGAAGAGGAACCGCCTTTCCTTCAAGGCCATGGCCGAGCTTTACATGATTTATCCCCGGTTAGGATTGTAAAGAACCCCGATGGGTCACTTGCACAAGCAGCCATGATGCAATCGGCGTTAGCTAAAGAAAGAAGAGAACAGAAGATGTTGCAAAGAGAGCAGGAAATGGAGAGTTTACCAACTGGCTTAAACAAGAACTGGATAGATCCCCTACCTGAGGCTGATGGCAGGGCACTAGCTGCAAACATGAGAGGTACTGGCATCACCCCTCAGGATTTACCAGAATGGAAGAAACACGTGATTGGAGGAAAGAAATCTTCATTCGGGAAAAAAACTAATCTGTCTCTTTTGGAACAGAGGCAATCCTTGCCAATCTATAAGTTGAGAGATGAATTGACGAAGGTGACTATGTTTCTATTAAGATACAATATACTAACGAATTTAATCTCTGTCAAGTATTAACATGACATTCTTTTTCCGACAGGCCATATCGGACAACCAGATCCTGATCGTGATCGGCGAGACGGGGTCGGGTAAGACGACGCAGATCACGCAGTACGTGTGCGAGTGCGGGCTGGCGGCGCGCGGGCGCGTGGCGTGCACGCAGCCCCGGCGTGTGGCCGCCATGTCCGTCGCCAAGCGCGTGGCCGAGGAGTTCGGCTGCCGGCTGGGCCAGGAGGTGGGCTACACCATCCGGTTCGAAGACTGCACGGGCCCCGACACCGTCATCAAGTGAGTCACTTTCACCGCGACACGCTTAGCATCGCCGCGTGACCGCCATATCCGTATGAAAACGTCTCATCTCAGTGGACACAACTTCACTGAATAATTAATTTGATGATCCTCCTAAATCTTCTTGTGTCTTCATAAATTATTTACATACATATTTTATTTATTTCAGATACATGACAGACGGTATGTTGCTTCGCGAGTGTCTAATGGATTTGGATCTGAAGAGTTACTCTGTTATTATGTTGGACGAGGCGCACGAGCGCACCATACACACAGACGTTCTCTTCGGTCTCCTGAAGCAAGCCGTACAAAAGAGACCAGAACTTAAACTCATCGTCACCTCTGCTACTTTGGACGCCGTAAAATTCTCGCAATACTTCTTCGAGGCGCCGATCTTCACGATACCTGGACGAACCTTCCCCGTCGAAGTGCTGTACACTAAGGAACCGGAAACAGACTATCTTGATGCGTCATTAATCACAGTTATGCAGATCCATTTACGAGAACCGCCAGGGGATATACTCTTGTTTTTGACTGGTCAAGAGGAAATCGACACCGCCTGTGAAATATTGTACGAGAGGATGAAATCTTTGGGACCAGATGTACCTGAGCTAATCATTCTGCCTGTCTATTCTGCTTTGCCTTCAGAAATGCAGACGAGGATTTTTGAGCCAGCACCACCTGGGTCGAGGAAAGTGGTCATAGCTACGAATATCGCGGAGACGTCTTTGACTATAGATGGTATTTATTACGTCGTTGACCCTGGCTTCGTCAAACAGAAGGTGTACAATTCTAAGACTGGCATGGATTCTTTGGTTGTCACTCCTATCTCTCAGGTATGTTATCTTTTAAAGTAAGCATATTATCTACTCAATTTCTAGATGCGTATAACAATATCGAATATTTGTTAATTTTTTTTACAAACTATTTCCTTGGCAATGGTCTTAAATAGAAAGAAATTGGTCAGTAAAACATCCTAATACAATTTTACTGTATGTTTGGAATATTTTAATTTTTCTAAGTGATATTACTATTACCTATAATATAACTATAAACTTATAAAATATATTTTTATTATATTTCTTTATTAATATTTCTCTATACTTCCATTAATTACAATGCTGTCTGCTGTATGACCTTACCACTTATGATGGGTCAGGTTGAGTGAAAGAGATCTCTATTAGAGATAACTCCACCTTTGCCTCTGTATTTACTTTTTAATATTCATTTGGTGCACTAAAGAATATAATAATACCGTGGTGTAGGCGGCGGCGAAGCAGCGCGCGGGGCGCGCCGGGCGCACGGGCCCCGGCAAGTGCTACCGCCTGTACACGGAGCGCGCCTACCGCGACGAGATGCTGCCCACGCCCGTGCCCGAGATCCAGCGCACCAACCTCGCCACCACCGTCAGTGCCACCACCACGACCGCGTCACACCTACACCGCTACTAGACTACCAGACACCACTCGACACTCCTCGTCAATACCACATTCGACACTCCACTGCATTACTCCACTAATGTCCACTTCATAATCATACTGCCATCCACACTACTATCACGGTAACACCCACATTGGTTACCAATATACACACACACAATTTATTACACAACAACGCACATCACTACCAAATTATTATCCTCATTCCTGACTGTTACTACATATATTAACTATTTTGATTTCATGTTATCACCCATTTTACTTGTCTTATTTAACAGACAAATATAGTGTACTTTTAAACAGACATAAGAGTTAGAAATGAAAAATGATTGTTCGATTGATTGAACTAATTTTTTTTTTTTACTTAATGAAAAAAAAAATAGACTCAATAATTTCACACAACAATGTTGGACATAGTATAATTTATATCAAAACCACACTCAGTAAATCATAATCTGTTTCTTAATGCTAGGTGCTGCAACTAAAGACGATGGGCATAAATGACTTACTGCACTTCGACTTCATGGACGCTCCGCCAGTCGAATCTCTCATCATGGCCCTAGAACAACTGCATTCACTCTCCGCTCTTGACTCTGAAGGTCTACTCACTAGGCTTGGCCGACGGGTGAGCTATTTACTTTCAATTCTATGATTTTTGATTCACATTTAATTATTAAATATAACATTATTGGCAATTACACTGATGATTATTCTAATGAAATATTGAACATAGACATATAAAAACAGCACATGTTTATATTTTAAACAATAAATATAATTTATAGAAAAATAAATTCATTGTATTTAATTTCTAATTTTGTCGTAGATGGCTGAATTTCCGTTGGAACCTAATCTCTCTAAAATCTTAATTATGTCAGTGGCACTACAATGCTCTGATGAAATATTGACTATTGTGTCGATGTTGAGTGTTCAAAACGTGTTCTATCGACCGAAAGACAAGCAAGCTCTAGCAGACCAGAAGAAGGCCAAATTTAATCAGCCCGAAGGAGATCATCTAACGTTACTGGCGGTTTACAACAGTTGGAAGAACAATAAGTTCTCGAACGCATGGTGCTATGAGAACTTTGTACAGATCAGGACATTGAAACGAGCTCAGGATGTTAGGAAACAACTGCTTGGAATTATGGATAGGTAAATTTTTTTTTAATTGAATTTAATGAATAACATTAATTTTATCATCAAAATACAAAATGAGGAGAGTTTTTGTTTTGTTAATTTCATTCTCAATACAATCATAATTAATAGGTTATAATAATTAAAGAGTTGTTAATTAAATAAGTAATAATTTTAGCAACCCTTTTCTGCCTACCTCTAGTAATTTGCCTTATCCCTAAAATTTTAATATGTAAATAGTAAAAATCGATTATTTTATTATCTTCTAACTTTTTAGTACAGACTCAGCGTATGTATGTTACATTGGGTAGCTTTGTGACATTTTTAAAATTGAAAACTTTCAGGCACAAACTGGACGTGGTATCAGCAGGCAAGAACACAGTGAGGATTCAAAAGACAATTTGTTCTGGATTCTTCCGGAACGCTGCCAAGAAAGATCCGCAAGAAGGCTACAGGACTCTAGTGGACAGCCAAGTTGTCTACATCCATCCCTCAAGTGCTCTCTTTAATAGACAACCAGAGTGGTATGTGTTTTTTTATTTATTAAAATACCAAAAATATTTCATACCAAATATGGCAACCAGTCAGCAACTGAGTATGACTGGCAAGAATTTTTTTAAGTCCACAAGATGTAAAAATTGATGACTTTGTTAAAACTGGAAATGGATACAGAATTTTAACGTCAAATAATATAATAATTATTTACTCCCAGAAAGGGTCTTAATGTTGCCATGATAAAAAATATTAAAGAATTGTAATATTAATGAAAACATTTTTTTAATAGGGTGATCTACCACGAGCTGGTGCAAACCACAAAAGAGTATATGCGTGAGGTGACCACAATTGACCCCAAGTGGCTTGTAGACTTCGCACCAGCTTTCTTCAAGTTCTCTGACCCGACGAAACTTTCAAAATTCAAGAAGAACCAGAGATTGGAGCCTTTGTACAATAAGTATGAGGAACCCAACGCTTGGAGAATATCAAGAGTTCGAAGACGAAGAAATTAGTTTACTTTTAAATCATGTCAGAATAAGAATAAATATAATTAATAAAAAATTAGACGATTTTTTTACATTATATATATAAGGTGAAAGCCTTTTTGACTCTCTTGTCTTCCTTATTTGAAGCTTATGGTTTCGCTTGCGGTTTCGCTCGCGTTTATATTTACTGCTTCTCTTCTAAAAGCCGTAGCGTGATGTAATAAACTTCCTTAATCAACAAACAACATCAGCAAGCCAACCTACCAAACCAAAAATATTTTTTTCAAATAAGACCAGTAGTTTCAGTAATTACCCCCTACATACAAATTAAAAAAAAATTGCCTTTCTATATTATTCGTATAACTTTCTATAAATCTCACTATTATGATAAATGTGAAAGTTTGGATGGATAGAAGTTGTTATATCGCTTAAACATGGAAAAAATACAAGGACTATTTTTAATCAACATACCACGCCAGTGGAAGCTTTTTCTGAAGTCATCATTTATGAGATTTTAAAGTATAGTTTGTGAAACCATTAAACATATATCATTTATCATTATTTGGCAACACCGCTAATTTCAAACAACATACAAGAAAGATATTCAAAGTTTTGACATATCGTTTTGTTGTTAAAGAAAAGGTTATGTTCTCCAATTACTGTCTGTTAGATAACTTCGGCAAAATAAATAAAAAGTTATAGAATTAAAAAGCATACTATGCGAGTTTTATATTAATTCTGGTCTCTGACATTTTGTATAAATAATCAAAAATGGATTTCTTTTCTGAGATAATAGGCGAAACCGTAATACTTGGTATAGATTCGTTAATATTAGGATTTTGTGTGAAACAGCTGAGCAAATGTAAACATATATTGAACGCACTACAGGTTGGTATTAATTATTATGTATGTAAGGGTTATGTAACATTTAACTTTGTAATTATAAAAAGCTAAATAACACTATGCAACTTTGAGATAATTTGTGAAAAAAAAAGGTGAATAAAATTATTAATATTTGTAACCCAGAAAGATTCAGCTAATTATTATGATTTACCGCTAAGATTTTGGCCCCTATATCATTTATTACTACAGGTTCAATTAAAACCTTTAAAAATACTATAATACATCTTATAATTACCTAATTAATGACAAAATTATACCATGACTCTTGTAAAAATCCTGTTTAATTACAAACAGATTTTAAAATGTTTGTATATAATTAATCAATTAAATTTACAGTCAGCCCCGGTGCTTGATATAGATGCAACATTGAACAAAGAGATAAACAAATATCCCAGCCATGTAATCCCATATGTAGTGATAAGGGGCCTTGTGAAACCACTTGGTACCCCTATAACGAGCAATTACAATAATTCTGTAACTGGTGTCATACAGAGGTATGGTTTAAATTATATTAGAAAATATATGGATGCTGATAAGCATATTGTCTCAACCCACAAAAAGTGAAATTCGGAGATATTGATGTATTTCGATACTGCATCACCTATTTAACATTATTCAATAAAAAATAAAGTCATATAAACTAAACAAGTACAGAAAAGTTTCTTAATTGTTTCGAATTTCAAGGTCGTTCTGTGTTTAGTAATTCATACAGTAATCTCATATATTTAAAAAACGTTTTTAAGATAATTTATTAAAAATATCAACCTGCTAATTCAATATATTAATTCATTATACCTTGTATTAAAAAAGAAAAGAAAATATAGATAAATACTTATTCAAACAAATTTATGAAGAATAGGTTTAAAGGTCTTTAGACACCATTTTCTCAAAATGAAGTTTGTGGGGCTTAACACAGTATTGCTTATCAGCGTCCATATAATATAAATGTTTTGTAGAAGTCAAATAAGGATGTGATAAAAATTTCACTGCATAAAAACTAACACATTTTGTTATTATTGTAGCAATATTTTTTTTTTAATAAAAATATTAAATACACCAAGATTAAAAAGTATACCCAGTAAATTCTATTAAAATATTACAGTGATTTGAAAATTAATAAAATATAATATATCTGGTAACCGTAAAAATTATTTCATAAATTAAGTAATTCACAGGTTAACAATAAAAGAACATGTAATAGCTAGAACATCAGCAGGGTTTTGGTCAGATCAGACTCGTACAATCCATGAAGTGTACAATTCCACACCATTTGTTCTTAACAGTGGCAAATACAGTATTGAAGTTGTGGATGCACTGGCTGCTGAATTACTAGGTTTGTTAACATTTGAATTATAATATTTTTTGCTAAGAAGTTATAAATTTTTATGAAAAAAATTATGTTATAAGAATTATACTATGCCATTAAATAAAGCTTTGTCTTGTTGATAATTAAAATAAATAATTGATGTAATAGTCAAATTCAATATAATCAGACATAAGTATATGGTAAAAAATATTTCTTTTTATAATCCCATTTCACAATATAACCATTGTTTTTCCATAGACTTGGATGTTATATCAGATAAGTTTGAGCCAATGTCCCCTGGTGTTATCGACCATGTCTGGGGTTTCTTCTCGGGAGTTAGGCAGCGTGGCCTTCAGACAATGGAGGAGATGCTTCGTGATGGTTCCTACATAACTGTTGTGGGTGAACTGAGTAGGACTAGTTCTGGTCTGAAGATCCAGCCACCTAGAGACGGTTTGCCACTCTACCTCACCACCGCCACAAAGACTAGCTTATTGAAGAGATTAGCCAGTTCACGTGATTTCTTAAGGTAATTATAGTAAATGAAATATTAATGTATACATCTCTATAATTTTCTTATTTTATAATTTAATACATTATTTATTATTAGTCTTCACTATATGGACGAAATTCGATTTTTAATTCAACAGTTAATAGTTATTTATTTTATTTTCATTTTAACCAAAGTTAAAAATCGCGATACAGAGAGAATTGAAGAGATACGGAGAGAATTGAGAGAACAAGCTTTTCCTCCTTTATTCCATGCCAGGTGCTCCAACTCTAGGTGTCTAAATACTTGATATGATGATTTTTTTTTGAATTAGCTCTATAGGTGTTGTCCACAGTAGAATTTTTTTAGACTTCCTAACATATTATACAAATAAAAAGCTTTTAGCTTCCTGCAAATCTTCTTTATATAAATTTTAATCATGCCAAGTTTCAATGTTCTTATGTTTAAAGAGGGACATAGTTTTTTTAGTATATGCAACCTCGAACTAAAGACCTGCATAATTTATGCCATACATTTACACTGACCTCTTAATTGTGCACATCAATCAACTTTTATTACATATTGACTCCAATTAGTAGCCATTGAGTCTATATTCCTGTGCCCATGCTAGCATGTTTGTCACAACTCTGTAAGTTAAATTCACATTTGAAGTTTTAATTTTCTTTCGTTTTAATTACGTTTTAGTAATTTTATAATGACTTTAAAGTTTGTTGTTGTGTATATATAGAGGAATATGGTGGTAAAAATAAGAAAAGTTTAAAAAATATTGTATATATACCCATATATTTGTAATTAATAATTTACACTGATACATATAATTGGTGTTAAAGTTCTTTTTTTTACAATAAAGTTCTTTTTTTACAATATGTAAATTGCAGTATGTTTTAATAATATATTGATCTGGTTTTATAGGTAGATAAGTTAGAGGTTTTATAAATTTATGGATCATACAAAGAAAATTGATTTAAATTATTATGAGCATTGCATTTACAACTTAATTAAGAAATACCTATAATTTTGACTTTCCCGTTTATCCTCTCATATCCGGAACTAAGAAGTGTAACTTACTTTCGGAAAATAATTCAAAAATTTTCGGCTATTCCTCTGGGTTTTCCTAATGTAATTATTTCCTAAACCGTTCCATGATTAAGGTGAGCAAAACAAAAAAGAATGAAAACAAATATAAGAAAAATATTAATACAAAATAATTTATTTACTTTTTTATTTATTTATATACTATAGAAATTAAATTACATAATATACACTATAGTCAAGTTTCTAATATGTCCATGATGATATTTTTTATAGAATTCTGTTAGCGGTGTTCGGGACGGTGGCCGTCATAGCGTCCGGTCGTGTTCTGTACAAATACCTGAAGCGGCGACGGCGGCGCGTCGCAGATGAGCAGCTGAAGCGCCAGTTGGCGGCCGGACGCAGAGAGCGACGTGCACACACCCGCGACCACACTCTCACAGATCTGCAGCTGTGCGTTGTGTGCACTGAGAACCCTAAGGAGGTGGGTCAGTTTGACGAGCTCTTCAATTGACTTGGCCCAAAGATACCTTCGCTTGTGGTTGTTAGGTCACGTCGTTCGTCGTCGTAGTTTTGTTGACTATTAATAGAGTTATTAGCAGATATTTCAATTATAATAAAATTTAACGTCTTTTTTTATTTCCAGATAATTCTGCTGCCATGTGGTCACGTTTGTTTATGTGAAGACTGCTCAGAGAATATTAAAGACAAGTGCCCAATTTGCAGAGAGAGGATAGATTCCCGCGCACCCGCGTTTATCACATAGACAATAAAATATATATAATTGTTAATTTATTAAACTGCCTGTTCAAAGAGTTATGTAGTGTAAATAATTTAAATAAAGTAATAAAAAAATTTAATAAAGTATAAAAAATTATCAGATTACATGTAAATTGTCACTAATTTTTGGCTAAATATACTTGGTTTTGACTAAAATTCTACTAATGGTTTGCTCTTTTAAAGTCCTTTATTGTAATGAAGCAGTACAAGTAAAAATTAATTTTCTAGTCACACAGACACTTAAATCCATGTTAAAATTTTAATGATATTAATTATTCAAGATATTTTGTTTGATAAAGTCGTAACATTTTGCACATAGAGCCAATGTTAATACTTCGTATTAAATGCGTCCGGAAGAACGTCACGTGTATCAGATATATTTAAAATAGTGTTTGTAAGTTTTAGATGAAATAAAAGTTATTTTATATAAATATATAAATTTCTATATTATTTACACAAAAGTAATTTATAACGAGTATCAGAAACCTATGTGTAGTGAATCTATCTTCCCACATGCTCCGCCACAAGTGTCATCTTCCTCTACTAATTGTTCAGTATTGTGCGTGTCGTCTTCAAAATCATCATCATCATTTGTCCCATTACTTAATATTTTATCATCACTGTGAATTGCTTTTGAATTATCTTGAGTAGTTTCAGACAGTCCATATTCCTTTAAGAGCACTTTTACTTTTGAATTTGTTTCATTATTATCCAAGTTCAATTTGCCGCTACATTGTCCATTACAACATGTTTCCGAAGTTTTATTATGAGATTGTTTATCAACTTGTGCTGTATTACTTTGGCTCTTACAAGAGGACCTGCAAACTTTTCCTTTGGAGACACAATTATTTTTCTTATATTGATCATTAATGTCTTTTATAGCTTCTTCTAAGCTGGTTTTTTGCTTGGCATTGTATTCTTCTAACATTCTTTTTGCTTTCGAACTTTTGCCTATACCAAGTTTTGGAAGGCCTTTGTTTAGTCCTTCTAAGAGCACACAAGCCTTGCACACTTCTTGGGAAGATACAAAGTTACATCTAGTGCATACTCTTTGGGAAGGAAGTGAGACTTCCTCTTTTACTGCCATTGTTTCCCCTGAAAAAATATTTTTTGACATGTAATAAACTCAAAGATCAAAGAAAATTCTAGTTAAATTTGAAACGAAAAAATACATATATATTGCCCTGCTTTACTTGTAAATCATAGCTACCTTATATTATTTTATGTTAGCTTATGTTGAAATTTATAAACCCTAGCTTAAAATAGACACAGCAGTACTCAAAAATCCTTATTTTAGGACACTTGGATGAATTATTTAATAAAAAAAAAAAACAAATGTACAATGAGAATTAAAAATATACTATCAACAATTTTTTAAAGCTGAATAAATAAATATTATATTTTTATACCTGAATAAATAATGTCCATAATGCATGTAGGCCTGATTTTCTCCATGTCCTTTAGCAATGCTCGTGCATGCCCCCTGTATGCATTTGGTGCAAAAACACACTCAGTTGAGAAATACACAAGTTTCTTATAATGTGCATACATCACTATTTCCTTTTCATATGTATACTTTAGAGGTTTTACTCTTGGAATTGTACCTTCACTTCCCTGTAACAATAAATTATTCCTCAATATTTTATATGAGATAAATTATTTTCAAATGTTATGGTAAACATTTTTTAATTATTTCAAAATAATTTTCTTACTTTATATGTGTGAAACTATTTTAAAATGACAAGCACCTTGACAAGTATAACTTAGACAAATAAATTAATTTACTATTTCATCATGATTTTCAAGATTGTGAAATAGCCTTAACTATAATAACTTTTATCTGAATTTATTGTAGAAATTGTTAATGTTAAAAAACTAAGTTTAGTTGATCCTAGGAAATTAGTACTACTTCATTGCACACAACTTACAGTAGATATGGCAGTGCACCTTTTTAACCTAGCAATATCTCCTCGAAGCACATTCATAAGAACTGTCTCCGCTATATCATCAGCATTGTGACCTGTTGCTATACACTTTACATTGAGCATGGCGGCTCCTCTATCTAAGGCTTGTCTACGAAATACTCCACAAAAAGTACAATTATTCTTTCTTCCTATTTGTGCTACAATTTCATCCATCGTCCAACCATACAATTCTTTGTATGATAGTATTTTTAGTGGCATTTCATAGTCATCTCGGTTTTGTTTTACTGTTTCAAGACTATCGTCCCGATAGCCAGTGATTCCTTCATCAATTGATAAAAGCATAAGGTTGAGACCATACTTGTATCTTTGATTTAGAGTTTTCAGAACGTGAGCAAGAACAGTCGAGTCCTTCCCTCCAGACGCTGCTACCGCAACAGAATCCCCTTTTTTAAAAAGTTCTCCTTTTGTAATTGTGAAGTGTATCTCTGTTTCAAATGCCCAAAAAAAACATTCCTTACATAGAGCATCTCCTGTTTTTGGACGCTAAAATATAAGTAAGAAATTTAAAAAATGACAAAAATAATATCTTCATAAACTATTAAAAGTAGTTTACCTTTAACATAGCATTTTTTCCACATCCAGCTCTACACGGCACTGGCATTTTTATAGTTTTTATTTTATTTGTGTGGACATAAGTATATTCAGTATCAATAATTAAACTTATTTAAAAATAAGACAATATTGCATTATTCAGGTTATCCCAAACTTCATTCGTAACCTATAAATGTTTTATTGTTATTGCAATTTAAAATATATAGCCTATAGAATAAAGCTCCTTTTGTACTTTTTCATTTTTCCATTCGACAACAAGCGACAAACGTCAACTGTAAAATTGACACAGACATTGTCACCATTCTAAAAAAAATTATAGCACTGAACTTTTTATTTTAGATACCTTGATGTTTTTGATTTTATACGGACTATACTAATTATGTTATGACTAAATCGTCAATGTATGATCTAAACGTTAGTTTTTAATTTTGTTTTTGTTAAGTAATATCTAATTTAAATCTTCTATCCGATTATCCGAGCTAAAAGTTCATTGACTGATTGACGTTTTAACAACGACAAGTCGACCGAATTACCTTCTCGATTTCAGAACGAAGTAGACATCATCGCGAATGAAATTCTTTAGTAATATTATTTCATTTTTATTCCACTAGAAACCGCGATTGCAAGTGCATATTAATAAATATGAAAAGAATGAAATAAACCGTCTAATAATTATATGCAAAATTATGTAGGTCTGTGTAGGCTGCCGTGTTAATGTGTCCAGTCAGGTGTTTGTTGGTGGTTTAGCCAGTATTTTTGTGAAGTTACGTGGTTGTTGAAACAGCAGCATGCACGAATTGCTGAAGCACGTTTTAACTGAGCGGGATCTGACCCGGGCTGGCGATATTTTCGCTATCGCGGACACCGATATTGTTGACGACTTGAACGAAGTGGTGAGTTACGAAACTTGTTTATCACTGATAGATGTCAATAAAATCATAACAGATACATTGAAAATTTCATTTAAACAAAATATTATTTAATTTTTTAAATATTTTTCTTTTAACATTAAGATTTACAATATGCTAGAAAATGTAGTAAGTTTTATGACAAATGTTAATTTCAATCCTGCATCTAGAAAACTTTCCAATTCTAAGTCCGATTTTAATATTAGCATAAATAAACATATGGTTACCTGGAGACAGAAATATATAATCAGTATTATTTATCATATTGATCACTGATAAGGTAGGAGATGGTCGTAATAAGAAATGTATGATTTAATTTAAAAATTCTTCAATTCTGAGAAAAAATAACAATTCAATAGATCAGAATTAGTTAACTTTCTTAAATATTAATCTCTGTAAATCTCTTAAAAATATTTAAATTGACTTTAGCTAATGAGAAATAGGGTTGCTAATTATACTTTATAATAATGTATCTTACTTATTTTTGAAAATATATTTTATACCTTTGCAAAACAAAATATGGCATAATAGTTTATTTTCAAGCTTTGCTGTGAAGTGCAAAAAGAAACATTCATAATTACTGAACTACAATTGATACTTCAAAGTGGGAATGTTAAGATAGTTTCCAAAAATTTAAAGATAATGAAAACTCTTAGTTGTTCGATAGAAGTAAGTACACAGAAATATGTGTTCAAGAAAAAAAATAAAAAAAAAACCTAAACCTTTTTATTTCTCCTTACTTTATTTTCCCACTTAAAAATGTGGTACATTATTTTTCATAAAAACAATTGGCAACCCTAGTCACAAACAACATTTAGTAGTAAATTGAAATGAATTCATTATAGCCAATTTTTTATATGAATAATGTAGCTGTAATTGTAGAGATACAGTTCATCAGCATCGTAATATTTAACTTAGTTTTATGTATAAAAAAAAAACAATACAATAAAAATTTTACTTTTATAAAAATGTTTGAATAGCATTATTTAAAAACTAGCTAAGTGTGTGATTTCATTTACGTGGACTATAGGATGCTTGGCATGTCTCAAACAAAGCAAAGCTGATCTCTGTGGTGCCTCTCAACTCGCATTAATTAATACAATTTTGAAAAAAATTTGAATTTTCTTTTTGTTTGCCATATACTATTACTTCCCAGATATTGATCCTTATATGTGACACTATTAGATGGTGCAATAATACAGAATGTCATTTTTTTGCAAAATTAGCAGATTCAATTTCTGGCTAGGAAAATAAAAGTAATGAATTTCTAAAATAAAAGTAGCCCAAGTTACTTCTTATAACATTAGCTATCTGCTAGTGAAAGTCCAGTCAAAATCAGTCCAGCCATTTCAGAGATTACCTGGAACATACTTTCATATGCATTTAGTAAAAACCTGTTAATTAGAAATTACAAACAGACACTTAGATTTTATTTGTTTGTTTATAATGAGAAACAAAATTCTCGTGTAAATGTTTAAAATTATGATTTAATATCACTCATCTATATTAAAAATTCGAATAAAACAAAATTATTTAATGTAGTTAATTAAGTTAATTTTGCATTGAAGCATGCTTAAGGAAATTACTTATTTCAATTAACTTATTTGATTAATAATATGTTATGTTGTAGTTTAATTGGAGGAATTTTCTCTTATAGAATGAATTTTCTGAACTCCTTTCTAGTGCCTACCTACATTGTAATTATAAGGAAATTGTTTGCAAACTTTAAAGTTTCTAACTACCATTGGTCCGTTAGTAATTCAGGTGATTTTTTAAATAAATAAATATCCACATCACACTCAACGGCCCCCATTAGGGTCTTGATCCTGTGTCAGGGGTCTTATGATCCTGTGTCCGGAAACAAACACAACACAAGCACAAATATGCAGACATTTGCAGTGAGCAGGGATCCAACCCTCGACCGTTAGCCCTGTAGTGACCACTGCGCCAACCTGCCCCCCAAGTTTTTAAAAATATAATTTTCAAAAATATTTTAATGTTACAATTATATAAGGAAATTGTGATGAAAATTAATTGCTTCTAGAAACACCTATCTCTCATTCAGTTAAAGTTTTATTAAGTAGATATAATATGTTAAATGAATGATTTAATTAATTTTCTAGAATATTGAAAGTTGTGTCTGTGGCATATAGTATTATTCATATTTTCAGCTAAAGCAAATAACAGACATATCATCGAGACCAGATTATATACGAAATGACCGTGATCAAGCCCTTATAGAAATATGTGTAACAAGAGTGACCTCATGTATCAAAGAGACTGGTACACTGGAGAAGTACTGCGGGGCGCTGGTAGCTTTGTTAGAATCTTGCCTCCATCACAACTTGATGCCTGTTGGACATTTACGAGATGATGATCCACCTCATGCCAAGATTGCGTCTGATGTTATTGCTTGTATTGTTCTGGTAAGTTATATATATACATTGAAAAAGTATAAGAAAACATAAAATCAAATAATAGTCTATTTTTTAATAATCATATTAAAATTCCATCAAATTATAAAATGTATATTATAAGATACAATATACGGACATGGACACCAGTTAAAAAGTTATTTTTTTAACACAGAATACTGTACTGATAGTATTTAATAGGGGATTAAAAAAAAATGTTATGTCTTTTAATAAAATATATGTACACATATAAAGTGACTGAATTCAAAAATTCACATTCACACAAAACGTAAAAAAAAGTAATACAGAAGTTTTTTTTGTTTCAAAACCTTAGATTTTGAACTATAGATTTTGACATCAGTCACATTAATAATAAGCCTGCGATGTAATAATACATCTATATCACAAAGTGGAAATTATGAAAATCGACCCTTCGAAAGTACTTACTTACGTAACTCTCTAACTTCTCAGGTGTCATTTCCTCTTCAATCTGATAAGGAAACGAGTGGCAACGCGGAAGTAATGGAGCTCTTCCTGCCCGTCGCGGTCCAGTTCCTGCACAAAGGCAACAGGGAGATATCGCGACACATGGCGCGCTATCTCTCCCTAGCAGCAGTACACCATGCGGTGCTCTTGAAACCCCACGTTCAAACGATCATGGATTCTATCATGTCAGGTACAATCATGGATTCTAAAGTGGTACTATAGGTTTTGGTCACAGCTTCGCTAGCTTTAAAGTAGATTTTGTTATGTGGGGTGACGATATGCATCAAACAAATATTTTTCTCAACCTAGAGAACAGTTTCTTTTTCTGGTTAATATGTATTCTATTCTGAAAATATACTTTATTCAAATGGGCTTTTCAAAGCACTTTAAAATCTTAAAGTTACATGTCATTTATTTTTTATAAAGCTACCACCGGTTCAAATTGTAGTGTCTACCGAGAAGAACCGGCAAGAAACTCGATAGTAACTCTTTTAAAATCAACGCGTATCAAATCCACGCCTCTGTCGTCAAAATATTCTTGTATAGTATAATATCTGTTATCTATTAAAGATTTCTTAAGTTTATCTCTTAGTTCTTTACTGTAGCCTTAAAAACGTCTGTGTATAAAATACTATAATTACTAATTACTGGTAATTATTTAATAAAAATATTTTTTAAGAACAAAATATGTTTCAGGCAATTAATTAATTAACTATTTGCAGGCAATTATCCCCTCTGTCGAATTTTGACGAATTTATACGAAGTGTGCCCGGAACCGTTAGAAGGACATGTGACAGCGCTGGTATCTCTCTTGCCGCACGCCGAACCCGTCGAAAAGAGCTCATTATTTGCACTCTTCGAGCAAATAGCTGCGAGAAGACCCGAAGCATTGAAGACTGCAATTCCGCAATTATTGTCATATCTGTGCCCAAATACAGCTAATCAGAACGATTTAGGATGTATGTGTATAGATCTTTTACAGGTAAAGATAATTTTTTTACAATAATTACATTGCACCCAGTTCAGTACAGTGTACAGGTAATCTAACATATGTTTTGCAAGTTTTTGCAAGCTTTTTTCATTGGTTTGTGTTTTAATGTAAGTATTTGTTGCATTCAGTTTTATTGTACTGTTGTTTCCCTAATATAATATAATAAAATAAGGTGGTGTTGGATTTTCGAATTTGTTAGATTATAAAAGTTAAGCAGTATATTATAGTCAGACCTATTATATCACTTGAAGTTCTATACTTTTTAAGAAAAAGGGGACATATTGTATTACAAGGACCTCTACAGCAGACTTGACTCGTTGGATTACCTGTTACGGTAGCATGCGCAAGCGATCCTGTGACGTCCTACTAAGACGATGAGGGCACCGCTGGGGCTTAGTGGGTAGTCTGGTGCACTCACTTCCAGGAGTCACATACCCGCCCGGTCTCCCCCGGGCGGGATGCATAATCGCATTCCCCAGCGACAAAAAAGGGGTTGGATTACCAAGGTATTTTTGAGACTCTTAATTTTGATAGCAGGTTCTTCTTTCAGGTAATAGCTAGTGTGAGTCGCAGTCGAGCGTCACTGGTGGCGGAGCACACCGCGGCGGTGAGAAGAGCGTCCCGCGCGCCGCACGCCTCCCCCCGCGCCACCGCGCTGGTGGCCACCATCCTCGCCACCCTGGGGTACACCAGCAGGGTGAGTTTCACGCCCTAGCTTATGGTGTATGTGTTTTTTTATATTAAAAGCAAAATACAATTTGTTTACTTGGACAACACATTTATATCAGCTGTTTTGATTTTCAAGCCAAATTACTGGAAAGATTTCGATGAAATTGCTATGGGATCAATCTGGAAGCATATCCTTCAAACTCAAAGAATTTTCAATGTCGGTTAATAAATGACAGCCGTAGCTTGACTGACGAATGTTAAGTCTTAGCCATCACTCAAATACATCTGTAATATTAATGATAGATACTTTAGGAAGGAGATCGATACACTCGTTACTTGCCCACTGCCTTTATTTTGTAAGATTATGTTTGTTTACAGGAACGCGCTCAAGAAGCTCTTAATTTTGTGGTGGAGCGACTCTCTGGTGCGGAATGGCCGGAACAGGCGGCTTTGTTACGAGAGGCGACTGCTCTGTGCAGTGCCTACCCTGCTCTCTTTACCGATCGGCTTCTGGCCGCTCTTCGTGCTAACAACAAGTTAGAAATAATCACGTACTAATATTAGTATGTTCAAATGAAATAGAGCAACATTTCATAAAATTTCTTCCAGCAATCGACCGAAATCAACACACGGTGAGGTGAACAGGACGACAGGTGGCGTGACGATCGTTAAACTTGGAGGTCCCAACACCCCGGTTACTACGTCGAGCTCAGTGAGTCCGGTCGCCGCGGGGGCGCCGGCGGGGCCAGCGGGGGCCGCGGGGGCGCCGGCGGGCCCGTCCGGGGCGCCGGCGGGGCCGTCCGCGGCGCCGGTGGCGGGCTATACGCGGCGAGCGAAGCTGGGCGACTCGCGCAGCACGGGGCGGCTGCACCCCGGCCCCAACTCACACCGAAGTATGACTCGATTGAATATTGCCGGTTAGAAAGTTTTCAGACTTTCTTATTTAAATCATTATTTTTATCGATTTTTTCGATGATATAAAGAGTTCTGGACGTAATGGATTTATTAAAATGTTAATTCCAGGTGGTTCAGTGGGAGGTCTCCATAAAAGCATGACAAGGCTGTCCTCATCCCAACAGATCAATGCCCAGCAGAATACAACAAATCCACCACAAAGTAATTCAACTAGTTAGACTTTTCGTTGAGTAATTCTATTTTTACAAATGTAAATCTTTTCATTTTATCGATAATAAATTATAGAGAGAGAGAGAGCACGACACGAGGAAGACGACGATAAATTTAAAAAAAAATACCAGCAAAATTGTCACTTTTAATTGTATTTAAAATAGTTTGTAAATTGTGGTACTTTATGTACCAGTGTATTGATGTTATAGTTTGGCAAATGTTTTTGGTTTCAAACTTGCTCGAGTACATCGTTTATGTGGCTTGCACAACGACATAATCTGTGAACATTTAATATCGGTGTCGAAGCTTAGCGTATTCGGCATACATTGGTTTTTATGTATGGAAGCTCCACCTCTTCTACGTTGTTTTGTGTGTTCTTTAACTCTAATGTAGAGTAATTTAATTTATATATCGAAAATCATAAATTTCTACCTATCATCATATAGATATTTTTTTACTTTAGAAAAAAACTTTCAAAATACCTATAGTGCCCCTATAGTGAATCCAGTGCAGTGCATAATAAAAAAAGTGATATAAATAAAAAAAAGTATAAGGGAGCAACCAGAAGTAAAAACAATATCCATAACTGTGATGTTGAATTCCACGCGTTGCCCGCAGTAGTGGGCAGCAAGCCGGGCGCGAAGGGCGCCGTGACGGTGGGCGCGCCGCGCCTCGCCGCGCGCCACCTGCACAATATCCTCATCGGGCCCGCTGCCACGGTAAGCCCGACACAACACCTTACACACTCTCGGTACCCCCTGTACCCTCATACCCAACCTTTCTGCACTCCCTAATCTGTACTCAGAAATCACTGCCTAGGCATTCTAGACACCCATATATCCTCAAACTCTACCTTTCTGCGCTCCTTAAAACTCCCTGCACTCACAAAACACTGCTTAGACAATCTAGACACCCATATATCCTAATACCCAACTGTCTGCACTACTCAAAACCCCCTTCCCATAAAATTCAACTTTTTCTCTGCACTCCCTAAATACCGCTACACCCTAGAACCCTATTTCCTCATATCACAAGTCACTTACTGCACTCTCTAAAGTTTCCTATAACCTCAAACCTTCAAATATCCCTATAGCCCTCACATTTCGACTCTCTATAAACCTCTATGTTTCTAAAAATTCTCTCCGTACTTCCTAAAAAATTACATCCTTAAATGCCCACACCCTCTTTCTATTCTCTTTAATCTCAAAATATCATACTCTACATCATTCATATTTTATTATGATATTCATTTTCTCTTTCCAGAACTCCGGACCCACGATAATATCAGGACCACCATCTCTCCAAACACAATCGATATCCGTGAATCCGTTGACTTCTGGTAAATCTTCAGACGCCCTCATTCCGACCTCGGTGTCCATACAGCATTCGAACACGGCTCTCGGCCAAGTGTCAGTAATCACCAGCACTCCCAGTACCGGCCCCATTCTGACCCAAACGTGTGGTTCCGGTCCTATATCAGTAGGGACAAATCCTGTTTCCGTTGGTCCCGTGACGGTGACGTCACGGCGGGCGAATAACACGAGTGTGACCATGATAAACTCTAGTAACTCCAATTCGAACTCGAACTCCAATTCGAATCATAGGATAAGTGTGTTCGAGCCGTACCCGATGAGAGACACCGTGCAGCACTTCTGCGAGAAACATTTGGACAAAATCAAGGCGTATATGGATAATGTGTCGCTGAGGATACCCCCGCCGGCGAAATGTACGATTGAGGGTAAGGGGTGCATATATAATATATGACGGATGTGGGCGCCTCCGAAGTGACATCAGCATTGCTGTCGTCACAATTCATGTTTTCAAGATGATCATATTTGGATCTTCCAAATAAAAATTCCACAAGTGTTATGTAAATCTCGTATATTCAGCGTAATGACTTCTTTGAGAGGTCTACACTGTACGAGCGTTAGAACATGAATGAATAATCGCCAACAGTGCAGTCGTATTTATAGTAAATACGTGTTTACAGATCTTTAGGTTAAGTTTCCAAATAACAAGAATGACATGTTGTTTAACGCTGACTCCACATGACAAAAAAACTCAAAATGATCAATTGACGTTTCATGAACTCATTTTAGACCAACAATCAGCTTAATAATAAGGTCGTTTGTTATATTCGTGCCGATATATATATATGTATATATATACATTTATTGGCAAAACATTTGATACATTCCCAAAGTATCAAGAAAGAAAGTTTCAAAGATTGTATGAAGAAATTAAAACTGATTTCAAAAGTTAGTTTCAATAACGGAGCCTTCTTTCTTTAGATGAATTTGAGTTCACCCCTGTCAATATTTTACGTATTGTCAGGAGCGAACCATGCCATTCCTATAATTAACCCGCCCCTGGCTTTTGACCGCGCGGCCCGCAGAGCGGCGCTCGAAGAAGCAGGCGCGGCTGTCGTTCGCGTGCGGGCGGCGCGGGCCGCACTGCCTGTACGCGCGCGCCGCCTTCAGCATGCGCACGCGCGCGCCGCGCGTGTGGATCCACCTCATGTTCCTGGCGCTGCAGGCGCGCCACGCCGCCGCGCTGTCCTCGCGCGACCCCACCGTGGCCAGCCTCAAGCACTGCTGGGACATCCTCAAGTGCGAGAACAAGACCTTCCTGACGCTCGTCACGGGCGCCTTCCCCGGACTCAAGGTGAGCCCCCGCCCGCGCCCCCCGGTGCGCCTGTCGGCTCCCGCTCACGGCCGCGCCCGCCCGCAGGAGCAGGAGCTGCTGGTGAACGAGCTGCGCGCGGCGGGCTTCTTCGACGTGTTCGAGCTGGGCGCGGCGGACGGGCCGCCCACGCGCGCGCCGTGGGGCTGCTTCCTGTGCAACCACCCCGAGCGCGCCGTGGGCTTCCTGGCGGCCGACGCGCCCGTCATCGAGGGCCAGCTCAAGGAGAAGAAGGGGCGCTGGCGGCTGTTCCGGCGCTGGCGCACCAGATACTTCACGCTGTCGGGCGCGCACCTGTCCTGCAAGGGCGCGGTGAGTGCTGCTCGTGGCTGATGAGCAATAGTGTGTCAACCCACTAAAATTCAAATTTAGAGATACTGATGTATTCTGTTTGCGTCACGTATTTAAAATTCTTCAAAAATGTTTAAAGTTATATAAACAAATAAGTACGAAAAAAAATTAAGGTTTCGAATATAAAAGTGTGTCTCATATTTTGCAATATACAATAATCTCGTATATTTGAAAAACTTTTTATTATATCAATCGGCTTTTAATTCATTCTTCCTTTTATCAAAATAGAAAAGAAAAGATGGATATTTTCCTCTTCAAACAATTTAATTAAGAATAGGTTTGATATTTTTTGACATAGTATTGCTTATCAGCGTCCAATTAATCAGGGAATATGGCGTATACATTGTTATGGATATTTTTCAGAAATAAAGTTATAATAATGAAAGTTCCCTAGACAGAATAATAAGTTTTAGATAAGCATATGGCCTAGTATGTAATAAGTGAAGAGAAGTCACTGACAAAAACTAGTATTAAAATTAAAAAAATATTTTCAGAGCGGCGGCGAAAGTATAGACATAAACCAGATTCGTTCGGTCAAAGTATCGCGAGGCGCTCGCAACATACCCAAAGCCTTTGAAATTTTCACCGGCGATCAGACTCTCATCCTGAAGCCTAAAGATGGGAAAAATGCGGAAGAATGGGCTCAGTGCCTCAGTATAGCAGTGGCGCACTCGCAGGCGAGGGACACTCCGGCCAAGGCGAACAGCCTGCCTGCACGAGGACTCACGCTGAAGAGCTTCTGACGATTGCTAATGCCCTAGAATGGTCGTCTTCAGACCTATAATCCACTCCACTACACTTCACTCAGGTAAAATTATTAAAAACTAATTCAGCATGTTCATAAAAAAATTGCTATTCGTATGTTATTATATTTATTATTGTAATTGATTAACATTTTCGTTATTTGAATAATAATTTTCTTAAAATACTTATATAAAATTAATTTGTATACAATTGCATAAATTATTGCAATATCTTATACACATATTTGCTAATGTTACTTACCTATATTAGCTTTTTAATCTAATTTAAAATGATTTTATATAAAGTTTTCTGAATAATAATGTACTTAATAATTTTGGCCTATATCTCGACTGACTTAAAACGTTATGCATTTTTTATAAGCTAATAATTGTTCATAAGTGCTGGGTGCAAGGAAATACGTCCGACTATTTCAGAGTGCATAAATAATGGTGTTATTATAGAATATATTCAAGTTTCAATTTATAGTTTATAAGTTGACTTTGCCTATTTCGTGTACTTAATAAAGTTGATTGCCAGTTTGTGCCTTAAATATTTTGTGATATATTTATGCCCTGTGACGTCGTTGATTGAAATTTATCATCTTTTTTATATGATCTATTGTAGAATTACTTTTTCGTCTTGTAAAGAAAAGACCGGAGAGTTTAAGGAAAGAGTAACATGTGTAAGTTTTGCTCTCGGTACTGGTATAACAAAACTCTGTAACCTGGTAACGGTTACTTAGGTAACCACCTATAAGCTGTGAGTTTTATTAAATAAGTCATTAACAGTAAGTTCTTTCAAGTGTAAAAGCAATGATAATCACTTTTTAACCGACTTCGAAAAAGAAGTGTCAATTCGTCGGGGACTTTTTTTTGTATAGTCTATTTTTCGTAACTTGTCTTTTTTGGTAACAATACCCCTAAAGAATATCATGAATTTTCGAACAATTTTTTTTTCATTATAATTTTGCATAATAAAAAATGATTCAGTTCCATCATTGTATCGATAATTTCTTATCTCTTATGTGTGATACGCCATATTTGTTCTGCTAAATAAGACAAGTACAGAAAATAGACTATATAGTTAAATATTTTTTTGTTTGAAAAGGAATACTCTCTGATAGGTTACATAGAATGTTCTTCAAAATCGATATTATAGGAAATTACGTATTTTGCTTTTGAAGTCAATTCGCCCTTTTTCTTGTCTTGTGTTTTAGTCTTGTGATGTATCTTATGTAAAACCGTCACTAAGAATTTTATAAAGACTAACATAAGTTGTTTATCATGAAAGAATTTACCGTTAGCTATCATTGACAGCAACAACTTTCGTGAGGTTAGGTAAATGTTACCAGGTTACAGAGTTGTTTTATATCAATTACAAGAAACTCTCGCCGAAGAGGCAACACAAAAGTGACAGATAACAATATTCAAAGACAATTTGTGTCTTTAATTTTTGTTCGTTGAATTAACAAAGTACTTAAATATGTAGGACTAGGTTTTATTTAACTAATTGAAAAAGACAAAATAAAAAGCGATCGTACCATTTTGTAATATATAAGAATTAATCGTAGGACAGAAGTACAACTGACTGACTGTTTTTAGATTACGTTGGAGAGACAATTTGTAAAATTGGAACTAGTTAATTATATAATGATTTTTTTTTCTGTATATATTTGGGTTTTTAACAGTTATATTGACAATGAGATGTTATAAGGTCGAAGACTGAGCGCTGGTCATAGTACTTAATGAAATAATTGCAGTATGAATTGTTATGTACATGTAACAAAGAACTATATAATTAATATTTGATTATCGCCATATACAATTACTTCCTACTTAAGGAAATGTGAATATATTTTGTAATGTTATTTATAACAAAATATGCGTTCTTAAACATTTTTTACTGCGCCAATAGTATTGGAAATTTTAAAGAAAATTCAGTCAAGTAATATTTTATCTGATAGCTGTTTTACACGATTATACCTACCAAAAAGAGGTAATGCATTTGAAAGCCTCAAGATATTCTATTAATGTATGAAATTAAAAAATATGTATTATTAATAACTGTATGGCTATGTAATATAAAGTCAGAAGAAATGTATAAAGTAATAATAAAAACATCATTCGTGTACACAATTACAAAACCTTGTAACTGCCATTTATGTTGTTCATTTACTTTCTTAAATAAAAGTAACTTAAACGATTGATTTGAATTGTTAATTATTATTAAAGTATGAATAAATAAGTGTTAGTTAAGGTTTCAAGAATTACCTACAAGTTAGCTCATAATAATTTGGTATTTACTAGGTTTTTGTGTATGCAGGATATGATATTTGAGTTTTTACTACTTTTTTATAGTTCATTAAAAACATTTGCTCAGTACTTAACTTTTTTTATTGAAATCATATGTATAAATGGAATCAAATATAAATTTTCATTTTAAATATTTATTATCGACGATACGATTTATTTAGTTAGTAGGATCGTTAATAGTATTAATTACTTTATCGAAACAGGCGAGTTGTGATTCGAAATTAACATTCCGGTTGTTACGAAATTATCGTGGTCTCAAATTGTAAAATGGTTGTTATAAATTATACATTTGATTTTAAATTGTACATTTTTACGTTTCGAATTTGTATAATAAATACGTTATTGTATAATTTAGGTAGTGTGTTGAATTGTGAAGTCGCGTACTTAATTGACATGAATTTAATTGTTGTAAACCTATTCTAATGTTAATAATTTTGTATAAAAAGAAATCTATATTGAATTGTAAATGTATTTTTTAGTTACAGTTAGTATAGTGAGTCAGTACTTAATTCTTTAATTTTAATGATTTTTTTAAATTGATTTCCTCCCTCACTTAACTTTTTTTTTCTATTAATCGTTATAATACTGATTTTTTACTAGCAAATAATTTTTTAAAACTCGATTGTTTGTATTATAATTATACAAAAGTGTTTTGTTAAAAATATATGACGTCCACTAGTTACATAAGTGTTTGAGTTTATTATAATTAAGTATAAAATGGTACATATCAGAAGTTACAGCAGATTGACAGATTAATTAAAATGAACTTTAGTTGCGATTTTTAAAATATTATTTGAGAGCCGCAAGTGTCGATATGGTTTTGGATATATTATTTGTGTATGTCGCCAAATACTCAAACGCCAATTAATTGGAAGTTGATATTTACCCTCGCGATCTGTTTAAGAGTAAGAACACGAGACTTAAAAACGCTGCTCACTCAAAAGTAACTATTAAGATCTCATGATCCCGTGTCGGAGGTCGGAGACACATAAAACAAACAAACACTCAGACCACAAAAGTATCTATATGGCCCATATAGATGTTTTCATTAGCTAGGACCGAAGCCGCGACCGCTTCAGTTGCAGTGATTGCGCTAACTTTTCGTTGAAAGCAACTTTAATTTAAGTAGCATTTGAGTATTTGCTGTCTGTGGTTTTATATACACTATGTAATAAATAAATAATCAGTATATAACAGAAAATATTCATAATTGTTTAAATTTTGTAATTTAAGTATGTATATATTTTGTTAATAACATAGTTTAAATATAAATTTGAAATTATTGCATATGCAAAATCTTAAAGATATTTATTATTAAAAATGACAAATAGATTTAAGTTTTATGAAATCCGATGAATGTGCCAAGCTATATGAATATAGGTCTTTAAATAAAGTTCTTAACTCAATATAAAGGAAACCATCCATTTGCACCAAAAAAAGGTCAGGTGCGAGTCGTACTCGCACACCATTTTACTTACAACTACATACTTTTAAACATATTTTTGTAAAAGATATAACATGTAAAATATTGTAATATCCGACTCACACTTGGCGGTTTTTATTATTCGTTATTATAGCGACATACATACGGCAGTATACATTCGGTACCGTTAATGAGATACAGCTCGCTGACAGACAGGCGGGCAGCAAAAGCTTTACATCCATTGAGTATATAATTTTTTCTGATAAAAATGGCTATTACACTCATTGTTAAAATTAAATTATTAACAAGTTCTTCTCTAATATTTCTACTTAGTTTCATTTCGAATTTATGTCCCTAAAAAGATTTTTTTAACTATTGATTCCAATTAATATATCCCACCGCAGTAAAATGCTGTCAATAGAAAGTGGATGGTCACCTTTTACTCAAATCTGCACACATTTTGAAATAAAAGTTACTTTTAAGTGAGTGTTGCATTTGCAAGTTTTACTGTCGTAATTTAATTAGGTAAGCAACTTTTTGAATAATTTAATTATGTAAGCAACTGTAACCTATTACACTGACGTAGGTGAGCTGACGTCAGTCCAATAAAGCATTTTTAAACACGTCGCGCTTACAAAGAAAATTAAATAAGAAATTCTATGTAATTATTATTTTACTTTAAGTAAATTTTAATTTTTCATGACATAGATTTAGTATGAATAGTTTTTTGTAATAATTTTGTTTAGGTGTCAGGTAATCAAAAAAGGAAATAAGTAACTTACGTAAGTCCGTAAGCAATATTTACAAGTGTAATACTCGCTTTTAGTGAGAGTTACACATTTATACGAAAGATTTACATAAATAATTTATAATTACATAAATCATTTATGTAAATCTTTGCTTCACATTTGCTTTACATCTAAATGTACTTACTGTAAGCTCCTACTGATCTTTATATTGAAACTCCCAGATTATGTTCGTAATCTAACTGTAACCAGGTTATAGAGTAGTTTTTATTAGTAAATTATAAGTAAGTTTACATAACTAAGTTACGTAAGTGAAACTTACAAGTGTAATTCTCGCCTAAATAAGACAGTACTTGTGATGTTGGTGCTACTTTACAACACTGTACCTTAGAGCGCTTCCCGAGTGTTCATCGCGTAGTTGTAAGATGTTATCGCGGTTACGACTGATGATCGTACTTAATGCCTTATTTATTAGTCAATAAAGTTCTGTTTTGAATGTGGGATTTTTATTGTACTCTCTCATATAATTTTACTTTTTGATTTATATTCTATTTACATATATCATTTATTAATTAATATTAAGCATAAAAAGTACACACATTAGTATTTTTTGGTAAAAATCTTTAGTCATTTTTGTTAAAGTATTTTTGTTTTTTATTAAGTTATTTTATGTGGCGATTTATTAACTTTTTGAATGTGGTTGCTTGAGTCTGAGTCAATTTATGTAAATGTAAATATCGATGCTTTAACAAAACATATAATAAAGAATAACACTTTTATTAAAACTCATCATTACATTATATAACACAACAAATCTAAGCTATAACTTTACCCGAAACCATTGACTGTAGTTGTTTCTTAAATCCAACATTTGGCTGTATCGCTGGTCTCTTTTCCTTTACTAAGTTATAAGCGGTTTCAAAATGTAACAACTCATATTGCATTAAATAAGCAATAGCTACCATTGAAGTCCTAGACACACCAGCGTTACAATGTATTAAAACATTTTCTTTATTCTCTACAGCATTTCGAATATAAGGCAAACATACAGACAGAGACGGTCTTATATCTGATTCGGGCAGATCCAAAATAGGAACAAACTTATGGTCTACAAAAGAAACATCTACATTTATTCCTAGACTTAGAACATGCTTCACATTATATTTATCTAATACACTTTTCACTGCACAGTCTTGTGAGCCTATGTACAAATAGTCTATAACCAAAATTGGTATGTCATCTGGCTTAGTATCAATTACGAAGCCTGGTAAACCAGATTCAACTAACATTCCAGAACCTTCCACATATTTAACACCATCGGCACGAGTGACAACAGTTTCTGTTTCTTTTAATCGTCTTTTCTGTTTCTTCAGTTCATTCAAGAAACTCATTGTTGTTTTCTGCTAATGAATCGAGCTTAGCAGTATTTTTTCTTTTCAATTATTCGTTTTAGTTCTTTAATTCATTCAAGATACTCATTGTTGTTCTCTGTTAATGGATCAAGTTTAGGTATTCTATTTGGGTCATAGACCAAGTCTTCAGGGTTATAATCAACGTTGCAAAGGTATAGACCGCAAGGAGGACAACACTGAATGAAGCTATGCCAAGAATGCTTGGAAGGTATTTGCAGCATCACCTTTATATCGTGGGGTTGCAACTTGCCTATCGCAACTGATTTTAATGTGCCTATCATCCGACGAATCTGAAAAAATGAGAAATACGAACTTGCTATATAGGAAAAAAATGTGAATACATTAATGCCATTTATTTTTAAGTGGATATTATATGTTTATGTCTATTTATATATCTTTAATGTGGTTAATATGATTTTGTTTTTGGGGTAAATCTTAGCACAATTTTGTTAATTTAAAAAAAAACTTTTCAGTGAATCTCTTTTTAAACTTTTTAAAAATTGTAATTGAGATGGGTAGTATGGAATTTGAGCTAATACCTTAATTTTTAAAATAGCATTTGTTACCTGATTATGTACAAATGATCGTCCATTTATTGTTATGTCCCAGTAATCAAAGTGGTTACTTTTTTCAGTAGTAAACCCTGTGACGCAAGGTTGTCCTGGTCTTACGTCTATGGAGTTTATTGTGCGTCGATTGTGCTTATTCTGCTTCAATTTGTCAAACTTCTTGAATGTTGTAAAGTCATGATAGCCTACCAGATACTTTGCACCCTCTTTAAACTTTTCTATATCAAATCCGTTTAGTCTGTAATAAAAATGTATAAAAATTATCGGCGTGCATAATTCTGACTGACTGACAAAATTTTCATCAAGATTGATTCAGTGGACTATGATTTAAAAAAAGGATCGACTACAAAAGCACAATTCGCAATTTCATTTATTACACACTGGGCCAGCCCTAACAAGTGATTTCCTCGGCGCATTTTTAACCGCCTTTAAAAAAGAAGGTCCTCAATTTATTGAGTACTGTCTGTTCAGCGATTACTCGAAAAGTAACTAATTATGTTATATTAATTTGTTTTTAATTTGTAATATTATTATTTATGAGTATGTTTTTTTTTTTTATTTGTAACATTAAAACCGATTGTTATTAAAATTAATTAAAGTGAAAGTGAAGTCGATCCGTCTGGCGCCCCGGCGCCCTGGACTGCCGCACTAGTTACCCCGCCCTTGAACCGGCTATGATTACACGACACATTCAGTAATCAAAAATCGCTACCTATTTTCATTGATTGCATTGTTGCCATATAAATACTTTCACCTGTCATACTAAGTTGCTAGCTGATTGCTAGGCAACGTCCTCTAAAATGGTCGAGATTCTTATTGCCAAAATTGTTGAGCTTATACCATATCTATATAGTCTTAGTTACACTTCCAACAAGTCATAAGGTGCGTTAGGGTAAGGTCGAATGGATTTTTAGTATGTTAGAAGGGTGTTTATATATCAATATTGTTATAAAAAAAAATACTAATATGTGAACTTGATTAAAATGTATGAAGATTATTGTTCATACTATGTATTATTACCTTACAAAGTCACATCTTCTCCATTCTTCTATGGGTACAAATGGCAGCATGCCAGTATCATTTATGTCAATATCTACATCTGGTTTTAGTACAGCTAATCTGAAAATATTCAATAATTCAATGTATTATAAAAAATTAAATATATTTTTTTAATTCCTTGCTTTGCCAAGGCACATAACCTTGAGCAGAGGGAACACTAGCCTTACTAAGAATGAGACACTCTAGATCCACAGTAGCATATCTCTCTCACTGGTAATGGTGGCATGGCAAACTAATGCTTTTGGTTTAGGATTGTCAAATTATGGGTGCAATATTTTGGGTGTCTAAAAAACTCCTTGACTTTACGGTGTTAGAAAATTCGTTCTAGGAAACAATGTCATGCTGTTTAAATGTAAATCTTTGAGTGATGGCATCTGAAGACATAAGCTGGCCACTGAATGACAGCAAACGTCATGGTGTCTACTTCATCAGTGAGAGTGAGGACGCTGTCATCAGGTTTGTTGGCTGAGCCAAGTGGAAGGCTCAAGTCCATTATTAAGCGTAGCCTCAAAATGTCAATGCGCAAGTGTGACAATTAAGTTAGGGGACTTCTCGCAATTATAAGAAATTTGGGCTGTATCTGCAAATATGGGTTATAATAGAATAGAATACCTTCTAGTACTAGATTTTAAGTTAGTTTTAAGCTTTTTGTAACTTATAAGAATTGGAGTTTAAAGATGCAAACACAAAAGGGCATATTCATTCATAAAAAAAACACGACAGCCCTATTGGATGACATATAGGCCAAGCAGTTGAGTATGAAATTATTATGGTTACAACTTTATTATCATTAATTTGTTTAATTTTAGGACTGTATGAATATGAAGTATGAACTGTGCACATCAGTGAATACTGATGTGCACAGTTCATACTTGCCGCCACATGTGTACATTAAGTCTTTTATTTTATTGCAGTTCAGTCAATCTTATCAAATATTGATGAATGTGAGTTCAACATAGGAAATGTAAACCCAAGATTTTGCAATCAGTACATGGCTTAAGATTATTTCTTTAGCTTACCTATACAAATATGTTCTTGATGTAGCATTAAACTGTGCATGGAAATCGTCATTTACTCGTAAGCATTTTTTTACACAAATTGGAATTCCATTTCTGGAGAAAAATGTATTCATGTGTTGGATGATAAACTGAGTACTGTATATTTGTGCACCAGATTTTTCTAAGTCAAAATGAGCACTTGAATTCAATGCATGTACTCCACCATCTGTGCTATAAAAAGTTACAATAGTAAAATTCCTTTAATTACTTATATAAAATCGGTGAAACTGAACACTATACACGATATTATATAGGTTATAATAAATTTCGTTTTATTTTTGGTAATAAAATGGGAAAACGTTGAATACAGTTTGGCATTAAAAATGTTCTAATATTTTGTTTATATACTTTTGTTGTTTTTAACTTATCGTTATTATTCTAATATTTAACTTACCGGCTTGATAGATTCACGTTAGGATAATTCAAAGGTTTAAATTTTGTTAAAGATATTTCCATCGACCCTTGAACACTCTCAGGGTCAGGATAATTTCGTCCATCTTTTAGCCAAATCTTCTCAGAAGACCTGTTGAGTAATTATTATATTAAAAAAAAAGTATTAGTGCAAGTTTTGATTGACAACATCTAACTAACCTAAATTTTGTGCCTATATACGAAAAGAATGTTAAGTATCTAGCTTTCATTATATTCAAATTCATTATATAATTTGTCACATATAATTATATACAAAAACATTAACCCATTATATATATTTCAATTTATAAGCAAATAAAAGAAAACAGCTGATATAACGTTCTCTTTTTGTTTATAATTTCATTCATAGTTCACCCTGTTCGGAATAGACAAGTATCTTTGACAATACAGCCTAATCAATTATCACTATACAGCCTTTGCTGTTATGATCTTAATAATAAATTGCTATGGTGTATGGTAATTGTAAACCTAATTATCTTGGTTAAATTATATACATTTACAAAGACATCTGGACAATTAATAACAAATAAAATAAGTCATAGTTTTAAAAATGTTTAATGAATATTTCACATTTGAAATACAACGAAGCTATTGTTGTGAAAGTTATTGTAGCATTTTACACGATGTAACGGATGATAAAGTTAATTTTAAAGAAAGGATGTTAGTTTTTATAGCTTTAAATTTCTATCTTATCCTACTATAGATAGCTAGTTGTCATTGTGACAATTGAGGTGTTTTCGCTTTCACTTGATCACCCCACGTCAGTTTTAAAAAATGGCTCATAGGACGTGGCATATGTTTTCTATAATAACATTAATATTTACAATTTTATCACACGTCGGTGAATCTACATCGACAGCACCGACACCATGGTACGAAAATTTACCAGCAGTGACAATGGATTACAAAGTGCACATCGACGCCGGCAAAGAGGACTGTTATTTTCAGTATGTCCAGCCGGGCGCTACATTTTACGCGAGTTATCAAGTAATTAGCCTTTCTCTTTAATAAGAGCATATTTGCTTGTGCAGTTATTGATTAGTTTCATTTATACTCTCTAAAGAAACGTAACATTTTATTAATAAAAACGTTCTTTGTTTCGCTGGTAGGTGTTGAAAGGTGGTGATGGAATGTGTGGATTTGCGGTCCGGCATCCAAATGGTCAGATTGTGCACCCATACGAGTGGCGCCAGAGCGCGGAGTACGCGGACCAGTCGAGCTCGGGAGGCTATTACGCCGTGTGTATTGACAACCAGTTCTCGAGGTTTGCAGGGAAGCTAGTCAATTTATACCTGTCCGTGATTAGGTATGATAAGTGGGAGCAGTATGCGAAGGAGGTTGAGGAGCTCGACATGAATATTAAGAATTTCACAGTGAGTAATTTATTGTTGTTTTTTAAATGGATAGTATACTCATTATATTTCAATTATTCTTATATGCACATTATTGAGCATATTTTAAAATTTGTTAAACAATGTACAAAAGTGTGTAAGTTCTCTAACTTTGTTTTATTGATATTCAATTATTTGTATCACTAGCAGTTTCAAATAAGGACATATAAATAAAACATATTTTTCTTTTCAGAATTCCATACAATTTGTGGAGCGCAATGTCAACGACATATTACAGTATCAATATCATTCCAGAGCAAGAGAATCTCGAGATTATAATTTATTAGTAGACAACAATGCCTATGTGTTAAGGTATGTAAAAATTTGATGTTGATTAATATTATGTGCTTAGCTGTGTGTGCGGGATATCGTATGCCATATATGGATGCTGATAAGCAGTAATGTGTCAACCCACATAGACTTCATTTTGAGAAAATGTCATCTAAAGATGTCAAATTTATTCTTAATAAATTAGTTTGAATATGCATATATTCATCTTTTCTTTTCTATTTTGATAAAATGTATATTGAATTAAAAGCAGATTGGTACACCAAAAAGTTTTATCTAATAATAAGTTTTTCAAATATATTAGATTATTATTATATATTGCAAAATATTGAGCACACTTGATATTCGAAACATTAAATTAAAAAACTTTTTTTTCATAGTTTGTATATTTTCGATGATTTGAAATTTTTTTGAATAATGTTAAATACTTGACGCATTATTAGAGTACATCAACATCTCTGAATTTGACTTTTCGTGTGTTGACACATTATTGCTTATCAGCATCCACATAAATTTGTTCATCCTTGATCACATGTCGGCGTTGTAAATGGTATCCGGTTTATAGTCAATGTGTTTCCAGTTTGACCTAAATCTGTTATGTCCCTTGTGCATGTGAAGCACAGACATACGAACAAGTAGAATAAATTGTCAATTGTATAGATACTCCCTATTAAGGGTTATCAAATATTTATCTTTAATAGTTACTAAAATCTGTTTTTATTTCTGTTTGAACTAAATGTTTATGATTAAATATTTAGGATTATGATTTATGAGCTTGTAAATCATATTATGGTAAAATGATTACAATAATATTAGCAATATAATTGAAATCATTATGCATGCATAATAACTTCATATTATTAACTGATAGTGTAGCAATATAGAATGTAAGATAAAACAATCTTATTGGTTCATATTAGATTTTAGGTTTTAGCTTATTAATAAGAATTATCCTAAGACTAACTCCCTTCCCCATTCTTTTCCTTACTTCCTTTTCCTCTATTCCTTATTACTTTTTAAGCTGGCAATGCATTTGTGCTTTCTGTGGTATTGCAACTGTCTATGGAATGGCATGGCAGCGATAACTCGTACATAAGTTCACCTGTCCACTTTTTTTAAATATATAAAAAAATATCCATTTTAATTAATATTGTTTGATTATTTCTAGGTGGTCATTTGTACAAATTGTTGCAATTGCAGCAACAGGAACAATGCAAGTCTATTTTGTAAGGAAACTCTTTGAAGTTAAGGAAAACTCGTCAAAAACAAGAATTTAATTTTTAAGTATTCTGTAGTGAGGAAAGGACACATTTATCTCTTGACTGAATCCACTCATTCCTTGTTATTGTTAATGTAATTACTTATAATCTGATCTCCTTTTTTGCTTTTTTTTACATTTCTATTCGAGCATAATAAAAGGCCTAACCTGTACTCAGCTGTATAAAAGAGATTAAAAATAATAATAATATTCATAGAATTTAATTAAAATACAATTCAATGAGATATTTTTAACATATTTTATTTCTACTTTGTTTTTTATTTACTTTTTATTTTTTTTTTATATGAAATTGTTGTTAAATTTTAATGTAAATTAAATGAAAATATTTTTTGTACACATTTAAAAAATATAATGTAAGATTGATTTGTGTAATGAGTTTCAAAGAAATCTAAGTTTTGTATAAAATTAAAATTGCCTTAAAATGACGAAAATCGTGTTATACAATAAAGTACAAGATAAGCAATAAAAATCTGTTTTTTTTTTTATTCATTGGTGATAATACATTTTATCATGTTTTTTTAATTATAGAGTTTAAAAGCAGAAGTTATTGTAATTAAAAACGTGCAAACTTTCCGTAATAAGCGAATTATCTAATCTAATTAGAATATTTCAAATCAGATTGGCAATTCAAGAAGCAAATACTTCACGCTCTTTACATTTCAAATTATCATTAAGATAAGACAAAATTAATTAATATAATATAATTATTATACAAAATAATAACGTACATTCATAAATTTAAGAAACATTCGTTTTCTATGGTCTAATTAAAGTAGTTTATAATTTTATTACAATGAAACAAAATGATTTCCAAAGTAAGAAATGATATGATTTTTAAAACTTAAATTCATACTATTTGACGTTAAAAATCTATATTTATTTCAGACTTTGATAAATTTATCAAATCAGTTTTGGGTCCGAAGATATTCTCGTCTAGCATACGTCTGACGTTGGCTGGTTATTGTCTGTTTACGAACAAAAATTCATTATGTATATATTTATGAAATTTTAAGAGGAAAATTTATAATTTTAACTGTTAGGTTTAATCTTATAAGTGTTATTCTTGCCTAAGGGCTGTCAGATAATAATATTTTTTTTAGTAACAGGGTAGGAAAAAGGTTAACTTCTGTAGGAAATAAAAGTCGTTTATGTATTTATATTTATAAAATTATATTTCATGTAAATTATTCTCGTTTCTTAATTCTAATTACTATTTTGTCTAGGTTTTTACATTCATAAAAATAATTTAAAATACTACATAGACATCGTGTTCTGAACAACAAATAAAATTAATAGTGCAGTTACATTTTTAATAACCTACAAATGTCTTAAATTTCTGAACAAAACGGAATGTTTATGGAATCCAGTAAATGTCTTAATTTTCAATTTAGAATATTGAAATTTCACTCCTCCGCTATTTGACTAGTTAATTTTTGAAGCAGCGGAAGCGTGAATGATTATATATTTTTAAAATAAACTATAAATCATACACATTTAGAATTCAATTTTCTAAATTTTTTAAAAATATTATCTTAGAATTTTTAATCGGCTAATGGTAAACATTCTAAATGTGTATATTTTAGTATTAAAAACTAAAACTAAATATTATTATTATTTTTTTAATTTCAAAAACAATTCTGTACATTAAATTTCCGTGAATCTCATTCGTAACTGTACATTTCGCATACTTACGTTAGTTTTTAAAATAGCTACACTTCAGCGTGTCATATTTAAATTAATTATACATTTAATACTATAAATTTAAAAGCACCAACTTTAATCTACACAAAATTCGGTGCGAAATATAAAAACAATTCGATAAATTTCAAAACATTAAATATTCCAAAAATTATGTGTCTTAAAATTACAAAAGGCAGTTTCTGGACGGAAACACTTTTATGTTACTCTTAAAACACTGTGTAAATATTGTGAATCATTACTTATTAAACTATCGTTAAAATATACAAAAAGCCAGCAAAATGTTTGAACTATAACTTTAGGTTAAAACTGATTCTAATTTAACAAATTATTTTGATTATATAATGAAACAAATTGACAATATTTAGTCACGTCGCTGTGATATAAGGAGGACGACAACACCATTCGGTATTTTTTTACTAACTAAATTTTTTTTTTAATTTTCACTATTATACTTGAACATTGTGAGAAATGCGAAAAAATAGGGATTGTTATTGTCTCTAATGAGCTAGCAAGAAGAAGATATCAGTGTTATCATCTAATATCTCATTAAAAGTGGCTATTGCAAGCTCAGAATTACCCAGTGATTGTAACAAGCAGCAGAAGCCAAGTGTAAGTTTACTAACAGTTTGTTGAGTACTACAGCGCCTCTAGCGGAAAGTGACGACGACAAAATTTGTAGGCGTAACTTTTACATTTTAGTACGTCACAAGCGCTGGCAAGGTTTCAGGGGTTGCATCGTCTGTCGAGGGATGCAAGGTAGAATATTTTATAAAATTCCTAAAGATTAAGCGAGAATTACTGTTTTAGTCTTACTTTCAGACTGTCATAAAGATTTACATACGTCATTTGGAAGAATGTCTTTTGTAAGAATAATTAGGTAACAGTTATAAGGCTACAAAGATGTTTAATATGAATTACGTAATTCTCGCCTACTAGAGATAACGAAATATCCTCTATATGTACGGTGAAATGTTCTCTAGCAAGCACCCCTCCCTGCGCAGCGGTCAGACGGGGCGCCGCTTCTGGCCGAGGTAGGTGGCGGAGAGCGCGAGCAGGCGGTAGCGCTGGCGCAGGTTGCGCGCGCGCACGTGCTGCGACGCGATCTCGGCCGTGTAGGCGCCGGGGAACCAGCCCGCCTCGCCGTCGCGCGTGCGCTCGCCGTAGTACCAACCTGACGGGGGGCTCGTTTAGATAACACTGACAAAAGGCTATGGAGCTTCGCAGCACCAGAGGAGACGCAAATAAAGAGTAAGGGATTAAAGGTATAGGATTTCCGGGACAAAGTCAGGCCGTAGCAGTAAATATACTGAAATGTATATTATTTTTTGCGAAGTCCAAAAAATAGATATTTTGAGATTTTTTTTTGGTTTAAAAATCATATGTATAATATTTCGAATGGAATAATATCTCGCTTATATTTTTTGTGAATTTCTAGTATGTAGTTGAAATCCAGGATAGTAAAGTCTTATTAGGGGAAACAAGACCGGCTATCTGGTCTACCATATTTTATGGTTACTGATATATTAATGTAGCTGGTTTCGCCACAGCAGATTGTATTCCAAAGTTCCAAAGTTCCTCACCCTCGCTGGTCTTGCGCGTGACGTTGACGATGTCGCCCTCGGCCAGCGCCAGCTCGTCGGGCTGCGCGGGCGCGTACGCGTACAGCGCCGCCACCTGCGGGCAGTCCCAGCCCGCGTACAGCGTCTCGCCCGCGCCCGCCGCCGGCGGCGCCAGCGCCTCCGCCCAGCGCCGCGCGTCCGTCTCGCTCGGGCACGACACCAGCTGCGCACACGGGCTAGCGTCAGGTCGATCCTGCAGGTGACAGCGCACGCGCAGTGTGGAGTGTGTCGGGTGTTACCATCTCGATGGTGCGGCCCTCGTGGTTCTCCAGCAGCGTGAGCAGCAGCGCGTGCTTGGCGCCGGCCGCCGCGTCGCTCGCGCACACCTCCACCAGCGAGCGCGCGCAGTGCTCCACAACCACGAACGACTCCTCGCTGCACGACATACGACATACTTCTTTCAGACCACTTTCCAAACTTTATTTTATGTTTTTTTATAGATATGGTTCTGAAACTTGGGGTAAACATGGGGTTTAAGGAAGTAACCCGTATCACGGGTTAAATGTTTTATAAAATTCAGATAGACTCACCCTTTTTTCTTAGTGATGACGAGATGGTCGTTAAATAGGAAGAGGTGCAGCGGAACTTTGTGGAACTTCTTGCCAAATGTGAGTTTCAGCTCGTCGTTTTTCCAGAGAAGCTGCGTCATCTCGCCTGAACGGACTAACCAACGAACTGGTCTGTAATATAGAAGGTTCAATTTGTAATTAAAATAAAACTATTTCGAATTTCAATTTTACTAATTTCAAACTGATTTTTAATCAAGGCAAAATATTTATTGCTTATGAAGTAGTGGATGTTCGCAAATACATAGGTACAGTTATGATACCTCATAACATTACAATGGATTGCTGATTTCTTATAAGTGCCTTAAGCATCAAATTGTAGTGTAAGCAGATTGCGTTAAATATCTAAAACGTTTATGTTTATATATTCGCACTACGTGTGCGCGTGTTGCGAGTGCGAATGTCAACACGCGCACGTGTGCGGCAACGCGCGAGTGCGAGTGCACGTGTCGTGCAGACGAGGTCTTGCGCGCACGTACTTGCGGTCGCGGCGCGCGAGCGCGGGCCACAGCTCGGGCGCGCGCGCCAGCGCGGGCGGCACGTGGATGGCGCGCGCGACGCGCCACATCTCCTCCACGCGCTCCGTGTTGCGCGCGCCCTCGTTGCACTGCGACACGAACTGCACACATCAGACCCGGCGCGTTAGACGACACGGTTCATGGTTAGCGTGTGAATTAGGTTAGCTGTTCAAAGTACGTTTTTATTATATTTAATATTTTTCATGCTTTTTTCGTGATTCGAAACTTGATACACCAAAATGCAATGGGTTATTCAGAATTTTATGTATTTCGTAATTGTCGATATATAGACCAGCTGTTGTTTAAAGTTTTGCAAAATTGATCTTGGACTTGGGGATATTGCCGCGCTCTTTCCCTCTCGTCGTGCAAGTGGGTGAGTGCGTGTGTGTGTACGCACGTCGTTGAGCGTGGCGAGCGCGTGCATGCAGCCGCGGTACTCGTCGTCGGCGGGCGCCAGGTTGCGCAGCACGGCGTCCAGCAGCAGCGGCAGGCGCGTCACGCGCTGCATCGGCAGCAGCAGGAACGAGTGCAGCGAGAGGCTCTGGCAGGCTGGCTGGCTTTCCAGTCTGCGAGACGAGACGCACGATTACAATTATAGGGGGTGAAAATACTACAGAAGATTTATGAAACTACCAGGCACGGCTAGGTAGTGATAGAAAGGGACAAAGTTTATTGTATTCAAATTATTATTTACTAATTTCTTTGTTTATTCAAGATCACTAAGATCCATAATTTATAAAGTATTCAAGTAGGAAAATTCTTGTGTAAAAACCAGTTATCTGACCGGTAATGGTGTTAATAAGTATGACATAATAACTAAGCAATCGGAAAATTATCTAATTTATGTGTAGTTTTAAACACTGTAAGTAGTGGGCTATTAACACTAATCATACCAACACTTATTAGATACCTAGTTTACCATAGCGGGTCAAATGACCCGAAATTTACGTTTCCTACTTTTATGTATGAAATATGGATGTTGGAAAGGAAATAAAAATATAATGATAATAAAATATGTATTATAATTATATGAAATAGTATTCTTACAATTTCTATTTCAAACGCAAAAATAAGAGTTGTTTTTATATATCACATTTTTTACACATAAGTGTTTCCGTCGCACATTTCCCGCAAACAAATTTTTTACAATTGGAGCAAATTTTATTAGTTTTATTTTCTTTGCAGTATCCTATTTGACACCTCTTACGTTTATTTGAATCTGTAACAGGGTTAGGCAACGATCGTTTAGTATTTGCTTTTTCTTTTGGTTGTTCACGGGCAACTCGAAAATCGTCGGCAAGTTCTACTGCTAGCTTGAGTAAAAAATCTTGTCTCGAGATATTATCTCCTGTCGTTTGCTTGTATAAAATCCAGGCATTTATACCAGCTAAATCAAGGATGTTGAAAAAAACTTGGAGTGGCCATCTGCAAGACTTAGACTTTGTAGTAAATTTCCTCGCCATTTGATCGGTCATGTCTACACCAAATTTGGTTTTATTGTAATATGAAACAGTTTCAGGTTATTCTCAGCTATTTTGATTGAACTACTTTACGTAACAGTCTTTGCATACATTTGCAGTTTACTGAATACAATAAGATAAGCAATATGTATTCATAAGCTTATAAAACAAAAAAAATGTTCTCCGGGTCAAATGACCCGATGTGGTAGACAACGGTATACGACAGTTATTACTCAAAATAAACAAAACAAAAAATTATAAAAATAGTATAAGAACAGTAGACTTAATTAGTCAGAAAAAGTCAGTAAGTTAAATTTGGAGAAGTAATAAGATAATACGTGCATTATCAATGCAAAAGTTCAAAATGGGTCATTTGACCCGTTATGGTATGATTAGTGTTAACTTTATGTAAATGATTAAGTTACTTGGTTACATTGCCATGTCTAACGATAACGAAGGTATACTTTAGTTATATTTATATTTAAATCACTCAGTATTTATAAAACAATTGTCAATCAAATATGACCAATATTTTCAGAGGAAAATACTATTAATTTTTAGGGAACAGATCTTCGAAGGTATCTTGACCATGAGCGGCTGGTTCTCGCAGCCCTGCACGTGGCAGTGGGAGCAACACCGCTAGTGTCGAGGACCATACCTCCTGAGCGCCGCAGCGAAGGCCGGTCGCTCCCGCAGGCGCTGCAGCGTCTTGACCATGAGCGGCTGGTTCTCGCAGTACTTGACGTAGGAGTGGAAGCGAGCTTCGGCGTGACGCTGGACGATGTCGCAGATGTCCTGCAGCAGGATGTTCTCCTGCCAGCACTTCTCCAGCTCCGTCATCAGGATTTGTGAACATTTGCGCACTGGAAGGATGATATTTTAGGGATCATTTATTTTTAGTTATTTTCCAAGCGAATTGTGTTTTGTAAAGGGTATCATTATGTCTCTTCTATTATGTATCTTCTAGTTCCAATATTCAAAGATCCTTAAAATTATGCGAAAGTTAAAAGTTAAAATGGTTTGTCCTGTAATAGGTATTCTACCTTTTATCATAAGTGACACAAGGCAAAATCTAGGTAAAATAATCTGCGAACTAGAGAAGCATATATGAGCTAAAAATCTATGCTACTAGTTTATCCAGTACGTTGCCTATTCTGATTCGCAAAAATGTTGTCTCAATGAATGCCGAATTTCGTAAAAAGATGGCACACTAAAAAAGTATTACCAGGTATGATGGTAGAGAACAGCGTCTCCCAATCTTCCCTGGGCAGCACGTGAGGGTCGCGGAAGGCGGGGTGTGATATGAAGTGCGTCTCCAGCACGTTCAGCGAGTTGAGGTACGAGGCTTCAGATGTGAGTAGCTCGAACTTGGCTTCCTGGAGTCGCTTCTGAGCTGGTGCTAGGGAACCTGTAGGTTGAGTAACCAAATTTAAATTAATAAATATACAGCAGATGTGCTGAATTTCATTGTTTGATATTATAATCGTGCGAAAATTACGGTTTAGTGGAAAATTTTTAATAATAATCATGGATAGGTACACGTTGATAGTTTGTGAAACAGCCAGGCAGCACTTTGATTAAAAATTACAGAAATTGAATCATGAATTACAATATAAGATAATTTGAAACAAAATAGCCGTTGTTGTTACATATACCTTCCTTCTAATCATGTTATTTATCAATGTTTTAGATCTATACAGAGTGTCAACTGGGTAAGTGCTGGACTTTTACCGGCGTTACCAGAAACGATATTTATAGATTTATAACATTATGATTCGAAAGTGCTTGAAAAGCATTTTAAAATAACACATATTTTAAATTTGAATATGAGCAATATTTGATCCAAAAATACTCTCCGACAATAGATCTACTGTTCGAAACAAAGCATTAAATCAAATCACACACGCTGTGTCGTCACAAGTTTCAGGTAGCACTCACTGAGCACGGCAGAGTTGACGACCTCGGGCACTTCGCACCAGAGCGTGCGCGCCGGCCCGCGGGGCGCCACGAGCGCCATGGCGGACGGCCGCGAGCTCGTCGTGGAGCCCGCGGTGGAGCCGCTCGGCTCGTACGCGTCCGAGTCCGAGTCGCCCGTCTCGCGGCACGCCGACTGCGGACATTGTTATTAAACGAATGCAACATTGTTAATAATGACCTTCAAATTATAGTCTATGGACCTAACTCGTGATATGGAAGAGCGGAGTTTTCTGGCAAGGTTCATATGCTTAGGAGAAAACCCTGATTACTTTATATTTAAGTATTTAGTACCAGTGTATATATTATTGTTAAAGAAAATAAAGAGTTTTTAATTAATTATTATTATTATAGACCTTTAATTTTGTATTATATACGACACAGGTGTCATCTTAACTAAAAAAAAGGAATTAATTTTTTTTCATGTATTATCCCTATATTGTACAAGTTTTTTTAAATAGTGTATAAAAATCAAAACAGTTTTTATTATTGAATTTATTTTTAATGAACTTATTGAGCTGGAAAGATTTAAACAAAAATAACGGAAGTTCATAAGGTAATCTAAAAACTGCTAGGATTATTTTGAATGGCTCTTTGACGCAATAGGTATTAATGGTTTTAAGTTGGCGCGATTAGATCCGCGCTTGACGTACATTGTTTATACCTATAGGGTATATATTTTAGTGTTTACATTACAACAGTGTTTCTAAAGCCATTAAAAACTCGCTATGAAATTGGGGTATTTTCTATGTCCTTTATATGTTTGTTTATAGAATTATAAAATACACAGACATTAAATAGATATTTATAGACACCTTGTCAAGTAGAATATTCAATTCAATTAAATTTTTGGTTGATGGATGTCACTGGAATGGAATATTATAATGACTGTAAAATAACGAACTATAATTATTTAATTTCATAATGTAATAATCTTTATATGGATTTTATGTTTATTGATTGGCCAATGTAATGATACTGAATTTTAACCGACTTTCAAAAAAGGAGGAGGTTCTCAATCCATCGGGGCTTTTTTTAAAATATTACTGTTAGCAAAGGATAAAGTATGATGAAATATAAAATCATTATGCTTTATTTATGTATTTGTGTTAAATTAGTGAGAACAGTCTTTGTTCTGTTAGTAGCAACATAACTGTGTTTTACATAATTAGTGTTAATATAAAATAATAACGGATTTTAATCCAGTTCTCATTGTCTTGCAACTACTATTAAATTTTGGAATCTATTGTCTACGTGATGACGAAAAAAAAACTGTTACATTTTAATATTTCTTATAATAAATTCAAAACATTACATTGTTTAACGTTATCAAATTATTAATTAAAAAACATTTTTATATACAACGACAAAAATATTATTACTAATGCCATAGAAATAATCAAATAGATAAACAACATTATTCGAATCGAAGTAACAAAACGCGTTATTCATAACTTCCGCAAGCACTAATGAGCATAAATATGAATCGAATCTTTCAAAGTGGAATTCCATAGACTATAAACACGATCGACATACATGGAGCTAAGGTCAAGTTTAGCGTCGTCGGAGGTCGCACCAATTACCCGACAATTAGCCGCTCAATTAACATGTTACAACAGATAAAACTGTTTGTTTTGATGTTGCATTAACCAATTACATTAATTACATCGACCTGTATAATTCGTTGTACGATTAATTTCCCGTTTTTGACCGACTTCCGATAAAAATAGATTTAATTTGGCTGATATTCGTTTTGTATAGCAAGAATATACTTGCAAAATTTATACCGATCTCGCCTGACTTCGCACGGGTGCAAGGGAGTTGATTTCATTTTTAGAATACCTCCACACCATCTATAGAGCGTACATTTTAAATTTAAATAATCTTGCTTCAAAACATAGGCCGTTCATACAAACTACCACCCTCCATTATACTTCTTTAGGGGTGGACTTTCAGAAAAAATGTTCTTAAGTGATATCTTCACCTTATAAGGAACCTACCTGCCAATTTAAAAGTTTGTAGATATTGTAGTTTCTGAGATTTCGTGATTAATCAGCGAGTGGTATTTCGCTTTTATATATATAGAAGATTAAATTTGTTATCTCGAGGGTGATCTCATTATAATTTGATCAAGATCCGGTAAACACCAGCCAAGTTGAAAACGGACTCCTCAACGTTAATGATTAATGCATATCATAGTAAAGTCCGCCAACCAAATTCAACAGAATACGAGATTATTTGAATCTGTTATTTTATTTCAGATACAAAACAATTGTAACCTAATTTAAAATTTTAATAATATTGAACAATAATTTTCCTTTGTATTGGTTAGTCTTAGGACGTGTGTCAAAACCACCGGAAAATTATATTATTAGTGACTCAGAGACGTGTACGCAATTTCTTAGATTTACTAAACGTTGATGACGTATGAAAAGTACCGCTATTTCGAGAAAATCGTCGTATTATTATTAATTGGATTTAAAAGTTCCCTTGACAATAATAATACCTTCTTAAATGATAACGTTTTAACATAATACGTCAAGCGTTTCTATTAATATTGTCTTAATTCTTAACGAATATTACAAAAGCGAATGTAAGTCTGTTTGTTACACTTTTCGGCCTTAACTGCTTAAGTGATCATCAAGAAATTTAGCACAAAGTTACCAGGGGTACAGAAAATGATAAAGATGTCAAACAACCAGAATCAAGTACTGTTCCCAATAGAAAATATCTTTCAGACTATTGGCCAAAGCAACAAAGTATACATTAACCCAAAACACCGCGGGCTATCATATTGATATGATAAAGCTTGAAAAGTTTGTTAATTTGAACGCGCTAATCTCAGGAACTACTGGTTCGAATTAAAAAAAATCTTTTTGTGTTAGATAGTTTATTTATTGGGGAAGGCTTAATTAATAGGAACGAAGCAGTAACCATAAACCCGAGTGAAACCGCGAGCATAGCTAGTATTTTTATAAGATACTGGGAACTAGCCGAGTTTCACCGTTCCCATGCCGCTATTAAACCGTTTAATTTAGAGAAACATAGAGATCGGACCGGATACCTTAATACCGATTAAACGCATCAAGAGAGGAAACACTCAATTGTAAACCGATTTACGTTTTTAACCGACTTCAGTAAAGGTTGCAATTCGAATGACTTTTTGTGCGTGTATGTTTCGCGATATCTTGGCCAATTGTGATTTCAATTCAAATTAAATAAAAATAGCTTTAATTCTATAATATTTTTTTATTTGAATTAGTTATATTTGCGATGGATCTGTTTTAATTTGTATCAAATATCACTGCTAAAGATGAATAATTAGGGGATGAATATTACAGGTTAAGATCGTTAAGGGTTCGAAGACATCGCGTAACATTCGCTAGATATTAATGCATTAGTAAAAGTAAACATTTCCACAAGGACAGCCGAAAAATCAAAAATATCATGAAATTTTAGGTGATACGAACTTCACCCGTTTGTCTAGTTATTAAATAATATAAAAAAAGTTTTTAATAAATTTACCTCGACTTTAGCGGCGTTGTAGAATTGGTAGAGTGGCTCGTGTGTGAACAGCGAGTGTGGGAGCGGCGAGGCGGGGTGCGAGCCTGAAGACGCGCCTGATGATGACGAGATATTCCCAGCCTGGTACAGGCCGGCTTCCGCGTACCTGGAGCCAATGACAGTTAAGTCAATATTTGTAACCAGCCAGTGACAATTAAAAAAAGAAAAGAAAATGTTATTATTGTAAACACGCAACGATATTGCTAAAATAACTATATATCTATAATTAATTACAAGTTCAAACACACAAAACAATATAAAAAAAAGTTATTTGTAATTTTAAAAGTAGAAAGGGATTCTAAGGTATTCTGAGGGAAGGGAAAAAAACATTTATTTCTTATTGTAAACTAGCCACGATGTTTTTAAAATAACTATTTATAATACAATATCAAACATACACAAAACAATATACAAAGTTATTAGTAATTTAAAAAGTAGAAAGGGATTATTATTTCTGTAAAAATTTTCGAAAATTACCAATTGTTGTCCTTTTAAGTTTATAGTGAATAAGATAACCAATTACGATTATATTCATTTATCATCAAGCTGTCATCATTATACGGATTCTACGCGGTATCAATTTAAGGTCAAAGGTGAGAGAAAGTCTGGGATCGCGATATGAAGTATGATATGCAAATAAAGAGTATAAATAATTTCACATCGGTCTTGTAACGATATTTGATTTGACATTAAAAACACTATTGTAAGAAAAGGGGACTTAAAAAAATATGAAACGATTTTAAAATCAAAATGTACAATTTCGTTCACTTCGATAACATACGTATTGTGTACTTTAAATTTTGATAAAAATGTATCGGACCATCTGAAAAGTTTAAGCTTTCGAACAACAAAACTAAATAACCAAATCGGTCAAGCTAATTTAGAGTTAGCGAAGGAAAATATAAAAAAAAAAAAACAAAGTCCCCGACGAACTAATAACCTTATCTTCTTTGAATTCGGTGAAAAAAAAATTGATTTAAACACTTTCGTGAATGTACAAAGCACCTACCGATAACCGTCAGCTCTCGTTGTATCGTGACTTGATTGTAATAAAAAAAACGGTTTTCGCGCAGGAACCGGTCGCACAGATTTTAAAAGAAATCAACCGCCACTAAAAAATATGCAGTAAAACCTGAACGTGCGAAGTTAATAACCTGATAAATATTAAATAACATCAAAAACGCGTAAATAAACTTTTTTTTGGGGAGAGAAAAGAAAGTAAAGAAACGCAATAAAAAATAACAAATTATAATATGAAAGTGACAGATACGAAATAAAAATTGAATAGTTAATTTCTAACCTTTAGAAACAGCAGAGAACGTCAATCAGTACACAGCATCACAATCACTAATCGAAAGATATTTAACCTCTAAATATCTGTAATGTTATTATTAGAAATAATAACCACAGATATTCCACAAAACTGTACGCCGTTATCGTCACCGAACGGCAAAAGGACAAAATATTACTGAGAGGATTTGTAAGCCGCTGATGACCATGCAACTGTATAGCTACGTAGGTACACATACATTAAATTCATTGATGATTAAGTTGCAGGCGATTGGCGGGAAGTGTACAATCGTACAATACCTATAGGTCATTATATGGTAGTAAATACCTTTTAATTTTGCTACCGGTAGTTTAAATAGGATTTAATAAACTGATTATGTTTATTCATTATTGAAATCCTTACTAATATTATAAATGCGAAAGTAACTCTGTCTGTGTGTTACGCTATGAAACTACTGAATCGATTAAAATGTAATTTGGTACAGAGATAGCCTAGAGTCAGAAAAAGGACTAGACTAGAAAGGTTACTTTAAAAAAAACTCTTTAAGGAGTTGAAATAGAGGGTGAAAGTTTCTCTTAAAATTATGGTAGAAGCTTACCAACTTATTTTTAGACTTTTTATTAGATATAAATAAACATGACATTTCAGCGTTTGTAAAAATTTTACCCTAAAGAGAATAAACCAATTCGTCACTTACCAAACTCTACGCGGGCGAAGCCGCGAGCAACTGATAGTATAAGTTAGATTATAAAAATATATGCGTTTGCGTTACCACGGGATAATTATGTGTTTGAGGGGAGGTAGAGGGGATGTATTTTCTTAGGAGGGGCTAGCTGAGCCAAAAGATTAGACTGTTCAAAATTTTGCGTTCTGAAAGTACCAAAATTAAATTGTAATTGAGAATATTTTCGCTTTGCCTTTATAACTTTTGATCATAATCATATTAAATTTTGTACTAAAAACAAAATTTAATATCCACTTGGGATTAATGCATCTTCACTTAGTTGTGCTAATGATTATACGTACTTAGCTTAGTAATAACTTCACAATCGTAATTAGGAGAATATTAATTAACGCTACAGCTTATAAATTATGGCAAGGTAACGGTCCAGAACAGGCTTGTGAGTCAGCGCATAATGGCCGCGTCATGTCGAAGAGCCCCGAGCCGAAGATTATAATCCGCAATCAACTCATATCCTCACGAAGACTTCTGAATACCACTTGGACACAGGAAAATGTAGGATGTTTGAATTGCTCCAATAGAAATTTGTGTTATTCTTTTTTTGTAAAGGAAAAGTCGGTGCAGCTAGCCAACTAATAGAAACCTTGACTTACACATATTTTGGATAAAAAAGTACCAAAAACTTTTACTTTTTTTTTTGTTTCTTTTATAACTAGGTTTGAACATTGTTTATAAATTATCATATAAGATAAATTGAAGACACTAAAAGGTATTTCCTTTGTAAACTAAACATTATTAGAAAATTTGTAGGCAATCGATTGAAATTCTTACGAAAAAAAAAATTGAGGTAGGGATTGGAACATTTCTTACGACGCGTTCAAGTACACAGAAAGTACAAGTGACAATTTTACTTAGAATTTGATTAAAGGATTCTGAGTAACGCTAGTCGTGCATTGTGTTGAATAATGAATTGTGGAGTAATTACTGTACTGAGGACAATCATGCGCCATTTGTTATGATAAAAAATGAGAGAAGTCAGTTTTATGCAACATAAATTGTTGTTTAAAAATATTATATGATCAACGTTTCTTTAAGACTTTAAGGAAAATTCGCCATAACAATGTATCTATGATGTTACAAGATGGACACAATCTGTTAAATACTAATTCTATACCGGTGTAATAAGTGAGGTAAGGTACCTAAGTTATATCCTTAAGTTAATGTAAATTTTTTTCTGTTATATATTCGCAACTTCCAATGAACTGAAATCTATATTAATATTATAAAGCTGAAGAGTTGGTTTGTTTGTTTGAATGCGCATATTTCAGGATCTACTGGTTCGAATCGAAAAATTCCTGTTGTGTTACATAGTTTCTTTATTGAGGAAGGCTAAAGGCTATATTACATCACGCTACGACTCATAGGACCGAAGCAGTAACCATAAACGCGAGTGAAACCGCAAGGGACAACTATAATAAACATAAGACAGTTTGAACGGAGAAAAGGAAAAGAGCATATATAGGCTACTAAAACATTTTTAAAGAGAAAAACTTAAAAAGGCAATACTTTACCATTTTGATAATCATACGTTTCCTTTTAAGAATACCTCGTTTTAAACAATGGACATGTAAACAAATCATATATTCATATTCTTGTTATGTAACTCACCAAGACGATGTGGATGTGGGCGCAGGCGCCGCGTCTGCACCGCACTCCGCGTACCAAGAGGTGCGCGTGCGCGGCCCCTTCTCCTTGCGCGAGAGTGTCGGCAACAACCGCTTCAGTTCTGTTGTTTGATACATCCTTTAGATCGTATTTGGTGTTTATTGTGTACAATGAGTGGCCGTCGCGTTATATCTTAATGGCGTTAAAAAAAAATAATCTTAATGTTTTATTATAGAAAACAAAAAAGGAAAGAGAATTTAAAAAATAGAAAACAATTTCGAGATACTAAATATTTTCATTAAATTAGTTCCTTAAGTATACTTTAACATTGTAAAAAAAAAAAAAACAAAATTAAACTGCACATAATGAGTTACTTGACAATTCAAACGCAACGACCTGAATTTAGGCCACTCAGTGCACACAAAGCGAACAAGAGATCATTATTAGACGTGGGTGTAACATTGTGCACATTACTCTATGCTTCCGTGCACATTGCATCACTGCATGCATACATTTTAATGTTAACTATGCATACGTCATGCCATGAGACAATTCAACAAAATGAGAAAGAAAACTTACGACCCATTTAGAAGCGACACATAAATTAACACAACACATAATATGGTATAAGAAGTGCGCAGAAAATCTTGTAATTATACCGATATTTTGAAAAGTATCTAACGTCTATCGCGTGCAGATAATATTGAGTGACTAACTATAATAGGTTAATAAAGAATCCTACGTTTCTGCCTACGCGTTTATCTGTAGGTCGCAAAACGATGCACTGTAAGGTCGTTCGTGTAATTAAACCGAGGAAAATCGTTATATTATTTATAACAATAAAAAATACTAGCTTCGCCTTGAGGTAGATAACTGAAGATCAATTCACGAGTTTGAATGGATTTCTTGATGTTATATAAATGTTAAGATTTCAATTTACAGAAACTTTTTTATTTCGTTATCTTTTATATCTTTTTTATACTCATATTGAATATAATAATAAATTAAAAAATAATGTTTATATAAGAAAAACTTCAAAATAAATTTTATAAATCGGTATAATCTCAAAATTTTCAAAAAAACATAAATGAATTAATGATAAATGTTGAATAAAGTTACAGAAGAATTCAACTTTAGGAAAACAATATTTTTGTTGAAAAGTTCGTATTGAAGTACCAAAACCCATAAGAATAAGAAATTTAAACTAATTAACATATAAAATGAAAGAAGAACAAAGACAGTGCAAACATATACGACATTCACAAAGCTGTGCGTGCCACAACCTCATCCTCCGCCCGTTGAAAATAACTAATATTGAAAAAATTGTATAACACCGTTTACATTACTGGTCTATGTCAACAGTATACTGTCAAATTTTTCCCGTTTTTATTGTCAATATGAAACCATAGACAATATAGTGTTATATCAACAAACAAAAAAAAACAAAAACAAAAATAAATGCTACTGTTACTGTTGTTTTTGTTCATTATGTTTTTAATTTAAGTGAGATTAAATTACTTTATTAATCGTGGTTTTTTTTTCATAAATTCTTTGTCTATAATATATATTTCAACGTTTCGTATTCGAAGTGGGCGCGACGATTCGAATAGATAATATTAGTTATTTACAGACGGACAGAGGTTCTGACCTCTGTTTAGCGCTGTCTTCGTTTTATCAAGTACCCTTTTGGAATAATTTATTATACAAAGTACGTTGAGACGTCAACTGAAAACTACTTATCGATTATTTTTTTAATTTTTATAACGTACTTAATAAACTATATTTTTTTTCCACAAGATAATGAAATAGTTTGTGTGGATTTATTATGTAAAATTAGTTTCCTGTGTTGCTAGTGTTATGGTAATATAAAATACCGTATCTTTTAAATGTAATCACATTACTGCTACACCATATTTATGTATAATTACGGTTGTAATATTAAGAATCCTTTTGTTTTATATAAAATGATAAATAATTACAAATTGTTTAATAAATTTTCTTTCAAAACTTTTTAAGGTGTAATAAAAAACAAAAACAATTACGCGATCAAGAAAGGTCAATTAATCGTAAAAAAGTGAATTCCATCGTAATAACAAGTGTCGGTTAAAAGACAGATGTTACTGCATGTCTTAACCGCTATTTTAACGGCTTTTGTAACGTTCAATAACCTTTTCGATTAGATTTTTTATAATACTCGCTTTACTAAGTAAATTATTGTTAATAATTTAAATTCATTCAAAACGATTTTTCATATTGAAATACATTACTATTATTTTCTACGTAAAACTCGATTTAAGTGTAATTTAGCTCTTTATAATTTTTCCGTTATACGTAATTTGAAGCAATTCAAAGTCAAAACTTTTTAACTAAACCTTATGGCTTGCAAACTGTACTTGAATAAAAATATGTCTACAATCATTTTACACCATATTAAACCTTAAGACTCAAAAAAACTTGAATCCATGGCCGTAAAACAAATTAATAAAAAATAACATTTTAGGCTAGTTCACACAATAAGCTCTCGAACGCCGGATTGCAGAATCCCGAATATTTGTAAAACGAATCGGATCTAGTAAAACGTGGATCGCGTTTTATTTACACCGAGCCATTTTTTCCAGTTTGTCTTTAATAAAATGTTATTGAAATCAAACAATACTAAAAGAAATTAAAGTAAAAATTTATTGAAACACCCTCTGTATTTTTGAAATATTTGATGAATGTAACCTGCAGCCGCATATAGATTAAATTTTTCGGCGTGCAAGATAACATCATTGTTGGCATTATAGAGGTTAACCTCCGCCCTTATCCAGCCGACGTCTCAACAAAAAAAAACGAATCCCGACCTTCGTTGACAGCGCTAAGGTCAGTGTGCGCGTGGCGCGGCGCGGGCGGCGGCGGCGGCGGCAGCGCGGGCCGCTCCAGCGCCAGGCACGGGGACGAGTCGGACCACGCGCGCAGCGTACCGTCGCGCCGGCGCTCGCCCGGCGACAGGGGCTCCGCCGTGTCGCTGCTGGAACGAAGCTGCGGTTAGCTACTTGGGAGTGCGAGGAAGAGTTGAAAACTGTCAAACCTATCCTTAATTAATTTGTTTGAAGGAGTGTATCCCATCTTTTCTATTATATTTTGATACAAGGTATAATGAATTAACGTCAGTTTTATATATTTTAATGTGTTATCTAATAATTTTTTAATACTTAATAAGTTTTTTAAATATTTGCGATGATTGTAATAATTGAAAAATATAGAACGCACTTGAAATTCGAAACATTAATTTAAGAATGAAGAACATGAGAATGAAAACAACACATCAAGAAACTTTGACGGAAAGGTAGGTATCTATATACTCTATAAATATTACAATTATCAAATTAATGTTTGTTGTGTATATTTATCTCTGTTTTTAAACCATAGAACATTTCATGCCCTTTAGAGGGCGCCACGTTACATTTAGTGACACTTCATATAGCTTACAACGAGCGGACGATCAAGATTCTTCTAAAGATACCTCATTTGTCCAGTTCTGATAAGTTGTTTAGGAGCTATGAGGGAAGAGATGAACATACATACAGGCTGTATATACATGTAGGTCAAAAACATAACCCCTCCTCTAACTTTGCCGTAGTCAGTAGGGGAAAGCGGTATTTTTACTACAGGGACTGCAGAAATCTAGAAACAGTGTATTGTGATTTTTAGCGTTATTTGCTACAAACGAAAAGGTAATTTACTCTTAATACCCCATAAGTATCATAAAATTTTCATCAAAATCGATTAAATAGTTTGGTTTTAAAATCTATATATTTCAAGTAAATGAAATTACATATTTTACTTTCGAAGTCGGTCCATGTTTATCTAAACAAAAAAGGAAAAATAATTCTTTAAGTAATAAATAAATATGTATTTATATTTTATTGTTTTTTTTTTTTTTTTAATTTAATAACTAGTCGATACTCCTACAGTAAAAAGTCATATTTTTATAATAAAAGTTCAATAATATAAAAAGCTCGACTTCCATATTTTAATTAGTTAATGTAGATTTTTAGAGATGGCAGCTCAGTGCGCACATTTCCGAATAATCTGAAGATGGCAGCACAGTGCGCACATTTCCGAATAATCTGAAGATGGCAGCACTAAATTAGTCTATAGTTGCGAGTTACCAACAGAAAAATTAATTAATTATATGACTAGGCTAAATAACATGAAATTATATTTAATCTTAAGCCTTCCTTTGGAGTTTAAATTGTAATGTCGTTCATATTTTATTTATGGTGTAAAAATGTAAGAAATTATTCGTTGAGCAAAATAGTCTTATAAAAATGTTTATTTATAAGGAGTTTATTTATAATATATTTTTCAAGGAGTATTGAAGCATTATATAATTTGAAATTGCATTAACCATAATTTGATGCCAATATCCAAGAACACTGATTAATATTTACGCAACGTCCTCCAAATTCCTCGTCTTCGGCGATATCTCGCAACATATATAAAGATGCAACGACTCTAATAAGCTTGAAGTCATTAAAATTGCAAATAAATAGTAGATTGTATCTGAATTCGTGGAAATACCTAGTACAGCAATATGTAGTATTCCAGTATTATTTCTATTAGCTAATTTTACTTATTTCTTTAGTTGAAATGTGTAACACATTTGTAATTAAATAGAATCGGGAGTCATTTTTATCCCCAATTATATCCTAAGGATATAATTTTACGTACAATGCTTTACGATTTTAAGTACAATTAAAGCTTGTCTTGATTTGTTTTTATTAAACATTAGACGAGTGTAATCCTAGCAGCAGCTTTGTTAATATTATTCTTAAATGAAACATCTAAAGCAAAAAAAAAAAACACTTTTATAATGGTAAAATTAAAATAAGCTAAGGTATCTTTATCGATAATTAAGTTGTTTGTTAAATGGTGCACCTGCTTATAAAATGGTTAATACATTCGTTAAGGATTTATCAAGAACTCGGTACCAGCTTCTAAGTTATAAAACGATACATCATCGTTCATAACACTACTATAACTTGAACATTTTTAATAATAACTATAGAATAAAAACTTTTTGAAAAAAAGAAACTGACTTCGACACCGAAACAAGTTAACTAAAAAGTAAAAAAAAAATATTTTCTACCACATTTTGAAGTCGCTGCCAGGTAGAACATTCGAAGGCGGCGCCAAGTAAAACCTTTTACGTGTTATTTATTGGCACGGCGGAAAAATCGGTAAACAATCATAAAAAAATATATACAACCGAACATAGAACCTCCTTTATCGAAGTCGGTTAAAAACGGTAAATTTTAATTAAAAGAAAATATTTATAATTTACCAATTGCTGAATCCGGAGTCGCCATCCATAGAATCAGTCAAGTAAAACGTCGAATTGGTGATCTTCAACGCGCTGGGAACGTCCGAGTTGATATCCACTGCCATGGAGGTTGCTCTTCTAAACCGAGACTTAAAAGAGAAGTACGCTTTCCTGGACAAAGTCCCACTACTTTTAGTATCACTCGTGGGAGTCGTGGGCTTATCTGGAGGGGGTTTATCTGGTAAGGGGGGTGGAACATCCCCATGACTATTCCTCTTTTCAGTAGTCTTGTACATCTTGTCCCCTGTTACAGACTTAATCGTTCCCCTATCAGTACCATTTTTATTTGACCCCTTATCTAGGACCCCCGCCTTGTTAACCCCTTTCTCCGCTGACCCATTCTTGTTGACCCCTTTCTCCCCAATCACAGTTTTTAATTCTTCCTTGAAAGTTCCAGTGATTTTCGCCAAGGAATTCTCGGCTTTATTTAACACGTTTCTGGTGTCGTTAAAGTTTATATTGCTGTACACGTGCTGGATCTCTGGCTTATCCAAGTTCGCGTATATTGGGGACTTTGTTTTTGTTTGGTTCTTCGGAGTGTCATACGTTCCATTTTGATTGTTTGATGATTTTGTAAATGGTTTACCGTCCATAGCCACTGTAAAGAGTAATCATACATTTCGGTAATTATTTCATTTTTATTTTCAAATTGAAAGGTATGGTAAACATTTATATTGATAGAATTGTGACAGTTTGAATCAGAAATATGCAAACAATAATACAAGTATCTCTATATCGTATATATAAGCAGTTGTTAGTCGATAATAATATATAATACAGGAATAAAAATGATAATAAAAAGGCAATAAAGATATTATAATATTATTATTTTGTTTCGAAATGTACAATTGAGTCGAGTTTTTCGTTGTAATGTATATCATCCGATATGGTCTAGTGGCTAGGATACCTGGCTCTCACCCAGGAGGCTCGGGTTCGATTCCCGGTATCGGAATATTCTTTTTATATATATATTTTTTATTGAAATAACTTAATTATGACTACTTTAATACATTTTGTTTATTATATTTTTTTATCTGTATTTTGCAAGTTGATTATGTTTTATTTTAAACTAGAAACAATTAGCTTAGTTTAAAGTATTTACAGTTATTTTTGTAACAAAAATCTTACCAGAATATCGTTTAGTGAGATTTCGTTTGATCTGTCGCATCTTGCGCTGCGCGGCGCTTGCAATTTTTGTGAGAGTGTAGGGCCCTCCTCCTGGGGGAGGCGGTAGCCTAGAGGCGGGTAGCGCAGGCGGTAGTTCTGGCTGATTAATCTGAAATAAATAAAATAATTATTAAATATTGAAATGTAAAAGATAATAAATTTTTAAGTATGTAGTCTTTATGTAAGATTAAGGTCATGAAAAAAGTAATTTTTATTTGCGCAAAGTAAAATTTGGTTTCTTGGATACTCTATAGGTTAACAAAAATGTTTTTACTGAATGAATGAGTGCACTTTTATTCATGCGTAGAACAACGAAAAATCTGAAATACGAAATGATAATATTACCTTCTTCACTCATGTCTTCGATTAGAATTTAGCATCCATTCACTCTATTTTAGTTAATTATTTAATCAACAATATATGTAACTAGCCATTAATCGCGGTTTCACTAGTGCTTAACATAGGACTTTCATGCAAACTTTCAACCCCGTTTTACCCCCTTAGGGGTTTAATTTAGCAAAATCAAAAAAGAAAAGATGGATTATATACTTCTTTAAACAAATTGATAAAGAAAATGGTCGAGATCTTTAGAGGCCATTTTCACAAAATGAAGTCCATGTGGCTAGACATAGTGCTGTTTATCAGCGTCCATATTTAGATAAGGAGTATATACCTTCTCATGTTCGTCGGAGTCTGTGTCGCTGTCGAAGGAGTCGAAATCGTCATCCGGAATGGGTGGCGCTGGCAAGGCCGGCAGTGGCGGCTGCGGCGGCGGCTCCAGGGACTCGTAGAGGTGGCCGGAGTCGCTGCTGTCGCAGTCTGTGGGTAACAATTTATGATATTAATGTTAAGTTCTTGACATTTAATATTAGACAAGACTTTTTTTTAAAAAAAGGAACATATTTCAAAAGAAGAACGTAATTTATTTTACTTGAATGATAAACTTATTACAATTATTTTGATTTTTAAACCACACCACTGAAGCGGTTTTGATGAAAATTGTATGAAACTAATCGGAGAGTAAATAGAGAACCGTAACTTTTTGTAAGTCGATTAAAAGTTGGATGTAATATATGTAATTGTATAATTATGTACTTGTACTTACTTTTAAACGAAATTATTATTTAGATTTTAGATTTTAATGAAACTTTACAATAATATAGTTTATATATCAAAATATTACATAGGTCATTTTTTATTAACCTACCATATGGGCAAAGCCGGGGGCGGAAGCAAGAACTAGATAATAATGAAGCAATAATAGTTTTTATTATAAAAATAGAATTATTTCTCGTAGAATAAAATCGTTTAGTAAGCTAGCAATTTATAACGCCATGATTGATGATCACTATCATTGTTTTAATTGCAGATCTAGATCTAGGTTGTTGCGGTGGCCGGCGTTGGGCAACTTTTCACCCCACTGTTTAATTACTCAAACAAACGTTCGTAGTGATATAAATTAAACGCTTTTTTTTATTTTAGATATAGATTTCGTTAATAATATTAGTTTCTCATGGCCTAATTTATTTATCTATACTTATAATAAATCTGTAGAGAGGTTAATTCTGTACATGAAATATTTTCGAAATAACTATCAGGGGGTGATTAGCGGTCGATACTGATGCCAAAAATGCAATCGGTTAAATTTTTGTTTGTCTGTCTGTATGTTCCTTATAGAAACAAAAACTACTCTACGGATTTTAACGAAACAGTACAATTATTCTTCATACTCCTGGGCAGGTTATGGTATAATTTTTATCACGTTACAATCAATAGGAGCAGAGTAGTGAAGGGAAACTTTGGGAAAACGGGAGACGTTACTCCAATTTTTGAACTTTCGTCGCGTATGCAGCCTTAATGGTTAAAGTACATAGAAATCATGTATGACAGAAATATTCTACATAAAATTTCCTAAAAAATATCCCGCAACAGCATATGTCTATCTTTTACGGTTGACTCACAATAACACGTGTAACTCCTGATAGGTTAGCAGCATTCTGATTATATTTGTTTACCCTTACGTTCATAATACTCTCACTCATCCCTAATTTAAAAAAGTTAACATTATTACCTATTCAATAAAAAAATCATAGAAATCAAGTATTGTGGATTGACATATTATATTTCCCTACCAAAATACGGTCTGTCTGTCACATTAAAAACCGCTGAACCCTGAGGAAGGACATACGCTACTTTTTACGAAAAACGACGAAAACGCGGACGAAGCCGCAGGCAAAAGCTAGCTAGTATTCGCAATAAAAAGTAATAAAATAAGATTTTTTCTTGAAAAAGTGCCTAGTTCGATTTCCAAGGTGTGTAGTTTTTCCGCAAATCTTTAAATAGACCGAAACTTTGTTATATTGTGCAATATTTTTATAATATTACACAATCAGAGGACAGTCGGGTTTTAATTAGCGTTCCGTACCCAAAGGGTGCCAATGCCAATCCTTTTACTAATTTTATATAATACTAAGTCTTGTCTTGTCTAAAAACAACAACAAATTAAGCTGTATAAAATATTTAACTATACTTGTTAATATTCTTAGCTTTGTCTTTAAGGTACTCCAGTTTTTATATTTAAGTTGTATTTAAAATAACATTAGCTCACGAGTGCTTTCTATAAATAGAAAAATATAATAAAACCATAGCAAACAACGAGTATCGCTTTCCAGGTCAACGCGATCAAACATCATAACCATGTCAAGAATAAGTTGAGCGGTATTGCTTTACAAATAGTATTTAAGCCATGTGTGGACTATGCGTTTATGGGTACGCGTAGTCTGTCATGTTGAACGCACCTACATCAGACGTATATAATCTATTTTTCTTTATTTCTCTTATTTTGTGACAATACTCGGAACGAAATCACGAATTTTCGGACATTATTTTTATATTATAAATTATCATTATAAAATATTATTCAGTTCAATCATTCGATCAATAATATCTCATCTCGAACTCTTGTGTGGTGAGAAGTACGCCATATTTGTGTGCTAAATAAAAATAGACTATACTCTGCTTTATTGTTAGTAAATAAACAATGATTTGGCGGACCAAACATTTACTATGTTCACGCATCGTTTGAACGTAGCGGAGAGAGATATTTGCCACGTATTTAAATACCACGATTGTCACAGTTTGTACTGTCACTATACGGCCCACTAACGAAACTCTTAGCATAGCGTATTTTTTAACCTATTTAAAAAACGCTAAAAGTACGGAACACGCATAACAATTGACAAGTTTGTATGAAATGCGATGAGATTTAACGAGGAATGAGGTTTAAATGTACATGGGTGGCTGTAAGTAGGTACGAACAGTGTTTTCAATTCATAGCGTATTTTATATTGTGTGCTACTTTATAACTCTCATTTATTAACCGATTTTGGAAAATTCATTTTGTCTTTTTTATTGTGGTTTCAGGTTGTTCCCATAAATATTTTATCGAAATCGCTTCAGTTATTTGGGTTCAAAATCTAAATATCGTATAATAAACGAAATTGTGTATTTTGATTTTAAAAAAAGGTTCTTTTTTTAAAAGTATTATTTAGAGAACGTGTACCTGAATACGCGTATCGAAGAACGCGCATCCATGCATTGCTTTAGTGTACGCGCACGCGACCGAGCAGAGCAAAGCGGCAGAGACGCAATCACATGATTAAAGCCTGAAATATATTATCCGATAGGATCTGCCGTTGCGTTTGACGGGTGTCGGACAGATAGATTCTTGAGGGCGTTATGTGAACTCATATTCATGACCGACATTTATTGCTGACTAACCGTAGCTTAGTCCGCGTTGGTGTTGATGAAAAGCGGCCTATCTGTTATTCTGAAGTATAAAAGGCCCTAGTCATCTATGCGCCCCTGGCAAATGATAACTTTAGCGCTGAACTCTTTTCTTTAGATTAATAATTATTAAAATTAAATAAAGAAGTGAAGTTAAGTTGGCGCGCGCGGCGCCCTGCAAGTCCTAGCGCCCCGAGCGGTCGCCCGAGTTCGCCTATCATTGAGTCGGCTATGAGTATATATTTTAACTGTAAAATAACCGTAAATTCTCATCACCGTAAGTCAAATCTGTTCAGTAGTTTTTGAATGAAAGAGCAACAAACAACCATCCATTCTTTAAAATCTTTCGTATTTACAGTAGTAGTAAGATAGTTTAAATGCGCATATATAATGTTATTGACGATATAACATAAGTCGCGACCACGACTTAAAGTTGCAGTAATATGTTTCAGGCTTAAGGACGGCGAAGTATCTATGAAGTCATTTCGCTTGACTGCACAGGTGTGGCCGTAGCTTCGAGGCGCTGCGTCCCTGGGATTCGCTTGATCGAGCAGGTCGATTCAATTCCTTATTATCGTGTCAAAATGATTTTGATCAATGAATAAAAAAATCTATACTAATAAAAATAAGGCGAAAATTACATTTATAAGTTTTTCTTTCATAAAGATTTACATAAATTGTCTGTCATTTATTTACACTTGATTCAATTTACTGTCAGTGCTTTAATTTTTTGACAGCAACAGTTTTTGTAAGGTTACCTAGGTAATTGTTATCAGGTTACAGAGTTGTTTTAAATATATAAAGAAGAAAGAGGAAGAATTTTTGTTTGTGAAGTAAACTCAGGAACCACTGAATCTATTTTAAAAGCTATAGTACCATTTTGAAAGGTATATATATTTATATATATATTTATTAAAGGTATATATATACCTATATATTTTATGTATATGCGTGTTATATTTAAGCAAAATCTACATTAAGGCGAACAAAACTGCCAGCAAAAGCTGTAATTTTTGTTTTTATTTAAACGATTTTCTCTCAAATATTCTTTCATATGTAAATGACATGTGTTAGAATGTGGATAGCAACAAAACGTTGCCATTGTTGGGAGTCAAGCTGTTGCGAAAACCCGACGTGCTCACTTGAGTTGCCTCAGCACTCAGAAGTCAGTTATGTAAGTGCAGCACGAATGATCGAAACCTTGACATTTTATTGCGATTTTCATGTACATTTCAACGATGCCTTTTATGGTTTTGGTTTTAATATTACTCATGGGAGAACAAGTCACTAAGAATTTATATGAAGTGTTGTAAGTACGAATGATTTTAAGCGATATCATTTTGAAAATGCGATCTATCACTGAATTATTGATAAAATAAATATAATTTTACTTAATTATTCCGTATACAAATCAATATATCTTTCTATATACCATTTTTCTTGACTGTGATCGGGTCTTCATTATTCTACTCCAGGTAGTAACAATTAGTGGTTTTTACATAGAGCGATTATAGTCTAACCTCTGCAGCCCTATTTTTGGCAAGCCAAGAAAGCCAGACAGCATTTGGACTAGAATAAATTTCCTACTAAGAGTAACGATTATTATCAGGTGACTGTGTTAACTATCAAGACCGACAGCTTTACGTGTTCTCCGAGGTAAAGTCAGAAGACCCGCAAGAACAAACACAGATAGGAACAAATATTTGTATTTGTCCCGCGCGGGGATCGAACCATCAGCGTTAAAGATACATTCGCTACTACACCAGGGCGGTTGTCAATTAAAAATCAATATGAGCAGTCATTAAACTTCAATAGAGCATATAAACATTGTTACATTCCGATGCTAATGATGAATAATTAACATTATAATTACTGCATCATCACTTTCGATTAGTAGAGTTAAATTTGACTTTGATTAATTAGCTTTCCTATCAATATATTCTATTTTAAGCAACATTTAATCGCACATTTAACGCATCGCTTTAGAACGACTGTACTTGTTTAGATATTTTTTATTGTGTTTGTAATTATTAGGACATATAAAAAAATAAAATGTTTGAACGATTGTAGAAAAGAGTAAAAAGAAATTTCAACATAGGTCACAGTTAGGAGATGTGCAAAGCGAACTTATTTTAATTATTTATGCTAAGTTTACCACACCGCTTTGCTTTTTTTAATTTTTTTTAAGTTGATTATTTACTAAAGTTCTTTATAGCATAGTTTAAAAACTCGAGAACAAAATAATTAGAACTACGTAAACGACCCACTTATACGCAGTTATTTCAATTTTAATATCTAATTCCTGAAAGTATATCCTTTTTATAATAAAAAGAAAGAATTTTTAAAATCGGAAAAAATTACCGAGTTCTGAGATAGCAAATTAAAAAAAAACACGCACTACGAATCGAGAATCTTTTTATAAAGTAAGTTAAAAAATACTCGATAAAAATATATATTTACATCATGATAATCTACAAAGACTAATTGTAATAGTCGATTTCGCGTTTAAATACTCGATACCATAGGTAGCTCCCAATAACCTGTTCAGTGAAAGTGTCTCCCATCGTTCATCATCAGAGTATCCCACAGTTCAGACACTTCGACATCGTATTCCAGTTTCATTTCAATTTCAATTTATTAAGATCAAGAATGTTACTATTAGTATTAAGATTAGGTGTACCGCAGTGGAGTTTTATAAGATACTAGCGGCCTCTCGCGGTTTCACTCGCGCTCAACATAAGAATTTTATACAAACTTCCAAGTTCCGGTTTCCGAGATTTCGTGATTTGGATGTACATATGTATATGATTTAACTATTTACGAAGAAAAACAGAACAGTTGTGGTATCTACGAATGGATGATCGTAACAATCGCGGTTCATTAACTGTTAGTTATTGAAGAGTTCTTCGCTTTATCTTCGAGGGTATTCGTGATATGTTAATATATTATACACTAAGACCTTCCTTAAAAATATGCATTTTCATTGCGAGAATCCAACCTAAATCGTATCAGTAGTTTTTGATAAAATCGCTAATATACAAACGTACTTAGCTACGGATCGAATACACAACCTACTTGTTTTTAAGTCAGTTAAAAATGTATACTATGTATACTTAGGTTTTTTAGCGAAATCGTATGTTTTATATTTATATAGTAACACAAAATAATAAATAATAAATAAATAATAAAGATGTTTCTGAGAATGATCAAAGGTCAACTTAATGTTTTATTTATATTTACAAATAACAAATACATAAGGCTTAAAGTTATCGCTAAGCTTTCATTAACGAATTAAAGTGTTCGAAGACTCTTCTGTACGTAATCCTAAAGAATTCGGGAAGAAACGCCAATAAGACGTTTTAAATTCGATTAAATTTGAATTCTTCGATTAGCTGTAACTTTATTTATAGTAGGTAACTATAATGGCAATAGGCAATAGCCCAATATATGCATACCAATAAATGCATTGAGGTCCTGTATTTCGAATTCTCCTTCCCGTAGTACAGTCCTCACACTGAGCCACCAGGTCTGTTCCAGGACTTCTATGAACTTCACCTTATCCTCAACATTCTGATACAAATTACTCGGTTTTTCGTCGTTTTCGCTATAGTATGGGCACTTTGCGTTCGTCTTGATGTAGAGTTTCGTTGGCGATGTCACGGATACTAGAAGAACGATCAAGGTGACATAGGCTATAGATCCGCTTCAACTTTTTAATGTTTTAATCGAGCAAAAGAAACGAGATCACGGCATTAAATTTTTTCAAGCAATGGGGGAAGTAGTATTTAACTAGTAATATTTATACTAATATTTTAAAGAGGTAATATTTGTTTGTAAGTTTGTATGTAATCTCCGAAACTACTGATTTCATTTGAAAGTTCTTCTTGTGTTGGATATCCTGTTTCAGAGTGGTTATAGGCTATATTACAGCTATATTACGATGGGTAGCTAGTCGTTATATAAAATGGACAACGAAATAATGATTGAATTTTGATAATTTAAGGGCATACAATTTATTGTCACCTGTTGTTTGCAAGAGAAATCGAAATAAGTTTCATAAGTTAGTGTCACAATAATTGAGTCAGTAGCCTTAAAGAGCCGGTCTCGCGTCATGCTCGCCTTATATGTTAAAATGAATAGTATCAATAAGCAAATCAACAGCCTAGCACCTTGATCGCCACAATTCCTCCGAAATGTCCGAGGCCTCGGCGGACCGACTCCGCCGTTCACCGGTGTTCTCTCGGACACCATTTTCCAACATTTTTCACTACATCACTTCAGTACACTTCACACTCATCCGTTTCCCATCTGTGGTGGAAATCGTCAGTGTCTGCCAAACTTTAAATGAATATAATATCGCGTTACAATTTACATATCTGTCCGGTTCGCAATGCTTTCAGATACTACTCGATACAGGAAAAACTTAAGTGAGACACCGGCAGCTGTTGTCCGATTCAGGGTCAACCGGTCGCTTTTAGATCGAGAACTGATATTTTTTCTCTATATAAGTCCTGAACTACGTCACGATAATTTTTGTGTAATTGCTTGTTCATATTTAAATGTTTTGTGAGATGTTTTGATTTATAATTAGGTAACTGTGTTTCGTCTGTGTTTTAATATAAATATATATTGTTGAGTTTAAATTACTCTGCAACTAGATATATGCCTTCACGCTCCACTTAATTTCCAACTAAAATCTAATAATAAACTACATAATCATACTTAATGTTGGTTCAGATTCAGACTTATTCTTTATTGGTTCTTAGAGTTACGAAACTTGTCCTCAACGCGCAAGATCGTAGAAAGGGTTTTTTTAGTGTTTAATAATTTTAGCATTGACACGCTTTTTAACTTAGTTAAACTTATTAACTTATTTTATTTACCTTTTTCTTTCTTTTTGTGTAGAAACATTTGACTACTAATTGTAATTTAATCTCTGATTAATCTTTATTTATGTTTCATTCTTTGAATCATTGTTCAGAAATCTCTAAAAGCCGTTGATTTATGGTATTCTGAATCGAGCTGTTTGTTCTGTTGGCGGTACATTCATAGTTTGTACGAGCTTTGCAATCAGAGCATTGCGTTGCAACACAATGACTCTAGCGCATAATCAGTTTCGCTAAATCTATCGCTTTGATGTCTTTCTATACGGCACTAATATTATTAATAGCTTCTGTTCTTGCAGTAAGCTGGTTGAGTATTCAAGGTATTATGATATAATTGTTCTCTGTTAAATATATTTACTTCTTTGACTAACGCGGAATGTATTATTTAAATACCACTAACCGTTCAATCACGATTAAATGTAATTTATTTACTCTAGTCGTATTCCATTCGAAACGTTTGTCAGTAAATTGTGAATAAATTGAATATTGGTCATGGTAAAAATAGATCGAGAGCATTACGAATAACTATATTGAATCATTTTGATCATTTAGATTCGCGTTATGAAGGTTATGATATTTAAAGTTCATTACTGCTCGTATCTCAACCTGCATCTCGCGTCTGACACGCGATGCACTTTCTAAGCGGCTCTGATGAAAAATGCAGACAATAACCGCTTTGTTTAACAATGCCGCTAGAGATAGATCTTGATACATGTTAGCCTAGTTTAAGAGCACGGAGAAAACAATTACATAACATTATGATAAGAAACAGATAGATTAACAATTGGAGCAAATATTTTTATTGACGACTAGCTTTTGTCCGCGGCTTCGGTCACTTTTTTCGAGTTTAATTTTTCCCTTAGAGGGCGAATTTTGGAAAATCTTAGCGGATGCCTATATCACTGCTGCTTAAGTATATGGAATCGGGCCCTGTGAGGACCAATCATGTCTCAGCGAGCCGTATCTCAAATTGAATTAATTACATAGTTAAAATGTTCACAAAGTATATATTTCTACTAACCAAAAATGGACAATTTAATTTCAACATATAACCGTCATAAATTATAATCAATATACTATACTTATATAAAGCTTTATTATATCAATGTTTTCTATAAATTACATTAATTTGCTTTATAGTTATATAGAAAAAAATTAAAGTTAGGGTTTGCTACTCTTATATATCCCTGAATATGAGGGTTCCAGGTTTAATATTTTTGATTTACTCATACTAGTGGTGACATACATCACAGGAAAAATATCAGCAAAAACAGGTTCTGGGGCTGATTCCATATTACGTATAATTAATCGGCTATACTATTTCAACACAATTCATTCAGAGATTTGAACTGTATATGAATAGGTCAGCCAGTCAGTCAGTTATCGTTGTCTTTTATATAGTCTATTTTTCTTTAGTAAGACACATTTGGTAACAATACCAAGAAGTATCACGAATTTTCGAACATTATTTTTCAGTATAAAAAATGATTCAGTTCAATCGTTGGATTTCTAATTTCTCATCTCTATCTCTTTTGTGATGTTAGATGTACGCAATATTTGTTTGCTAAATAGGACAAGTTAAGAAAACTAGACTATATATAGGTACAAAGTAGATCGTCAGTATTATCACAAAAAACAAATTCCTCTAAAAATAAATGTTATGAAATTAGATCACAATAAATTTAATTGTAATTCATAAATATGCAGTTATTTGCATTATTTCACGTAATAATTTACAATATTCAGTAATCTAAAGCATAATATAAAAGATTCTGTGACGCAATTACGGTTCCGTCCAGTTGGTGGCCGGTGGTGTGAGACCGGTTGCCGGATGCATGTCACCCCGTCTGGTTTCACATGCTGGATTCCTTTCTTTCTTTTTGTTTGATCTTGTCTTACTTATCTAGATGCTTGGCTTTATGCATTGTTTTTATTATTCTTTTTCAAGGTACCTTCAACGGTTGGGTTGTGTTCCTATTTTGTATTATAATAACCAATACTTATGATTTTTTTATTCTTGATTATATGTTTTAACATGTATTAATAATATATCTTTCTAAGGTCATGTGGTGTTATTCTTTTATTATATATTGGTTATTGAGCATTTCATTTTGATTGGTCATTATTTTAGTTCTATTTTTGAAAAGTTAGTGCTTTCTAATTAGTCTGACTAAGCGGTTGTGAAAGTATAATAATAATTTACGGAATTTGAGTGAATCAATGTGATTAGTCGTTTGGTTGAATCTATAATATTGGTTATATAAGTTAGAAAATGAGAAGTAGGATATTAGCTCTTTAAACAAATTACGTGAAATTTTTTTAACGTACGCCTTCAAAGCCCTTTAGTCTTATACGCGAATAATAAAATTAAATTACAATCAAATTATCATTTCTGTAAAATTATATTTAAGGTCATCTTGCTTATATACTATTATATAAATGATGCTATTATCTATTATATAATAACATAAAAAAAACTCAGATAATTCTTAGGTTCTCACGAGGAAGCAAAATTACATACATTCACGTAAACACTCTTGATTTAATTTGCATAATTACGATAACTGGTATTTTAGTTGAAGAACTAGTATTCTTATATCGTACTACATATGAAGTTGAATTTTGAAAATCCATTAGGCTAATTATTATTTAGAACATACAGTAAATAAAAAAGTGATATAAAGATAAGTACTATGAAGCAAGAACAAACATTGTAACTTAATGGACCGAAGCAGAGCGTGACGAAAGTTAAAACGCAATTTGGCGATAAAGATGTTGTGTTTCTGCATTGAAGAAAGAAAAAAACTACAATGTATTTTTACGTCAAAACTGTTAACCCTTCGAATATATCTTGGAACTACGCGACACGTTACATTCGAGAGCACACAGGGATCTCGCCCAGTAGTTACACTGTTAGACCATCATATATAATTTGGCAAACACTGATTATTTTCCTAATAAGCTACACTTATAAAAAATGAAATATGATTCACACGATTGCACTGTTTTTCAAACTTTCACTGACGGAGCGGGCGGCGCGTGCGTCACATGCGCGGGCGCAGGGCTAACTCGCGCGGCCGCCCCTCTCCCTGCTACCGCGAGTGTGGGCGCACCTGAACCGCCATTTACGTAGCACCCCTTCAATAAAACACGTTTCATATTTGCACGCGAATGCATGGACAAATGGCAGTTATCTACGTCATAGTCCTAACCTTGTTTGGTTTCTTAAATTATAACATGCGATTAGTTAAGCTGATAATATGTACATTTACGAAGGTTTGGGATTATTTAAATTATGAGAACAAACAACTTTACTGAATAAGAACTCTGTTAAAACAGACATAGTTACAGTATGAATGGTTGGAATTTAATGGAATTTAGGTATATTTAGAAGCACAAACACTTGAAAGAAAATATCTAAGAGAAACCAGACGAGTATAAAACTAAACTTGTGTTAACAAGAATGATCTAGAAAAAAGTACAGAGTTTAAAATTAATGAGTCTTTATATATTAAAATATTAAAGAATTTAAATTCTCCTATAGTCGATATCAATGAATGCATCAATATAACATTCCATACAATTAGTCACGTTATTATTTCTGGCATCGAATTGGTAATTTGCTAGAACTTAACGATAATATTGAGATGAAAATAAATTCAAGTAAAGCTACATTTTAGTCAACTGGTTTCAGAGCTGGTACTAACTAGGGCAATGTATCTACAGCGTAATAAATTCGTATTTCAACAGAGGACAGAAGAACCGACTTTGTAGATGCAATTACAGTAATCTTGTAAATTGTATCCAATATATAAACGCCTTTCCTTACCGATGTCGGCATTTTAGTTTTAATTTGTTGTAATTTAAGAAAATTATTAATTTAAAAAAATGAAAAAGGTAAGTAATTTTCCTCTTGTCATCTTGTCCAAAGTCAAACATCAAGGATTTAGTAACCTGTGATTTTTAACTTAAGTGATATAGATACGACAACATAATTTAACTGCTAAGAATGACTCGGCTAATTGAAAAACCATCTAGCAAAGACATAAAAAGCAATCGTAATGGATTTTTATGTACTCATACGTTTTATGATAAAATTAAAGATGTACAAATGCAAATAATTAAAGTGAAAGTGTACATCGTAAAATATTTCCACATCTGTTTGATGAGGAATTTGTTAAGTAATTATTTTTTTTATGATCTTTGAAATATGAAAAATTTTCTTCTAGTTTTAAGGCAAGAATTACAACATCAGTATAACTTTACTCTCATAATTGACATATTAAAGATTTTGATTACAAATGCAGTGAATATCAAAAATAAGGCTGACAAGACAGTAAATTCTTTCAGGTGTAAAATCAATTTATGCCAAATCTTCTGAAAATCTGTCAGCAAAAGTTACAAGTATAATTCTCGCCTAAGATGGAGTTAATAATAACGCTTACACAAGCACTTAAATCCCTGCTAGTCTCGTTACATATCAAACAAGTAATACTAAGAACGTATGATATAACCGGTAAGAAGTGGAACAGATAAATAATTGATCCCACGTTCGGTTTCAACGTGCTCCACTATTCGACAAATCTAGATGTAAAATGATTAACAGGAATAACAATTGCACTTGAAATAAGTGGGACTCATATTAAGCGTCGTTTTTGGATATATAAATTACTAGTTTGTGCCCTTGGCTTTGTTTATAGTAAATTTGTTATTTAAATTTAAAATTTATTTTTCTGTCCTGAATGAAAGATGTCTTTTTTGTCTCCTAAAACAAAAACACAGTGGTATTTATTATATTATTCAGTATTTCGACAGCATTGAAAAAGATAGATAACTGAATTATTGTATTTTGATTACTTAAGGAATATGAGATCATATGCAACGACGAAATTTTTGGAAATCGGATAAAAATTTCGAAAATCCAACATCTGTTTTTCTTAATATATGTAATCTATTGTATGAATTTGTAATATGTAAAAAGTATATAACTGTTATTTAACAGTAAAAATGTTATCGTGGACTCAAAACGAAAAGATTTATTATGTATAGAAGATTGAAAGAGATAATATTAATTACGTATTATAGTCGAGGGATAAATGCAAATTGAAAACAAAAAACTTAATGTGAATGCACGTCTACTTTCAATACTTTCATTCAAATCGTGTTTCAGGTTGCGGTCGAGCCTGGTGCTTCCGTATCGCCTCACGAAGGCTGACGAATCGATTAAATACATTTCCTTATGCATTTCGTAAGATGTTTAACCTTTTAAATGCAGTTATTTTAAAATTCATACGATATTTAAAGAAGTCAAACTTTAGCCTTAAATTAAAAGAAATAGTTTGATTTATAATTTAACATAAAATAAATAATTTAACTTAATTCATAACTTAGTTTATTCAAATTGACTTCTCAAGGCACTTTCGAATTGTTGTTTTATAGATTGATCATTTTAGTTATATGTAGAGCTACTACTAGCACTGGTTTGGAATGTGGTTTCTCCTGAGATCTTCTCGCGAAGTAACAATGCTCGATGCATTCAATCTTTTTAACTCGATATATTATTTATCGATACTTCACTGATTTAATTATAATGGTATGAATCCTCGTGTCGTCTAATGGATCATCATGTACTTGACCTTCTTCTAATGTAGTTTTAGTAAAAAATTAATCTTGGGATCCGAATCTTGACTAACAGATGAATTACTTATAAAGTAATCAATGTACAAACGATGCTAGTTGAATAGTAATTTTTCCATTTCTTCCTTATACTCCAGCGTTACGTCGTTACCATGGGTTATGTAAAGTGGTTAGTGGGATGTTTAATACCACGATTACGTCATTAGTGATAGTTTTATCTTTTCCTTTGCTAAATGGTTTATAAATATCCAACTCCATTTTTATGATATCGTGCCTCTCGGGATAGCCCATCGGAAACATCTCAATATTTTTAACTTCAAAAATTATGAACTTTTATATAAACTTATTATGTTACGGTATTAAAAGTTTTAAGAAATTATCAACTTACTAATACTTATGTTATATGTTTCCAGATACTTCTGTGCAAAATTTCATGCTTTATTCGCCAGTTTCGGCTGTACATTGTCTCTCGACCCTCACTTGAGTGTACACTGACTGTTAGATATTTATTAAAAAAAACTTTAAGATGGAATTTTTTCTCTACAATGAAAAGTGTACAAGTATTTCCAATGTTACAGGATTTTTTATGAACGAAACAATTTTGCAACATTGCTGTTTAACAGAGGGTCGTAACGTGTATCGTCTACGCAATCTTGAATATAATCGGCCTATTGTTATCACAAAATGCTTCTCACAATTTTTAGACAATTTCAACGAGAAAGTACACTTGCATGCATAAACTTGCAATTTTTAGGGCATGTAATATAATCTTTAGCTTGTCAAACGCGTTAATAAACATTTTATTTTTTCTGTAAATTCCTACTTTTATTTTTTTTTATTATAAATTACGACAGATTACACTGCAAATAATTGAAACGGTAATGTTTGTAGCTTTTATCTCAGCTCATGACATATGTTTTTATAGACCATCCGTATATTTGTCGTGGTCTGGGTGTTTGTGTTTATGTTTTGTGTGTTTCTGGACACCGCATAAAATTATATGACTTTAATTGGGACCGTTGCGTGTGAAACTGTTATATATCGATTTACTATTTACAGATGTTTGAAATATGTTAACTTGGCAATTTACAAAGTATATCACCTTTTAAAGGGTTCGAGGGCAGGTGGCAATTACCGTGTAAAAACTGGTAGTCCGGATTTTTCCAAATTTAACTAATGTCAACCAGATTTAAAATATAAATCAGAAATTACTAACGAAATGGAAATTTCAATGAACAAATTAATTTATGATATCAAGTAGTTCTTGAGAAAGATTAGTAATAGACAGTTTCTCGCAAGAGCGGATTGCTTTTTTTACGACTTGATTGTGTAGAAATTGTTTAAGAGATACTCGATTACTATTGTAATGTCTCGTGTCTTGTCTCAAGACATAATTTGTAGTATTAACATATTGACAATATACATAAAAAGGGTTTGATATTTATTTCAGAAAGTTTACAAGATACTAAGACAAAATTTTCGTGGTTTTAAACTTGCTTGTAGGTGGAGCAGCAATTTTGCTATAAAATAAGAGGTAAATGCGTCATACGTGAATAGACGATGCTATTGTAAATATTTTCAGTAGAATCTTTAAACACAGTGGTCCTATACAGGTATGACGCATTTGTTTGTAGACAGGTCAAAGTGGATATACATAGTTATTTCTATATACATATAAATGGACAAGGACAAGACGGTTTTCTGTATATCATTACTTTCCAGAAGTTGATCCAAAATCAGATTGTGGAATAACATAGTAGATGTTTTTTTAAAGTATGAGTTCAACTCCTGGTTAGAGAAAAATTAATGATGCAGTTATAGTTTTCATAACGCCCCGAGACCCATTTTGAGTATTTTTTCGTTATATCCTAGTTTCGGATTTGTCCATCCACGGTCTGTAAAAAACCCATTGACAGAACAATATAAGTGCACCCTTTATACGTGAATCAGACCTCTCGATCTATTATTATTATCATCAGAAATTCAAACAAAAAATTAAAATTACGCGGCTTATTCAGTTCATACTCGTAGTATTCGATTTCTATTTATTGTTTAAAATTCTTTTCTTAATATCTATAATCCAATAACAAATTGAGTAAACGTGTCAGCAAACAATACCGAAGACGTTGAACGGTGAAAGCAAAATGCAGTTTATAATTGAGTGACAATGAAATGATTTACTTTCATTTTCATAACAATATTGTTGACAATTGTGAAATACTTTGCTAATATATTTCTTGTATTTGTCGTTATTCTGAAATATTTATAACGTAGTCAAAATAAAGAAAAATGTGGTTTGACTTTTACTTATTTAAAAGTTTGATTCTTGAAAATAGCGAAAGTTTTTGAATGCGGATTAATGGATATGATTTAAATCTATATGGCAACTGTTACTGACTGGCTGATTTATCAACACAGTTTAAGCCACTGAACGGTAAAATTATTTTTAGGTAGATAGTTATTACTATGTAGGCATTTATTAAGGAATTTTAGAAAATACTTTTCTTAACGGGTGGTATGGGGAATCCAAGTTTCTATAGACAAATTAAAATTGGTGCGAGCGAAGCCGAGCAAAAACTAGTTTAGAATAAAGATAGCATATAATATTCTTGATATGCAGTATAAACATATATTATAGGTTACTTTTAAAACAGAGGGTGAAAATTCTAAAAGCTGTTTCTGAGTGTTATGTATATAACAATTTCGTAATTTATATATCGCTATTTATATAAAGACGGATATTAACTATAGCCTTGAATAATTTACAAAGTAACTGTGCATTAGCTAATTCATTTTTTTACCACGCAATTTTAATAAATGCAGCCGATTATAGATCATTATGCTTTTAGAAAACTGTCCCGCGATCACGCAGGTGTTAATCTATCTCTAAAATATTCTAAGAAAAAAAGAATCAATTGTTTTGTGTTATCTTTAAATCGTTATAAAATCTTTGCAATGAAATATTTTTTCTTCGTATTGCGTAAAAAAATATATTATCACATGCGAAATAACATTTCAAACAGGTTTCAAACTTTCATGGTCACTTCGCCGTTAAGTACATATTGGTAATTACGTTACCAATAACCGATATCTTACAAATGGATACAAGAAATTTAAACATCCACTTAACATTTCGATATAACGCTTCACATACATCAGATAAACATCAAACACAAGTGTTCGGCATACCATTTCGAAATTAAACAGCTTGAGCAATGAATGGCGAATCATGTCAATTACACATGAATTACACACACCACTGCGTGAAGTCATCGACACCGCCAGCGTACCACGACCCGACCCGGCAGACCCAGTCGAATTTAGTGAAAGTAAATATATTGATCTATGGGTCTACTTATATTTGCTGTATGTCCGTAATGGCTAGTTATATTTTATACGGTCAAGGATGGGTATACGTTGGATTACGTGAGAATTGTTTTGGATTGTATGACGAGTTTTTTTCCTTTGTTTGAAGGAATGTCGCATCGGCCTTTGAAATGTTGACAAAGGTATGTTTATAGCATAGCATTGTGTTTTTAAGCGAAATATTTGATTGATAATATAATGGTTTTGATAATATTCTTCTATCCAACAAGTTATTAAGTATATACTAAGGTTAGGTATAAATACGTAATACCTAAGAATATTTATATGCATTTAACTCAAATATAATGTATTGCGTAAAAGAAAAGTAACAGCCTGTAAATATTCAACTGTTGGACAAAAGCCTCCTCACCTATTAAGGAGAAGGGTTAGAGCTGACCACCACTCTGCTCCACTGCGGGGCGGATATTACACGACTTAGAATTTTTCCCGGCACATGCAGGTTTCCTCATGATGTTTTCCTTCATTGGCGAGCACGAGATGAATTTAAACACAAATTTAGCACTTGAAAACTCAACTGTTTTTTGCCATATATGTGTATATATACATTTTTTACAAAATACGATTTAAATTTTTTATGATTGGGTCAAAGGTAATCAGAGTCTATTTATAAACTACTTATTTTTATACAGAAAAGTGATATCAGACCTAATGAATAATGCAATTGTTCAAATTTATAAAAAAAAATATATAATGATTTATTATATTAAAGGTGCTAATGACTTTTATATCGAATAAATATATGTACCTCAGAGTAAAAATTCTGTAATTAAATAGTTTTTTTTTCATTATATTTATGTGAAAATAGTTTTTATAAAGCATTAAACAAAAACCGTATATAAATAAAAGTGCATTAAATAATTACATTAGAAAATGTACATGTTATCTATGTAGGTCGGCAGTTATCGTTTCAATTACAACGGTAGTTCGCTTTATACAAAATCAATACAACGAACACAACAGTGTTGTATAAGTTTTATACTTTAACACTTGACGTTACGTTCAGGCTATATGATAAATCAGAATTATGATTGAATTAACTAAAGTAAAAATTCTCGAATTATGCAATCGATAGTTATAAGTGGAGAATTATACTTTTATAAAGAATAACATAAGTTGTTTCTTATTGCTTTACACATGAAAGAATTTACCGTCAATGCCTTATTTTTCGCAACTACTTATGACTTGCCGAGGTGGCCTAGTGGTTAGAACATGTCGATCTATAACCAAAGATCGCGGGTTCAAGCCCCGGCTAGCACCGCTGATTTTTCAAGTGCTAAATTTGTGATTAAATTCATCTCAAGCTCGGCGGTGAAGTAAAACATCGTGAGGAAACCTGCATTTGTCGGGAGAAATTCTGACACATGTATATCCGCCAACCCTCAATGGAGCAGCGTGGTGGATTAAGCTCTAAACCTTTTCCGTAATAGGAGAGGAGGCCTTCCCCCAGCAGTGGGACATATACAGGCTTTTACTTTACTTATTTTATGAATTATCTGTTACTAGGTTACAAAGCTGTTTTATATCGCTCTGGAAAGTAAAACTTACAAATTTAATTCTCGAATTATAGTTAATTTTTAGTATAAGTAAGAAATGTACAATAAAACTGTTTCAATTCATCTAGTTTAAAATATGGACAATATGGCTCAACAGACTATAAATGTCAGTCAAAAATTAACAGATTATTACAGCTAACATTTTGTTATTAGTTAAGTATATATTAAATTATTTATTGTATACGAATCACGAAACCTAAGAAAGTAGTTTTTATCGTATCTTACTATCCTAAAATGAGGTAAATTTCCATCTTGTTAAAGTGTCAATTTAAACATTTCCTCCGCACAGACATTCTAAGATCTTGTTTAGATTGCGCTTGCGTCGGCGCAGGAATCCGGTAACAATTACATTAGCAACCGCCCACCACAAGCTGCGCGTGCGCCGCCTGTTTCGGCTAGGTTCATGAACTTGATGAAATTAATTGTTTCAACATTCTTTTGCCTTATATAAAAACAAATCGTATTTTATTGGACGTGTAAGTTGTTCGTTAGGTTTTTTATTGTAGCAACAATAAATATGAAAATGTTTAATGCCAATTCTACTGGTATTAGGTGTAGTGAATAACATTACAAATCCATAAAAACTTGAAAATCAAGTACTTCATAAGTATGCAAATTTAAAGGAAGCCGGACATACATACGCTCATATTCAATTATAAATTAAACGCACTCTTGCATAACCGCTAGACGTTCATTCATAGTCATATTTTGTTTAGTTTTTAAATTATTTATCGCTTTAATTTAATAGCCTTTGCATATTTATGACTTATATAAGTTTAAGATGGTAACACTTTCAGTTAGATATTTTTATGCGAAATTATATAAAAATTCAACAATTTTGAAGAAGATAACAATATTTTACTAAATCGGAATTATTACGTCTGTTAATTTTTGAATAAATTTATTTGTCTTAAGAACATGTAGCGCCATCTTTGAGAATGTTTTCAAATCACTCCATAACTGCATGGCTTTTAGATACTACCATATACAGATAGATGGCGCTTTTAATAAAAATTATTGATGTTATAGTTTGAAAACTAAACAATATCAACAATTTATAGTATGGTGTTCGAATATTTTTTAAAATATATTGTATTTTCTTCTGAGCGTGTGTATGTCTATCAACTCGACGTAAACGGCTGGAATGATTTTGATGACAATTTTTGTGGTGTTTGAGTGGTTATTTAGACAATTTAGATTCACAATTCGACCCGCAGATTGTCCAGGATAACGTCTGTTGAAGCTAGTATAATTGTATAATTTTTACCTTTATCTTCATTTTGTTTCGGCGAGTTCACCCACTGATGGCGCACTTTCTGCGACCAGCTAACAGGGCTCTTCCTCCCCCGACTTCGCTCTCTAACTCTACAAATAAATATATCCATGAATCAATTTTTATCTCCTATATGTACAACAAAACCCAATAACACCATATGATAGTCCCGCACTTTCCCCTACTTTTTACAAACTGACCGGGACGTAAATACGATAGTATCGATATTAGATAACGGTGTTTACACAACACTTTGGAAAAAAATACTGCTCGATACGCATGTGGTAAATTTTTAGGTCACAAGAATAAATACTAGATAGCGTGAGTGCTAAACATAAAAATGGTTGCTGTGTGGAAAAATACTGTTACAAAATATACGTTAAGATTTTAAGATGGCGGTGATTATCAATTTGATTGATTTTTTTTTGTTTATGTTTTTTTTTTATCTAAATTACAATTGGATTGACTAAAGGTTGGTAATATTTAAATTTACAAAAATATTCTCTACTTTTGGATAAATTAAGGGATGTAAAATACATCTTATTTACAAAACAGTTTTATCTGTAATGAGTTATGTTTTCTTTAGGAAAAAATTTATAACATTAAGATAAGAATGAAACTGGTTATCTTACATGATTATTTTCTTTTCCTCGGTCTTCTCTTCATCAGAAACATCTACCCAATCGTCACTTCTGTCGCTTCGGTCACTGACACTTGTCTCACTGCTCGGTACTTGAAAAGCTATTTCCTGCCCGTTATAACTGAGCACAGATCTTTGCCCGTAAATGCTGTTAGTTTTTTGTTCACTCGAAAGTGTCGATTGGCTGATATTTGAAACGTTGTCAAAAGACAAACGCTTCTGCACTGCTGAAGCCAGCTGCTTCTTTAAATTGTTCCTCAGCTTCACCATGCTAGGGCTGTTAGGTATACTCTCGTAGCAATGGGACAGTGACGTTCCATCAGCATGCTTGATAGTGTCGTAAATGTTTTCGTTATCATTGTAACTGGTGTAATCTGATGATACATATGAGTGTCTAGTGCTGTAATTGGGACTGCTCTCTTTAGACTTAGGCGGACGCGGTGGAATTTTCTCGTAAATTCTATCGGAGCCGATTTTTTCGTAACTAACTGTTGATGTTCCGCTTACTGATTTTGTGATAGAATAGTTTTTATCGTTTGGTTTAGAAATATTTGGGTTATAATTTTCGGCTATTTGAATACCCGAGCTGGATGTATGGCAGAATGGTTTGACGGAATATTTACAGTACTCATAACCATCGTCGCTGTCACCATCTCCTCGTGTTCTTTCTTCTAGCTGGCTTCCACACAGCTCATAGTTATGAAGACTATTTTCATCTCCTTCAGGATGTGACCTCATTTCTAAAAGGCACTGATAAATATTTTCGTCTCGATTTGTAGGTTCTTCTTTAACTGTTTTAGGTATTTCTGGTAAAGGACAATTTATTTTAGAGGATCTGTCACTTTTAATAGATATTACTACTACGTTATCTGATTCCCTCGGTTCTAAAGGTTCGTAATCATCTTCAATAACTGGTTGACTTTTCTTTGATATGTAACTTATAAGTACATCTTTATTACAAGCTTCAACTAAATTACTTTCAAAATCTGAATTAGTTTCTGCCTTTATATCTGTTTTTTCAGCATTGTCTTGAGATTCATTAATTTCTTCTTTAGGAGATTGCTCTTTTTGAGTACTGTTTGTATCAGTAAAACTAATACCACTTTCATCCATCATCACACTTACGAAACCATATGTACTGTCGGATACAGATTTATCGTGGTCTACGTAAATTTGTGAACTTTTTCTGCGCCAAAGGAAAGAATCGTTTGGTGTAATTTGCGAATCTATTTCCTGGTACGTGTGTTCCTCATTCACAGCTTTTTCCGTTGATTTTAAGGATGTTTCATTATTCATTTCTTCAGATATATTTGTGTTTGAAATTTCATTGGCATCTTCTTGTATAATTTCAACAAGATGAAGTGGTAACTTTTCGGAATGTATATAATTTGTTTTAAACTTTCTCTTATCATAAATAGGCTCTTTCTTTTTTGTATTATCTACAGAGTTGTTTATTATCTGCTCTTGTTTTGTTAAAAAATTTGCAGGGGCTTTTATGGTCTTAATTTTTGGAACACCATCCTTTAATACAATATTTTTAGTTAAAACTAGGGATGATTTCTTTTCAGGTACTTTAGGTTTCTCTTTTACAGATGTTACATTAGTTATTTGACTGTTCAATTTCCTAACTATATTATTACTTGCTTGGGCACTTATTTCACATTCAAACTTTTTGATAACATTTTTAACAACGTTAGTTTCAATTGGCATTTCGAAAGTCTTTTTAGGAGATTCACAATTACTTGATTTTGTAGGACTGCCATCAATAGTATCAGATCCACTTTGTTGCTCACTGGAGTCATATTTTAAGCGTTTTTTAGGTGACTTTGGAATTTTAGTGCCGTCAGATTTTGATCGTATTACACGAATTTTGCCACTAGATCCTTCGGTCAAAAGTAATTTATCAATAGAATTTACACTTGAACATCTTTTTCTGTAGCCTCGTCTTTTGGAGCTTCTTCTATGTCGTAAAACTATTTTAATGTTGGAACTAGAACTTAGTGTCGATGAGGGTGTGGAACTGTTACTTGCTGAACATCGGGAAGTTGTTTGAAGGTTTTCTATTGTCTTTACTAATTTAGACTGTTTTATTGGCGTTTTGTTTCCATCAACCATTAAGTCGTTGAATTTTTTAGTCAACTCAGATACTTTACTACTAGTTATAGTCATTGTAGTTTTGGTAACTAGTGGTGGTCGTCTGTAGGATGCAGACGCATTCTTTACTTTAAAGCTAACTTTTCTTTGTTGCTGTTCTATTTTCTTTTTGACATTAGAAGGAATATCAATATATGAAGGATGTTTATGTCTTTTCTCTTGTGTTGTTTTTTCTCGACCTCCGCCGGTACTTCTCGTGTCATCGCTTTCCGTGGTTGTGGCTAATTGAGCGTAATGTAAAATTGGCTCTTTTTTGTTCTCCCTTGGAAACAAAGACGATTGGTTTACTGTAGCATTCAAGAAAGCATGTTTAGCTTCACTGATAGATTTCATCCTATCATTAGTAGGTGATGCTGGCTTAATTGGTATCGAATAAATACATTTCTCACTAAAATTTTGCTTATGTTTTATAGCCATGTTTTCAGAATCGGGAAGAATAAAGTTTTTCAAAAGGGCCTTTATAGTACCGTGTTCTTTTTCGTCGGTATTAAATTTCTTTATAGATGTTATTAAATTCTTCGTGGTCATCGACTCGCCTTCCATTAGATTGTTCAATAACATTTGTGCTGGATATCTCTGACCGGTTTTCTACGCCATCTGAAACAATTAAAATCACAAAGTGAGTGTATGTAGGAAGTAATTATACATACGTAATCAAACACTATAAAAATATTATATCATAAAATTGCTGTGTTTCTAGCATCGTTAATCCAACGAAAATAATGAACTGGGTCGTGATAAATGATCCAAGAGCGAAAGCGGTTTTAACTTTTAAATAATTCTATGTTAAATACATTCTTAAACGTAACAATTATAAATACAAATATATGCATTAAGTTTTTACGTCTAGAAGATTAAAGTTGGCTGAAATTATTAAGATTTTTACTGATGAAAATATTAGGTATACATTACCTAATACGCTATACATTTTTAGTTTTCCTCTAATATTGAATAAACATGAATGACAAATATTTTTGTTCGCTTTTAAGTCATGTGTTTTCACCTCAGACTCTGTTTGAAAATACCTATCATTTTCTTAATAAACCTGTTTTTACCTCAACACTAAGTATCAATTCTACGATTCAATGAGCGTACGTGACTCGCTTGGAATAACCAATGAACGTAAGATGACAAAATAATCAGTACCTAATATACTTTAATTCTTTAAATAATTATTTTTAAATTGTTATTTATAAAACCATATGTTTTTTTTTTCATTATTTCATTAGAAGATATAAAAGTCATAACTTTAATGAGTTAAAACTTATATTAAGTCTATATATTTTGTCAATTTCTAGTTTACTAGTTGAGCCTTGTGTCCATGTCGACCATCGTAAAGTTATTTTTCTATCCTTCTGAAGCAGTATTTTTTTCTGCATGAAACGTATCCTTTTATTTCGTTGTCTTTTTTTGTAGCCCTAATTAAATAACAATATGCAAAACTTCTAGATGATCAGTTTAGTAGTTGACGTGAAAATTCAAGAAACAAACAAACTCACATTATTATCTAATACCTGTAAACAACTCTTGTATATATGTATAATTATAATCTGAATTACGGAAACGGATCCAACGATTTTCATGAAATTTAGTATGCAATGGGATTTCGGGGGCGATAAATCGATCTAGCTAGGTTTCATTTTTTAGAAAACGTCGTTTTATCGGTGTTTTGAGGCAATGAAATCGTTAATGACTGCCGCAATATCATAAGAATGCGAATATATGATTTCCAAAAAAACACGATTTAGTAAAAAAATAAATATAAATTTCGTATAATATTGGTTAGGATTTTAAGTATAGATACATCATCATAATCCTAACAGAGTGGTCAATTAAGTCAATGTTTATTATAAAAAGTTATTCCGTTAAAATTGAGGTAAAATTTTGTGTACAGTATCAAGAACGGGCATTATTTTCGCCCACACTTTGTCCGAATAAGGTTCTATGATAATTTGTAAACACCGCGGTCGTTGACTGTACAAGATTTACATTGATGTATAATGGTTAAAGATCATAAATTTATAATATGTAGGTATAATGTTCATTTTAAGTTATTTGCTTGGATAAAATTGTGTCACAATATCTTAGAAGAATGACTTAGCTTATTGAGAATATACTGTTTTATTGTAGAGATATTTACTTAAAATAATTATTACTATTTATTATTGTGAAATTTTGGATTAATATATACATAGATATAATTATTTGATTACTACACGATGAAATTTTTGGATAATAATATAAAGTTGATATCAAAAACTACTAAGAATATTTTTTTTAATTAATTTCTTGAATTAGGATGTATTTTTTAATCAAACGTTTAAATTATATAGCTACAAGACTTAGTGGGGCACATTCGTCTATTCTAACTATATTTTTGAATCGAAATTGAAACCTAGTGTGTTAAAAATTGGACACAGCTGTTATTATTTTTACAAGTGTTTTGTTTTATTGTAAGCGATGATTTTACGGTTTATTTGAATGACAATGGCTTGTTCTGCGTGTCGTATGAACAAAGGACAAGACGGTGCCAATAAGTGGGTTGAAAGGTAAATCTTCCACTGAAAGAAAATAGCTATGAATCATTGTGAAGCTATTTAATGGCACACCACGCTTGTAGAAGTAAATATAAAGCGAGAGTTAGTTTTGTAGATTTAATTTAATGAAATGGATGCTGATAAGCAATACTGTTTCAAGCCACACGGATTTCATTTTGAGAAAATGGCGTCTAAAGATGTCAAACCTATTCTTAACACATATGTTTGAAGACGTATATATCCATATTTTATTTTATTTTTTGATATAAGGTGTAATGATAAATCAGACTGATACATTTAATATATTATATAATAAAAGCTATTTAAATATTTGAGATTATTGTATAAATTGCAAAAAATGGAACGCACTTCAAATTCGAACCAATTAATTAAGAAAATTTTTTCCGTACTTATTTAATTTATATGACTACATTTTTTTACAATAATGTTAAATATGTAATGCAGTATCAAAATACATCAATATCTCCGAATTTGACTTTAATTAATGAAGATTAGCGCGTTGAAACAAACAAACTCTTGAGCTTTATAATATTATTGGTATAGCAAAAATTACAGCAAAATTTTCTTTTCAGTGGAGGATTATTTCAAAACGAATGTCATGTTATTGTTAGAACAGACAGCTAGACGCTAGACTTTGTACATTATATATGGACGCCGATAAGCAACACTATGTCAAGCCACACGGACTTCATTTTGAAAAAATGGCGTCTAAAGATGACAAACCTATTCTTAATATATATATTTGAAGAAGTATATATTCATCTTTTCTTTTCTATTTTGATAAAAAATATAGTGAATTAAAATCGGATTAGTATAACAAAAACTTTTATCAAATGAGAAGTTTTTTATATTGTAAAATATAGATCACACTTTAATGTTCGAAACATTAAATAACTTTTTTCCGTACTTTTTACAATAGTTAAGTTACATGTGACGTATTATCAGAATACATCAATATCTCCGAATTTGACTATTTGTGGGTTGATACGTTATTGCTTATCATCATCTATATGTTACAGTCAAAATCCTACACCGAACAAAACTAGTTTTGACTGTAGTCCTTCGACAATAGTAGTTTTACCATTAACTTAGCTTAATTTATATGCCACGTGCATATCAAATTTGTATTTTATATAAATAAATAAACACTAACCTAACATATTAGCAGGTTTTTATCTTTTATATCTATACTGATAGATAAAATAGAAGTGTCTGTTTGTAATTTCAAATAAACAGCTTTTCACTAAATACATATAAAAGTATATACGTTACTGACACAAAAAAAAAACAATTTTTAAACTTTTTGTCTGTCTGTCTGTCATTCCGTCTGTTTTTTTCGACTAATCTTTGAAACGGCTAGACCGATTTTGACGGCAGGAACTAATGTTATAAGAAGTAACTTATAAACTTTGAAATTTTATTTATTTTAATTTGTCGCAGACGAAGTCGAGAGCACCAGCTCGTTCGTTATATAATTTCAAGTACTTTAGTTCAAACCCTGATTTTGTCAGTCAAAACTAGCCGTTTAAACCATGTACTGTGTGGTAAATGGTAAGTAGTGACCAGGTACGCTGTATTGGAAATAAAAGTGCGTCTGTGTAAAAGTGGGCCGAATTAGCAGTTTTGAAGCGTTAATACCGACCTAGAACGTTGTACCTAATACGTGCCGTCTCCTCTTCTTGTGGTATGTGGCACGTGGAATTATTTTATTTTTAACGTTTGTGTTTTACGAAATTGTCTCCAAATTACCTTAAAATTAATTTATTTGTATGATTACGTTTAGCCATCTCAAAGTATTCACACTAACGGGAATAATCGGGATGGAACGGAATTTGCATATTCATTTTCTTCCGATTATCCCTCCTGACTATGTACAGTCAATTACGCGATTAATTTAATGTTTCAATTTGTGTAATATAATTTGTTTAAGGTAGTTACTAAAAATAATTTGATTTATTACGGAAGGAACATATAAAAAATTGTAATTAATACCTCAGTATACCTTGAGGTGAATAATCAGAAGATCAATCAGAATGAAATTCCGTGTATCCCCCGGCCAGGGTGGCCAAATGGAGACGCGATTCCGATTATATTACTCTAAGTGGATAATTTGGGGTGGCTAAACGGAATCATCCATTTATTTATAATTATAATTGCGGTGATTATAGATCTATGAATTCTATTTTAAAGGAATTATTATCATCTAAGATTACACATGTTACACTATTATATTCATAATATTTGAATTCCGAATTTGAATTTATGTAATAATATTTATCATAGCGGGAGAATTACATTTATAAGTTTTGCTCAGACTTTCATAAAAATTTACATAAGTTGTTTTTTTTTGCTTTACACTTGAAATAATTTTTGACGGTGCCTTTATTTTTGACCGCAACAGCTTCGTAAGGTCATCTAACTGTTACCAGGTTACACAGTTGTTTGTGTCAATTACAAGAGTAAAACTTACAAATGTAATTCTCGCCTAAAGCTGAAGAGCTTATTTGAACGCTTCTATCTTAGAGTGCTTTTGTATTAGAGAGTCCGTTTATTGCGGAAGATTGTAGGGTGCTAACCTACTGGTTACTGGTGGTCTTTACAAATGGTTTGAGTTTATCGAGAGCTGAGACGTCCCTACCGTTGGTGTGCCCTTTGGTGACTAATTTTTTTCGCAAATGTGCAATTTGGCTATAAGTAAGAACACCATTTACATAACTATGTAAGAAAATATATTTTCTAAGCGTAGGGTTGGTCTTATATATATTTCTACAAGTTTGTACCGAACTCTCGGTGCACCAGTCCTACTCGCACTTGACCAGTTATTTTATGAAGATTTTTATTTTATCATAATTAGTGTTTGGATATTATATTAATTCGTTTTGTTAATTATTACACTGTATTTTATAAATGCAATCCGTGCATTACGCATTATATTATAGTAGCTATATATGCAATTATGTTAGTCTATTCACTCGTTAATAATCCATATATAGTGTAATTAAATTGTGATATGTTAAAATGGACGACAGGACAATGCGCCTAGATCGAATATAAGGAAATGATTCAAGTTTAACCTCTAAATGCTATAATTGGAAATACCTGTGGTTACTGCTTCTAAATGAGTTTGCTTTATGTTTCATCGATACATCATAAGTTGTCACACAATCGAATAGCAAATTGGGTACTTCCAAATGCAAATGATAGGGAATTCAAGGAAATATAACATGCAATTATCCCGTTTAATTTTAAAGTTGTAAGATTAGTTAAGAAAGATATTGGTAGATATTGTTTTTTTTTTAATATGTATAAAACTAAAATGGATTCTGCTATACATAGTTTTTACATATCTATATAACTATTTTCATTATAAAATAAAACATTTAAAATAAATAAACATAATATATTCATTATTAAGTTATTTTTAGTCAGACTCCTTGTGGCTTGACATAGTATTGTTTATCAGCGTCCATTTAATCTAACAGAAAGTAAAAGGTAACCATCAAATGTATGGTGCCATCACGTTATCAGCTGTACCTTGATTTAGATACCTATTCCGAGGGCTGTTGACCCTGAGGTCAGTCGTGTACCGGCGTGCTTTCACTGGGAAGTGGGAAAGTACGATTAGCATTCCCAAAATGGCTGTTATAATGTCGAAATTTTATTTTATCTTTTTACGCAACACAGTTCTTTGTTTAACTCCTATAGATTATAGGGTGATATTTTATAGCCTAAAGTCAAGAATAGCCTATTGATATCTCAAGCAATAACAATTTATTAAATTGCATCAATACTTTCAGAGACCTATACATCTGAACTTATAACCTTTAAACTTTATAAAGCAAGTATTAGGCATAGGCATTTGTAAGTTTTACTCTTGAAATGGACCTAAAACATCCTTTCAAAAATGGAATTTTTAAAATCGCTTAAGAAATGACAGAGTTATTATGTAACAAACAAAAAAAAATGCTACGGATTGGAGAACCTTTTTTGAAGTCGGTTGAAAATATAATCAAATTAATGATGATTGAATATTGATGAATATTAATATACCATTCCTTCTAAATAACTTTTAACTAAAATGTTAAAGTCATTCAGAAGGAATGCCATATCAATAAATTAAGAATTAATTATGTTTATAATTTGTAAGCTAAACGTTGGAAATATACGAATTTCTGTCCGTAGGTTTGTCGGCTTGGATTTCTTGCTAACTTAAGAAATGCAGCTATAACAGTTACTTTACACCGTTGTGAGAGTGAGGTGCTGCCCCGGCCGAGCCAGCCCGTATACGAGCTGTAGAGAGCGAAAGCTTGGCTCTACCTCAATGTGAATAGTAAATAGGGATTGGATAGCAAAAAAAAAAATCCTCTCTCGCATTTATTGAGATCACCGTGTAAAACAAACTAACAAATAATCTTTTCAGCTTTATATACTAATACTAACGACCTCTCGCAGTTTCACTCGCGCTTAACTTAGGACTTTCATACAAATTTCCAACGCCCGTTTTACCCCCTTAGGGGTCGAACGCAAAATCCCATCTTAGTGAGCACCTACGTCCTTAAAAGAACCCGCATACTAAATTTGAAACTTCTAGCACTTGTAGTTTTTGAGATTTCGTGATAAGTGAGTGATTGACCTTGCGATTTTATATATGTAAGAAGATACATAGATACTATAGGTATTGAATGGTTCAGAAGTATTTCAGTGTTTGGTATAAACAACCCGTTGCTAGGTTATCCTGCAAGTCACGTATATCAGTCCCATTAACAGTAGATATTAATACCTGAAGCAAAAATCTTGTAACCCTTTTTACGAAAATTGCGCGTAAGGAGAAATATGAAATTTCACATATTTATACTTTATTTAGAGAATAGCATTGAGAGAGTGCCTATTTTATTTCTTTAAGTATGCATAAAATACATTAAATCAATAAATAAAAACATTACACACACTATGTATTTGAAGCCCAGGCATATACACTCTCTTATTTATTGTTAAAGTCTGTGTTCAAATTGAGAATAGATTATCTGTGGTCAATTTTGAAATCGGTTGAAAATCTAATGAACTCCAGTCGAATTCCGACCGCTATGCGACCACTAGTTATTAATACAGAGTATTAATTGAGCCGGTATTTATCAATTATTAATACAAAACTGGTATCCTCCGGAAGTGTCGACGGTGCGATCTCTTGCGCATTGCACAACGACGCGTGCGTCGCAAACATAGACAATTAAGAATTTGACATGCGCACGCGCACGCGTTCAAAGCTCATAGAAAGCGGTTTATACGTGATAGAAAATGACGGCCCGTTACGTCTATTACATTTCTAGCAGGTGGCTTTCGTTACACAATTGTTTATCACCGCTTAACTATTACTAATGTTATATTGAACATTATAATTTTCTCTACGTTTGCTTTTGATGTTGATATGTGGTTAGAAATTTATTCAAATTAGAGGCTTGAATTGTTGATAATCATTGTTATTATACTCTATGCACATAAATTAAAGTGTTTGTTTGAACAAGATTATCTCAGAATCTAGTAATACGATTTAAACACTTGTTGTGTTAGCTACATAGTCGAAGAAGATAGGTAGGTGTCGGCAGCCGGGGCTACAGCCTAGGGGGCTCCAAAAAAAGAGGGGTACCAATAATATAGATTGTTTAAATTAGTTTTTGAAATATTTGACTGAAAAAAATATGTTGGGGACTCCATTTCTGTTGTCCCAGGACCTTCACACCTCTAAATATGGTTTAGAACCCAAGAGCGGAGCAGTTACAATAAACGTGAGAGAAACTGCGAGACACTTTATAAATAAAATTCTCTTTTGTTTTAAGCCAGTTTCTCGGAAATCATTTATTTAGAATGATAAAATCTGGTCAAATATAGGAAATTTTGTAGAGCCTTATTTCATGAATTTAAATAAGTTCTAGGGTTCGCGTGCGTTGAAATAAACTTAACGTGTGATTAATAAATTAACATGGTATCAAAATCAAAATATACTTTATACAAGTAGGCTCGATTAAACTCACGAGCAATTTTGAATCGTCAATATAAAATAAATACACCAATAAGCTACCACCGTTTCAGAACGTAGATTCTACCGAGAAGAGCCAGCAGGATACTCGATATTTACTCTTTTAAAAATGTAATAATAGTTTAAGTTTAATAGAGCAAAATGTAATCTACATATAAAATTAGAACACAGAAACTTCACCGAAATCAGTTTAGCAATTTCGGTTTTAGAATAGAAACAATTATTATAATTACGTTGTCAATGTAAACAAAAGAAACTTACTTTTGAAGTAAGTTTCTTTTCTTCCGAACCGAATAAAGCCACTCTTTGTAGAATCCGATTAAGAATTTTAAAAAGGCACCAATATAATACTCTTGCCGCCAAATTCTCTAAACACGAAACTTGATTGCATTTGTTTAGTTTCATTTACTGCCAATTTGTGTAACGGAACCGATGTTCGACGAATTAAAAAAAATTGACGTTTAAAAAAGTGGGTTTCAACTTATGTAAGATTTGATAACAGTATTTTATAACTATCAAATAGCTTTTATATGTATGCTAATGATATATATATACGCTGATAAGCAATACTGTGTCAATCCGCACGAACTTCATTTTGAGAAAATGGCGTCTAAAGATATCAATGTTTTGAAGACGTATTTATCCATATTTTGTTTCTTATTTTGATACAAGATATAATGAATTAAGATCAGATTGATATATTTAATGTGAAAATATTAAATAAAAATATTTCTAATAATAAGTTTTTCAAATATATGACATTATTGTATATTGCAAATTATGGAACGCACTTGAAATTCGAAACAAATGAAGAAAACTTTTCTCGTACATATTTAATTTAGATGACTTGAAAAATTTTTGAATAATGGTCAATCTCGGAATTTGACTTTTTGTGGGTTGATACATTATTGCTTATTAGCAACCATTTATGCTAATCATATTTGGCAGGGGATAGATATATACTAGTATATGCATTAGAAACAAATAAAGTAAAACTTTATTAACAACAACACAGACTAAAGAAATAAAAAAAAAATTATACATAATTACATATTTTATGGTGTTTGCTGGCGGCAGTTTTTCAGAGGTTCTATATTTGAGAATTGAAATACGGAAATTTTAATCGGCCTATACTTTTTAATTTCGAAAATATTCATAGCTAACAAGTCGTTAATTAAAAAAAATCCGACTGCGCCACAAGGCCACAGTCAGCAATACCGCATAAGTATCGGTATTCTCTAAAAGCCTATGAGTGAGAATCGTTACTAAACAACTTTAAATCGTTATAGATCCTAATCAGTAATTCTGTTTGAAAATCGACCAAATACCAATTTAACGATATTCCACTTGACATAGTTCATCAATTTTCTTTTTTTATCTTTTTCACATTATGGCGTCCAAAATCAGCCATTTTGATTTGTATGTTTTCTATGACATTCCCGCTGTCGTAAGAATCAGAAGATTTATTAAAATCGGTCCACGCGTTTGGTCTAAATAGTGCCACGAAGGTACAAACCCACATACATATACACATATATACACATACACAGACTGACAAACACATTACCCCGCTTTGCGTCACGCATTAGAGTAAAAATAAATATATTACTAACTTAGGAATTAGGAATTGAAAAATGTTTCCGTTTAGGTAGTTAAATCAGTACCGTCTCCTATGATTAACCTTCACGAAAAACATTTCAAGAACGGAAATGCTTTTGTTACGTAATTACCGGAATTGAGACCGGAATACAGATTCCATTGAGAAGGATTGATATAGACAACTCAATATTCTTTATATGTCATAACAAAACAGTTGAGTACAGTCAGGCCCCTCTTTCCCACTGGGCACACTAGGCACTTGCCCAGGGCCCCGCGATCGATGGGGCCCCATAGTTCTTATCAGATTATGGAGAAGTAATAGATGACTTTATCGCTCTTAAAATGAAGGATACATTTTCTAACAATATAGATTTTCTGTAAATGTTATTCATTTAGTAAAGAAATAAATATAACAGCTCAATAAGTCTAAAATTTTATTCCTATGACTTTAGCACAGCAGTAATTTATCAAGTCATAGGAGCCCCATTTCCATAGTGTGCCCAGGGCCTCCAAAAGGTTAAAGGCGCTTCTGAGTACAGTACTAATGTACTGCGCCATTTCATTTGTGTTTTAGATATTTAATTATTTTTAATTGGGGTTTTAAAATAATGAAGTGGCAAGTATAAAATTGTTAGCGCGGTTTATATAGGTCCGGTTAAAGTACATATTAAAAAATCCTTAGTAGCTAAAGCATATTATTCTGTTCAAGATTATATAGATGATAAACATGCTTGGATTTAGTATAAGCTGGATTCACACAGGGTATTTAATATATTTGTAACTCATAAATGTATGTACCCATCGTATAACTTTTAAAAAGAGTAACTATCGAGTTTCTTGCCGGTTCTTCTCGGTAGAATCTACATTCCGAACCGGTGTTAAATTAATTAATTAATTAGTGTTTAGTTTTCTTTTGTTTTTGTATTGACAATTCAAAAGTGCTTGTAAAAGCCTACTTCAATAAAGCATATTTTGATTTTAATTTTGTTTACCTTACCAAGAAAATTGTGATAGTGAGTTATTCATTCTATGAAGTCTTAAACTTAATCACCGCCTCGTAGATACTAGCATTGATACAATGTTTATTAGTATTTTTGAAAATTCGAAATGTAAATTATATACGACGCCATTGCATTGTTAAAAGTTTACATTGTTAAAAACATTCTGAGGGGGATGTTTGAACTAAGTTATTTTGAAAATTGATTAAGCGTTTTTAACTTTTTAAATTTATATGAAAGACTTATAAAATATATTTAAGAGGAAGAATTTGTTTCTTTGTATGCAGTAATTATTTAATAACCTCCATAACTAATAATCCAATAGTAAAATTTATTTTCGTTAGTTAATAATATATATCTATGTAATATATATGTCTAAATTGAAACTAACGGAAATTTTCATTTAGCTTCTTATACAAAGGGAAAGCGTTGAAAGTATTTAATTAACATATTACTAAAGTTTGGTGTAAAGGGCTTGTTTTTGTTTATTTATGTTGACAGCAAATATTTATGGACAACACGAAGCATCTTATTAGATTGTACATCAAAATTATTGACTAAGTAAAGTGTTGATTTAATTAAAGATACTCGGAACTGTATTATTTGTATTTTGTATAGAATTTAAATGTTTTCGAATTCAACGCATTTACGGTAATTTTTTTTTCTATTTACATTACTCTTATCATCCTTGATGAGGCAAAACATACATTTTATAGCGATCGTTACCAAGAAACTTAAAAACATGTTAAAGCTGTGCTCTTTGTATAATAAATCAACTTAAAACTATATTACTTACTTATTATAATTATTTCGTTTCCTGTCTCTGTCCCTATTGGTCAATTTATTTTTGCTTGTTACGACACATTACATATAAATAGGCTGATTAGACAAAACTAGTATTAAAATAAAAATCCTTTATAAATACATGTCAAAATCTCTTTGACCAGAATCTTAACACATCTTTAAGACTATTAAATCACGTAATACGATAAGAACTAGCTAACCCAGATAATCTTGATAATCTAGTCGCATTATATACGCAATCGATATATAAAATAAATGACGTAAGGAGAGTATGCAATACATAATTGAGACAATTTTGTCATAAGGACAAATTCATATCAATATTTTTTTTTTTAATGTACATGGAATTGTGTTATTCTAAATGTTACATTTTTTTGGTTAAATAAATCAGTGAAACGAATTTATTATTTTTATGTTTATTTACTTTACTACTTTAATAAAGAATATTTTAAGAGTGTAAAAATTATGACATTGAGTCTAATTTTAAAACAGTAATTTAATTGTTAGAATATTTTTATATTTTCTTTTTAGACGAATCTTAACTCAATTTGTAGCTTGATTGATCTCTGCAGGATGGTATTGTGTAAGAAAAATAATATTAAAATCATGAAGCCGTCTTTTCATGCTCTAATAAGTAAATGCTCCATAAATTTACGTACATTTAATTATTGCGTTGTAAATTATTGCCTTGAACGATATAACATAATTAAGCATATTAAGTTTACTCTTTTATTTTAAACAAGACTAAAATATATTTCACTTAAATGGAATTTTGCAAACATTTTTCAATCGTCAAAGCAAGAATTATTTCAGCCAAAATGTGCCGCCCGAGAAATTTTAAAAGAGTCTCTTTTAAATAAGCAGTGTATGCTTTATTTATTTATGTTTTATATTAAATAGTAAATTAAAATATGTAGAAATGTTATGTAATTGTTTATAAGATGGCGATTTTATCGCACACTAGATTTTTAAATAGTTACACTTTGTTTATAAACATATTTTATGTTTAAGGTATAAAAATAACAATCCTAGATCCCAGGGTCACCAGACGTTACTTATTTTGTGACTACCAAAATTTATGCAAGAACTTAGTAAGTCTACCAATGTTGACTACACGTAAAGGGCAGTTTCAAAATGAATGCATACTAATATTAGTCCCGAGTCCTGCACATTTTGTTATACTGATAATAAACAGTCTAGAGGGCTTTGCGATCTTATAGTGTATTTTTTTGTAATTCCAGTTTCATATGAATTTTGAAAAAAAATCAATCGATAAATTAAAAAAAAAAACATTTTTGTTTAAATTCGTTTATAATAGAATATTAATATTATAATATTTTACAACAGAAGGTTGAGTTAACCTTTGAGTGCATCGTTTTGTAGTCAAATCCTAATTATTTGGTAATACTTATTATGTATGTGAAAAAACACCAGCAAAATATAATTTATTACCTTTATTTTGCAAAAATATTCTAAAAATTCTTACCTTTAATTTTAATTGCTTTTTTAAGGATACATTCCACGGATATTTTTCATAGTCTTAACCTTATTTTAATTTTTATTCAGACGTAATAATTTTGCAAACAAATTCACAAGAAATCAATATTACAAAATTGACACAAATTACGTGTAAAGTAAATTTATATCTAATTTATACATATCATGTAATATTACGTTGCTTCTTACGAATCATATTTAAAAGTAGATAAGCCTCGTAGAAGTGTTATAAAATTGTTATAATATTATTTTTTTATCAGCTGATTTTCGTAAACAAAACACATAGCAAAACGGACAAGAGGGTATCTTTGAGCCAACAAGACAATTGACGAACGTGACACAGTTAGAAATGGTTACAGACTATTAACGTCAAACAGTATTTACATAATACTTTATTGTAAAGTACTATGTTTAATATTAACAGTTCATACTTAGTTAATTTTTTTATAATCTGGATCACAAAAATGTACACAATGTTGCATAACAGGGGACTTACTTTGCTCGTCCTAGTGTATCACAGAGACCATAAAGTTTTATAGGAATCTGTGCCATGTAATGCAACAGCCACATATGAATATGTATACAGATTAAAAAAGATATGGCACTCGGTAATGACAGCTGACGTCACGCATTACTACCGATGCAACATGACACCGCATTGTTGTACAAACAACTTGCCTCATGTGCGATGTTCACGTGCGTTATTTAGATATAATTGGATTTGTGTTAGCAAACCGACAGATAATAAGTGGAAAGTTAGACCATACTAATATTATGAATGCAAAAGTCTGTCTGTTTGTTTTTTTCCAAGTCACTAAACAGATGTTGATGAATTTTAGTGTGTGTATAGATAGGTTCTTGGAGAAATAATGGTGAAAATTTCTTCGCAGACGGTAGTCGCGGGCGCTAGTGAAGTAGAAAGAAAAATAAAATTTAATACTAATTAATCCATAAACAATAATATCGTGCAGACTACTACCACTAACTAATTCTTATGTAGTTTCCACTAATGATAATGAAATTATCATAAACTAGCTGCCCCTCGCGATTCCTTAAATTTATCAAACCTTCTTATATAAACAGTTTGTCTAACTCAAATATATATCTTAAATTACAATTACATTTAAAAATGTATACAGACTATAAACGATATGACACTCGTAGTAGGCTCCTACTACACGTACAAACAAATTTTACCTCTAAAATATTAGTACAGACTTTCGTTTGCTAGATAAAATAATTCGTGAAAATATTATTACCTTTCAATCTACCTTATTTCTCAATAATTCGTACCGTGTAAAAATGATAAAATATAATTTCTAAAAAATTAATAATTTGTATTACGAAATTAGGCGAATAAACGCAATATACTGATAATTTAAATAGACAGAAAGCAACGTTAACATTTCCAAGTACTTATACGCTAAATAACTACATTTCCACATCCCGCTTGCTCATTAAGATTTCCTTTTTGTCGTCTAAATTGCTCTTAATTTAATTATAACATTTTGGTGACATGGTTAGTTCTGATTTATGTTGTTTGTTTGATAATCACGTTTATTTTCTGAAATATTTGAGTTATACAATTATTTATACGATAATACAAGTTTACAAGTACTAAGTACGTGATGTAAGCGGAGTCATCATCTAAGTACTAACAGACATTGAAATAAAGAGATGAATTACGTGTAAGTATTTTTCTTGGTATATTTACGACAATTTTAATAATTTATGGTAAGACGCCAAAGATCAGCACTGTGAAAAAAAATCATAAAAATACATACATTCGAACCTACCCCATTTTTGAAGTCGTTTAAAGAAAACTTTGCTGACCCTACCAATTCCTATAAATCCCCCAGTTCAAACTCATATCCGATAATAAATAAATAAACGCATCACTCCGTTGAGTGATGCGTTTATTTATTTACGACGACCACGAGGTCTTAATGGAGGCCGTTGCCTCCATTAAGACCTCGTGGTCTTGTGTCGGGGGTCTGGAAACACACAACACTAACACAACCACCCAGACCACGACAAACATCCGTATGGCCAATACAGACGTTTGTCGTGAGCAGGGATTGAACGCGCGACCGTTGGCGCTTCAGTCAGTTGCAGTAACCACTGCGTCAACGTGCCTGTCAATCCGATATCCATTAATACTATCACGTGAAAACCATAAATTTGTTGAACCTAAAATCCGCTACCCTTCTAACTACTTAACCTACTGGTAAATCCGCAACTACATGAACTAGAATCGAAATGTTGTGTACTGTGAAACAGTATTCACAGTACACAACATTTCGATTCTACTATCAGTCGAGAAGTTGCTGAGATCCTTTTAACGACTAGAAAAAAGCTGATAATTTTGGAACATCTGAACAGATCTTCATAATTTAACCGATTACATCAGATATATCATTTTAAAAACCCGCATCAAAATCGATCCATTCGTTTGGAAGCTACGATGCCACAGACAGACACAAATACACACGTCAAACATATAACAACCCTGTTTTTTGGTTAGGGTTAAAAAAGTTATTGCTACCGCTCGTTAACGTATTTATAAATGGGATATTCTTTTATTGAATCATCTAAGTTATCTCTACTAACATTATAAAGCTGAAGAGTTTGTTTTGTGTGAGTTCAAATTGAACATTATTTTTGTGTTAGATAGTTTATTTATTGAGGAAGGCTATAGGCTATATTACATCACGTTACGACTCATAGGAGCAAAACAGTAACCATAAACGCGAGTAAAACCGCAAGAGACAACTAGTTTAATATACTAATCAATGGTGAGATATTGTTATATGATAGTAGAAAACCCCAAGACTTACACGGCGACGTCAAGGCTAGTTTAACGGCCGGATGTAACCGTTTTTATAATAAGCATTGTGAGCTGAAACAATGCCTGAGCTCAACGCATGTATGGCATGTGGCGGTAGGACCTTCGCAATTAGCGACGTAATGTGTTTTAGATATACAGCGATATGGCAAAACACTATACGTCCAATTTAAAATGATACCTAATATTCGTTAGTAAGATAAGTAATTTTTAAAAGACTACCAAAAAAAGAAGGTTCTCGATTCGTCGGAAACTTTTTTTTATTTATTTTCAGCGATTACTCGTTTGAAGTAATTTGTCGTCGAATAATCGGTTTTGATTGTTTTTTTTTTTAAATTTATACTTATATCTATATTGTATAGTATATCATACATAAATCAATTGCTATGTTATATTAAGACTTAAGAATCGATCAAACCATTTAGAAATTACACTCTACAGACGAACAAATGTTAATTTTTTATATTTTTTTAATAATACAAGTCGATATTTGAATTTTGTATTCACATAATATTATTTTTTTACACTTCATTGTATAGGCTTCATATAACTTACTGATGAATATTTTAGTACTTCAAAGTTCAGGGTTACTCAAACCCGTCATGGACCAGTCTCGGGTGACCCAGTAAAAGCAAAAATTCTCTAACACTCTGCATAGAGGGGACGAGAAACCTGTTTGTGGGAGTGAAGCCCTACAAAAGCAGGCAAAACATCCGTTGATGTTTTCAATGAATCTTAGGACGGTTGTTACGCAGAGCTATAACCATCGCAATGCTATACATTTCGACATTCGTTTCGTTTTGTACAAAAAATCAGTAATCAACTGTTAAAAAGTATTACGTTGAGATAGCGATAGCTGACCGTAATTAGTCTGATGTATCAAACTCAAAATGTACTTTATTCAAATAGACTTTTATAAGCTCATTCGAATCGTCATTTTACAATTTTGTCATGTAAGTTCTACGTGAAATTTAATAATTTCCGAAACTATTGATTCGATTTGAAAAATTAATTTTTGCAATGAATTGCCTATTTACTGAGGAAGTATTATAGGCCATATAACATCACGCAACGATGTATAGGAGCGAAGCAGTAACCATAAACGCGAGTGCAATCGAACTGAGCAGCTATGTGACGAGAACAGCTCAATCGACATAAAGGCAAGCGAAGCCGACGGTAATTTTACATTAATCATTATAAAATACCATAAAATAGAATGTCCGTCAAGATTAAAGGAAATATTGCATCGATTGTAGCGCATTACCTCACAAACGGCTTAGCTAATCGCGGTTACTCGCGTGAGACGATGACCCACATATGCCGCACAAATGCATTGCATGTGCCCCAATCACAAGAGGAAAGAGGACAGCAATATTTACATTCAACGAGAGAGCGGGACGGGAAATGGATATCCTCCACGACACATCCTAACCCCTTTGTATAGGATATTATGCTGTAAAAACTGTACAAATGGTGTTATTTCATAATGTAATTATTTTTTAATCGCACGTAATCGCTGGCGTGTGATGATGACCTTTATGAAGTATTTCATAGCCTTATTGTTTCAACAAATGATATTATTGACTAAGAAAAACGGAAGATCTATAACATTGTGAATGTTTGCGTCGTGGTTTGCAAGATCCATAGACATTTCATTATATTTCGAATTTATGATGATTGTCAATGCAAACGAATGTTTACTAATTTCATGGCTAAGCCGCTGATATGGTCAACAAACATGGCAGCTCGATCCATGGATACTCGATAATCGTGGAGATGTGCATTTCTGGGAATAGATTCAGGCCACTTAAGAAGATCTGTAGAATCTTCGAAGCATCTCTAGAGATCTTAACCCAGTAGAGTGTAATAAGACCTCAATAATTTTAAAACACAAATCAAAACAATTAATGAAAAATTATTAACAAGTTGATAAAAAAATACTTTAAAGAACATACTTTTTCGTATATTCTTTAAATTAGAAAATTGTTTTACCATCAATAATGTTGCAATTAACTTTCATAATTACAGCTCCATATAAAATTAATAGTAAAGATATTCAATTTTCGCATTTTCTTATATACGCGGTCATAAAGCTTCTTACTATAAAATCTTCATCACTCCCGATATTAATATATGTTTTCACTTTCATCTACTTTCATTTCTCTTATATAAAACTTTAATTAATGCAATACAAATTTAATTACTATTTACTATGCAATAATAATAAATATGAACCGACGACCGCTCTGGTGAAGTGGTGCTTGATGTACCTCTAACACCTATAAATATTTGTAAGTCATACTGCCTTACTACAAAATATTTAAACAGTCGTTAATCGCGTGTTTAAAAAAATCCGTACTACAAATCCGCGTCTAAGCACAGTTTTGAGTTAAACATGCTTTAGATATAGATTAACATACGTTTAAGTGAGTTTAATAGATGTCTAAAACCTATTTCAGCTGTCAAATGTAACGTGTAAAATTTTTTATCAATAAGTTTTATGATGAGTTTATTCGCTGTTAAGCAATTTAGATAACATTTTAAGCTATGTTTAATTTTTAAACACTGTTTAGCTAGACACGTGTTGAACATGGTTTTAATGCGTCTTTTGTAGTATGACAGTAAGTGTTTATCCTAGTGGGTCTCTCTACCTTTTTTAGTCAAGGGTTAAAACGTAAAGACAGGATGGTTATTCAATTCAATTGCGATTTGTGACTTTAAGTTGTGTTAATTATGCACATATTACTTCGCATATGGTTATAACGAGAGGCTGTCGATAATTTTTGACAGTTGATTTACAAATAAGTTAGTGATATTATAAATAGTTCAATTGTTGTGTCAATTAGGAATAATGCTTGTTCCTTATGGTATACTTCTTTGTACATAGTTGGTATTTTATATTTCCTTTGTTTTGATAAATGTGTTGGCTCATACAAGTTGCTACATTGCCATATACCCTACCTAGTTTTGTATAGACTTATTTATTTATTAGCATTCAATATTTGCAACAGTTCATCTTTGTTTTATTATGTTTTAAAAAATCGTTACTATAAAATTTGAATTTTTATCATTATTTCTTAGCTTATTGAAAGTATATATATATAATGTAAGAAAATCCCGTTTATTTTACTCGAACGAAACCGCAATAAATCAATAGTTACTCATAAACAGACCTTTGTTGATAGTATTCAATAAACCTGCTATATTTAAAGTATCCCTTGTTATATATTCATCCAAGTGAAATACGACCAACAATTATAGTCAGATAAATAATTTATCAATTCATAATAAACAATATAATTTCAATCACTATCAATTACTGTGTCATTATTTATATTTACTGTTATCTATACTATGTATATTATATAATTATAAACCTCCATTTATGTATATCGTTAATTTGTTAAACATTTTAGCTAACTCATACAGACTCAAAAAAAAAGAAGTTTACAAAATTATATGTAAATACTGTGCAAAAAATTATTTTCTGTCAGTCTACATGTTTTCACGGCTTACCTATAGAATCAATATTGTATTATCGATATGATGTAAGGAAATCGCTTTAAGGAACAGTAGTTTGATGAATCTTGAAAATTCAATATCTTATTTAATAAAGTATTTAGATCACTTTTTAATTTATAAAAACACTGTACATGCTTGTATGTAAGGATTCAATCGATAGTAATTAAGTTCACTTTCATTAACAGTTCCGCCCAGTAAATAGCAGACACAAGCTAGCCCTGTTATGAACTAAATGTTCATACATCTACGTACAAAAATACACAACTAAGGAATTTCTTTGTTGTAATAAGCTTACTTTTGCGTTAGATAGGCCATGTATATATTAAGGTACACTACGACTCATAGCAGCGAAGCAATACTCATAAGCGAAATCGGAGGAGCTAGTCTATACTAATATTAAAGAAAAAAATTATAAAACACATAAATTTTGTTTCTAAGTTTGTATATAGAGGGGTAATGTTTGAAACTATTGATGTAATTTGATAACAATCTGCGTTAGGTAGCTCGTTTATTGAGGAAGGAAGGCTATATTACAACATGCTACAACTCATAGGAGCGAAGTAATACCACTGCTTGGCAGCATTCATATTTAAATTTAAGTTTTAGTACACTTATCGAATTTCATTAAAGCAATACTCATAAGTGCGGGTGAAACGGACCAGTTAGTATATTATAATTAGGATTTTTTTTTGTATTTTGTGCATAACCGAGTCACGACATGTGTGTGCGCCATTTGGCCAGCTAACCCTCGATGAAACGTATCATATGTTATACGTATATTTTATACTTGAATTTCGTGGTATTCTTATCGATTAATTCTGGAATAACCTTCAACCGTTTTTCATAATTTTTGACATTAGTAACTTAGTATTATATGTACCGGCACATATTCTAAATTATTAACAGAACGTGTACGTAAAGATATTTCACAGACTAACAATGTCATTAATATCTCACCACCAAGAAGGCAGAAATACAATAAAATTAAATTGCATTGTCTATCTGTGCATGCAGGATGTAGAAGTCTCAGAATGGGGGACAATGGGGTTTACTTTCCTCTGTCCAATTAAAACAATATAGCACTAAAAATCTATTAAAAAAGAATTAAGTAACTTTTTCAATATTTACAACCAACATTGTATATTAAGCATTTGTGTTATACACATATTTTGATAGTTATCCTAAAAATAATAGACGATAGTTTCTTGAATTTTTAAAAAATATTTCTCTAAATAGATGCAGCTTGTAGGCTTGATACTGCTTCTTGTTATTGCATATATTGATAAAAGTGTTACGCATTCATAGCTCATTTTGTCACGAACGGACTTACTTTTTATTATTACTTAATACGTTAGTCACAGACGGATACCATCACTTTAAGAACAGCTTAGCACCAAGCAGTCATATAACTTAAAATAACCTACTAAGGAATTTCCGACCGCAGCGATATTTAATTTCATATTAATGACGCTGAAATACTTGAGATATTTTTAAACTTATCGAAAACAATCATGCGTACCATTTTGTGGCAATTAAAAAATCATTTCATATTGAAAAAAAATCTTTTTAGACGAATGTTAGCAAATAATTACTATCATTGATAATAATAAATAGTCAGTCATATTTATTGTAATTTATTTTTCATATTTAATATAACGAGTCTTATCGCCTAATAGTAATACCTTTTATTGCCCGACGTTTCGACGAAGTTGCATTCGTCGTGGTCACGAGCTGACCGTTATATTAAATATGAATAGTATAAATCGCGAAAGTTTAAAATATATAATAGTAATTTTTTTTATTTTCAAATATGTATTAGTAAGTGGTGGTCAACCATATAAAGTGTATATAACAAATTACATCATAAAATTAAAGTAGCATAGAATTGATGCAATGAGATGCAGGAAATTAAGCGAAGCAGTTTCAATTGAGTTTCGAATGTGATGCTCCGTGTAGGAAGCGATATATCTTGAAGGCGTATCCTCATTTAGAACATTGCTTATGTATTGATGCCAGAAATCAGAAGTTTAGATAAGATAAATTATATTAATACATAAATTCAAAAAACTCTACATCCCATATACTATTAAATGAGTGGGGGTGATTAATATATAAGAAATCCCTTTTTTTCTAAAGCTTACTAACGTCATATAAGAAAATCTATTGTAAACTTTGTGCTCCTTGACTCCTAGTAATTTATATCTCGTCAGTCAATTTATCTATCGGTTTCAATGATAATTCAACTAGGTATAGACATGTTACGTTCATATCATTTGACGTTAAAAATCTGAATTCAATTCAATTCTTTAGTTAATGGCTTACAAATCTGTACTTATATCGAATTTTGACAATCTTGTCAATTGACTTTTTGATCCAATGATACCATTGCCTGTCATACTCAGTAGTATAGCTGGTTGCTAGGTAACGTCATCCAAAGTGGTCGGCACTCTGTGTGCCCAAAATTCATACGCTTATAATATGTCTATAAATATATAAGGTCATTGGACAGTCTCGAAAACTATAATTTTCCCATGTTCTTATAGCAATTAACTAATTATACATACATATATCACAAATATATACAACTGAATACCCGAAGCGAACTGAACAAAACATACATATTATTTAACATATTATAGATTATGGCCTCAGTTTGTACAACGTTAGGAAATACAGCCTTAGTATTTACGAAACCTTTACAGTTCTGTGTAATATGAGATACGGTTCAAGTAACACATACATTCACTACGTGAATTGGACATTCTTTCAAATGAATAATAATACAGTTTAAACAGTTACATTTGCTTTTACTTAATTTTACTTAATAAGTTTAAAGCCTACTTTAAAAAATCTTTAATAAATAAAGCATATTATACCACACAAGAATATTTTGACGACAAAGAGGCGTGGATTTGACAAGCGTTGATTTTCTATCCGGATAACATAATTAAAATGTAATACAAATACATTATATATAAATGATTTTAAAAGAGTTACTATCGAGTTTCTTGCCGGTTCTTCTCGGTAGAGACTACATTTCGAACCGGTGGTAGCTTTATAAAAATCTAAAACTAAAATATGACATGTAACTTGACGATTCGAAAGTGCTTTAAAAGCCTATTTGAATAATGTATATTTTGAGTTTGAGTTTGAATATTATATTATTATAAAGATATATTTTTCATTATAAAGTTTTTTAATAAATGAAAAACTTCCACGCAAACATTTGTCCCCTATGTACCCCTTAGAGGTGAATTTTCAAAAATCTTATGAATTAGTGATTACTATTGTAATGAAAGAGACTCCTATGTCTTTTTTAGGTCCTATCCCTAACATTTTTGCTGTGCGATCATTGATACTCGGTAAGTATATTTATTTATTTATATATTCTTTATTGTACACCACAAGAAAAGATATACGACAATTTCAATATTACAGAAAAAAAATATGTACACCAGACATATATAGTATATTTAATTTAATTAAGTAGAAGATGAAATTTATACTAATATTATAAAGAGTTAAATTTGCTTGTAAGTTTGTATGTAGGTGGTATTCTCTGAAACTACTAATCCGATTTTAACATGGAAAGTTATAGGCTATATTACATCACGCTACGACACACAGAAGCAAAGCAGTAACTATAAACGCGAGTGAAACCTCAAAGTTAAAGTTAAAGAACTTTTAGGATACTTATCGAATTTGGCCGAGAAATTACTAGTTTAAATTATTTTTTAATATGAAGTCGTTTGACGCAACGTAATATGTCATTAAACGTAATTTAGGTAAATAGGTTTGTTATGAACATAAATGTAGTATTGAGTAAATAGAACTCGTTTTTAAGTATTTAAAAATTCGATATTCACGGTCAAATTTACACGAAATTATTTATCTATCTTATATCTTATTTAATTGCTTTAAACATAAAATTACATTTTATTTATAATATTGAAAAATCATAATATAAATAACAATTTGTAAAGTGACCACAACTTCTGTCGAGAAAAAGAAGCAATAAATAATTTTGAAAGCATTTTATAAATAAGAACAGGTTTATAAGCAGCAACTTTACATGGACTTATAAAAAATGTTATAGAAACTTCTTGCTAATATGCTGTTAATTTAAAAAAAAAAACGATTTGAAATCAGCGAAATGTGAAACACATAATGGCAATAAACATCTTATGAAATCAAATAAAAAAATCAAAATAAGATTTATGAATAATGCACTTTCTTTTTAACAGTTTATTAATAACCTGTCCAACAAAAAATAAATCCGTTACGTACAAAACTAGCAATAATCATATATCAATCAAAAACAATAAAACAACGCGCGATGACTTTTAATATAAGATACAAGAAATTATTACACAAAAGAAATCAAAAAGAGCATTCAACTCACATACCTGTAGCGTACAATCCAAGACACAACATCACATCACTAATAATCACTAACGGGCATAATTTAAAATGTGTTTATTATTAGGACACAGTTTTCTCGGCGGGAGATTTTATAACGCGAATATATCGATCGGACACATGTCTTCGCCGAAGCGGCCGCAACGATTCTACGCGTCACGAGCGCCCGGCATCTGACGTGACCCAGTACGAACTGGGTGAAACGGCACCTACATTAACGTGTACAATCGTACACTCTCAAAGCCTCCAATAACTAAGCCTTTATTGTAACCTTTCATGTGATTGAACCATTGATTTTTTGGTGATAAAGAACTAAAGCAACAAAAGACGAGCTTCTATCAGGCTTTGTACTAAAAAGTAGAGTTTCACATAGCTCATTATCGGATAACGGTGATTACAGAAACGAAAGTAAAAAGCCATTATCCCACTAATGACACTAATCACTATATTATGATGGTTACAATGGCGTGGCAACGAATGTTTTGTTTGAAATTGCAAATTTTGAATTTTTTTTACCGTTAAATACTGGTAATTTTTATTTAAGGAATTTAAAAGTTATTTGCAAACACGATAACAATGTTAAACATGTTCCTTTTTACACAACTACCTAAAATAGAAGTATGTTTTCAAATTCCCTGTTTGTAAAACTATTTCGATAAATTTTATTTCATGACTCGGGTCCATAGCCTATGTAACAAAGAACAAAATTAAAAAATATATATATTGGCTATGGGTTAATGAATAACATACGGGTAATTGTTTTTTTTTTGTAATTTTAGTTCTTTTGGTAGCATTGCATTTTCATTTTCCTCTAGACAATAACATAATGTTTTTTACAATAGTTATAGTATTGTTACAAGGCATGTGCATGAGTAAACAACTTCAGCCTCGATGCAATTACGTTCGGTATGTATGTCAATAGTCTCGTGGATACTGGACAGCGTGTAATTAGAAGAACGAGTTGATTCCATGGAAAATAAGTTTTTTATCCTCTGTAAGTGAGAAGCGATCAATTGTACACACAAAAAATAGGAACAAAACGTATGCATTGTGTAAAAAAGCAAAGCTATGCGTTATACGATGAAAAGCCATTAATAACTGAATTTGTTAAAAAAAAAGAAAAACAGAGGTTTCTGATTCTTGATTGTGGTGGTATAAGGTACTTATGATTTGGAATTTCAAAGTCACAATATGGAAAAGTTCCTATAAATAGTATGTGACAATTTGATTTTGAAATAAATCTTCTACATGTCACATGTGTCGTTTTAGATGTTTCGTTAATAGATAAGTCAAAAAATATTTGGAATTTATTTAAAATGAATGATCCGTACTTAATGGAATACTAAAGTACTTTTCATGTTTTTTAAAGAATTCGTTAAATATCTTTGTGTAAACTCAGAGAGGTAGCTTTATCGAAAAATTGATCAAGTAGATTGTGTATTTTAAGTCATCCACAGACAATAGACTATTGTAAAAATTAAAAACCCAACTGCGTTATAAGATCGTAGAAAATCGTTACTAACCATCTGTAAATCTTTATAGATTCTAAACTGTAGTTCCGATTGAAAAATGATATAAAAAATCTAAAATGATTTTTAAATACCTATTCAACGATACCCTCACTTAAAACAGTTCGTCGATATTAATTTTTATATTTTTCAAAATGTCGCCATAATCGGCCATTTTGATATTTGTAAATTATTATAGTTTCTGCGACATTCGCGTTGTCAAGACGATTCGAACGACGTATCATTTATCAAAATCGGCCTAAGACTCGTTTTAATAGAGCCACTAAGGTACCCATATACATATATAGACCGATCACATGACACTCCCTTTGCGTCGCGCAGTCGGGTAATAAACATGTCATGTTAGTATTCTAACAAGTTATTATTTGGGCACAAACAATGTAATAGACCTTCAATATTTAAGCATATTCAATATTTTTCATCACACGCAACCAAGGAATTTATAAAACGTCTATTGATACTTCAACGTCTTTTTCCTTATGTTTAGAGATAAAAAAATGCCTTGCGGTTTCTCTCGCGTCAATTTTCTGTAGTCGATTATTTTATCAGATCGATTGAAATATATCTCATTATTTTGTGGGTCGTAGCTTGATGTATGTAAATGTAGCTTATATAATTATATAAAATCTTTCTTAATAAATGAATTATCGAATCGAAAACTTCATTCATTCATTCTTTGTTTTGTGGCTTTTATTTGTGCCCGAATCGAAAACTGCCGTGAAAGTACAAAATGACCGAAGCGTAATTCGTCAAATTAATCTATAGATTACTGACATACATAAATGTTTGAATCTAAGTTAAATTACATAGATACGATTTTATTTCTTAACTTAAATCTTAAGAAAACCTTTTATAAAAACACGAATAACATCGTTTACGAATATAAAAATTAAAGTAACGAATAATATGCTAAAAGTAATAATTAATTGTTATAAAAAAAATATTAGCTCCTTTCTTCTTTTCTAGGTAAGTATTTAAAACTAAGCTTTTCCTAATAACGGCGAAGTCAAAACCAATAGTATTTCCACGCTAAACCAAGATAACGTTTTCCAAAACCTTGTACTATTCACATCGATCCTAATTGCGATTAAAACATAGAATTATATGTGATTTGTTTCATTTATAAGCCGTCGATTAAAACTGTCAGAATTAATTAACAGAGTGTTGGTATTAAGCCTACTGGAGCAGCGACTACATAAAGAATTAGAATTGAATTACTGCTATAACCATTATTGACAATTGAGCAACCAATTAGAATATTACAACCGATAATGTTTCCTTGTAAATTTGTACTAAATACGCCATCAATGCAAAAGTAAAAAAAAAAAACAGAACAAAACACGAGGAGAGGAGGAGAAAGAATCCAGCAGTACCGCAGACATCCTTTGAGAAGTTATGGTGGAATATAGAAAATCATTCACAAGATATTATCCATCTTATTTAAGAGCAGAATATCAAAGGTTCTTAAGGTGGAAGTGAAGAGCTCTCAGTCATATCATAAACCCTTTCTCACCAAGAGAAAGGTAACACCCAATCGTGTGTAACAAATCTTCACTTGGATACATAACAATTCAACTATTCAGATTACGCGGCTTAGATTACAGAGGAAGCCCGAGGCGATGCTAGGGTTTCCTTCCTTGTAGAATTGATTATTGTGTAACTGAGTTGGAACGCATCTCGATTTCAAGACCTTGTGTTTAGTCACATCGTCTCATTAGTGCTGGCTTGGTAGTATGCTAAAAAATACTAAGATTGCAATGTCTTTTTGTATTTTACATTTGCCACTTAATAAATTTAAAGTCTATTTTAAAAATCTTTAATAGATAAATCATATTGTACTGTACAAGATCATTTGGACGATATAGAGGATCTAATGTACATTGATTTTCTAACAGGATATCAAAAATAAATTGTAATAAAAATCCATTATGTATTAATGATTTTAAAGTACCTATCGATTTACTTGCCGGTTCTTCTTAGTAGAGACTACATTCCGAACCGATGGTAGCTTAAAAATATCTACAGCCACTGGAACTGTAACTTGACGATTCGAAAGTGCTTTCAAATGTATAATACGAATTTGAATTACTCTGATGGTCTGCAAGTGGAATTGCACAATTCATTTTGACAAACTACAGGCGGCAAAGGTGGCGGGTACAAACATGTGTTACACGCAAGCGACACCTACAGGCTTACCATAATTTGGACTCAAGTCTGATCCCAGCAATGTTAGATGGTACTAATATGGGAACAAAATTGAGTCCTATAAATGTTTCTGGTTGTAGAAGTTTACGAAGGCGATGCTAAGATTTCTCTGTAGAATTGATTATTGAGCAATCGTCTTTGAACGAATTTAAATTTGAAAGTTTGTCATGCTGTGCGATGTAATGGGCGGTCTGAATAATTTTGTTTTGTGATATTTTTTTGGACTTAAACTCCGGAACTCAAGGAAGGAACATGTATTATGCTTCTAATTTATTTATAATAGTATCGGTAGTAGATATTTAAAATGAACTAATTTATGTAGTTTTTATAGCAAAAAGATTAAGCAATAGAAATATTATCTGAAGTCAAAATAACTTAAGAATGTATTCAAAGCGCTTTTTAATTCAGCAAATCGAGTCACTAGGTGTATCACACTGAATCCACTGTTTTTGCAAATGATGTGATTCATTATGTTTAATTATAAAAACTTGTGGCAGTAAAGTTTCTCTCTAAAAAGTTTAGCATCGTACATTTCGTTACATAACCATTATATAAAGTATAACATATTACAACTATTCATATCTATTTTTTTTCCTAAAGGCGATGCTATTTAGGTATTTATTTAAACACATGATATCATAGTAGACATGTAAGACTGGTCGGCCTCGACAAATGACTGCGGAGGAATTCAACTTCGACTGTCAAGAGATAGGATAAAAAAATGGGCGAATAAAATATATTGTTTCTATGCTAAAATTTAAATATATAAAAAGATATACTTTATCAGAAGCAATGCAACTATTTATTTTTAAAATCCATGCTATAGTAGCATTATCGTGCAATAAACGCATTTTTAACAAATTTAAAAATTTACAATTTGATAATGCATTTTATAACTTACTACCTGTGATTCTATTTGTAGGTTTTTGTTTATTTAATAAGAAAGAATAAAAAAAAACAATATTTTTTTTAATAAAGCTTAACATTTAAAAATGTATTATGTCTTTAAGATCACTGAACTTTGTAAGAGTTGATTTTTTAAATTCTATGTTCTCCGCACATTTCAAGCTCCTCATTCTCACTCTCTTGTTAACTCTTCTACTTCTCTGACTATCAAATTCAATCAAGTAAAACATTACAGACACACAATAAACCTATGTTCCAAGCATTTAATCATTAATTCTGTCAACTAGACATAATAACCATTACAAAAAGTCCGTGAATAGTCTACCTAATGCGATGTAATTAGATTTCAGTGTACATTGAACTATATCGCGTTTCTATTAGATTGCAACACTTGATAGGTTCGCCTGAGACTTACAAAACATCGCCTACTTCATTTCAATAGGACAATCGTACCGTGCGAACGCAACTGTAACAAACATATTCAGTGTTTGGAAAACAATTCAAAAGCAGTTGTAGTTTCGCTGCAATCAAATTTTAAAACAATCGACGATATTTTTCCAAATTAATCTCTGAAAACAGTATACTAAGTTTTTTTTTTACATATTCTTCCGTAGTTTACGTTATAAATCTTTTCTATTGCGATTATATATATTTAGTAAACAGTTTACTATGAACGTTTATAGGAATATATTGCCTTACAACAGAAGAAAACTATACGTTAAACGTGAGTTTCTAAAAATTCGTACGATAGTTTTGAGTTAAACATCCTTTAGACATAGTTTAATTATGTATGAACGTCGGATAAGTGTAATAGATTTCTAAAAGCTGCTTTAGCGATCAAATTGAACGTTTGACATGTTATTTATAAGTTTTGCATGAATTTATTCACAAATAGGCTATTTAATCTATATTTAAAGCATTGATTATTTTTTAGTTTTTGATATTAATTTTTTCTTCAAGTTAGTTACAGTTAGTATTTGGTATACAAACTATAGAAGCATAGAAGCGTAATCTATTATAACGATAATTTAACATGTTTATAGTATTCTCCCTGACTTTTAGTTAGAACCTGTTCATAGCCTAATCTTAGAACATGTAATATACTAATATAATTCTGTATAATAAACTTCAGGTCATGGTATGAGCTCTGGACTTCTGATTATGCGATTAGTGAGCGAGCAGGCAATCCTTTGCTTACTAAGTTTTTGAAAGAGGTAATTCTAGGATCGTATTTTCTTGTTCTCATTTTTGTTTACCGCTGAATCGATTTTGGTAAATAGATAGAATTGATATTGGAAAAGAACGTAGACTACTTTTTGTTGTAAAAAATAAGCTTAAAGAACGTAAAATAGAGTATTGAAGTTTTAAAGTTTCTGACAGACGAAGTCGCGGGTACAAAAAACTTTGATATACATATGTAAGACAATATTGATGTTCGAACATATTATCTCTAGCTGAATGCATGTCGTTTAATAGTCACGATTTATATTAGCACTGTACGTTGTTTTTAGTCGTTATCTATTCGCAAATGGGATCGTCACATCGCATGATCGGATGTAGGTTACGTTTTTGCATTATCACAAAGATACAGATGTATGCTAGAGTTGTTTGATTTATTTTATATGGAGTTATTAATCTTAGGGAATTAGTGGAAATAAAAAGATATACAAATTTTCAACTGGGCATGTTTTGCATATTTTTCAAATTCTTTTTCAAAAATAGTAAGCTTATACGTATATCTCTACGATTTATAAGGTCAATGTTTTCTCGGTTAAATTTATATAAAGAAATATTTAGGTATTGTTGTCAAAACATGAATTCATTTAACAATGAAAATCAATGAGAGAATGTAATTAAAACAAGTCACTTCATTTGAGTTATTCTATAAATTATGGTCACATGATATTTAATTCATATAAGTACTGTCCAATTAAAATATTTTCAATATGAAATGCTTTTTGTATAAAAAATAGTGTTATATTAATTAATTTAATTAAAATTACAATATAATATCGTGTATACAAAAAAGAGTCACTTAAATATTTACAAATCTTAATAATTACTAATTGTTATTGATCTTAATATTTATTATAACGATATACTTATCTCCCTCGTCGGTTACGGATACTTTCGAATGATACAAATGAAATGGAAATTAATGAAAAAATATTTTCTCTACGGACGCACAAGTTACGATCCCAGTCACATAAAAAACGTCTATAATAAAACACGATGGATGAAAAGCTGTACCCGTTTAATAAAGTTAAGGTAAGTCAGGAAGAAGGGAAAGTGGTCGGGTCGTTGAACTTGAAATCGAACCTGCAGTACGAGAACTCTCCTTTTCGTGAACATTATTTATCCTGACTGCGAGTGGCGACTACCGTGTATGGTCATTTCGGTTTTTACTGATAGGCAGGAAGTTTATATAGATTACGATTTGTTTCCGAGTTTCAATTGCGACGTCATTGCGGAAATTAGAAAGAAGAGTTTTAAAGGTTAACTGCTATTTAATATTCTTTCTAATTTTTTGGGATTTAGAATATTCCATTTAATAACCCAGTTGAGCTAGAAAAAGTGGTAAATATTTTTAAAATGGCTTAAGTAATTGTTAATATTGATCATCATTCATTAAAAAACAAATTATATTTTCAGAGAGTCAAACTTAAAACAATTTTCTTAGAAAAATTCCAGTCACGTTACAATTAAATAATTCGTAGAACAATAAAGAATAATTTCATAAATGAAGTTATACAAACACACCAACAATGTCATTAAGAAGATTGATGTTTCACTTATTTTGACTACACTATACATGAATGGACGCTGATAAGCAATACTGCGTCAAGCCACACCTTCTTCATTTTAAGGAAATGGCGCCTAAAGATGTCAGACCTATTCTTAATACATTTGTTTGAATAATTATTTATCTATATTTTCTTTTCTTTTTTGATAATAGGAATAATCAATTAGAAGCAGGTTGATATAGATAATATATTATCTAATAAGAAGACTTTTAAATACATGAGATTATTGTATAAATTACAAAATATGGAATGACCTTGAATTAAGAAACATTTTTCATACTTATTTAGTATATATGACTTTTTTTTATTGAATAATGTTAAATAGGTGACGCACTATCAAAATATATTAATATCTCCGAATTTGACTTTTGGTGGGTTGACACATTATTGCTTATCAGCATCCAAATATGGGTTACTGTGCCTGCTCAAATTTAATAACAGATAAGTAAGGTATAATTTCCTGTGTGCGGTTAAGCGGTAAATACGAAAGCCTTACAAGTAATAACTGTCGTGTTTGGAGAAAAATGACATTTACGGTCTACCATGACGCTGATTATAGTAATGGAGATAACGTTGTCTTTGAATGAGTAATGCGATATAATGGGAAGAGATACGACACAATTAGCCATAAACATAAAATATGTAAGAACGTAAAAAGTAAAGTTACAGCCTGTAAATGTCCCACTGCTGGGCAAAGCCTCCTATTAAGGAGAAGGTTTAGAGATCTCAACATCAGTTGAGATCGGTGTTCTAACCGCTAGGCCATCTCGGCTCAATATGTAAGAAATGAATGAAATAAATATGTTAGAAAGATGTACAAATTGCGATCGTGGCGTTAAAATAGTCATATCTGTCAGAAGCAATTAGGTAGAGGAAATAAATACAAATATATGGACGCTGATAAGCAATACAAGCCACATGTACTTCATTTTGAGGAAATTAATAATATGAAAGATATCCATCTTTTTTTTTACTTTTTTTTAAATGTCATACTTATTTAGAGCAGATGACTTGAAATTTTTTTCAATAATTTTAAATAGGTGACACAGTATCGAATAACATCAATATCCATATAAAACCATCACTAGTGATGTAAGGATTTTTTTTTTCAATTTTATGTTTTAAAGCCAGTTTCGTAATAAAAGTTTTTTTGACATAAAGTCGCGTAATGTGCGTACATTAACGTAAGATCGACTCAATGATTCACGGGTGCGAAATTACAAGGTATGGAATACTGAGTATTGTCAAAATTTCACCGACGCTAATGAGACGGGTCGGGCAAGTTGACATTTAAGTTTCGACACACGACAAATAAAAATTTAAAGTGGGCACAGCTTTGCCAGACACTGTCGATTTTTTTAGGCACACCGATAAAATTTAGAAATATGAGTGTCTCTACATGTAAATAAATTGTCTGTCTGTAATTAAGAAATCTGATAATAAACTTTTGGAGATGGGTGTACAAAGTAAAGCAATAGCCCTTAAAAGGCCCACAGCTGAGCGAAACTTTTATTCACCTGTTGAGGAGAAGGTGAAGAGCTTGATCCACCGTACTGCTCCACTGCCGGATGGCAGATATACATGCGGAATTTCTAAATGGGATATTATCGGGGTAATTTAAAAGGTTTCAGATCTGATTTCACACGGACGATGCAGACTGAACATACCATTTTTTCTTGTTAATCAAATTTTTTATTTTATCACGCGCTTGTATGTCACATTTACGGTTATTAATCTACGTGTATGACCCGTTACGTGATGTTATAACGTCTATTACTTGCCTCCTTAAGTGGAATATCTATTTCTTTTAATCGGACTAGTACTTCATTAGCCTGAGGTAGCTCCTCAATCTATACTAATATTATAAAGAAATAAAATTTGTGCGCGAATGTTTTTGTGTGCGTAGTATCAGTTTACAAAAATATGTAATGTGTATGAGTATGTAAGGGATAAGCTCTGTAACTACTGATCCGGTTCTGATTTTTTGCATAGGATAGCTCATTTATTAAGGTCAAAGGCTATATTGTATCACGCTACGACTTATAGGAGCGAAGCAGTAAGTATAAACGCGAGTGGAACTGTGAGGTAATGCTATTATTATAGATAAATATATCAATTGACTATCCATTAACAACGCTTATACAGTAATTAAAGCTTCATATCGCTTAATACGACCGCTAAAGCAGAGGCCGGTTCATTGACCATCGCGTCACGTGACCGTTAACATTCTACGTACCGTCTTCATATTAATTTTACACTTATATAATACCGTAAAATTAAGATTTCATAAGTTGGTAGCATCATAAAAGTACCTCCATCCGTATTTAAGGACATCAGGTTTCGCTTTTCATAACCCTTAAATGTCAAAATTAATTGTCGGTTATTGTAAGTTACTTTCTTTTGAAAATTTTTCATATTAAGAATGGTAGGAATAATTTTTAGGTTCAAACATATGACCAACTTAAATTGAACCCTCGCTTCAGTGGCTATTGAAATATGAAACGTCTTTTCTACAGTTGTCAATAATTGGATGCTGATAAGCCAATATGTGTCAAACCACAGAGAGTCAAATTTATGGATATTGATCTATTCTGATAATGCATTTCGTATTTAACATTATTCAAAAACAATTTCAATTCCTCTGAATAAAATAAGTACGGAAAAAACTTTCTTAATCTTTTGTTTTTAGTTTAGAATATTGAAGTGTGTTTCATATTTTGTTATAATCCCTTTTTTTAACTAATTTTTTTTTAACTTAACTTTCTACTACCATTTTCTCAATGGAGTTCGTGTGGCTTGACACAGTATTGCTTATCAGCATCCAATCGTTATTAGCAGATATATAATCTACACATCCGGTAAAGAGTTGATTTCAAATGTAAGTATAAGCTATACATATTCAATGCATATCATACCAGATGTGGGAACGGCGCGGGCGCAGGAATCTGTAACAATGCAGAATTCAGAATTTATGAGTGTCAATGATAACTTTCACACGACGATTGTGTCGCTTATTTAACTTTTTTACTTTTTCAAGCCTGTTGTGATGTAAGACATTTTTTATAATAGGTACATTATACAAACGGCGTGTGTTAATCGTAATAGCAATTTAAGTTTTAATTTAGGGTTTGATTGCATATAAATATTAGATGATAATTGGATGCTGATAAGCAATAACGTGTCAACCCACAAAGAGTCAAATTCGGAGATATTGAAGTATTCTGATTATGCGTTACGTGTTTAATATTATTAAAAAAATCAAGTCATTTAAACAAAATAAGTACGAAAAAAAGTGTCTTGATTATTAGACTATTGAAATGTGTTACATTTCTTGCGATATTCAATAATATCATATATGAAAAAGTTATTATTAGATAATATATTAAATATATCAATCCGATTTTAATTATTTATACCGATTATCAAAAATAAATGATGGATATATACTTCTTTAAGCATATTTATTAAGAATAGGTTTGACATCTTTAGACGCCATTTTCTCAAAATGAAGCCAGTGTGGCTTGACTTAGTATTGCTTATCAGCGTCCACTTATAAGTTTTGGTCTCGTAACTGACATAAAACAACTCTGTAACATGGCAACCATAGGTAAACTGTGAGTTTCAATAAATATGTCACTAAATAACTCATTTAATTTCGTTTTTTGTCAACTTGCATCCATACATACGGAATTTGTTTACAAATAGTATGACGTCATAACATGGCCGATAACGTTTTTAGCGTTGTAAATTAAAATAAAATAGAAATACTATTTTTATTACAATTATGTAGCTATTTTGCAAGTTTACTGATTGAAATCGATATTTTTGCGTTCTTAAGTCAAATGTGCAGTATTTGGGAATATTCATTTAAGGAATCAAACTTTATATGAGTCAAGAAGTCTATTTGACAGGCAACAATCACAGGAAAGTGAAGCATAAGTGATAGGAAATATTCAAGCGGAAACGTAATGAACAAGATAATAACATCTACCGATTACGAATGTGATTTACACGGAATCGATGTTTTGTTCTCGATACGGAAACGATGACACGTATTGTTCTTAAACCCATTGTTCCTGTTTTGAGCGAAAGTCATTACGAATATAATGTAATCGATGCACATTCATTACTTGTTGCATTTGATTTTGTAATTGTTTGGCGAACAATTAGATGACAAATTAAATATCAAGACAGCACGGATTATAATAATTGAAATTATACAACATAAGTTATTTTTATGGTGCATTAAATCAGCTATCTAAAGATGGAATTTTGATAAGATGCAATACTACTATTACAGCAATTTTAGTATTTTTAATGTTTTGTAAAAGTGCTCTCTGGATCTGAGCATGGTTTTTGTTGATTTACACGAGGTCAGAGTAGGTCAAGTATGCCGTTATAGTTTCTTATTGAGATAGATTATGAGCACTAACTAGTTGCGATTATTAGGTGGTGTTTTCTAGACCTTATCACTGAAAACATTGAATATAAGGTAGTTTTTTTTCGCACGTGTAGGACTAAGTTACATCATAGATATGACATGCATTTAGATTCTTATTATAATTCTTTGTAAATGGTTCAAAAGTCTTATATAATTTTTAAATCCGTTTCCACGATCGTTGGCTTAACAGAATTGTATTTCAGACGGTAGTTCGTAGAATTTACTTACTCGTTTGTAATCAAAGACATATACATATGTTATGTATATATGCGTTAGAAAAATGTATACCAATGCAGTCCGTACATTGTCCTGTCCTTGTTTCCTGTCAATTAAATTCATATAAAATTCATAAAACAAGGGCCGTTCGTGGTATTTTTAGCAGATAAGCGCAGCTGTGTACACCGAGCTCTCGATTACTCACTGCTTATTATGCTATGTATTTACAGCGGACAGAATGTTAGGAACGAACGAGGTCTCTTATAAATAATGTATACTTTGCTTTAATTGCAAAAAATACAACCATAATGGCAATGTTTTAAATAGACTAGGAAATTTAGGTACAAGAAAAATAAAGAATTGGTCCGACTTTCGCCAATAATTTCTGAGCTTAATTGAATCAAGCATTCGTCAACAAGAATCAATGTTCGTTGGATGTTAGAAATCTGTACTAAATGACAACTTTAACGAGTCAACTTTTAACAGGCAGCTAGGCCACGATGCTCGTTCTTCCGGAAGTGGATGACATTTAGGTGCTAAAATTCATGTGTTAATACCACATATAAAGTTATAAAATATAATTGGCATCACATTAAAAAATATATAATTAATAGCACTAGTGGTTGTCTAGTGGTCGGAATTCGATCGTAGTTTATTAAATTTTTAACCAATTTCATGAATTACCTCAGCTGATCCATTTTCAATTTGACCACAGACTTTATAAAAGAGTATAAAGCATTTGTGAGTCAACATGCTTTTAGACTCTTTTATAAAGTCTGTGTAGTGTATGTAATGTATTTTTATTGTTTGAATGTACTTTTATGCTTAATAAAAAAAATATTGCACTGCACTCCCCTATATAAACTGTTAGTGTGCAAAATTTCATACTCCGTCCGCGCATATTTCGTAAAAAGGGCCTTGCTTCACGCATTAATATATCTATACTAATATTATAAAGCTGAAGAGTTTGTTAAACGCGTTAATCTCAGGAACTACTGGTACGATTTGAAAAATTCTTTCAGTGTTAGATAGCCCATTTATCGAGGAAGGCTATAGGGTATATATTATCACGCTAAAAGGAGCGGAGTACCAATGAAGAATGTTTCAAAATCGGGGAATATTTTTCTATAGAGAAAGTTTACGCTGCGTGCGCTGCGTAAACGGTTAAAGTTTCGCAAAAATCATGTATGACAGAATTGTTCTCTTTAAAAGTTCTAAAATGTCTGCGGAAGCAGACGCATGTCTATATTTTAAGGTTAGGTTACTATAACCTTTTTTATGCTAACCAAATGAGTTCTCTAATAATGCATTATTAGCCCAAAGTAACTATTCCACGCGGACGAAGTCGCGGGCGGAAGCTAGTATTTCAAATCCAAGTTTATGTCACAGCGATGTTTATTGAATTGTACACAACAATTAGCGTCGCGGTAATTGTCATCGGTGACACTATTGATTGCGAGCCCGTGATTACAAAAGCACATAGCTATAGCACGAGTCATTGCTACCAAACAATGTATGTTTGTATCGCAGTTTTAAAATATTTATATAATTTTTTTTTTTAATATAGACACAAAAAGTTTTCGCATAGAACTATGACTGAAACGTTCATAATTTGAAAATTTTCGAGTGAATTAAGTATGATGTCATTTACAGATACGTAATATTATTCGACAGAAGATAAGAAATAAAATGTGTGAAAGTAGTATATATATATATATATATATATGTATACTAATTAAATATGTGAGATGGATTTAAACGTGTAACTTATGGATTTCATACACACACAATCACATTCTGAACGATATTATCTTCACTAATATAACTAACTTATAGACGATTTATTAACGTTGTTTGTAGAGGATTTGTTGAAATAAAAAAATACGTCAGTAGTAGGTTGGAATACCTAGAAATATATAATAAACCCAATATTATCTTTCAATTCTGATAATAACCGGAGCTAAAGGCTTATCTTACAGTCATTATGGTAAAACTCATTAGGATAACACCTAAAATGAACCAGATATCTATCAGATATCGAATTTGTAATATTTCGAATATAATTTAAAAATAATATGGTTTAAACTTAGACAAATAAAAGCTAGACAATAAAAAAAACTAAAACGATCCTTACTGATGTATTCGAGACAACATAAGTAAAATAAAACTATACCTTACCTAATTTTTTTTGTTTCGCAAAAAAAATATTTCTATAAAATCGGTCTTACATGTTCGTTATTTAAAAATAATTTATTTAACAAGTGCGAGTAGGACTCGCGCACCAAGGGTTCCGTACAAACTTATAGAAATCTATATAAGACTAACCCATCTACGCCATTTGTGGTCTTCATCATCAGTTCCAACATAAGTTACTATCAAAAATACCTAAATCGGTATACGCTTGCCTACAATATTTGAGGAGTTCCCTCAATTTCTCCAGGATCCCATCATCTGATCCTGACCTGAAGACAATGGGACCACCAATGGAAGTATACCTTTTCAAACAAAAAAAAAAAATTAAAAACGGTACCCAAATGGCGGCGTAATCGGCGAACAAACATAAAAAAAAATTAAATACAAGGTCGATTTAAAAACACTCCTTTTTAAAAGTCGCTTAAATATAATCAAATATTATGTAAATATGGATCACGTCCCAAAAACTATTTTGAAACTACTTAGGAGCACTTTAATTTAAAACACCTAGCGCCATCTCTTGATAATTTCAATGAACTAACTTGTCGACTTTGACATTAACAACATAATTATATTATATTTTATTCTCGTTTTATTTTTATTTATATTCTACTACATTCCACTACCCCTGCACTACGTTCGTAAAATATTTAGATTTACATTATCAATCAAAATATCGAAATATATATTAGTGTTGCCAAGACGAAAATAATTAGTCCTTAATTCGAACAAATTAATTGTTTATTTATAAATAACTAATTATATTACTAATAATCAGAAGACTTATATGTGTAGATAAATAAGTAAATTAAATAACTCGATCTATAGTCCGGGTTCCCTGGCCTATTTTTTCACTTGATTAGTAACAAGCTAATTTTCCGTGAGTAGCTTCGTTTCAATGAGACGCCCAACTTTTTCCTGTGCGAAAATTCTCGATTGTGGTAGGTGACAGGGGTAGCAGGAATAAAAGATGTTGACTTGATGATTCTCATAAATTTATTACTAACTGGATTTTTTTTTGTAAAATCTAATGATAATAATCTAAATTATTCGAAAACATTTTTGTCCTACAAAATGTATGGTTTCATCAAAATGTCCCCCTCCTTCGAACATGTATCGATAACAAGGTCATCAAAAATGATTGCTAACCAGCTGATTTATTTTTTTTACTTCGTTAATATTTATATAATCTAACAGTTATATTGTCCTACAAATTGCATGGTACGTTATCCCGGTCCTACGCTCGAAAATAGTAATACAGATCCATGATATTAAAATAATTACTATCAAGCCAAATCTTCGTGAATAGCATCGTTTCTATAAGACGCCCAACATTTTCCTATGGAAAATTCTCGATTGTGGTAGGTAACAGGGGTAGCAGAGATAAAAGATGTTGATTTGATGATTCTCAAAAATTTATTAGTAACTGGATTTTTTTCCGTTAAATCTAATAATAATAATCTACATTATTCAAAAAAAATTTTGTCCTACAAAATGTATGGTTTGATCGAAGAGTCCTCCTTCTTTCAACCTGTATCGATAACGAGGTCATCAAAAATGATTGCTAACCAGCTGATTTTTATTTTTTTACTTACTTAATAATTATATAATGTAACAGTTACATTGTCCTACAATTTGCGTGGTACGTTATCCTGGTCCTCCAATTGAATCTATATTTAAAATTCATGAAATTAACAAGCAAATTATTATCTGTATTTCGTTACTACAGCGGTAGTCATGCGCAGAGCATACATATTTTTCTACCAATTTTTATAAAAAATAAAGTTATTTAAATTTGAAAAAACATGTTATCACTGTATTTTTACCCTAACATTTAAATTCTTGGGAATTTTAAGTTATTCAATGGTCGAAACTCGCAAAAAATGGGACATAATTCCTTATTGGTTGAAGCGCGAACCATCTTCATTTATTATTGACCAATTTTGAAAATAAAAATTAGAAAAGATGGTAGACCTTGCAGGCCGTCCCTGTAACTTCCCGCTATTCCCATACCTAAGTGCTTGGATTTCGTTTATTACCCTGTTTTTGAGCTCTGCGAGCTCAAAACTATAAATAGTACATTATTTTGACCTCTCCGTGCTCAATACAAGAGCTGCTCTATGCTTTTGAGCTCTTCGAGCTCAACAGTCTGATAACAGTTTCATAAAGTACAATTTATGTAAATTTAAATTGCCATAACTTTTGAATGAATCAACCAATTTTCACTCGATTGGTGGCCATCGATGTTATTTTTCAAGTCCTGTGGAAGACTCAAAAACACCTATTGATCATATGAAAATTTTCGAAATAATTTGAAAAAAATCAATTTTTTAGATTTCTTTCGTTCACGATAACTCACAAACGAATCAACCGATTTTGATTTGGTTTGCGGCAATCGACGTGGTTTTACAAGGTTGAGAGCTGATTAGTTGTTGGAATTGATTGGTTAAGCTATTTAAAAGTTAGTTTGAAAAAAACCACATTTGAAAAATTTATTTTTTTAGTTTTTTTTGAGATTTCTCAAAATCTAAAGAATGAAATTGGTCCAAATCATATTAAAAATCTAAGTTCAAACAAAACCTTTCGAATGACACCAATTTTTACTAAATTGATCTAGCCGTTCAAAAGTTATAAGGGAGTTACATACTCACACACACACACACACACACACACACACACAGGCATAGTCACACCCTCGCGGGAATGGTCACGGAAGCTTTCTAGGACCCCGAAACATTGAGATCTGATTAAAACTCGATTTTTGCAAAACGGGGTAAAACCAATAACTTCCCGATTTTTAGAAAATTGTTAATTTTCTTAGCGGGAAGTTAAAAATATTTGAGAGTCTTGAAGTTAGTTACGATTTCTTATTGGTTGAAATTCATTCGCATGCACTTTTTAAATTTCTAGAGTTACAAATAGGAAAACGAAAAAATGGCAATTATTGTAGGACTAGTAATAGATACCTGTTTTTTTGTAGGACATTGTTTCATTTGGGCAGAGAACACACCAATCTATTATGTAATATTTTTGTCCTACAGTTAGTAATGAAAAAGATGGTCTTGTGGTATTAACCATTTCGGAATGTAGGACCGGGATAACGTACCATGCAATTTGTAGGACAATATAACTGTTAGATTATATACATATTAACGAAGTAAAAAAAAATAAATCAGCTGGTTAGCAATTATTTTTGATGACCTTGTTATCGATACATGTTCGAAGGAGGGGGACATTTTGATGAAACCATACATTTTGTAGGACAAAAATGTTTTCGAATAATTTAGATTATTATCATTAGATTTTACAAAAAAAAATCCAGTTAGTAATAAATTTGTGAGAATCATTAAGTCAACATCTTTTATTCCTGCTACCCCTGTCACCTACCACAATCGAGAATTTTCGCACAGGAAAAAGTTGGGCGTCTCATTGAAACGAAGCTACTCACGGAAAATTAGCTTGTTACTAATCAAGTGAAAAAATAGGCCAGGGAACCCGGACTACTATTTAAATTTAATTTTAAAATTTTCGTACTAAGTCAATACGAGTACTTAAATCAAATCGCGTGAAGCTCTTATATTGAATGTTAATTACGTAATGACGTTATAAATCGACGATAAAACTTTTAAATGAATAGTTTATTTTATAATTTTTAGCGCGTTTAAATAATAATTTTAAAAAAAATTTATTAATCGGGCAGAATTATATCACAGTTAATGTCATAATGTTGTAATAGATGGCATTAGCTGTACGCTGCATCGCGCTATCATTTTGTTAGCTGCGATATATAGATTGCATTGCGTTGTTTATAAAGGTTTGCTCCTTTTTAATGTTTTCGTATTGATACAAATTTCTTCTCAGTGTTTGTAAAATTGTATTTTGACCATGGTCAACTTCTATGTTAATTTGTTACAAGTACATATAATTTTAATTCTAAGATTAATATATTTTCCGCTTGATCAATTTACAACTTGATACATTTACGCGTTCCTGAGAAAAAGGTTGAAAGACAGACGTACAGACTGACAGACACACGAACAGAAATTTACAGTTTTCGGATTTTTTCCTTTATGTATACTAAAGGACCTTGCTCCTGGCCAAATTTCATAATGCTTGGTCAATGGGAAGTACCCTATAGGTTTTGATTCCCTTGCGAAAACGTTAAAAACGCTATCATACTTAAAATATGTGATATAAATGACCGTATCTTTTGATTGCGTTAACTTAGAAGTTTGATTTTTTCACAGCTCTTAGTAATTACAACTCTGAGTACTTGACGTTGATAAAAATTTGTTACCTTCACGCGTTTCTGAGAAAAAGGTTGAAAGACAAACTTACAAACAGACAAACATACATACAAAAATTTACAGTTTTCAGATTTTTTCCTTTATTTGTACCATAAGATCTTACTTCTTGCCAAATTTCATCGTGCTAGGTCAATGGGAAGTACCCTATAGGTTTTGATTCCCTTGCGAAAACGCTAAAATGGTCAAAATATACGACATATTTTCCATTATCTTTTGATTGCGTTGACTTAGAACTTTAATATTTTCACGGCCGCATGTCATCGTAGACTTGAGTATATGATATTAATTTCAACATGATACGTCTATGCATTTCTGAGAAAAAAGGGTTGACATCCCGACAGACAGACAGACAGACAGACAGACAGACAGACAGACAGACAGACAGACAGACAGACAGACAGACAGACAGACAGACAGACAGACGGACAACAAAGTGATCCTATAAGGGTTCCGTTTTTCCTTTTAAGGTACGGAACCCTAAAAAAACGCACCGACAAAGTTTACGAACGGATGCGTGATGACGCAAAACTACGCACTACAAGACACCGCGTTACATCGTGGCACAAATGTCTGAGACGAAAGTAAGTAAACTGACAATGATGTTCAATAATTTTATTACTTTCCATTATTTACGAATGTTAAGCTAATAATGAAAATAAGGTGTGGGAAGTATTTTCTAAACGGGCTTTCACATAAAAAAATGTAATTATTATTATGTTATAATGTTCAATTTACTTTGCTGTTCGCGATAGAAATATACTTTGAAACTATTTCAGATTTTTCAAAAATTATATAAAAAACTTTAGTTCTTCCAATGTAAATCCTTAAAAAACTGTTTTCTTTTTTTATTACACTGAAAGTATATAAAATACTACGATTCAAATCAAATGTTGTCATATAGTTTACAATTAACAAAAATAAAGCGACTTTTAAAACTGTTTAATAGACAAATCGTATTTAATAGGTATTTTCATTAAAAGTGCGTACACGTACACGGCAGGACTGGCAAAAAGCCACGGGCTCCGGACTTGAAAGGGCCCCGGCCTAAAAGAATTTTTATGTATATTAAATAAAAATCAAATAATAAAAGTCAAATATTAATAAAAATCTAATAATTAAAAGTAAATTGTTATTTCATTAAAAATTTGTATAAATCTATGCTTTTGAAAATAAAACTTATCAGATATTTTACCTGAAACACTCAATATTATTAATAGTTATGGGTAACTTCTTAAGTGGTTCATTAAATTATAACGTGACGATTTTTACTTGGAGGCCCCATCCTAAGAATTTGCCACGGGCCTCAGATGTCATTGTTACGCCTCTGGTAGGGGTCGTCCTGCCGATATATAATAGTAACTAATTAATGAACGAGATACCATAGACGAAATACAGTATATATTTCCATTTATTATTTATTCCTAACACATCTTTGACCAGATCTCGTACCTACCTGTATTTCAATGTCACCTCTCGGCTCCCGTAGCATTCGACGTTATATGTTGACCTACAACACTGTCTTAAGCAATCATAGTGAATCACCGACCACATCTGAATGAAAGCTTTTAAAAAGAAACTGATACTCAGCGATAGGTCTATTCACTTTGGTTTGATATAAATTGCTTAACGAATTGTCATTCATTGAATTTGTGAAAGAGATCGATGAGTCACGATGGTCATGAGCTTCGAGGTTTTTGGTTTTAAAAACTATCACGACAAATGACATTGCATACTTTTGGCTGTCAAGTTCGTATAAATGTATAATTATGTAGGTATGTATGTATATGTATATAAATGTGTCGTACGGATTTTATTTTAAATTTTTATAAGTATGTACAATCAAATTATGAATTTGTAATTAATATTAATTTGTTTTAAACACAAAATTTCGAATTTAAAAATTAAAAAAAGCTAACAAAATAAATTTAATAATTAAATGTTAATTAATTCATACGAATTCTAAGAAAATCACATTAAAAACAATAATCGTTTTCTATTGTATCTCCAAATATATTTATTTTTATTCAATCGCAAAATGAAGAACATTATTATCTTAACACTTATACATAATTAATTAAAACGAAATGTATAACAAAACATTTACCTTTTTTAATTTATGAATATCTTTGAGTCGTGTATAATCTCGATAAGTAAAAGTTCTTCGTTTTAAAAACGATAACATAGTGATAAATATTAAATATAACACACACTGAGGATTTGCATTTAAGTGTTTTGAGATAAGATACTTTAATTTAATCGAAAAAGCGACTTGCTTCACGATGTTTGTATGTGGTATTTTTTTTATTAACGCTGAAGAAATCTCCCAAAAGATATATATAGTTATACATAGATATGTCGCAGATAGAGCTCGATTCAGGAGGGCAAAGCGTGGTCTTGCCTTCCCCGCAACCCTGGCTGGTGCGTACGGCAGTTCGAGACCATCCCGGCTGCCGTCCTCCTCGGGTTATATGCGGTACTGTAGCTAGTACCTTCTTGGTTTCAGTCGCGTTTATGCTTATTGCTTCGCGCCTGTGAGCCACAGCGTGATGTAATATATAACCCATAATCTTCCTTAATGAACGGGTTTCCAACGCAAGAAGATTTTTTTTAATCGGATCAGTAGATTAAAAGATTATTCCTTATATACACAATTACACATACACATTGTTTTGTAAATTGATAAGTCGCAAATGGTTGAAAACGATCATTGCATAATGTATAATTTATTTTAATTTGCTAAACAGGTAACAATATAAATTGTCGAAGATCTATCGACACGCACACAAAAGATTTTATCTGCGCGGGCGCATGCTATCATCGATCATAACAATGATTTCGTAACGAAGAAAGTGAATGTTTCCGCTTCGACAAAAAGTCGCACAAGTGAATTGTTTAAGGAGAATAATAAAACCGGTTTTGGCTTTACGGATTGTTAATAGTAATCAAAATATTTTATTGATGTAAAAAGAAAGGTAAATTGCTGTAAGATAACGTAATATTTAGTTACGATAATATCGACAATCATTATGTTTGATATATTAAAAAAATATACAGATTTACAAATCCAAATTCACCCTGTTAGGGATAAAATTTTGAGAAATGCTAATGTACATTTGAATTTATTTCAAATCAATAGCAGCCATTATTAAGTTTCGCATTTCATACTGCAAAAATGACGTACTTCCGTACAACCATTCATTCCTAATTTTACACCCTTAAGGGTAAAATTTCTAAAATCCTTTCTTAGTAAATGCCTAAAACATAAAGACATCAACTGCTCAAATTTCAAGTTTGTAACTCGGTTTAGACTCTGCACTGATAAATCAGTTAGTCAGTCAGGAAAAGTAATTATATAAATAAAGATTACAGGCTCTATCTTCGACATCTTAGAGACTTATTTATAAATATATGGTATGGTTCAGGCTTCACGAAACTGAAACTGTAACACTGCATTTTAAGAAAGTTGATTAACCGCTTTAGCAGTGACTATTTTACAGACAACTAAGAGTTACTCTTGAATTTGTAATATTATTAGGGAAGTGGAGATGAATATTTAAATTGCAGTGAATTACAATAAGGATACATAAAGATATCCAATCTATTCAAAGCACATCTTTGGTAAAGTTCACTGTAGCAAAAGCAGTTTTCGCCGCGCCTTAGAAAACGTTTATTATACTTGTTATGTTATTTCAAAACTTGTACTAGCTTAACTACTTTTCAACATCATTTCAATAGATTTTCTTTGACGTGATGATAAAAAGTGATAAATGTAATAAAATACTAATTACTAATCGATATTTTATGTTATTAACTTCGAAATTTAAGGACAAATTCATTTGAAATTAATGTACCAAAAAATCATAATTTTGAGCAATGACCCCTATATGTTGGAAGGCTTAAAGAAATCAATAACTCTTTATAAACAATATGAAAAATTAAGTAAATAAGCACTAACGTAATTTAAAAAAACTGGTCAAGTGCGAGTAGGACTCGCGCACCGAGGGTTCCGTACAAACTTATAGAAATCTATATAAGACTAACCCATCTACGCCATTTGTGGTCTTCATCATCAGTTCCAACATAAGTTACTATCAAAAATACCTAAATCGGTATACGCTTGCCTATAATATTTGAGGAGTTCCCTCAATTTCTCCAGGATCCCATCATCTGATCCTGACCTGAAGAAGACAATGGGACCACCTTGGAAGTATACCTTTTCAAACAAAAAAAAAATTTTGAAAATCGGTGCCCAAATGGCGGCGTAATCGGCGAACAAACATAAAAAAAAAATTAAATACAAGGTCGATTTGAAAACACTCCTTTTTAGAAGTCGCTTAAATATAATAATATATTATGTAAATATGGATCACGAATGAAACTACTTAGGAGCACTTTAATTTAAAACACGATCATGGATGCAATCCATGGAAACACAAAATTTTATTTTAAGTACTAATACACCTTATACTTTCATAAAAAAAAGTTATAGCGCGATTCAGGATACACCTAGCGCCATCTCTTGACAATTTCAATGAACTAACTTGTTGACTTTGACATTAACAACATAATTATATTATATTTTATTCTCGTTTTATTTTTATTTATATTCTACTACACTCCACTACCCCTGCACTACGTTCGTAAAATATTTAGATTTACATAATCAATCAAAATATCAAAATATATATTAGTGTTGCCAAGACGAAAATAAATAGTCCTTAATTCGAACAAAACTAATTGTTTATTTATAAATAACTAATTATATTACTAATAACCAGAAGACTTATATGTGTAGATAAATAAGTAAATTAAATAACTCGATCTGTTTGAATTTAATTTTAAAATTTTCGTACTAAGTCAATACGAGTACTTAAATCAAATCGCGTGAAGCTCTTATATTGAATGTTAATTACGTAATGACGTTATAAATCGACGATAAAACTTTTAAATGAAAAGTTTATTTTATAATTTTTAGCGCGTTTAAATAATAATTGAAATAAAAATTTTTATTAATCGAGCAGAATTATATCACAGTTAATGTCATAATGTTGTAATAGATGGCATTAGCTGTACGCTGAATCGCGCTATCATTTTGTTAGCTGCGATATATACATTGCATTGCGTTGTTTATAAAGGTTTGCTGCTTTTTAATGTTTTCGTATTGATACAAATTTCTTCTCAGTGTTTGTAAAATTGTTTTTTTGACCATGGTCAACTTCTATGTTAATTTGTTACAAGTACATATAATTTTAATTCTAAGATTAATATATTTTCCGCTTGATCAATTTACAACTTGATACATTTACGCGTTCCTGAGAAAAAGGTTGAAAGACAGTCGTACAGACTGACAGACACACGAACAGAAATTTACAGTTTTCGGATTTTTTCCTTTATGTATATTAAAGGACCTTGCTCCTGGCCAAATTTCATAATGCTTGGTCAATGGGAAGTACCCTATAGGTTTTGATTCCCTTGCGAAAACGTTAAAAACGCTGTCATACTTAAAATATGTGATATAAATGACCGTATCTTTTGATTGCGTTAACTTAGAAGTTTGATTTTTTCACAGCTCTTAGTAATTACAACTCTGAGTACTTGACGTTGATAAAAATTTGTTACCTTCACGCGTTTCTGAGAAAAAGGTTGAAAGACAAACTTACAAACAGACAAACATACATACAAAAATTTACAGTTTTCAGATTTTTTCCTTTATTTGTACCATAAGATCTTACTTCTTGCCAAATTTCATCGTGCTAGGTCAATGGGAAGTACCCTATAGGTTTTGATTCCCTTGCGAAAACGCTAAAATGGTCAAAATATACGACATATTTTCCATTATCTTTTGAATGCGTTGACTTAGAACTTTAATATTTTCACGGCCGCATGTCATCGTAGACTTGAGTATATGATATTAATTTCAAAATGATACGTCTATGCATTTCTGAGAAAAAAGGGTTGACATCCCGACAGACAGACAGACAGACAGACAGACAGACAGACAGACAGACAGACAGACAGACAGACAGACAGACAGACAGACAGACAGACAGACGGACAACAAAGTGATCCTATAAGGGTTCCGTTTTTCCTTTTAAGGTACGGAACCCTAAAAAAGGAACACATAAAATATTAAAATCTTCAATTGAATTCCAGTGAATGCAGATATTCATCGATACTAAGGTAACACTGGTACATAACAGTGCGTCGCGCCGGATCGAAGTATCCACACATGTGCGCCCAGAAGTTCATCCACCCCCTCACCCGTGACTCGAATGAGCATTCTTGTAGCTGTTTATCATGTACATTTTTATTAGGAATTCACTCTTTTTTTTTAAAAAGAACGTTAGAAATATTATTCCATAATTAATTTCATTATCCGAACGCATTTGTTTTTTTTTTTTAAGTTATATCTGTAGCGTCATGAACATCTTTTTACAAAATTAAATTAAGCTTAAATGAAATATACATTAATTGTTTAAAAAGCTTTTAATTTTGTTTTATCTACAGTATCTCGCAAATTTTTAAAATTTAAAAAAGTAAAAAAATATATTTAATTTGTGTATCCGAGCGCGTTTTTTTTTAATCTTTTTTTATTGCTTGGTGTGTTAACTTTACTTATTTATACCAAATCTTATGGAACCACTTGGATTAGTAAGTATTTGTTGGTTCGTTAACTTTACTTTTTATTTCAAATCTTGTAGAACTACTTTACTGGATAAATTTATTTATATTATTTACCTAAATTTAAACTGCTAATTAATTAGCTTCCAATAAAATATGTTGAAATGTTCATTAAAGTTACACATACAATAGTACGATAGATACAAAATTAGTTTAAAAGAAAGAAAAGGTTATTGGCGTGAAATAAGTGGATAATGTAATACATTTGCTGCCTTACTACAAAAGATTTAAACAGACGTTAAACTAAGACAGTTTTGAGTTAAACATGCTTTAGACATAGATTAATATACGTTTAAGTGAGTTTAATAGATGTTTAAAACCTATTTTTGCTGTCAAATGTAACGTATAACATTTCATCAATAAGTTTTTTATGAGTTTATTCGCTGTTAAGCAATTTAGATAATACTTTAAGCAATGTTTAAATCTTAAACACTGTTTAGCTAGACACGTGTTCAACATGGTTTTAATGCGTCTTTTGTAGTATGACAGATATATTTTATCCCGATGCGTAGAAATAGCAAGAAGTGCAGCAGTAATCTGTGGAATTTACTTGACTTCGCCATGGTTTTCAAGACGTTTGACATTCCAAGCCTAATTGGCAAGAGTTTAGCCGCACACGATTCCTGTTTTGTCTCATAATATTCAACTTTATATACGGAATACTTAACGTAATATAAGAGGTATTCTGCATTAAAAATCCAAACAGACTCGAACTTTTAAATTGTTATAGTTATGGTTAGTTTTCATGAAAGAACAGTACTCACTTAAAAAAAACATATTGAAATACTTTCAAAATTACAATTACATATAGGTGATACGAAAAGTATGTTTATCTATACTAATAAATAAAATTGAATCCGACTTCCAAAAAAGGAGGAGGTTCTCAATTCGTTGGGGACTTTTTTAAAGTATGTTCACCGATTACCCCGCCGTTAGTGGATCGATTTTCAAATTTTTTTTGTTTGAAAGGTTACTTCAAAATGTAGAAAACATTTATTTTGTGCACTTTATACGTATACTTCATATAATCTTAGGTTCGTTTTCGAAGTCGGTTAATTTAAAAAAAAAAAATAAATTAACAGCTTTTAACTAAATGCACATTACAAGTATATACAGTACTTACATCAAATAAACATTTTAAAATTTTTGTCTATCTGTTTAATCTGAATCGGCTGGATCGATTTTGACGGGACTATCATTTACAGATGGCTATTATTATAAGAAGTATTTTTTTAATAAAACAATGTTTTTATTTTAATTAATAAATAAAAAAGAATGTGAACAATATCCGGTTCAAGTAGGGAGGGAAAGAAAGAAACGTTAAATACATATAATTTTTACTTAAATTAAATCGGGTAAAACCACGTGACAAAGCTAGTTTGTGTATAAAAAGCAAAGTTACTGAACCATTAAACGTACATACCTATTCACCTATTATAGCGCTAACGGTCGCGGGTTCGATCCCCGCTCACGGCAAACGTCTGTATCGGTCATATGGATGTTTTTCGTGGTCTGGGTGTTTGTGTTAGTGTTGTGAGTGTTTCCGGACCCCCGACACAAGGGATCACGCGATCTTAATGGGGGCCGTTGAGTGTGATGCGTTTATTTATTTTTTTATTTATTATACCTACGTTTCGATTCCTTTTATATAGATTTTTTATTTAACGTCATGTAAGAAAAACGTCAGAAATAAAATAAACATTTCATTCACTTTCTACGATATTTGCTTGTAAAATTTTACAAATCGAAAACTTTGTAAACATTAGAAATATCTAATTAAAATGGATACAGTTCATCAAACATCTTCCATATCATTAAATACTTGAACAGATTTATTCATATTTTCACTTTTTAAGTTATATTTTTACATAATTGCGGAAAGTTAACGAAATGCCTTAAGTTTTTTTGCCTTAGAGAAATCTAATGGCGCTGTTTAACTAAAAAGTGAAGTCAGTCTTTAAACAGACATGAAATTATTTGGACAAGAGTTTAGAATTTACGTTTTCACCGGACGCCTAGCTCTTTTACGATGGACACATATTTAATTCTGATTCTCTATTGTGGCATATCGTTACTTTTTTCGTTAACATTTTCGAAATATAAAAAAAACTAAAACCTATCAAAGTCGTTGTAATTTTAACAACGACTATTATGGCGATTTCCTTAAATTTTAAAGTAGCAAAAGTTTCCTTAAATTTTAGGTTTCAGTTGGAAGTAAATTCATGCATTATTTTGGTATGTTATTATTTAACTGAAATTGATAACTGCATACCGCAGTCAAGTTCTAAAGCAGTTCCGATCTGTGGTTTTAATTCAACAATTTCTTTATTTTTTGTTTTTCTATTAATGATTCAAAAAAACTTGTAGAAGCCTACTAGAATAAAGTTGATTTATTAATCAGCGTGTTACTGAAATTGTCAGTTCTTTTGTGAGACATTATCTTGTTTGCAGTAGGAATAGGTATCAAATTAATAATGCAAAAAGAACACGTGACTTGATGATGAAATACCTTATGACGCAATGGAATTAATAATAGTGCTACGTATTAGGCCGTATTAAATTTTTATCTTCCTAAATATTAAAAATAAATCTTAAACTCATTTCATTTAGAAAGCCTTGCAATGTAAACAAACTTTTTATATAATATTAATTCATTTTAATAAATATGTTATTTGAAATTCTATTAACACGAAAATAAAATAAAATATTTATTTGTGTTACTTTATAAATTATTAATTTTTTTTTAAATTTAATTTACATAAATATCATGGACAAATGTTTTCACATAATATTTTTTTCGAAATAAGGCCGAATTGACTTACATTAATCAATACATATAGGTTCTAACAGATAACCTCTCAAGGTAATGCTTATTCCATTGGGCGGAAACCTTCAATTAAATATTTACGCGTATAAAAAACGAATCAGAGAAACTAAATAATTAAGTCATTAATTAGATAACAGCTGATTCTGAGGTAATTGTTAAAGTACATACAGCGAAGCACGTTTCTGTATTTAATATACAAACAGAAAATACTTGGAATGCTAGATAAATCAGTTCTACTTGTAGATCTGATGTTTAAATTTTCTTCGATGGATACTTTGGAACCTAATATATAAGTAGCTAGTACATTTCTATTTAATTTTGGTAATCTTTTTTCATCTCAACTTCAGTATCAAGCATTCTATAGAAAGACATAAGTACTGGACTGCAACTTGATAGCCTATAATAATAAGCTAAAATATAAAATGTAAATGTTGTATTTAAAGTGTGGATTATCACGAAGTATTAAAATAATAATTAATAAACGTAATACATAGGTAGTGTTGAAGTAATAGGGTATTACACAAATTTTTGAAACTGTCTCTATTAGACGCAATAGTGCTAATAAATCATTACGAAAAAATTCAATATTTTTATTCAATCGCTAAGTACCCTACCCCACCCTACCCTACTAGTAAATATGAGAAAAATTTACCGACCATCAAAGTGCCTATTCTTGGTAAATTTGCACTGTCTCCCTTTACACAACCGCCTTCCATAATTAAACGAATAAGTAGGTTGTCTTCGAAAATAACCTTTTTGCCACAATCGAAACTTTGAATTGAATTTTAAAATTATTGTGTTATTTTATAAAACGAACACTTACAGACTGCTTTTTTAATAGCTAACTCAATAATATATATTTTAGATTTTTTCTCATATAGAGTAAAATACCCTATTAAAAAGTAATAGAGCCATAAAGCCCATTATACCAGCCCAAAGGTCTTCACTGAATTACAAATTTGAAAAAATTGTAATCAATGCAGGTCTCTTCTAAATTACTTCAATAGAAGACTGTCTGGAATATTGTCTTATATAGTAACAATAAAAAAAATAGATTCCATATTTAAACTTTTCTTTAGCATGTATTGGCTAATAAAATTACACGCAAGTCAATTTGTCGACTCTGGCTACACTGACACACACACATTTACCAGAATACACTGTAGATAAAATGTAAACATAAATAGTTTGTTTATTCCAATCAGTCATCGAATTGGCAAATACATTCCCAACTGTACTGACAGTTACATTTAAAACGAAACTACACAATATTACTGTTCCGGCATCCTCGTTATTAGGGTCGTTTTAAATTTGAATAAGGCTGTGATTGTTCGTCCATTTGGCAGTCTGCATTACGATGCAGCCAATCTATTTAAAGAAGATATTACAGTCATAACTAAGATCTTAAGTGGTCCATCTGCTTTCTTGATATTTATAGAAGAAACTGTATTCATTACTCGTTATCTGCAAGAAACATCTACCATTTAAAGGATGTATTTTATTACTTAATTACACCATTCACGAACTGTGGTTATGTTATGCTAGTTCGATAGCAAATGGAACCTTGAACGTATGGGTTACTTTACCATTCACACATTCACTATTGATCTTGTGACTACACTTCGTGAGTGATCAGTGTCACCATATTGGTTATGCGCATGATTGTGGCACCATTTAGCGTTAACGGGATCTGTGATATTATTTAGTAAAGTAACAGCCTGTAAATATCCCACTGCTGGGCAAAGGCTTCCTCTCCTATTAAGGAGAAGGTTTAGAGCTTATTTCACCACGCTGCTCCACTGCGGGTTGGCGGATATAAATGTGTCAGAATTTCTTCTGGCACATGCAAGATTCCTCACGATGTTTTCCTTCACCGCCGAGCTCGAGATGAATTTAGACACTAATTTAGCACTTGAAAAATCAGTGGTGCTAGCCGGGTTTGAACCCGCGATCATCGGTTGAGATCGACATGTTCTAACCACTTCGAGATTAAGATTATTGCGATTGTATAGGAATAATTTGATAGTCTTTATCACCTACTAAACACATGATCAATAGCTTTAAAGCCTCTTGTTGTTTGTTTACATATAGGTATCACAATATTCAACCTCACTAAATTCCAGTTCTACAATCTTTGGAAGGTTAAAGATTGTAATAAGATAATCTTTACACGTTACTTCTGGTCGTAGTTGTAAATGTTACTGGTGAATACCTACTGTATACTGGTGGTAGGGATCAGAGAAAGTTTGACTTGCCAGATATCAGATATCAGTTATAAGATATGCTGTCATCAAAGAACAACGAATTTTTTTGTACGTTCGCAAGTAAAAAACTAATCGAAACACATTCTATATCATAAATTTGAACTACTGATTATCTTAGCATTTAGATTCACTAAGCCATATACAGTTAATATTTATCTAACCAAAATATCAAGGGCTAACGATAGGTGATGCCTCTGTCGCACAAAGATACACAGTTGTTTAATTCAAATTTCAAATTCAAATTATACTTTATTCAAATAGGTTTTTTAAAGCACGTTCGAATCGTCAAGTTACAGGTCCATTGGTTATAGATTTTTTTAAGCTACCACCGGTTCGGAATGTAGCCACTACCGAGAAGAACCGGCAAGAAACTCGATAAGTCTTTTAAAATAATTCATACATTATAGATTTTTATTCCAATTTATTTTTGATATCCTGTTAGAAAATCAACACCAATTAGATCCACGCCTCTTTATCGTCCAAATTATCTTGTATAGTTTAATATGCTTTATCTATTAAGGATTTTTAAAATAAATATAAGACTTTAAAATGTAAAATTGGTTGCGGAATTTTATTATAGATGCGAATACTTACAATATTTCGTACACTACTACTTAACACTAGTCAGTTAACAAAACAATATGTTAGTCGTTATAATTTATGAAGTTCCTAAAATACCTAGCTTTCTGTTAGAAATAATTCCTAGTGATATTATAAATGCGATAGTTACTCTGTCCATCTGTATGTTACGTTTTCACGCGTAAAGGTAACCTAACCGCCAAATCAATTTTGAAATTTTTCGGTAATTGGATTTGAGCTCGAACTAAAACGTAAAGGTAAAGAAATTAGGTGAAAGTTTCCACGGAGACAAAGTCGAGAGACTGACTAGTATAAAAAATTTTAAGTCGTTTTGCACTAACGTTTAAATACTTAATGGTTTATGCAACGGAATAAATTTTCTAAATATGTATAGTATTATAATAATATGTTAAAATTTGTTCCGGTAGAAGAGAATTCGTGCTATATTTCCGGATCGCGTAAATGTTAATGTGTATATATTTTAACGACTTAAAATGAAATTTTAAAGCCTGAGATGTTTAACGTCAATGCTGTGACAAGTGATAGTGATATTTTAGTACGGAAAAGAATTTGAGTACAATCTCTGATGCTATTAGATGATTATATATATTTTACAATTTGTACAAAGGTATACGCAGATTTTCCTTAAGTGCAGATATGAAATGAGCTTGCAGTCAGGGAAAAACCTCCTTTAAGAAATCCCCCTCTCATTTAAAACTCGAATTAAAAACGTTTTATAGTCAATAAAACCACTTTTTTAATAATTCAGTACCAAAGGAGGAGAAGAAAAATGTATTTATTAACATAACACTTGATAATTGTATGGTATAATGAACTGTGATCGACTGTAGAATTCTATTTAAAGTTACCAGCAAATTGAGACCAAAACAATTGAAAACTACAATAAAGGCAATTCAATTCTTGTGATAATTACAATAAAGATCAGAGAATATATAATTGTACACTTTTAAATTATACTTTTCAAACTTACCGCACTATTGCTCGCTCGGAACACATTACAAACACCTGAAAAACAAAACAGTTGGATAAATAATATGTTATTTATTCATTACATTCCAAACACATTTATTGGTCATTTTTGGCTATATCATACATACATACATAAAAAAAATATTGGCTAATAAAATATTTAGATCGATATTTAAAAGGGTATTAAGTAATTTACTATATAATAACTAAAATATGGCCATTCAACGGGGTAATGCTGCCAGTATTTTGGGAACTTTACCCAGATGCAGTGTTTTGTAAAAAATAATCCTTTTTTTATTATTTGTATTAATTAAGATGTAAATAGTTTAATATAACTATAATTTACCACTTGAAAATTTTTAGGAATATTTGTAAGATATTTTTAAATTATAGTAAAAACGTTTAAAAAAACCATCTTCTCAACTTGTTTATTACACAATGCGCATAATTTATTGAAGCTGCCTGAGATAAAATTCCAAATTTTTCTCCTAAAGATAAGTGGACAAAGCAATCCTAAGTCAATTTTTAGGGTGCAACAGGTTTTATCTTTAAATCATTCACGTTATTTATATTTTTTCAGATTTTTAACTCTCTATGTATGTGTCGCTCGTATTTATCTTGGAGTAAAAATCCAGGCCGTATTCTGTTAACTGAAGCAATTTTCAACTACACGAACTGAACTTTGAAACGAGTGACATAATTCAAATTACTTGAATGTATGATTCATATGTTTTACGTTTATTAATATTTTTCTTTTCTCATGAATTTATTATTTTAAGGAATTGTAGGTTTTTTCAGAAGAGCTATTTATCTATTTCCGTGATTTAAAATTTTGATAATTTTTTATTATTCTAAAATTATATTACTTTGCATAGTTTGTAATATTATTGGAGATTACACAATAATATTATTCCTGTGTTTTACCGTTACAGGAATTCTCTAAACATGTAACACGATAAGAGAATGAAATACATAGAATTGTTAATGGTTATAATAATATTTTTAAGCCTATAAAATAAATTAATAATCGTAAATCAATATGTTGAATATATTAGCTAATAAATATAATTGATAAGGCTGCTATTGGTTATATCATAGTTTTTCAATATGCGTATTGCGTATAAGTAGAAATTTCTTTTTAAGTTATTATATAAAGAAAATTTTCCTTTTCTCATTTTAAAAGAGATTCACTAAAGATCGCGAACAAGTATATTTTTATTATATAATACGACAATGTTTTTTATTAATAGAATCATCAAATTAAAATGTACTTTTTATGTATGTATGTACTTTGGAGATTTTTTAAATATTAAAAAAAAATTGCATTATGGTCGAAATGTTATCCCATCAATAAAACCGGTAACAAATGTCGTAGTTACTCTTATAATTTACGTAGTAATAATAAACTTTGATGACGTACTTGTTCTAGTTATTCTGAATTAAAAATTCAACTACAATTATAAAAAAATAAATAAAAATGCGTTTAATCAAAACAAAATAATCGAAATATTTAAGGGTTTAACAATGTTACCACTCTGAATAAGATAGAATCTGATAATGTCAATTACTTATTAAAATTGCTTTGAACAATAACGTAAATTTTATATGTGAGGAATTATAATTATTTCTGTAATAATAACACACATTATCTCATAGTACATATAATAACAACTTCTATAAATGTAGTCGTCATCTATCTCAGTTAAAATTAAATATTTGATAAATTATTGTACAGTGATTTTCTTTAAATACGTTGACTTCTCTAGATGAAGTTCATGTTTGTGTTTAGCTTAAAATTAGCTTGTAACGTATAATAAGAATGTACCATTTTTATTATCAAATATCATCTATATTCTACACTAATAAAATTTGTAACATAACTTTGTTTTGAAACGTATTTAATTACACAGTCTGGACGCATCATCAAGGTTTTAAAACTGTTTTAAACCAGTCATTATATTTTAAACAACGCGTGTCAAGCAATATCAAGCTATACATTCATAGTTATTGACGTAACTGAGCTAACAAGCATAAGACAGGTGGAATCAGATTTTAAACGTATAAAAGACTTACGTTAGAAAACAAATGAAAATCCAGTAACAACCAATTAAAGCGCCATCGATCCCTTTATCGTAACGTATAAAGGGATGATACACACACAATGACAATTGGGCACTTCACAAACACTGGCTGAGCTCGACGTGTGCGCGTGTGCGCATGCGCACGGGCCGCGGTGGACTGGCGAGAGGCTTCGAGGGCGATTCTCGGGATGATTTGCGTAACCGAGAAATGTAATTAGACGATAATGATTTAGAAAACAGAAAAATCCTTGGTACAGATTGAAATTCAATGTCGATGCGGGATTGTTTGTTTTGTCGGTGTCGGAACATTCGTTTGTTTGTTTACGTTCACAAATGATTGCGATAATTGAATGTAATTTCAAAATGAAATCAAAAAAATTAAGATAGTTTCGCAGTGCGAGTTTGATACGAACTCTATTTTAATTTATTATTCGCAATCAAATACATAAATCACTCAGGTCAAGCTTCTACATTACTTTGTTTCCGTTGATTTAGATATTATTCTCTTAAGCTGTGTTTAAATCAGTTGATCAAATACTTTTGCCTCGAGATACTCATATTCATATTCAATTCATACTTGTTTAAAACTTAAGTTTTATATAAATGTAGCAGAGAAAACGAGCAGCTCATCTGATGTTAAGTCATCGCCTGCGCCCATCAAGAACAAATACTTGAGCTTAAAAAAAAGAGGAATAATCGAATGAGGAGAGGACTTAGGCTTCTAATTCTCTTAATTTTTTTAAACGAAATGGATGCACCACTTTTAGAGGAATTCAATCAAGTTTAAAGACCATTAATTACACCAGCCAATACACGAAAAGGTGTGGATATATTTGTACACGTCACAGCGGTAACATGAGGCAACTCTACAGTTAACACGTTATCATTGCACAAACTTAGAACAATCAAGCATTCCGCAACAAGGACGAAGCTGAATGTCGTGATGGTATTAGACAATCGTATTCCTCAGTGAATAAAAATATTTTACACTTAACGATATATCGTAAAGTGTAAATAAAAGTGTAAGTTTTTTTTTAATAATTTTAATAGCATTTAAAGTCGTAAGTTCATTGTTACGTATTCTTGTATTCAGAATTGCTTTCGGTTAAAATTGTGATTGATGCTATTTGAAATTTTGGTTTACATTTCTTTTGATACTTTTATTGAATTTTAGGGTGTAGGTAAATACGAGTACACGTTATTTTTCCAAATTATAATTACTATAATTCACTCTGCATTGTAAAAGTATTGGAAAGAAAATTGATGATTCGAGTGGTAGAATGGAAGAAATTTAATTACAATTTTTGTTGGATTGATGTTATATCTTAACATAAACACAATAATTTAGCTATGAAATTTGTATGTATGTAGCTTTATAAAAATAAAGCATTTATTACTGTTATACTAATTAATTTACCTTTTAAAGATTTATTTATTATTTATACTTAGTTGTCCACTATTTGTATAGTAAGGTTAAGAAATCGTTGATACTTTTTTTACATTTATGCTGACAATTAATAATGATTGTTTTAATTGTTATTTTTTTATTTTCCTTTTTTCTAAGTTTCTCTTTACATGCCTCATCATAAAGAACATTTAGAAGAAATATTTTTATTATTATTATAATGTTTCTCAATAACTTGTACAGTTACACTTGATTTAAATAGCTTGTTTACGTAAGTTACTTATGAGTACCTTGAGGCCAAAATTATTTGATCAACTGATTTTTCTGTTAATTATTTTAATGATTTATTATATATCAAGCGCAATCATTATCTTCATTATCATCTGTAAGACGGTCAAGTAGCACAAGTACTGGCCTTGGTCAATTCTTGGGTTACTTACAAAATGGTTTTTTTGAGTGATAATTTTACATTTCCAAGGCTTTTAATAAAAAAATTAGAAGTTCATTTAATTAGAAAAATTTCGAAAATATTCTAACATTTATAATCATCTGAATTAAGGGTCAAATAGCTCTGTGATCGTAATTAAGGTTCTGGTATAACCACTGCATATTTTATACAATATAAGAATTAAAAATTGTTTGACTTCGGTATATTGAGAGTAGATCACTACCTCAAACGCTATGCATAATGCGTGCAAAAACGAATAGAATAATTTGTAAGTAAGTATAGTTTCAGCTTACTGTGTAAAACGCTATCAGTAAGACACAGCATAATTAATTTTATCTTTATGGCCATTAAAACTAACAGTAAAAGTACGACGGCCGTAGTGCATCCAGTTTCCACACGATAATTACCTATTCATAAAATTAAATTTTATTCGTGAAACCATTTTTTAAGATTTTCTATTTCTTCCGTAAGTTAGACGATCACAATTTCTTGAAACGAATTAACATATATTTTGGAATTATTGTAGATTAAAATTACTTTTTTTGTAATTTGTCCAAATTGAGTCCTCCTATGTTACCAATCTTGTATAAGGGCCAAAGTATTACTTCAACAAACAAACATTAAAAGAGAAAGTGCTGTTTACACAACCCGTTAAGGCGAATATTAATAGGCTATCAGCGTTTAATAGCTTATGGGAACGTGAAGTTCTTACCAAATGCGAAGCAAGACATTCGAATGCCATAGACATTGGTGTTAAATAATACGATAAAAGACGTAGCAGACACGATCATTGCGTAAAATTTAAATCATCCAATAATAAACCCTAACTATTATTATGAATGGGAATGTAAGATTGTTTTTTACGCTTTCGACTACTCAACCGATTATGATGAAATTTTCCGTACAAGTCATCAGCAGTATAGAACATAGGGTAGTTCGGGAGGGGCAGCGGATGCGCATGCGCAAGCTATCCTGCGGTCTCTCCATCCTCATGCTGAGGAAGGCATCGTAGGGGTTTTAGTGGTATAAATATCTATATAACATGATCATCCTTACTAGGATTCGGGTTTCTTTTCGAAGATTTTAGCTGCGTAAACAAAAATAAAGGACAAAGTTATCACCCAGAAAAGAGTACAGTTTCAGAAGGATAGAAAAATAACTTTTATACAGTCATGCGGCTTAACAAAACCTAAATTAAGGCAAGTCGAGCCTCGGAAAAAGGCTAGACACAAATACTTTTGATATTATAGTAACCATATTTCAGCAAAACATAAACCTTCAGTCATCGCAATTATATGTAATTTTTCTGCTAAAATCTTTCCCATTTCTTATTTACCACAGTCATTATTGACAAAAGACTTTACATCGAAATGATATATCGGTTTTTCAATTAAAGACGGACAATAGGTGGAATTACGTAGCTTTTATATATATGGAAAGCGAAAAGAAATGTTCCCAAGCTTTTGCGACAATACGTTATCTAATTTCGGTAGTAGATGAGACAATGAGCGATAATGTAATGAAGTGACGCAACTACCTTGTAATAGCTATGGGAACTAGAAATGTTATATTGATAGGTAGACGGAAATGTTTGAGGAAGTACAGCTGGTAGGCTTATTATATTTAAGTAGCTATTCAATTGCGGATTGCGTGAATTTGTGCTACTTATTCGATGGGGTTGAACAGTGTCAATCGCTGCATCTTAATCTTCTTCTTTTTAAGTATTTATAATTTAGATATTATTAATGTAAATAATTTAAAATTAAAATATACTTTATTAATATAGTCTTTTTAACTTTAGAATCAATCATACAAATAAATAATCTTGTAATATAAGATTTAACACTTAAATCTGTAGAATCTACGAACCGGTGTTAAATTATTTGAAAGACTAATTTGTACATTTGACAGCTTATTTACTTAATAAATATATAATTTAAATTTTAACGAAGTAATTGTGCAATGATTATCTTCAAATAAATAAATAAAAAGAAATAAGTTAATCCCATGAAGAGAAGTAAAAGTAAATACGTTTAATCATCAGCAATTAAGCAAAAAACATAATTAAGGATTTTTGTAATTTGTCGGAGTTTTATCGACAAATAAATAATTAATATGTAAGAAGTTTTATTAAAAATTTATATTTGAAATGTTATTTTTAAATAGTCTGAACACTTTTCAATATTCTTTGTAAATACTCTCTTTTACTATTGCGTGATAATAAATGACTTTACCTGTAAGATCATTTTCTTGTCGATAATATTTTAGATTTTTCGCTCCAACCTTGTCAGACTGAAGTCTAGATTGCTCCGTATCAAATTCATTAGTTAAAGACAGTGCAAAAAAGTCGGTTATGTTCCAAATAAGTCGCTTTCCTGTACAACTTGTTCGAGGTGTATGGGTTAGGTTTAAAAAAAATGACGTTCTTAGCAATTTTAAGTTTGATCGGGCAACCTAAGGACTTGCGTAATATTTATACGAGGCTGATATAAAAACTTGATATCTCAACATATTCTAGACTCACAACTTAGGTATTAATTAATATCAATCCAATTACTTGAATCGAATTATGAGAAGTCTTTTCTTTAGATACGTGAATAAGATCTCAATTGGAAGATAAAATAGTTGTGTTGATGGGGTGAATGTTCATATCGATCAAGATATTAACGTATGTAAATTTTTATCATATGAAATGACGAGCTTATGATTTTTTACCTGGTTAAAATAGTAAATTTTATTGCTGACATTTTTTTTGCAACTTACCGAGTAAGTCACTTGTAGATGGGAACAAGTTTTTTGGTTAAGATACACAGGAGACAAGAAGTCTATATAGAAATTATAACTACAAGTATACCTAAGTGCTTTAATACACTACATGCTATCGTCATGAATCAACATCATCTGATTATTTAGCCAATGTCGAAACAGCAGGACAAGATGTATCATCAACGTACCACGCTGAATTCAAAGAAGTATTTAGAACAAAAGAACACATGTACGAAGCGCAGACGTCAGATCTACGTCAATTTGAATTTAAGTCGACTTTTTTCACTGCTTCCTTTATGCGTTAGGATGACTTTTCTTATTGTTTTTATAAGTACAATGTTGCATTTTGTAATGATCTGTTACTAATAATTAATTAAAAAATCGGCATTCTCATATTATGAAAAACATAAAAGCGAAATATTATTTATTTAAATACCTCAATCGTAATTATATTATATAACTTAACCATCAATTAATCTAATTTGTTCACGTCCATTCGAGATATATTATTAGACATTAAAAGATCCGGTTTTTAAGATTCTAACATCATATTAAAATTATTAAATATTTACAACATTTTTTGTAACCGGAGTAATTACGGGTAAATATTTGTCTCGTTAGTCAATTTTATTCGATTTCATTTATAAAGTAATTAATAATGAATTCTACTATAATATTAAAGATATTTTCCTCATCAAGTGCATTTATTGGAACTACATTAGCACATCTTAGGGTGCGTCTACACACGACCATCGAATCTTTCGCGGACTGCTAAGTACTTTCGAAGAGAACGAGGTTCGGAGCGTTAAAAACGTTATTAACTTATTTTGGCAGTCTGTGGTCTAGCTTGTTTGTAACGAACACAAATCTTCACAATTTTCTTTGCACTGGGCAGCAGCGTTGTATACATTTAATTGTTTCTTCCTATTGGCGATGAGTTTAATGGTGATTTATAACAAACGCATCACACTCAACGGCCCCCATTAAGGTCGTGACCTTATGTCGGGGGTCCGGAAACACTCACAACACGAAGACAACCACCCAGACCACGACAAGCATCCGTATGGCCAATACAGACATTTGCCATGAGCGGGGATTGAACCCGCGACCGTTAGCGCTTAAGTCAGTTGCAGTGATCACTGCGCCAACGTGTCTGTCAAGATTTATCAATGCATCGATCGTTACCTCTAGTACCTGCAAATTACTACGGTGTATTTACAGTCGGTTTTAAAAAATAATAAATCAATGCATCATACTCAATAGCCTTCATTAGGATCTCAAAATCTTATTTCGGATTTCAGGGATCTGAATACATACACAACACAAGACATACACAACAAAATACCCAGAGCACGAAAAACATTCGTATGGCCAGTACAATCGATTGCCGTTAGGGGGGACCGAAACCGTGACCGTTAGCGCTTCACCCAGATGCAGTTTAGTGAAGCTGATATATATACAATTTTTAGGAATTTATACATAAGGATATTATTTGGTGGATGCTGGATCAGATTTGGTTCATCTCTTTCTCATTGCAATGTTGTGAATAATTTGCATTCATTCAGCTTCAACACATGTGGGCACACCATTAAAATGACTCAAGCGGAACGGGATCATCTATATTTTTTACTCCGCTCCTGGCACCTCCTAGCACGACGTGCGTACGATCATAAATAAGATAGAACACGATCTTCAATTTGCAACTCCACGGAGAATACAAAACAGGTTTGAGCAGAAAAAATAGTTGACAAAAACAACGCCATACGTTTTAGAGACAATATTTATTTACCATGGTTTACTTACTGATATAACGCATTGTTTTAAAGGAGTTTGCTTTAGTATAAGCCTCGGTGATTTCATTGTGTACTCGATACGAAAAGTAAATTTTTAATATAATCAAGAAAATTTAAATTTTGCGTAATTACTTTCACTAACTTTTGTAAGTCAAAAGCACTACATGCTACAATATGATGTCCTGCGTCATGTCCATCTGTTCGGCTGTAACATAAAGTGGAGAATGAGATTTATATCACTTTTCACTTATCATAATAAATGTCACTTTATAGAATATACTAGCTAAACCTGTACTACAAATTTTGCAGAGTAAAGTTGTGACGGAGCGCATAAATAATATTGGAAAGCGATAATCATTAAGCAAATGATACGGGACAGATAGTTATTAATAAAACATATTCAAAAAGTCTAGCATTTCTCACGGCAAGATTTACACTCGCTACCAGGAATCATGATGCGAAGATAGACACATCGGACATTAATCGAAAAGTGGTCTACCATTACGAAGCATAAATCAACTGGACAGGCTAATATTGTTTTGGAATTTGTAGATTCACGATAATGGAAATACATTCTTACTATTTAAAATATGATGCAGAATACGACGCGCGATGCTTAGAAAGTGTTAGTTTGAACTTTTTAATAATTATTTTGTCATATATAAACAGTTTTTTGTTAAATGTAGAGGATAATATTCCATAATAAAATGCGTTTTATTAATGTTTTACATGTGTGTTGTCAATACATCATTTGTGGGAGTACCCGAAGGTCCGTTCAGTGGACGCGACAGGCATCGTAAATCGATCACTTGAAATGTCCTTGCGCGGGAGTCGAAAGCTAATGTTTAGGATTATTTTGCAAGACACACTCGTAACAGGCGATGTCTAACGAATAATAAACATAAAACGCCTTATGTTAGCAGGTTGTCATGTCAATGGCGACGCCTTTATAACATTCTAATGAAGTTTTCCCAATTAATTTATTCAAGGCAATTTGTACATACTATTTCTTAGCCCACTTCAGAGTGAAAATTTCACATAAATGTAAGAAACGGTAAAAGCGTAGCATGATGCTGTTATGGATATTTTTAAATGTCTCGACTGTTTAATCGATTCGTTCCCAGCTGCCACTTAAAACCAGCAGAAATCCGTTACTCGAAACAAGTGGACAACCCTGATGGTAACAAGTCAACAAACCTTAGGTATTTAACCGTATAATGTTTTTCGCGAGCACGTCCCAGTAAACATGTTGACCATAAAAGTAATACGTTTGGTGTTGAGGCCTAGAATTATGGCTTGCTATTTACGTGCACATTAATTATATTGCTTCATTAGATTTAGATAAACTGTTTACATCAAAAAAAATTCATTTAGATTTGTTCCAATTTTACATTTACCCCTTACATTACGTATGTAGTTTTTGGTGTTCTTATATTGAATTTCAGCGTATACAGCTGAAATGTAGGCATTTCTCAACGATTTTGTCATTATTAAAATAGGTGTATTGTATGCGAAATTACAGCTAAATATTCATTTGTTCTTTGCAAAAAAACTTAATCATTTATTGGCACCACAGCCATTGTCGCTATTTACTTGGCTGGTCGTTAACCTACTATTAACGATAAAGATTAATTTAGCTCATCAGGCAGACGCGACAGATTGCCCGTAATTGTTTACGTTCTATAAATAGTCAGGAATCTCCACGAAGGATTACAAATAACACGTCATACAGTATAATTAATTACCTTTGTTAATTACCAATAATTTTATATGAAATACAAATTTATCGAAGTAAGCTTTATTGTTGTTTAATCTTTGCGCTATAATTGAGTAAAAAAAACAACAGCAGCCTTCTAATCTGATTTCGAACGTTTAAGATGCTTTCTAGTAAGAAAGTACAATAATGACCTTATAAATCATTGGAATTGAAAAGTATAATTTTAAAAATAACGTACTATATAATAAATAGGTATACACATATACAGTGCATAGACCAGTCTGTTTCGACTTATTCTATACCACAGCACCGTGCAGATATCCGGCGCAAGCGCAGCCAATTTAATGCACGATTGCAGGCGATGATCACTTCATAAGCGGTTCTCCTTTAATTCTCTTTGATGTTTATTCATACATTTGTAATGATGGAGGATTTTTTGTAATTGGTATTTATTTGGGATAATCATGATAAGCGTTACGTCATAAATAATTAAAAATTTTGGTTTCTTAAATGACAAAAATCATGGTCCGATTTGGTTATTTAAATACTATATTTAATATCACAGGTCCATTTGTAATTCAATTTCTTGCTTTAATTACTTTCATTTGCATATTCCCTTTATGTGTAAGCAGACGCAATATTTAAAACCTGTTTTGACTTTTTTTACTTTCTAAAATCTTTAAATGTGAGGTTTTTAACTTTCCTAGAAGATCAGGTAAACAATATGAAAATGATTGTTGTGTTTTGTGATAATAAAATCAAACAAAAACAACTTTTCAAGTGTGGGCGGTAAAGGGCAATAAAATAAAAAAAAGTCAATTTTAATTGCATCCATTGGTGACAGGAGAGCCTTTTTACCTCCATTATCACGATTCGGTATGTAAATACCTACATTCTTGCAATCATTCCAGTCGATCATGATGTTTATAATAGTTATAAAAATAAAAATATAATAAAAGGAACAAAACAAAGAATAGAATTGAATAGTTATTTTTGTACTGTGTATACTTACGAGTTGACATAATTATGAGTACATAAATCGTACAATAATGTATTTATTACATACATTGTTGTCAATACACAAAATACATATTTCATAGAAGCAAGCTATATGGCAGGAGAATTTTCTACAAGCCAAACCTTTGGATCTACGAGAAATCTTACTACACTACGTTCAATGTTATATATAATATATGCTATGAATAAATTTTGTTGAGTGTGATTGGTAGTCTATTTTTCTTTACTTGTTTTTATTTGGTAACAATACCCCGAACGAAAATCACAAATTTTCGAACATTTTTTTTAAGGTTCCGTAGTAAAAACGGAACCCTTATAGTTTCGCCATGTCCGTCTGTCTGTCTGTCTGTCTGTCTGTCTGTCTGTCTGTCTGTCTGTCTGTCTGTCTGTCTGTCTGTCTGTCTGTCTGTCTGTCTGTCTGTCTGTCTGTCTGTCTGTCTGTCTGTCTGTCTGTCTGTCGGGATGTCAACCCTCTTTTCTCAGAAATGCATAGACGTATCATGTTGAAATTAATATCATATACTCAAGTCTACGATGACATGCGGCCGTGAAAATATTAAAGTTCTAAGTCAACGCAATCAAAAGATAATGGAAAATATGTCGTATATTTTGACCATTTTAGCGTTTTCGCAAGGGAATCAAAACCTATAGGGTACTTCCCATTGACCTAGCACGATGAAATTTGGCAAGAAGTAAGATCTTATGGTACAAATAAAGGAAAAAATCTGAAAACTGTAAATTTTTGTATGTATGTTTGTCTGTTTGTAAGTTTGTCTTTCAACCTTTTTCTCAGAAACGCGTGAAGGTAACAAATTTTTATCAACGTCAAGTACTCAGAGTTGTAATTACTAAGAGCTGTGAAAAAATTAAACTTCTAAGTTAACGCAATCAAAAGATACGGTCATTTATATCACATATTTTAAGTATGATAGCGTTTTTAACGTTTTCGCAAGGGAATCAAAACCTATAGGGTACTTCCCATTGACCAAGCATTATGAAATTTGGCCAGGAGCAAGGTCCTATAGTATACATAAAGGAAAAAATCCGAAAACTGTAAATTTCTGTTCGTGTGTCTGTCAGTCTGTACGTCTATCTTTCAACCGTTTTCTCAGGAACGCGTAATTGTATCAAGTTGTAAATTGATCAAGCGGAAAATATATTAATGTTAGAATTAAAATTATATGTACTTGTAACAAATTAACATAGAAGTTGCCCATGGTCAAAAAAACAATTTTACAAACACTGAGAAGAAATTTGTATCAATACGAAAACATTAAAAAGCAGCAAACCTTTATAAACAACGCAATGCAATCTATATATCGCAGCTAACAAAATGATAGCGCGATGCAGCGTACAGCTAATGCCATCTATTACAACATTATGACATTAACTGTGGTATAATTCTGCTCGATTAATAAAAATTTTTATTTTAATAATTATTTAAACGCGCTAAAAATTATAAAATAAACTTTTCATTTAAAAGTTTTATCGTCGATTTATAACGTCATTACGTAATTAACATTCAATATAAGAGCTTCACGCGATTTGATTTAAGTACTCGTATTGACTTAGTACGAAAATTTTAAAATTAAATTCAAACAGATCGAGTTATTTAATTTACTTATTTATCTACACATATAAGTCTTCTGGTTATTAGTAATATAATTAGTTATTTATAAATAAACAATTAGTTTTGTTCGAATTAAGGACTAATTATTTTCGTCTTGGCAACACTAATATATATTTCGATATTTTGATTGATAATGTAAATCTAAATATTTTACGAACGTAGTGCAGGGGTAGTGGAGTGTAGTAGAATATAAATAAAAATAAAACGAGAATAAAATATAATATAATTATGTTGTTAATGTCAAAGTCAACAAGTTAGTTCATTGAAATTGTCAAGAGATGGCGCTAGGTGTATCCTGAATCGCGCTATAACTTTTTTTTTTGAAAGTATAAGGTGTATTAGTACTTAAAATAAACTTTGTGTTTCCATGGATTGCATCCATGATCGTGTTTTAAATTAAAGTGCTCCTAAGTAGTTTCAAAATAGTTTTTGGGACGTGATCCATATTTACATAATATTTGATTATATTTAAGCGACTTCTAAAAAGGAGTGTTTTCAATTCGACCTTGTATTTAATTTTTTTTTATGTTTGTTCGCCGATTACGCCGTCATTTGGGTACCGATTTTCAAATTTTTTTTTTTGTTTGAAAAGGTATACTTCCAAGTCCCATTCTTCCAGGTCCCATTGTCTTCAGGTCAGGATCAGATGATGGGATCCTGGAGAAATTGAGGGAACTCCTCAAATATTATAGGCAAGCGTATACCGATTTAGGTATTTTTGATAGTAATTTATGTTGGAGTTGATGATGAAGACCACAAATGGCGTAGATGGGTTAGTCTTATATAGATTTCTATAAGTTTGTACGGAACCCTCGGTGCGCGAGTCCTACTCGCACTTGACCAGTTTTTTTTTATTTAACTCTTGTGTGGGTTGCTACCCATAGGCCATTTTTGTCTGCTAAATAACAGAAGTAAAGAAAATTAGACTATAGATGTTTGTTGCTCTTTCAACCTAAAAATTACTGTACCTATACATTTTAATACATTTTTGTACATTTTGTACATTAGGTAATACAATTTAAACTTCAAATTTGCAACATTTTATAAAAAGAAAAATAAGAATATTGTTCCAATTATAACATTAATATCAAGTTAATCATAAAGATCCTTAGACACGGACCAAGTCGCTGGTGGCTGGAAGTTACATAAAAAACCTAGCCTTTAATACGATAAAAAAGAAGCTAAACAGTAAACACCTAGTTTCAATGTCCAGGGTGACGGACGCACACCTACTTAACACCGTCATTCGTCGGGTTTCTCTAATGAGATTGCCAGGGTCAATAAACAGAATTCGCGAGCTATCTGCAGGATACGCGCCGCGGATGCGAACTTGATAACTTAACAGCAGCGTCAAGCGATAAAGGATCATAGGAGGCTTTGTTGCAATGTAATAATGAATGGCTGTTAGACAAATGTTGTGAACGATGTTTTTGACGTACCTATTCCCAACATCTGCATTTTATATTTTGATACTATATTTCCTATCAGTTATTTTTTTATATGACAATGTTTGTTTCTGGAAAGATTATGTTAAAAACATTAAACTTTACATATACCTACCAGTCTGCCAACTTGTACCTACCATAAATTTAAATATTTATCGTAGGTACAAGCTGGTGCCTGCTACTTCGTCTGCGACAAATTAAAATAAATAAAAAAAATAAAAAAGTAGCCTAAATAGCTATCAGCGAATAAAAGTCCACCTAATTAATCCAGCTGTTTCAGAGATTACCAAGAACAAACAGACAGACAAACAGACAAACAATTTAAAAATTGTAATTTTTATAATATCGTAATATACTTTCATATTCATTTATTAAAAAGCTGTTAATTTGAAACTACAAATAGACACTTCAATTTTATTCATCTATATAGATTATGGTTTTAATTTTTTTTGTAATTAAATATCGGTACTAAAAGAAAGGAGCATACACTACATTATCATTCTTTTTTTTATCTGTCAGTCAAGCGCAGGCGACGGAGCTTCATCTTTCAGCCCGCTAGGTATTCTAAAAGCGTAAAATAAATATTTTTACAGAACGTATGATTTCATATTACACTCCGAGTTTGCATTAATTAATTCCTAAACGGAAGCAATGTGATAAGTAATCAGACACTAACCAAACACGCTAATGCGGCCAAGGATCTGTTACTCACAATCAGAAACTGTATTGTACCTAAGAAGTTAAATATTAATTAACTAGCTGTCCCTTGCGGTTTCACTCGCGTTAATGACTACTGCTTCGCTCCTATGAGTCGTAGCGTGATGTAATATAGCCTTCCTCAATAAATAAACTATCTAACACAAAAATATTTTTTCAATACGAACCAGTAATTCCTGAGATTAGCGCGTTCAAGCAAACTCTTCAGCTTTATAATATAAGTATAGATAAAATTTTTGCATAAAATGCATTTTGTTAAAATAGTAATCAAAAATCAAGTCTATAGTTTTTCAAATTCATAGGTTATAAAGCACATAATTATATGAAATTAAATTTTAATTACTAACTTTTAGCTAACTCGTGTTGTGACACGAGATTTTGAAATCGGTCACTTTAATACCAAACGTGCGATACGCGTATTATTTCAATACAAAATCTGTATTAGAAATAAGCATAAGAGCAAAATACATCATCATCATCATCTATAATTCTGTATACATATATTTATACTACAAAATTATAACACAAATAATAATAATGCTGCATATTTACATAAAGGATTAAGTATAAGTTGCCATAAATTTTATCCAAGGACAAATAATAATGACGGAACATTATTTCTTACCCGGTAATAAACGAAGAGCGCAATTTTCTCTATATAATAATCATCTCCGCTCCGCTCTGGACGTAGATTGGTACATTTATAATACGGTAACCAGCTGATTTGTTTTCCCAGGACATGTCCTTTTAAGATGTCTCCGAAAATTGTTAAAAGAAACGCGTCCTCTATACATACATAAGCTCAATACTTCGAATATCGAATGCGGACCATATAAATATCTACCAAAAAAAAAGAAAACTAGTTTTAGCTCTGTCTATGACAACGAAGTCTGAGAGATGCACTGGTGAAAATTAATTTGGGTTTATCCGCCATCTCATCCAAATTTTTATAACGTTAAAATGGTAACACTACACAAATCGTTCAATGATCTTTATCCAATGACTCGGAACAATACAGCCGCAGTGGCTGAATAAGTATCCGGGCAGTTATTTTTGTCTCAGGCAGGTGCTAATGAAGGCAAAAATCAACAGTAACACTTAATTATTCACGAGCAGTTGCTCGCGGCTTCGCCCACGTAATTTTTGGGGTTTGATGGACGTGGTTTACAAAACTGTTAAAACCTCCATCTAGCATTGATAACATTTTAAAGAAGCGTAGTTTATACTGAATTATTGTTAACTATGTTGTCCGAGTTAAAAAAAAAAAAACAGGTGGTATTCAAAGCGCTAGCTGCTTCTCGCGGTAAGCTTCCTCAATAAACGGTCTAACAAACGCAAATTTTTTTTTTTAATTCGTCCAGTAGTTTTGGAACCAATTTCCATTGAATATGTAAACAAACAAACTAATCTTGCCTCTTAATAATACTAGTTTACATAGATTTAGTGATTAGTACAGACTATAAAATTGTATTTTACAATTGTAAATTTATTCTAAAATGTTACAGATTTGTCTCTAAGAAATAAAACATCTAAAAATAGTATCAAATGTATGTCAATTCGCTAATATGATGTAATAATTAATAATATTAACCAATCAGGATATTATTTAAATTGTATCCGCGCTTAAACATCGTCTTCCCAATTGAAAGTAAGTGTTATGAAACGAAAGGATTTGGCCGCCTTCCAAATCTTCTAAAGCTTGATCATGTAATAGTACGGAAGCCACATTAATGGCGGCTACACACGCTCAAGTTTACCTGTCAAGCGCATGTCAATCGTAGCGTGTGTCGGGAACCTATCAGTTTTTTTTTACCGGAACATCCTATCGGAGAACAATCCAAAATTATCATTTTAAGTGGCAAAAGCGAAATGATTGAAGATATCTTCGGTGTTTCGGATCCCACCACAAACGCTACTTGTGCAGAAATACCTTGAAAGACAGATTTGCCTGTAAGCTCCCGCATGTGTGGCCGCCATAAAGTATATTTATGTGACGGTAGCAAATAAGAGTCTAGGAATTACATTCCGTGTTGACAGGTGTCGGTTTTTGTTTTTTTTTAACTATTTCCCGTAAAAATTTGGTATACCACAACATTATGCCTAACATTTTAAAAGTATAGATTGAAAGAAAAATTAATTTCTTGATATTATAAATTAAAATGCGTCACCCGAAATATTAGAACGTATGTATGTATACTAAATGAGCAAGAACACATCACTTACTTGAAATTTTTAAGTTCAGTGTTCAAACTGCGTTTATTTTTTTTTTATATATTTTGCTTTCAGACTTTCATAGATTTACAGAAGTCGTTTGTCTTTATGTCTGAAAGAATTTACTATCAGTGCCTTATCTTTGACATGAATGTCAAAATGTCATGCTTTCTAATTACTTACGACGTATCTGTTACTAGAATACAGAGTTGTTTATTATTTTTTATTTATATAATTATATGTTATATTAATATGTATATGGTTAAGCTATATAAGCTTACGAGTGTAAAACTATTCTCATATGCTATTCTCGCTTGAAAGCGTTAATGAAATGATTTTTTGCAAAGAAATTCATTATCTGTACCAAACAAAATTCTCAGAAAACAATATTTATGAAAACGAATAAATGATAATCTGACTAGAAAATTCGCACTACATAATTCGTTGAAGGTGAAATTTAGAATCCCCGATTGGATTAGTTATTAAAACCGTTGTCAACCATTAATCCGAAGAATATTTTCGTCGCTCTGCATAGTATAACCATATCATTTTATCCGTCTCGGTAAGCCGTTGCGAATTTTGCGTTGGAGAGAATAATGCATTCGCAGATAAAAAAAACATGGGAAGTGTTTGCTACGCGTAAATAAAAATAAGTTAAAACCAGTTTATTTGAACTTTGAATAAGATAAACTAAGGAATTTAATTTCATTGGACTTTATGGAAGATTTATTTTTAATTAGTTGTAGCTGCTCAGGTCTAGAGTTAATCGGAGCGTAGCTTTAAATCTCAAATTAAGAAAAAAAAGTTAATTACGAAGTAAATAAAAATATTCATATTCATCAGTCATAAAGTTTTATTATATTAGGAATAAAATATAGCTAATTATAAAGACATTTACATTAAAAAGTACAATTAAGAGATTTAGGAAATTGACACGTTCAAAATGGCGGGAAAATTTTAAGTTCTTTTTTTTATTTATTGTTGCAGGAAGCAAATTAACGGGAAATATCAATATCAACTGATTATTATTCCACAGATCTATCGCTATTTTCAGTATCGCGTGTGTAGTTTATATTAATATGCATAATTAATTTACACGAATACGAATGTAATAGATAGGAATTTTTTTTTTTAAGCTTATTGCATTTTTAAGTAGCCGAGCGTAAAACAAATTTGTTGAACATGTAGGCAAGTGAGTGATCTATTGATCGCGTGAGTAGGATTCATAAGCAATGTAAATATTGTCGAGAAAGATATAGCTATCTGCTACTTAATTATTCGAGATGTGATATTTTAAACTCCAGACAGAATAGGCCATTACGATGAAGCGTATGTATATGGACTCTATGGTATCGTAAGTTCCAAATCTGTCAATGCCTCCTGGGTGGTTTCCGCCACAACGACTGCACAATTGGACTTATACAAGGTTTTAAGGACTCTATCTGTTGAGTATTTTATTTAAATGCGTTATCAGAGATATTTTTTTTTATTCTTTTTCATAATAATGGTAAGTAAGTATACGTATATATACATCCTATGAGGAGACGAGATGGTCTAGTGATCAGAACACGTCCATCTCAACCGATCAAACCCCGACTAACACCGCTGAATCTTCAAGTGTTAAATTTGTGTTTAAATGCAATTCGTGCTCGGTGTAGGAAAACATCGTGAGGAAACCCGCATGTGCCGGGAGAATTTCTGACACATGTACATATATCCGGCGACTCGCAGTGGAACAGCGTGGTGATTAAGCGGTAAACCTCCTCCTTAATAGGAAGGAGACCTTTGTTCAGCAGTGGGACATATACAGGTTGTTACTTTATTACTTTTATACACACCTGAAAGATCCAACGTTTCCTCGGAAACACCTCGTATAATATTATGTGATGTGTGAGGGCTTCATTGTTCTGAAATTTGATACTCTTTAATGTTAATTATGTACCCGATTATGTTAACAAAGTACGATCTCATTTCGTGTTCGTCAAAGTATCATCAATGTAGTCATAGAATATGACCATGTTTCTTTGACCAGGCCTTTAATATTTCCAAATACAGGCATTCCGATGCGGTGTCTTTTTTACGTAAAACTTCTTTGAAGACGATTCTATAATAGATATGTGACAAATAATTGTTTAAGAAATTTTGGGACGCGTTACGTTTAACCCGTTTATGTACATTTTGTTATACGAGAGAGAAAAAAGATATGACGTAGAGACCATAGAAAGAGAGCTGTATATATATTTTAAATTTTCATTTGTAGATGGTGCTGGATTTTATTTCATTTAAAGTATAATTAGGTTATTTTGTTATATTTGATAAAACAATTCAGCCGAATATATACATCTCTCCCTAGTAATCTCAATTCCATCCGTCTAGTTTTTTACCAGGGCCTATGTATACTGGTGTATGTAAAGCAGGTTTATGACTCAAATCGAACAAAAGTTTCTTCAGTAAGCAAAATAAAAATAAAAGCAACTAGCGAAACTACTCTTCGAGTTCACCTGGCGTGAGTCACCGCGAAAGCAACTGTGATAGGTTGAAATACATTTATCCTTAATAATCATCGAATTTGATTTTGTCGTCATTAGTTACGTTTTATTTTTAATCTGTAATCTGTAATGGTAAGACTTTCACTAACTTTTATTTACTACGTTTCATCTTTGAGCTTAAATGGCTATTAATTTGTGTATTTGAACTTAAACGAAGATTATACATATAAATATGATAATTATTTTTGATGAAATGATTATGATTATTTATGAGAAAATTGTTTAAAAAAAATATTTTCCAAAAATTCGAAGATTTTTTTTTTTAGCATCTTATTTTTTATGTTTATCAATATTAAAGGAAATAGTATTTAAATTAGAATTTATTTTCAACGGTTGCTAGACCACAACACTTGGAATTGCTATTAATTTGTATGCCAATACAGTCTTAGTACCTAAGCAACATAATATTCAAAAGTATCAAGATACTAGGTTGAGTCTTGAGTCCGAATTTTATAATTTATAACTGAACCAAACTCAAAGTGATTATTTATATATAATATATATAGTTATTATTTATAATATATTTTAAACTGATTTAGGATGTGTGAAATTTAATAGTATTTCTTGTCTGAGTAAATAAATATTTTCCATTAATAAATTTTTATTTTTTTTAATATTTATATTTGCACAGTTTTAACCCACTGCAATCTTTGTATACATAAGAAAAAATTATCAATATTATTTAGTGAGTATTGATGGGAGCTCTATTACATCACATATTAAAAATATGATCTAGATATGTATAATTTCTTAAAGCTTTTTTTTCTTAGTATAATAGTTAATAACTGCATCAAAATAGTTATTTGATATGCCATTTTAAAGGAAAAATTTTCGCTCTACTGATGAGATTTAAATTTTTGAAATTAATGTTTTCATTAAAAATACAGCTTACAATTGTCCTCATAACAAAATACAAATGGTGTTAAGTATTAGCCAGGCTGATCTATTACATTCAGCCTATTAGCTTATACTATACTAATATTTAATTTTTATTTGCTTTTGTTACATAAAAAACGGGATTTTCATTTATTAATTAAAATACGGAATTCTGTAGACTACTAATAATATGATGGCATGTTGTGTTTATTCATTGCTGTGTTAAACAGGGTTGAAAGTCGGGGCATAGAAAAATTTATGAACTAATTCAGAGATTACCTTACATTGAGTTGTAACGATGTATGCATTCAATTGTAATTGATCAAAATATTTATTATTTGGGTAGGTTACTGCCTTTATTACTCATTCAAAGGAATATAGTTCTGAGTACAGTATTTCATGAAATATGGTATCTAATATGCTAACAATATATGGACTATATAAATCCTTCATCGATTGTTTTAAACTGTTTATATCTTAATTTTAGTTGTACAAAGCAAAAAGTATAAAAATATTGTATATTAAGTAATTGTTTCTCTTTATTTGATATGGCTGTTGCATTATCATTTACTGACAAAATCAAAATATTTAATTTAAATATTGGAAATCAGTATTTACATTCTCTTTTTGAATGTGAAGCAAATGAATTTATCTCGGTTATGGAAAATTTATCTTTAGATCTGAGGAGAAACCGCGAAAGTTCAATCAAACTCAGTGGGAGTTTTTTTTAATAATGTTAAGATTTGTTCCAAATTTTATTAAATATAGAGAGAGTCGTTTTATGAACTTAGTATGTACACACACAATAATATTTCATAAAAAAAGAAAGAAAAAAATCAACACAAAATTTTATAGCTGGCTTAGTCTTACTATTCTAATTAATTGAAAATAGAATTATAAAATGAGATTTATTAAAAGAAAAACTTAATAATAAGTTGGTGTGTTATCAATCAATATGATAAAATATGTTCTATATTTTATCATTGTAATAATTATAATATTTATGTACCACTATTATAAGGGTTTTATGTATTATTTCAGTATCATTATTATAACAAATATATTTATTTTCAATAAGTGAAGCAGTTGAAAAATTATAAATCTTAATAGCTTATTCAAAGAAAAGTAAGAGTTACAAACTTGTGTACTTACCATTTTATGGCCATTCCATTAATAGTATTATCACAAAGAACTTATATTTTTGTTTAAGCTAATTATGAAAATATAAAATAATAAAAGGAGGTTCACAAAACAGGAGGTTTAAAAAAAACAACAAAATAGATCCCTAGGTTGCGGAAATTGTCATAATAAATTTGACATTGGCAGTATAACGGTCGGCGGCTTATTACACACAGATATATAAATTATTATAATTTTTCTTTTTAAATTAATTACTACCTCTATTTGAACACACATAAAATAAATAAATATATTAATTTAGTAATTAATATATTTATTTATTGTATGACGTGATCAAAAATTATCATTGTTTTTCATGCAATATATTAAATATAAGTTTCCTTATTTAACATGAATGTTGCTAATTTAAAGGATTTTCTCTTCATTTAGGGAATTACATATTCATTTTTTTGGAGAGACACTTACTGAATAGATAGATTAGAGAACAAATTCATTTAAACAAAAATAACAGTTAATAAGTATAATTTTTAAATTACTATATTTTTAATGGCAATGGTATTTTTTTTTAATTTTCATTTAAATATAACAATCTTTGTAATTGCATTAGGATAAAAATTTTCGAGCAGTTGGTAACACTGTTTGAAACTTTAATACCTCAGTGTCAAAAAGGCTTGATCCCAGGGCCGTAGAAAAAAAATTATATATTGTAAACGTCAGGTGGTCACCAAGGAAACCAAATACAAAATAAAACATGATTTTGATTATTTCAAAGCACCTTTTTAATAAATTATTTTTGCATAAGTAGCGCGGATGCACGCCATACTATAAGAAAAAAAAATATTTTGTTTTTGAATTAAAGAGAATCTTAAAATCAAATATAATGGGAGGGATGAGCCGTTGGTTAGATGTTGAAGCGGGAACGGACGACATTGAAATTAATACTTTACCGTCTAATTTGACTCTCACTGATCTGCAAAATGATAATGAATTTAAGCTTCTAGTTGGTGATTTAGGTAAAGGTGAAGAAGGACCAAGATTAAAGGTACATTTTCTTTGTTTTAGGAGAAACTTTATTTTCTCGTATATCAACATATTACGTCTTCGTTCGTGAGATATGTTGATAAAAACTAGCGTATATGTCATTCTGATTTATAAGCTATATTACTGAAAAGTTTCGTCAAGATTTTTTTAGTAGATTTAGTGTAAAAGGGCAACAATCACCATCTATCCTCACAAAATTTCACACATTATAATGGTAGTAAGACTTAAATCCCATGTGATTTAGTATTTCTATTTAATTTATTTTTACAGATATTCAAAGGTGCTATGCAAATATCTGACATTAGTTTACCAGACCTCCCACTAGGAGTCGTGAGCATCTACTCTAGCGACTCTACACCGAGAACATTACCTTTAATAGCTGTGGCATTTTCTTCATGTATCTACATATATAGAAACCTTAAGTTATTCTACAAATATTATTTACCCAGTATGGAACTAAATACTAGAGAAATGGAGATTTGGAAGCAGGTAAATAATTTTTATTTTCATAAAATTTGTGTGACACAAGTCAGCTAAATCAGTAATTAAAATTTAGTTTCATATAATTCTGTGGTTATAATCTATTATATAATCTATATATTTTGAAAAAATTAGTAACTATTCTTTTAATATTTTATTATAAATCTGAATAAATAAATAAATTTCTTTGAATTGTGTGATTATAAATGTAAATTTTTTAATTCTGTCACTTTTAGTATTAAAGTGACATGTAATGTGAAGCACTGCTTAAAAATAGGATTCATGTCTATTTATATAAATTATTGGATAAAACAATTAAGAATGAAAGTTTACACAATGAAAATAATTCCTTAAGAATAATATTGTAACTTTTTATTATTACAAATTTCAGTATATTGGAAAAAATGTAAATTGTCATCAGTATTTTTATTCTATACTAGCAGTTCCTCGCGGCGTTGCTCGCGTATACATTAATACCCTCTAGCACAACTATATTTGATAATTTCTGAATTTGAGGATAGATATTTATTTATTTACCTTAAAGAATATTTATGCTAAGTTTAAAGATAATCGGTCAAAAAAATAAATTTTGTCCATACCAACGTCACCAGCCCCTTACAGTTCAAAAGGGGATGATATTCATATGTTTTATGGTTCACATTTTATTACTATCACCCAGAAGTATGTGTATTAAGTTTTAAGTTAATACAACCACAGAATAAGATTTTGCATACAAACATGTTTACCCCTTTTCACCCTCTTAGGGGTGAATAATCGAAAAACCCTTTCTTAATGGAAGCCTACAACCTAAAAGCCATCTATTGCCAAATTTTCAAGTTTGTAGCCCCAGCGGTTTAGGCTCTGCGATGATGAATCAGTCAGGACAAGTGATTTTATACATAGATAATACAATAAGTAATTATTGTATTATCTAGCTCTATTTGTTGCATGAAATGTATAATATACCTACTATTTTTAATAATGCTGTCATACAAATCATGCCTTGAAAACCTTGCTAAATAGCATCTGTTTTTAAAATATTTTGCCTTGAAATAAAAAATATATGTCTCAGCTTACAGACCCAGCAAATCACAATGAAGAGAAAGTGTTAACACTAACAGACAGTCTTCACAACATGCCACAGAAAATCCTGAGCTCCCAATCTAGATACTTCCTCGCCCTTACTCTAGAACAACAGTTAGATTTCTTAGAAAATGCAGAACTACCGAAGAAAAATCTTTCGGAAATAGCCAGTATGACGTCACTGAAAATGAGCTCCGTTGATAAGTATGCTATGCGCTGCTTAGTCGTTGGTACTGAAGATGGAGAGTTGATAGTTCTCGATCCACAGACGTTTACACAAATACATTTGGTAGGTATTATATTATAGTTTTATTATTAGATTTGTAAATGTTAATATACTAACTTTTTTTAATATTGGTATTATTTAAGTATATATGTCTTTTTCTATTCAATATGCTCTGAATAAGCTACCATACTATTGCGTTTTAAAGAAAAATTTGTGGTAGAAAAGTAAAAGCTAAACAGTGTAGAATTTCATACATTTGTGGTGAATCAAAGACACCTTATATGTTAAAATATCTTAAGGCAATTAGATTACAAGGCATATTAACGAACGTACAGATATACTTATAAATTATTTTCAAAAACATTAATACTTTTTATACTAATATTTTAATATTATAAAGAGGTAAATTTGTTTGTATGTAGGAGGTAATCTTTGAAACTACTGATCTGATTACAAAAATTTAATTTCGCGTTCAAAAGCCTTTTTATTAAGAACAGAATGTAAACTATCTATCTATTATTACATAAAATCATAGAAGTGAAGCAACAAGCATAAACGCGAGTAAAACCGCGTGTGGTAGCTAGTTATTTAGTTTAATATAATATATAATGTTAATTACTATCTATTAGTTGAAATTATTTGAATATAAACATGTTTATGAATGTAACGCAGGTAAGGTTATGTTCAGTCAAGAAAACACCATACCAGATGGTAGCAACAGGGCTGTATAATGTCGACTACAGAATAACAGTAGCGACCAGGTGAACTCACAACTATGCACCGTTATGTTATGGGCACTATAGATATAACATTTTATTTAATAACTCATGTTATTAAGTTACCCTCATTTAGTTATTAAGTTTTCGTTAAAGTTCTTGTCTTTTTTTATGAAAATTTTATAACTGTATGACAATTCACAAAATAGAAAATTATTCATGTTATTGAAGGTGTTATTTTAATTAACACACAGCATTAAATCAATATTTTATATTTTTAGTAGAAAAACTAAATCCAGAATTGAGATACTTGTTCTTAATATTATGTTTTCGCAATCTAGAAAGAATCAAAGGAAAAAAAGAAAAAACAACTCTTATTTAATTCTCTCTTTATTTTTTATACTTTTTACTAAATTACAAGATTTTTTATGCCATTTTAAGATAATAAAAATAATATTTCCTGTTACTGGAGTCTTCGCACGCTTTATTTATTAATAGCTCACACAATCTTTTATATAAATTAGGTGAAAATGAACCTGTATTTATAGTGTAACTTTTTATTTCCAGAGAGAAATCCGTCTGTTTATTGAAAAGAGAGTGGAAAGAGGGTCGGCTGATGTTCAACACGGATGAGCATATCATTGCCATGGAAGTCATGACGTCTGATAACAGCGTGATGGTCATATGTACTGATAACACCTTGGCCTGCTACAGCAGAAAGGTAACATTTCTAACTGTATACAACTGTACTGTGCTATAACGTCTTGTAATATTATCGAATGCTTGGGAATTATATCTTTACCTTTTACTGATTAGAAGAATAATAACTTCTTAATTTTAGATTTTAGATTTATATTGAGCTGGCGCAAAAACCTAATTTTTCAGACTAGTATGAAATTACTGCAATTCCATTATCTTCTTCTAATCTTTATATCAGACAAAAAAAACTGTTGATTTATTTGCTTCCCAAACAGTGTTCTCTTTCACCAAGCATGTGTTGAACTTAAATATAAATTTACTTCCTCCCTCCCTCTCTCTAGGATAGATATCTCGTCTTCACTGTCACAAATATATTCATAATTACAAATAAACTAGAGACAGGAACATCAGAGATAACATAAGCTAATGCATATTACTCTATACAAGATTACGTTGACGATAAAGATGCGTGGGCTTAGTATATGCTGAATTTCGTACAGGATAAATTATTAAATTGTAATCATAAACTGTGTTGTATTTACAATATTTTAAAAGAGTAACTATCGAGTTTCTTGCCGGTTATTCTCGGTAGAATCTGCGTTCCGAAATGGTGGTAGCATTATTTATTTATTTTTTTTGTTGTTTTCATGTATGACGATTCAAAAGTGCTCGTAAGAGCCTACTTGAATAAAGTATTTTTTGATTTTGATTAAAGTGATTTTTTTCAATGATTTCTAGGGAAGAAAACAATGGTCCATATTGTTAGAACATCGTCCGGTAGCGATGACTCTCTTACCAATAATGCATTTGGGTGTTACTTTGACGGCTGTAGCCTTAAACTCTGGACATCTTCACCTATATGAAGGAAAGGCTAGAAGAGATACCATGTTTATAAGAGGTGGGTTGATACCCAATTATGTATTATTGCCTTCTGTGTACTCCTTGATGGATTTTAGCGTATAAGTTATATAGGTACGGTTAGATTTCTATGAACAAATAACTAAGACTTAAAACAAAATACTTTATGCAATTTCGTTTACATGGGCGACAGATTTAAACCAATTATTTCAGTTTTAATATCAAATTCTTGGACCGATTTTGATGAAATAGCTTTGGGACTAATTTAAAAGCATATCATCTAAAATTGGTTAAAAAATGACAGAGTTTTGAGGTAACAAACTTAATTCTTTTTGAAGTCGGTTAAAAATATGTGTATGATTTCCTCTGTAAAATTATACTTTATAAGTTGGTTCTCGTGACTTTGTTTGCGCCGTATAATTATTTTTAATAGTCTATTTTTTGTGAAGTGTTCCGCTAATATTTATTATTATTTTCAATTTCAGATGTGGTTTCGGTGATGAAGTTTGGACAACTGGGTCAAGAGGAACACGTCTTTACCATCATTACTGCAAGTAGGTTAAACGTTTGTTATTAAAATTCAAAATATACTTTACCAGAGATCTGGCGAAATCTTTGAAATTATGCTTCTCTTTGCTATAATATGCATGAAATATATATTTAAGCCTTTCTCTTAAATCACTGGGTTTATTGATGAAAAGCGCATCAAAATCCGTTGTTTAAAAAATCTAAGCGTGCAGACAATTTGAAGCGACTTTGTTTTATACTATGTAAAGACTTAATGTTCACACTACTGTTAGGAATATATCACAAAAGTAAATATGTACTTGTCTACGATACCTCGTTGATTAGTTACTCGTCCTTGCTCCCATAAATGGATGCTGATAAGCAATAATGTGTCAACCCACAAAAAGTATGGAAAAAAGTTTCTTAATGTAATGTTCGAATATTGAAGTGTGATCCATGTTTTGCAATATTTTATTATAGCGATCTGCTTTTAATTCATTATACGTTTTATCAAAATAAAAGATAAGATGGATGTATATTTCTTCAAACTAATTTGTTAAGAATAGGTTTGACATCATTAGGCGCCATTTCCTCAAAATGACCTCCGTGTGGCTTGACATAGTATTGCTTATCAGCGTCCAGTTGTGAAATATCATTGGATTGCGCTTATTTTTAATGTGTCACATCTCTAAATTGTACGATAAAAAATTACTAACATTTTTTTTCTTCTACCCAGCCGGTAATTTAATGCTGAAAATCCTAAAACGTACGGCGGAATTCAGCGCGGACGCGGCGGGAATCGAACCCGCTATCGACGCGACAGTTGGACACAAACCCTGGCTCATACCGAAGAAGTCGAAACTATTTCTAGAACAGTCTATGAGAGAACGAGAAAATGCTATACGTGAGTTTACTATTGAATATGATTTATTTATAAGTTTGTATGATTTTGATGCAAAACTTACAAGTGTAAATAAAAAAAAATTACACTCCATTAATCACGTAAAGCCCAAAGAGGGGATGGTTCTGGGAATGGGGGGGGGGGTCTGGGAAAAGAACACCAAATATGGGGGGGATAATTATTTAGAATTCAATGCGATTATATTGGATTTTGAAGCTAAGTATATAATACAAGGTGAAGGAAAACGTCGTAAAGAAACCTGCGTCGGGAGAAATTCTAGACATATGTATATCCGGCAACCCGTAGCGGAGCAGCGAGGTGGATTAAGCTCTAAACTCTTCTGTCTTCTCCTTGATAAGAGGAGAGGCCGTTGCCCAGCTGTGGGTCATTTACAGGCTGTTACTTTACTTTAATTACAGCGATGCATATCAACTTCCAACACGAGCTGAACAGACTTCGCCTGCTATCAGCGAAGACTCTTCTAGAAGCATACAATAAGTCTGAGAACTTCATCGGAGCAGGAGACATGGAGCCTATACGGTTATCAGCTGAGGTAATGGCTCATTTTTAACTCCTAATCAAGGGGGGGGGGGGTATCTTTGTTAGACTATGGAAGGGTTTTTCAAAACATTAATTTGAATAACGATTTTATTTAATGAAAATTTCGAGTATTTGATATGTTCTTGTTCATTTATTTATCAATATTTCGGCAAGGTGTTTTTTAAGAAGATTTTTATTTCCCGTCTAAAAAGAGGGGTGTTGACGTATGTATGTATCTGTGTGTATGCCTGTGGCATCATAGTTCCCTAACGAATGGTCTGATTTATTTGCGGCTTTGTTTGAAAGTTGATGTAATCGAGATTGTTTTAATTTCATCAACTCGTTTTTGGTCGTTGAAAGGATCTGAGAAATTTCTAGTGGTCTGATTGACTTGAAACTTACTATACTGTGAATGATGTGGATTCAGCGGGATACACAACTGAAATTTTAATATATGTTGGTATTAAAGCATTAAAATTTTTACGTAATATTATATGTGGATGCTGATAAGCAATAATGTGTCAACCCATAGAAAGTCAAATTTGGACATTAATGTATTCTAATAATGCATCACGTATTTAACATTAAAAAAAAAATCAAGTTTAAAATATTGAAGTGTGTTCCATATTTTTGATTATGCTATAATTATGATAGATAAAACTCTTCATTATACCAATTTTAATTCATTATACTTTTTAATAATGTTGTATGGGAAATTGTATGGGAACATACATCATTATAAAGCACACTCGTGCAATTCATACTTACACATTTGTACAATATTTATACTAATTTTAAGTCAGAATCAATAAAGCACTCAAGCAAGCATGTATATATCATTTACGTAACATCGATACTCATAATAATTTAATATATTTATAACATAAATTCAACAAAAATTTAAAGGTGAGGTTAAAACCCATACAAATAAAATAAATAAATAAAAGCATCACACTCAACGGCCCACCATTAAGATCTCGTGGCCTTGTGTTGGTCCGGAAACACATAACACTAATACAAACACCCAGACCACGATAAACATCCGTATGGTCAATACAGACGCTTGCCGTGAGTGGGGATCGAACCCGCGACCGTTAGCGCTCTAGTCACTTGCAGTGACCACTGCGCCAACGTGTCTATCAACGTGTAAAATAGAAAAGAAAAGATGGATATATACTTCTTCAGACAGATTCATTAAGAATAGGTTTTACATCTTTAGGCGCCATTTTGTCAAAATGAATTTGGTGTGGCTTGACACAGTTTTGCTTATAAGCGTCCATGTATCAGTTATTCAAATTGGTTATCAGTCAAGGTGATTCGATTACTTTTTTTCTGATTATTGCAATGTAAATTTCCATTCAGATACATTATCAATGACTGTCACAGATAGTGGAAGGCATTAACTTAGGCTAAAAATATATTTATGGGTCGTAAACATTTCAAATCGATATCGTCGGGGATACTGCAAAACCGCGTATCTAGCTTTTTCTATAAAGTTTAAATTTGAACCAAATATTAAATTATATTACTGATAAAAATAAGGCCTTTTCCATGACGCAGTTTAAGTGTCACTGATGTTATATCAAAATGTATTTATGTTGCCAAATGTATGATTATATAAATTTAGGAAGCTTGTTTTTTGGTAATAATAAAATGTAACATTTGATTTAAAGACGGACTTTATTGCAAAAGCTTGTTACGCGGTTTTGCACAGTCCCCGACTATAATATGGACACTGATAAATATCAATACAGTATCGAGTCACACGGACTTCATTTTGAGAAAATGGCGTCTAAAGATGTCAAACCTATTCTTAACAAATTTGTTTAAAGACGTATACATTCATCTTTTCTTTTCTGATTTAATAAAATGTATAATGAGTTAAAAAAAGATTAGCATCATAAAAAGATTTCTGTAATATTAACTTTTTTATATTTTAAAATATAAAAAATAAAAGATACTTTTTCTAATATATATCATTATCGTAAAATTTGCAAATATGGAACACACTTGAAATTCCAAACATTGAATTAAAAAACTTTTTCGGTACTTATTTTGTTTAAGTGACTTGATTTTTTTAAAATAATATTAAATACATGACGCATTTTCAGGATACATCATTTTGTCCAAATTGGACTTTTTCAGAGTTGACACAGTATTGATTATCTGCGTGCATTTGTATATTAAAATAGTTATTCTCTTCAGGTCGAAGGTATGGGTCCGGTGTTCCGTGTAACACTGATCGTGGAGAACACGTCGAGCGAAAAAGCTGTAATCGGTCTCGCCATCTTGTTTCTGGTACATTCCACCGCCTACAAAGTCTACAATCCTTATATAAAGGTAGGCTTTTGTACATATTTGGATGCCGATAAGCAATAATGTTAGAACCACAAAAAATCTCATATATTTGAAAAACTTATTATTACATAAATTATATTATCAAAATAGAGAAGAAAATATAGATTATACTTCTTCAAAGAAATTGCTGAGAATAGGTTCATTTAAGTTTAAGTAAAGTCCGCGTGGCTTGACACAGTATTGTTTATCAGCGTCCACTTGTGATTAACAATGTTCCTAAATATTTTTTCTTTGGTCTTCAGATTTTAACTCTATTGTAACAGTCAGTCAATATCCCACTGCTGGGCAAAGTATATCCTATTAAGGAGAAGTTTAGGAGCTTAATCCACAACGCTTCTCGAATTTGTATTGCTTGATATGTGTGTCAGAATTTCTCATGACACATGCAGGTTTTCTCGCGATATTTTTCTTCACTAAGTAGGAGATGAATTTACACAATTTTATCACTTATCTCAGTGGTGCTAACTGGGATTCTAACTTGAGATTATCTGTTGAGTTTGACGTGTTTTAAGTCTTAACTTCTAGGCCAAAATGGAAAACTGTGTGCTCTTTACGGGAATTTCTTTTTAAATATATGTGATGAAAAAATCTATCAATTGTACGACTCATGTCTAATTAGGCGCTGTTAGATCGTTTACGTGGTTTAGTGCTATAGAGTTAATAAATTCATTAAAAGAAAACAACGCATGGTTAATTCGTAGCCCATGGATGTAGGTTTTATCGAAAAAAAAACTCATAGGTCATGTCGCTTTCAGATATTTAATTAACCCTTAAATGCATGATTGTTTTTACATAAAAAAAAGAAACAATTTATACAATAAGACTAATCACAGGTACAGGTACAATAATGGAAAATTGGTAAAAAAAAATCTGTATCTTACAGGTCACGTAAAGTATAAACATGCAGCCGAATTAGACTTTTAGTAAAATTTTTAGATACGCTATGCATTTAAGGGTTAAAATAATAGGTAACGTTAATGCTCCCATGGTTTATGTTATGTGTTGTAGCCTATAACCTTCCTCAACAAAGGTGATATCTAATCTATTTTGTATCTGTATCAGAGACTCAAATACTGAAGCGAGATTTAACAGATAATCCTCATGCAACGCCTGTAGCGATTGCAGAAAATACATTTTTTTAAAGATAATTCTTTGAAGTATCATATTAATCATATGACACTCGAGATGGCCTAGTGGTTAGAATGTGTAGATCTCAACCGATGATCGCGGGCTCAAATCCTGGCTAGCAAAATTGACTTTTCAAGTGCTAAATTTGTGTTTATATTCATCTCGAACTCGGCGGTGAAGGAAAACATTGTACGGAAACGCTCATGTGCCGGGAAATATTCTGACACATTTATATCCGCTAACCCGCAGTGGAGCAGCGTGGTGGATAAGGCTCTAAACCTTCTCCCTAATAGGAGAGGAGGCTTTTGCCCAGCAGTGGGACATTTACAGGCTGTTACTTATTTTACTTTACTTTTACATATGTACAATATATTATTTTTCATATTTAATTTTAAATGATACTTTCTAAATAATCTGAAAAATTATTTCCCCTTACATTTTTACGTCTTGATCGTTGAACTTATTTCGATTAATTTCATTTTCGTAACAAACAAATTAATACTAAAATTATGCCCAGATCCAAAGCTTGTATCTGTACATGTTTTAATAGCTTTCGACAATTTAATTTTCGGTCAGTACCTGTTCTTAGACGAAAATTACATTTACAAGTTTTACTCTAGAGAGCGATATAAACAACACTGTAATTATACAGGATGAGTTTTTTTAACTGGGCGTCATAGGTAACCAACCAAAACTATAAGGAATAGCGAAAAATACTTAAAGAACATTGGGTGCTCTTAAATTTATATAAAAAAAAATCGCACTCTATATTATTGCATCATCTGATACTGTTACTTATAATATAAAATATTATGCAATAATATAGGATGTGTTTTTTTTCAAAATCAATGGGTTCGATTCCTGGTTAGTAAATAATTTTTCAAAAACTGGTCAAGTGCGAGTAGGACTCGCGCACCGAGGGTTCCGTACAAACTTATAGAAATCTATATAAGACTAACCCATCTACGCCATTTGTGGTCTTCATCATCAGTTCCAACATAAGTTACTATCAAAAATACCTAAATCGGTATACGCTTGCCTATAATATTTGAGGAGTTCCCTCAATTTCTCCAGGATCCCATCATCTGATCCTGACCTGAAGGCATTGGGACCACCTTGGAAGTATACCTTTTCAAACAAAAAAAAAATTGAAAATCGGTACCCAAATGGCGGCGTAATCGGCGAACAAACATAAAAAAAATTAAATACAACGTCGAATTGAAAACACTCCTTTTTAGAAGTCGCTTAAATATAATCAAATATTATGTAAATATGGATCACGTCCCAAAAACTATTTTGAAACTACTTAGAAGCACTTTAATTTAAAACACGATCATCGTTGCAATCCATGGAAACACAAAATTTTATTTTAAGTACTAATACAGCTTATACTTTCAAAAAAAAAAGTTATAGCGCGATTCAGGATACACCTAGCGCCATCTCTTGACAATTTCAATGAACTAACTTGTTGACTTTGACATTAACAACATAATTATATTATATTTTATTCTCGTTTTATTTTTATTTATATTCTACTACACTCCACTACCCCTGCACTACGTTCGTAAAATATTTAGATTTACATTATCAATCAAAATATCAAAATATATATTAGTGTTGCCAAGACGAAAATAATTAGTCCTTAATTCGAACAAAACTAATTGTTTATTTATAAATAACTAATTATATTACTAATAACCAGAAGACTTATATGTGTAGATAAATAAGTAAATTAAATAACTCGATCTGTTTGAATTTAATTTTAAAATTTTCGTATTAAGTCAATACGAGTACTTAAATCAAATCGCGTGAAGCTCTTATATTGAATGTTAATTATGTAATGACGTTATAAATCGACAATAAAACTTTTAAATTAAAAGTTTATTTTATAATTTTTAGCGCGTTTAAATAATAATTAAAATAAAAATTTTTATTAATCGAGCAGAATTATATCACAGTTAATGTCATAATGTTGTAATAGATGGCATTAGTTGTACGCTGCATCGCGCTATCATTTTGATAGCTGCGATATATAGATTGCATTGCGTTGTTTATAAAAGTTTGCTGCTTTTTAATGTTTTCGTATTGATACAAATTTCTTCTCAGTGATTGTAAAATTGTTTTTTTGACCATGGTAAACTTCTATGTTAATTTGTTACAAGTACATATAATTTTAATTCTAAGATTAATATATTTTCCGCTTGATCAATTTACAACTTGATACATTTACGCGTTCCTGAGAAAAAGGTTGAAAGACAGACGTACAGACTGACAGACACACGAACAGAAATTTACAGTTTTCGGATTTTTTCCTTTATGTATACTAAAGGTCCTTGCTCCTGGCCAAATTTCATAATGCTTGGTCAATGGGAAGTACCCTATAGGTTTTGATTCCCTTGCGAAAACGTTAAAAACGCTATCATACTTAAAATATATGATATAAATGACCGTATCTTTTGATTGCGTTAACTTAGAAGTTTGATTTTTTCACAGCTCTTAGTAATTACAACTCTGAGTACTTGACGTTAATAAAAATTTGTTACCTTCACGCGTTTCTGAGAAAAAGGTTGAAAGACAAACTTACAAACAGACAAACATACATACAAAAATTTACAGTTTTCAGATTTTTTCCTTTATTTGTACCATAAGATCTTACTTCTTTCCCAATTTCATCGTGCTAGGTCAATGGGAAGTACCCTATAGGTTTTGATTCCCTTGCGAAAACGCTAAAATGGTCAAAATATACGACATATTTTCCATTATCTTTTGATTGCGTTGACTTAGAACTTTAATATTTTCACGGCCGCATGTCATCGTAGATTTGAGTATATGATATTAATTTCAACATGATACGTCTATGCATTTCTGAGAAAAAAGGGTTGACATCCCGACAGACAGACAGACAGACAGACAGACAGACAGACAGACAGACAGACAGACAGACAGACAGACAGACAGACGGACAACAAAGTGATCCTATAAGGGTTCCGTTTTTCCTTTTAAGGTACGGAACCCTAAAAACTAATGATACAGTTTTAGTTCTTTGTCGAAATCGGTTCTTAGACTCCTTTAAGCTTTTTTTGCTATTACTTATAGTTTCGGATTTGGCCTAGCACGCGCAGTTAAAAAACTCACCCTGTATATATCACCTTCTAGATACGTCCTAAGTAATTATGAAAGCTGTGAATGTCAAAAATAAGGACAGTAAATTATTTCAGGTGTGAAGCCATGTGTAAATTTATGTTTTTATTCCACAGGTACCACTAATATCTCCAAGTAACCAGCTCAAGTTCCCGACGAAAGTCGAAGAAACTTTCGGCGAGAATTTAAATCCGGATATATTCTTCCGAAACGTCACCGGCCAAGCGGGTGAAGGGTCTCTCATAAAAGTTCTACTTTTGAAAGAGGGGGAATCGAACCCTGTTCTAGCGGCGACCGTGACGATGCCCCCCACTGATCCGATGATGATACCCTATGATAAAATACAAGCTACAAGTGATTTTAAGCAAGATGACTAAAATAATTTTATAAATCAAAAATCCTGATTCTTGAGCCTAAAGACCATCTGCATTTCGTGGTATCAATATCATTTCTGTCTAAAGACCTATAAGTGAGAATCGTTACTACCAACTTTAAATGGTTATAGATCCTAAACGGTAATAGTGCTAAAAAAACGATGCGAGAAGCCTAAAAATGTTTTTTAAATACCTTTTCAACGATACCTCAATGTCGAATTTATTTTTTTTATTCTTCACATTAAGGCATCCGAAATCAGCAATTTTGATTTTTCCAAATTTTTATGCTTTCTATGATATTTACGCGTTTGCTCTAAATAGTGCCACAAAGGTACAAGCCCACTGTAGGCTGATAATCACATTACCCTCCTTTGCAACACGCAGTCGGGTAAATAGCCTTTGACGTGTTAAGGACATCGCGAACAATAAGATAAGATAAGAAGCCTAATTACGCCGCCGATTAGCTGATTGCCGTGTATTAATATGATTTAATAAAAATTATCGATATCTTATGTCGTTTTTATTATTTCGTAATTTTGGAACTTATTAGTTCAGTTAAGATTTAAATCTGCCCGAGGCGCGTAGCAAACATAATTTGGGGATCACACCTGATGTTTAAGTGTTTATCGGCGCTCATGGACATTTGGGACCCAAAGGAGTCACAATTGCCAGCATAAATAGGAATAAGGAATAAAAGAGAATAGAAAGTAAGGAAAAGAAGAGTAGGGATTAGGCTCTTTCACTCACCGTAAGCGCGGCAAAATGAGCTACTTCACGCTGACCTCCTATGAGAGTGAGGTACTGCCCCATCGATACAGCTAGGCTCTACCTCAATAATGCTTTCAGTAGAAGCTTAGGTTATAAATTTTGATATTCGAGCCCATGGGCTTGATTGATTGACATTTCTTCTCTTTGACATTTCGACATCATCATTTCTTTTTATATCTTGACAAAATTTTTCAAAATCGGTCCACAATTGGCGGAGTAATTGGTGAACATCCATAACGCGTGACGCTCCAAAATTGTATATGAAAGATTTTTTTTGAATATATATATATATATATATATATATATATATATATATATATATATATATATATATATATATATATATATATATATATATATATATATTGTTTATGGTACCTCGTTGGTACAAATCAAGCATTATCACCATCAAATCAATAGTTACTATTACATAGAGTGTCAACTGAGCATGTCGGACATTTTATGTAAGGAGAATCGATATTTAAAAGTAAATAAACTGATTTTTTTTTTGTAATTACAAAAAACTTTATTTTTAATTCAAACGTTGAATCTTGTAGGCTCATACAATATAGGCAACATATAAAAAATAAAATTTAAAAATCTGTCTTTTTCCTTTTATATATCTATACGCAACGTTGGTAATGTCCAACACATGCCCAGTTGACACTGTATATCGACAGTACGCACTCTCCCTCTCTAGGATAGATTACGCGTCCTCTCTCTCACGATCACCCCATGAAAATGAGAACCCCAGTGATAACATACCAAAATTTTGTTTCGTTGTCGATAAATATATTTATCTGTAACTAGCGACCCCTCGCGGTTTCACTCGCGCTTAACATAGGACTTTCATACGAACTTCCAACTCGTCTTTTACCCCCTTGGGGGTCAAATTTTGTAAAATCCCGTCTTGTGAGCACCGACGTTCTAAAAAGAACCCCCATGTAAAATTTGAAACTCCTAGCACTTGTATTTTCTGAGATTCCGTATTGAGTGAGTAAGTGATTTTTTGCAATCTATATCTATACTAATAATAAAATTCTACCGAGTCGCTGTCTGTACATGGAAGATATATGAAAAAAAACCTTATTGGGAGCCTTTACCAACGCAATAGAACCCAAGACAATGATTTTTAGAATTCTTATCTGTTTGACTGTTTATCTGTGCGTTTGTGCACGCTAATCTCAGAAACGGCTTATACGATTTAGTTGCGGTTTTCACTGATATATTGTAGTAAGCTTCACTTAACATTTAGTATTTATTTCATGTCAATCGGTCCATAAATAAAAAAGTTATGTCAATTTAAGCTGTCACGTTAAACATTTTTTTGTGATTTTCACTAAATGCCTGAAATTATATACAGTATTTACATCAAAAATGGCATTTTTTAATTTTTGTCTGTCAGTTTACATCTTACGACTAACCTCTAAAACGGCTGAATCGAATTAGATGGGACTTTCACTCGCAATTACGTGATTAATGGACAGCCCCTATAGCTAATATTATAAGGATTAACTTAGGTAACTTTTAACTAAAAAATATATTTATTTTAATTAATAAGTAAAGGAGAGAATTACGCGGAAACAAAATATTGTCGTAACCAATAAAATAGTGAACAATTTCCTATTTAAGAAGGGGTATACATCTATATAAATAAATAAAATTGATGTGTCTGTTTGTAATTTTAAATAAACAGCTTTAAAAAAATGCATATGAAAGTATATAATATCTGAAACGGCTGGACCGATTTTGACGAAACTTTCTCTAGCTGAAAGCCAATGTAATAAAGAGTAACTTAGACTCCTTTAATTTAGATTTTTTTAAATTAATAAATAAAAAAAGCGTTACGCTAAAACAAAATTAAAACTAATGAAATAGGTAACAATATCTGATTCAAACAGGGAGGGTATATATTATATAAATACAATAATTAAAAATATATATATATTACTGGGTGATTTTTTTACTGGATATGAAAGACCAAATCCGAAACTATAAGGAATAGCGAAAAATAATTGAAGAAGTCTCAGAGCCGATTTTGATAAAAGCTAAAACTGCATCATTAGTTTTTTGAAAAATAAGTTAAGGACCAGAAATGAACATGTTGATTTTGAAAAAAATAAAAATTCTATATTATTGCACCATCTGATACTGTCACATATTATAAGGATCAACTTCGGGGAAGTAATAAGAAAGTAAGTAATAAGAAGTAAGTATACGGTTAACTGCAACAAAAAGAAAAGGCTATTTTTTTCAAAATTCTATCAAATTTATACATTAATGTAATCTTTAGTAATTCTTCAAAAAAAAAGTTAAATTTTAAAATTAAAACGGGATGTTGTAACGCTAATAGCGTAATAGGTGAGTACAATAGCCGAGTCCAGTGAAATATAGATTTTCAATAAATTGATTCATCTTTTTAAGAATTATCTAATCCTACATACCTAGGTAACTGAGTAGGTGACACATTCTACCAACTTTGTATAGCACACATACAAAAAATTGACAAACATAAAAGAAGATACTGTGAGTTATTAATTTTATATTTTCCATTGTATTGTTCACCCTCTTCCCTACATTTTGATGCAACCTATAAACAAATCGTTCGAAGTAATGCAGACTTTTTTCTAAACTTACTTTAACCTATGATTTAACCACATATTTTATCATGTTTGTGTAGTATCGCTTACTTAACTTCTAATTGATGCATAGAATTAATGTTTTTTTTTTTTGTAAAAAAATAAATCTTTTCCTTTAATTTGTCGCTTACTATTACTTCTCAAAAGTTGAGCCTTAAAAGTACAGAATGTACAGAACAGAATGTATTTTATTCCAAATTTAGTGGGTTATTTTCCTGGCTATCTGAAATGAGAATCTTTAAATAAAAAAAAATATTATGCAGTTTTAGATTTGTCAAAAACGAACACGAGACTCCTTTAGTATTTTTTCGCGATTGCTTATAGTTCCGAATTTTCCTATCAAGTCCAGTTAAAAAGTCATCCGATATATAATACAAGGAGAATCTCAGCGAGAACATACTGTTTAACCGTCGAAATTTAAAAAACTATAACAAAGCACTTTTCTTCAATATTTATAGTGAAAACCGTGTACGAATTTCGTATCCGAAGCAGTATCTGCTTATAAATACAATAAGTAAATTCCCAAATCCAAAGTAAAAAACTCCTTTCCTGAGAGGCACCGCAGACTACAGCATTGCTTTGCAGGAGACATGCCAAGCATTCTGTAATCCACGCGAACGAAGTCGTGGGCACAGCTAGTTATATATAAACTCCGATATCTTGCAGTAATGTTCTTATCTTCCTGTAATTAGTCACAAGTCGTTGTTTGTATTTTAATAACCGTAAATTCTAAACAGGAAATACTTTAAGGAACTATAAGTATGTATTTTGACAGTAGGTAAGCATAATGCTTATCAATTGATAATTGTAGTAAGCTTAGTGGTTAAATATTTAATACTTCCAGACTAAGTGGATAATATAGATATAATTATAGTTAAACCAATACAAATTACAACAACATTCCTTGTTTGAAGTCTAAACAACCAGTGAAGCAGCACCGCGTTCTATTCTCCTTTTCGGTTCCGGTAGAGGGCACTTTATAACCGAAAGCGCGCTAAAGACAACAGCGCCACACTGTCACTCGGTGTTGCCAACACGGCCATGCTGCATGGTGCCAGCCCCTGTTACCCCACGAGTCGGGATAAAATCACTGTAAAATAAACACGTTACTAGTGTACCTAAACTCCATTGTATGCCAACGAGATTCATAATGGAATATTGCTCATTTTATCACTCTTTATGAATCAAAAGCTCAACAACATGACTATGCCACACTTAGGAAACCAGGTTCATAACTCAACACCACTTGCACTCAAAGAGCATTTTACTCACTCAAACGTACCAAGTTGGTTAAGTGGTGTTGCTCTTAAGGAATATTTTCTCACTTAAGAGTACCAAGATCAACTTTGAGCCTAGATGTCGTAATATTCAAGACATATTTCATATTCATTGAGCCATATTCCTCATTATCCTCTACAATTTATATTTTATCACGGCTCGCTTTTATTTATTATTTTATTGACATAAATTTCATGAAATTAATAATCAAATAATAATTAGCTAAAATTAATGATGTATTAATGACACACTTACACTTTTTTTTTATTGGTTCATAAAACTGGTTACAATCATTAAAATAAAATATAAACATGGACTTAATACCCTCCTCCATCAAATATATTTATTCTGTTATAATTTAAAATTAAACACTAACAAGAAATCCCCACCATCTATTTATTGAGACCATTTCGACGAGCCCCAACACGAGCTGTATCGATTTATCGTCCCCGAAACCCTTTATATTAAATTCCATAAAAGTCGTTGGAAACGTTTCCGAGATTCAGATTATATACACAAGATACGCTCATTTAAAGGTAGATAGAAAAGAAAAGGTGGATATATAGATATTCTAGAAAATTAAAACTTTTAGTATTCATATAAAACCTATATGTACGCTAATAAGCAATACTGTGTCAAACAACATGGATTCCATTTTGCAAAAATGGCGTCTAAAGATGTCCAATCTATTTTTTGTTTTGAATAATATTAAATACGTGACGCATTATCAGAATATATAAATATCTCCGAATTTGACTTTTTGTGGGTTGACACATTATTGCTTATCAGCATTCATATATGAAGAGGTGTCCTCCTTATTTAAGAAAGGCAAAATCACCACTCACTTCAAAATCTGCTAGGAACTTAGGGCCTCCATTGATCTTCGTTGATTCTCCTTTGTACTGGGCACTTGCGCAGAGTGCCCAGTGGGAAAAACGAGTCTGCTCGTAATCAATTTTAAAATACAATATTAAGTATATTAAAGGAATGAATAATATTATTTCCAATTATGTGTGCTTGTCGAATAGGGACGGTGAACAAAAACTGTGTTAGAGTTTTACCGGAGTTTTCCTGTTAAGGAAACACATCGATCATTTAAATTAAAATAAGATACCCATCTTTAGATATAATTTACTTACGTGTTTCATATGATTGGTGCCGAGAAATGATAAAGATTCATAAATATAAATTTATATAACAATTACCTTAGTATTAGTCAAGATCGAATTTGGAGGATTGGAGTTCCTGGGGCAATAAACAAGTATAGACTCAAAACATTTTTTTGAATATAATGATCTTTTTTTTCACTTAAATATTTCAAAATTGCAATGTAAAAATATTTTAATAAATATAAGTCACAAGCAATTCTTGTTTTTTAATCGGTATTGTGTTGTGTATTGTATCTCTCTCTTTTGGAGGCTTGTGGGGCTGTAGCTCTTGATGCCTTCGCCCGATTCAGGCCCTGGTATTAACTAACAGGAATATTGAAAGGTAAAGATTTTTAGGTTACTTGGATCTTTGGATTTTACTAAAACTATTGATAAAACTGAATCCTTTGAACAAAAACACTATAAATTGAGAACGTCATCCTTTTTTGAAACCGGTTAAAAAGGAAATGAAACAAGAATTGGTAAGGACTGAGTGACGATCTGGCTCATAGAGGCCAAGGTACCATACATAGATTTGATTCTCAGATTATTGTCATTGGTAAGTAACTGTAAATGGCCCACTTCTGGGCAAAGCTCTTCTCCCCTATTAAGGAGATGGTTTAGAGCTTAATACACCACGCTGCTCCACTGTGGGTTGGCGGATATACATGTGTCAGAATTTCTCACGGCAAATGCAAATTTCCTCACGATGTTTTCCTTTACCAAAGAGCTCGAAATGAATTTGAACACAAATTTAGTACTTCAAACCTCAGCGGTGCTAGCCAAGGTTTGATCATCGGTTAGATCAACATGCTCATACGACTAGGATATAGTCATTAAGTAGATATAATAATCTATTATTATAATTCCACGCCATTTATTGGACAAGAATGACACTTGTAAATTTGACTCATAATTTTTCATACGATTTACATAAATTGTTCAGCATTGTTTTTCAACCTGAAAAAATTACACTCGATTCACAGCTTTCGTAAGGTTACCCAGGTAGTTGTTAATAGGACAGAGCTGTCTTATATCGATTACGTGTAACATATAAATGTAATTCTCGCATCATAAAAAATATTTTTAACAACCGTTACGTTTTAATTCGATAAGGAGCAATAAAAAATCGATAAGAATGTGTTACGTTGCCGGATTACCGAGACGTCGGCACATGTACAATGTAATAGCGGGTATTACTTGCTGAGATCAGTCGGTCTAATCTAACTTCGTGTTTATTTTGAGACTAACTATATTTATTGATAGTAAATCAATCCGATGATAAAATTTTAACCAAGTTTCAGAAAGGAGAGGTTCTCGATATGGTTCAATGCTTCAAGGCGATATCTTTTAACCGATTAAAAAAAATGGCGGTTCTCAGAAAAGTATTTGTTACATTTGAGAGAAGGTTTTAGTATTTTAACTGTCTTCAAAAATTAGTTTTTCAGTTTGTATGTATGTATATGTGTTCACGGTTATTTACTTATGCAGTCGGTTTCCCTTTTTTAAAAAAAATAATTTTATTATATAGGTATGTTTTACACGAAAGTGACCCTATTTTAATTTCATTTCATTGAAATAAATCCGGAAACAAATCAACAATAAATTACAATACGAGATTATTACAATTATAATTTAATTGTTTACTAAAAACATTATCTATATATAAATAATAAAAACTTTATCGCGCATCACACGAAACTACTGCACGAAATTGGATGTCATTTTAACAATGTATTGGTACTAGTCTCACTTAAACTCTAGTACTTGTTTTATCTCGATACGCCGTCTAGAAGCCGAGATATCTGTACATACAGACATTTACGTAGACGAAGTAAAACTAGTATTTATATGGATGCTGATAAGCAATAATGTGACAACCCACAAAAAGTCAAATTTGGAAATATTGATGTATTTTGATACTACGTCACCTATTTAACGTTATACAAAAACATTTCAAGTCATCTAAACTACATAAATAAGTATGGAAAAAAGTTTCTAACTCAATGTTTCGAATTTCAATTATTAGATAACATATTAAACAAATCTATCTGCTTTTGATTCAATATACAAACATTTTATCAAAATAGAAAAGAAAAGTGAATATATACGTCTTCAAACAAATTTATTAAGAATAGGTTTGATATCCTAAGACGCCATTTTCTCAAAACGAAGTTCGTGTGGCTTGACACAAATAAAATGTTATGCGTTATTCCCGCCAAAACTCGAAAGTTGTTCCGGCATAATCCTTTAGCTTCCTATCCATCATTACTTCGCATTATTCGATGATTTGACACTATTCGAAGATGTAATAATATGTTTCTTTATATTAACGAGTTCGATTATTAACTTAGTAAATTAGTTTAAAAAAAAAACTAATAATGCAGTTTCAATTTTTATCAAAATCGGCGTCGACACTCTTTTGAGTACTTTTTCCTATTCATATAAATTTAAAAATAAAAATAAATAATTCTGTAATGCTGTATACAAAACAAAGACATATTACATCATTTAAAACTTAAGAATGGCTGGACGAATTTTAATGACCTTTGATTTTGACTATTAAAAATTATTAAAACGTCGGAAAATTTACGAAAAAAAAATTTTTGAAGGAGATTCATTATCTCATTTAGTATGAAACCGCTAATAAGTTAACACAATATTTATTGATTCTGACACGTATCGATGTTTATCGCGTCGGCTAGTGTTAAGTAACTTGACGGAAAAATTAAATATACTTAATTAAAAACTATTCGTGTCTGATTTATCGCCGCATTCAGGGATTTTATAGTTAAATACACATTATATTCTTTACACTGTCTTTATATTTTTGTTCTTATAATATAGCGTGCATCCGCGCTACTAATGAGCAAAACATTCTGCCATTGTCACGTGTTGGAGCAGACACGAAGGAAACTATGTGGTAAAAACTATGAAGATATACAATTGTAGATTTAAAATTATAATTTTATTTTATTACGTATGACATTCTCCTTGACAGGAGAGGAGGCTTTTGCCCAGCAGTGGGACATGAACAGGTTGTTACTTTACTTTTTACTTACGTATGATAAATAAAGAAATTTAACAAATGGTGAGAAAACCAATGTTAAGATCTTCATATTAATTAGGCGCTGTATTTTTGGAGAAACAACTTCGTATAAAGAATACTGAAGATAAGGGCAGGAAATCCACATATGTTCCACTGAACCTCCATGCTTATCATATATATTGTTCTGCCTTTTTTAACCGACTTCCAAAATAGGAGGAGGTTCTTAATTCGTCGGGGACTTTTATTTATGGATGTTCCACCGATTACTCCGCCGTTTATGGACCGATTTTCAATTTTTTTTTGTTTGAATGAGTATACTTCCAAGGTGGTCCCATTGTCTTCAGGTCAGGATCTGATGATGGGATCCTGGAGAAATCGAGGGAACTCCTCAAATATTATAGGCACACCTATACCGATTCAGGTATTTTTGATAGTAACTTATGTATTAACCTAAGAAAGTCACTTTTGGTGGAGTGGAACTGATGATGAAGACCACAGATGGCCACCGGAACTACTCAATAACAAGTATTACACGGCTTGCGATTCGTTTATTTCGATAAAAATGCTAAACAATTTACGTTCGTCACAATGCATATGGTAAAGTGGAGCTGATGATGCAACACCAGGAGAACTCCTCAGGAATTAACAGCCCTGCAACGGGAAAATATATGCTATATTTTGTTGGCATTAGGCTATTGTAACTTATGTAAATAACACGAAAAAGGTCTTACTTGACGCCGACTTCGAATATTTTACTAGGCACCGACTTCATGATGTTGTAGAAAACATTTATTTTATAACTTTTAGTTCATTTGTATTTCTTAGGTTTGTTCTTGAAGTCGGTTTAATTTAAAAAAAAAATATTTCGGCTTAGATGTGTGTATCATACATGACATACCATGTGTCACAAATGACTAATAGATATAGATGAAGCATAAAATAAATGTAATCTCGCAACATAGTAACGGCTTATAAATATTTAATATTTTTAAATACCCAATGGCGGGTTTACACGTTGCCTGTATCATATTCTGTGCCGTCAGACTATTCAAATTTTGCCGCGTCATTAATCTTTAATCTAAATATATATAATTCAAAGATGACTGGCTGACTGACTTACATAGTGATATATCAACGCATAGTCTAAACCACTGGATCGATCGGGATAAAATTTGGCATTCAGGTAGATGTTATGACATATGCATCCGCTAAGAAAGGATTTTGATTAATTTTACCCCAAGGGGATAAAATAGGGGATGAAAGTTCGTATGAAACTTTGTCAATTTTAAACCGATCGGGCTGAGACTTTGTATGCATAAAGCTACTATGACGTAGGCAACACAGGCATCGCAGACAAAGTCAAGAGCACCAGCTAGATTGTTATAGAGGTAATGTAATAATTTCGATATTGTGCAAATATCAAAACTGTAGCTATACTGTAACCTTCGCGATTGTGAGTTCACACAGCTTAAAGTGGAGTTAGCCCTCTTGACTATACATTTTATTTTATTATTTATTTATATTACACGCCACAATTCTTTTATAAATTTATGTATTTTTAAAATATAATTCGGAATAAACGATGAAATGATGAATGTACGTCGTTTGTTCTAATGGCGATGTGATTTTGCTTTGTAATCTTTTGTTTTATTTTTATTAAAAAATAAATAAACCCTGATGTGTACATGCGATATACGTTTTTAAGACAATCATATAAAAGTGTAATTAAAAATTACATGAATACTTCGGCAATATTGACTATAATTAGAAATGGCGCTGTATAAGTATTAAGATTTTACAACAGTAGAGAATAATGACATCTTACAACAAATTATTTTAGAGTTTTTCGAGATAATTTACACAGTTACGTACAGGTGTCAAAGTGAAAGTATACAAAATATATTCAGAGATGAAAGATTTTAAATTACTTATTTTGAAAAAAAAAAACAATTTATAGTGCAGATATGAAGAAATACTTATAATATTTTATTTTACTTCGTACAAGGAAGTACACAATTTATTTTCTGCATTGTGTTTTTTGAAGTCGTTATTGTTCGTAATTAAAAAAATTTTGTTCAAATTATGAATTTACATTCTCTTGTTGAACGTCAAACAATTGATGCTAGCATGTTCGAAAAAGTTAAATATCAGATTTGAAAGGAAATCCCAAAATATACTCAGCGGGAATTTATTACAAATTTTAATGTGTATTAAGATAGCCTGGATGCAATTTCATGGTGTAGCATTTACAAATCTTTAACATACTGAACTGAAAAGGAATGGGATGCATAGACTTCGGCTTCCTGCTATGTACTTCACGCCGATATTCCGTAAGAGTGAGGTACTACCCTGGTCGAGCCAGTTCATATACGAGTTATAATCAGAAGGCGCCAGCTAAGCTCTACCTCAATATAAAAACAGTCTCCAAGTCCTCGCCGTACGCTATCAAAGTCCGCCAATGCACATTTATAATGAGTATCGTAATTATGCGCGTGAGTTCATGATTCGACATAATCGATACGCTAATAATAATTGATAAGATTAGTTGTAATTAAGATATACAATAGGACGCGTTTATCTAAAGTAAGGAGTTATCAGTTTGTAACGATAATTTATCAAGTTGTTAAGAGCTTATAAAAAAAATATAAAGGTAAAACCTTTATATTTTTTTTAGTCATGAAAGTACTTCTCTCTATTCTGTCATGAACCCGACTTAGAGCTAAGGAATCGTTGCGGAGGCATCTGCTTTCTTTAGTTCTGGTCGACTTTGTTGATTTTTGGTCATCTACCTTAGATCTAAAAAAGTCTAGTTCCTTTTTCCAACCAACGAAAAAAGGAAGAGTTTCTCAATTTGTATTGCATATGCTTTCAGATTTGTCCCATAGAAATTTCATTGAAATCGTTTTAGTAATTCGGTTTAAAAATCGAAATAAGAATCAAAATATCGAATTCTTGGTTTGAAGTCGGTTCGTTTTTTAGGGTTCTGTAGTCAAAAACGGAACCCTTATAGTTTCGCCATGTCCGTCTGTCTGTCTGTCTGTCCGCGGCTTTGCTCCGAAACCCTTAATACCAGAAAGCTGTAATTCGGTATGAGTATACATATGAATTACGCCGAGAAAGTCGTACAATAAAATCTTAAAAATATTTTTTTTTCAGGGTGTCTTCCCTATGTGTTAAGAGAGACCAAAATTTTTTTTTCTCATTTATCCCATGTTGTGGGGTATCGTTAGATAGGTCTTTTAAAAATGTTATAGGTGTGGCACAACCATTTTTCCGAACGACGAACTGTTTCCGAAATATTAAGCTTTGAAGTGTCAATTTTTGTTAGAGTCAAGTGTCCCCCCTCTACCCACTAAACTGCTGCGTCAAAAAATATGAAAAATTCACGATAGTGGTACATATAATGAATTTAAAAGGAAAATTATCACGGCTATGTGGGTTCTAATCTAAGTAAAAATAAATATTTCACTTTTTAAAGCATCACATTATGTAAATATTAATAATTTTAAATTAATATATGAATTAAAATGAATAAATAAATAAATATTTAATAAGTTTAAATTAAAATAAAATATAAAATAAGGTATAAAACAATGTCTCCATAAAACATGTCGCGAGTGATTCTGAATCGCGCTTATGAAGTTTTCAACCAAATCTCCATAGATTTCATAGGCGCTAATCAGGAAGGAAAATTATCGGCGCTAAGTATATTTTACAAGTGTTAGAATAATAAATAATCCACGAACATATAAAGTTCAAAATCGTTAGTATAATTCACATTCAAACATTCATTTTACATTAAAAATATTTTAGTCTCGAAATAGTCTCTACATAGATTTTAATATTGTAAACACTTTAAGGATTAAATTGTTAATTAATTATATAAGGTAGGTAAGTAGTAAATAAGGTAATCATTCTAAATTATAATAATAAAAGGTTTAAAATTGTAAGTACGTATATAGTATAAACTGACTTAAAAAAGGAAATTCCCAGTTCGTCGTAAACTTTTATACGAAAATAGGTACTCGAAGATTGCTTGACCGATCTTGACACTTCTGATAACTACGGAACCCTACATTGTGCGTGGCTCGACACGCACTTGGCTGACTTATTAAGTCTTAAGTATTGTTAAAACTGTCAAAAAATGCATTTATTGCCTCCTTAGTAAATGTGACAATAGTACTACTATTGTCACATTTACTAACTCAATAATAGTCTGTAAATGTCCCACTACTGGGCAAAGGCCTCCTCTCCTATTAAGGAGAATATTAAAAACTAAATCCACCACGCTGCTTCACTGCGTTTTGGTGAGTATATATGAGTCAGAATTTTTTAAGCACATGCAGCTTTCCTCACCGTCGAGCACAAAATGAATTTGGACACAAAAGCTCAAGAAAAGTCAGCGTTTCTAGCCGGTGTTTGAACTTGCGATCATCGGTCGATGTGTTACCCACTAGGCCATCTCGGCTCATGTGTATCAATCAATGTAACAATAATTGATGGACAACGTCCAGCCTAAGCTGGTTTAAGCTAAGGATATTTGGACGCTGATAAGCAATACTGTGAAACATGTCAAACCTATTAAAACTGTAATGAATTAAAAGCAGGTTGATATATTTAATATATTATCTAACAAAAAGTTTTTAAAAATATAAGATTATTGTATGAATTACAAAATAAGGAACGACCTGACAATTCGAAACATTTAATTAAGAAACTTTTCCCCATCCTTATTTAGTTTATATGACTTAATTTTTTATTGAATTATTTTAAATAGGTGATGCCGTATCAAAAACACCAATATCTCTGAATTCCACCATTTGTTGGTTGACACATTATTGCTTATCAGCATCCATTTCAGGTAAAAGTGTTACTAGTAAGACTCAGATCTTATCTCTGCCTTGTTATGACTTAACCAAGTCTTTATTTGTCACCTATCTTGTAAACGGGCGTGGTTGAGGCGTGACCGAATAAAATTTCCACCAGATAATACGACTCAAGCACTCGAGATGGCCTACTTAGTAGCGATACTTATATCAAGTTCACTTTGAAAATTTACAGCCGCTATAAAAGTAGCTATGAAAATGTACAGCAATTTCGTAAAATATATTTACAAAAACAAATAATTCTATTAAAAATTAAAAGAAAGAGAAATTAAAAATAACTATATTAAACCTAAGTAACTATCGATGTCACAATGAGGCAAGGTGCTCAAAACCCTGGCAGCATTACCTGTTTGTATGGCCAGACTGATATGCTGGCCTAGGTAGCCGCCAGCCCTTCGGTCACCTGTAGTTTCGACGAGGCGGGAAGACAGCTCTTTGAAAAACTTTTTCGCTTCCTCGCCCCAGGACCCCATGGTTTCAACGGCAAACGGCACAAATACGAAACTTCTTTCAATGTTTTCGTATTTGCGCCGCTTGACATTTTCAGCATTGGATGCCGCTGCTCCCACCGTTAAGGTAGTCCCTCGTATATGTGATGCAGCCAGTATTGACACAGGTAGCATCCCATACAAGCGACCTCCCCAACTTCGACGGAACATGCGTCATTCCATCAGGTCTCTTGCCATCACTGCGTACTAGTCCGTTAGATTAAATATATTTTAAAATTATGACTTTATTTTTATACTTAGTAAATTAAAGTAGGAAAAGAAGAAAGAAACACGGCCGAATTTAGAAGTCTGGAGGCCCGAGAACAATGGAGGAGGAAGGTCCTTGTTATTTTCCAACTTTATCGACTTTAGCTCAGTTTATTGAGAGAGATTGTTTTATTAGGGATCAAGGCATAGAGATTTACAAAAGTTCTTTGTCATCGCTGAATAAAATGTATTTAGGTTTCATAGCGTTTCGAACCCAAGGAATGTTAATTTTACATATATTTATTGAAAAATAATGAAATTTTAAAATCTTCAATAGAAACTGAATGATGAATAATTGTTATTTATTTATTTTAAACTGCTTTATTGCGACAATCGGGTAGTTTTTTAACCTTACTTTATATATTCCTATTGTTTTTTTTATCTTTATTTAAAGAGTTTTGTCACAAATATTCCTATTGTTCATACAATGAAATAAGTCAATTATAAATTAATAAAATTATAATGTATATGCTAATTATTGTTTTTCTTGATATAAATTGTTCATTATAACAATATTTAATTGTCTTGGTAATTGGTTTACCATCGTCCATGTTAATCTTTAGCTGGTACCTACATATATTGAGTAGAACATTTTATAATTGTCGGGAATACTATAAAACCGCGTATCTTGCTTTTACTATAAAGTATAAATATAGACCAAATATTAAATTAGATTATTGATAACAATTAATTAATTTATAAAATCAAAACCCGACTGCGTTATAAGGCCATTTGGATGCTGATAAGCATAATGTGTCAACCCACAAAAAGTCAAATTCGGGGACATTAATGTATTTTGAAAATGTGTCATATATTTAACATTGTTAAAAAAAATTATCTAAATAAAATAAGTACCAAAAAGAATCTTAATTTAATGTTTGTAATTTGAAGTGTGTTCCATATTTTGCAATTTATACAACAATGACCATATATTTGGAAAACTTATTATTAGACAAAAATTTTTATTATACCAATCTGCTTTAAAAAATGGAAATACACTTCTTCAAACAAATTTATTAAAAATAGGTTTAACATTAGGAAGTCCATGTGGCTTGACATAGTATTGCTTATCAGCGTCTATTTGCAGTCAGCATACCGTATCAATATAAGTTCTGTCTAAAAAGCTCTAAGAGAGAATCGTTACTAATCAACTTTAAATCGTATAGCTTCTAAGCGGCAATTGTGACTGAAAAAGTATATATAAGAAAAATAAAAATGTTTATTAAATATCTATTCAACGATACCCCATTTGACATAGTTCGTTCATTTTCGTTTTGTTCTTTTTACATTATGGTGTCCAAAATCGGCCAATTTTTATTTTTAAATTTTTTTATCCCTTCTATGACATTCGCGCAGTCATGTTGAATAAAACGCCGTATCGTTTATCAAAATCGGCACACGCGTTTACTCTAAATAGTTCCACAAAGGGACACAATTTCCAAACAAATGCGTCCCGCAATCGGGTTAAAATAAGGTCTTACGTGGACTTTCGTTGCGCAGTCTATAGTATTTTGTAGTAGCACCTACGATATGTCAAAATTTATTTATTTATTTTACAAATATCGATTATATAATTTTAAGCTAGCTTGTTTTTTATCAATAATTAATTCAATGATGGACCTTATTGCAAAAATAGTTAAGCGTTTTTGCACTATCCCCAACAATATGGATACTCTATGATTCTTTGGAGTTTACTATAAGTTGTTTAAAATTAAATGCATTAATCTCAGGATTATCAGTTCGACGTGAAAAGTTATAGCTACGTTTATTAAGAGAGATTATTTTATTAGGGATTAAGGTATAAAAATTTACAAAAGTTGATTGTCATCACTGTCCACCTGAAAATTATTTACTGTCAGTGCCTCTAGTTTTAAAGCAACAGCAACTACTGTCAGTGCCTCTAGTTTCGTAAGGTTACCTAGGTAAATGCCAGGTTACAGAGTTGTTTTATTTCAATTACAAGAGTAAAACTTACAATCGTAATTCTTGCCTTAAATATGGCAAAGTTATGTACATCTTAACACCTAGAGTGACATCACTAATCAAATCTACTATGATGATAAAAAAATTAATAGTAATTAATAATAGTATCAAAAAGAAACCGTTGTATTTTGTTTAAATAATAATTTATCCCTTCGATGTTTCGACGAGCTTATAGTAGACGACATATTTTTGCATTCTCTGCTGTATTATCAAGTCATCTTGTAGTCGGCGATGAAGAAATCAATCGAAAGAAACACATTTTTTTATGTAGCATTTATCATCGCCGCCCATGGACATTTGTAGCACAGAGGAAACACAAATGAGTAGCCAGCTTACAAAGGAATAAGGCATGAAAAGAAAAAAGGAAGCGAGGAAAGGAATGGGGAGAGAGTCTGGCTTCCGTCTCTCCCTCACCGTACGCAGCTGTATAGAGGTACTGGCCCAGTCGAGTCAGCCCGTGTACGAGCTGTAGTCAGTCAGGCTACAGCTAGACTCTACCTCTGTGTCGATTCGTGATCAATTGATTCGTAATGGGAAAAGTGGTTAATTAAGCTCTATACCCTTTTTAATACGACAATATATTGTAAATGGTATAGAGTACCCTTTTCCCACAATGAGAACTTTAGATTCTTTATAATTAAATTATGTTTATGTAATTAGATGTTCTGGTGTAGGTATACTTGCATCTGTCTTAATATTTCTTCTGACATAAGGAGGTTTTTACATGACGGTGTCGATATAATCTTTTACCGTTAATCACGAGATACATCAATACTAATAATATAAAGAGAAAAAATTGGTTTGTATGTGCGTAAGTATGTATGAGATAATCTTTAAAACAACAAATCCGATTTGAAAAATTATTTTTAGGGTTCCGTACCTTAAAAGGAAAAACGGAACCCTTATAGGATCACTTTGTTGTCCGTCTGTCTGTCTGTTTATTGTATATCCTGTGTATTGAGAAAGGATATAGGTTAAATTATATAGGCTTATTCATAGGAACGAAATCCACATTCCAATAACTGGATTGTGCAAAACAATATTTAAGTAAGAAATAATGCATATATAATTATATTCTAGAGGGACAGAGACGAGCTTTACAATAAAATAGAATATTTACAGATTTTCAGTGCCAACTTTTTATATTTCTCTTATGTGTTCGTAAAGCATTTGATAAGCTGTGTAAACTATATTTTTCAGGTGATCGTGACGTGAAACTTGAGTATTATGTTCTATGAGATATTGTAGAAAATATTGCCAATGTGCTTGCTATCAATTCTTTGCCACCACTCCCGTGGACATGAATAATGCAGTAATTGATACGATTTGTAAATAGTTTTTTTTTTATTAATGTGACCTAAGTATATCATTAAATTATTATATTGCTAAATTACAATAAAGGATACAGAAGCCTTTCACAGGCTTATACGTATCCAGTGAGTCCGTTACAAATATAAAATAAACAATTTTACATAATTATTACAACTACATATGCACAAGTGACGCAATAAACACATGGGGACATCAAGACATAATTATAGAATGTAGTCAAATTGACTACATCCCATAAAATGGTTTCTAACCTTACCGATATATTTGATGTTTGTGAGGTATGAGTCTTGTACGCTCATGGGTAAACTGTTTATTATTTTAGGTAGGATAAAATGACTTACTCTTTTTCCATAATGATTGCGTGTACACGGTAGCGTGAAAGTGTCTAAGTAGTCTAGATTTCTGAGTCGATTATCTCTTTGTTTTTTTTTTTTCAAGTTTAATAATATTATGATATTCCTCTTTTAATATAACAAGCATTATCTTATTTTGTATGGGTATTCATTTGCAATAATTAAAGAGTAAAGTTAAGTTTCTCGTTTCTGTGTATATTATATTATAATTTCATTATTAATAAAAATAATTAATAATCATTGTAGAGACGAATTGTTGTATGTTAAAAGTCTGTAGAACTATCTAACTTTTGTGATTCACTTAATTTACATGAATTATCAAAGAATTACCTTCTCTAAAAATGAACTGCCTTACTACAAAAGATTTGAACCATAAAGGCGTGTTTATAAAAATCAGTATTATAAATTCTCGTCTAAGTAGAGGTTTGAGTTAAAGATTCTTTAAACATAATTTAATTATGTATAAATGACGCTTAAGTAAATCCAACAGAATCCTACAATTTATTTTAGCTGCCTAATGTAAGGAGTCACGAGTTATATTAGTAAGATTTTCATTATATTACTCGATGTTTTGCAATTTAGACAATATATTAAACAATGTTTAAATTTGAAACACTGTTTAGCTAGACACGTGTTAAACATGGTTTTATTTTATCTTTTGTAGTATGGCAGTAATTATTTAAATATTTCGAAGTTTTGAAGTTTTTATATATGTTTTATAGATTCTCATGTTATATATATTCTCATGTTATAGTATACGTCGGTAATACATTAAAGATAAAGCGAATTTTGTATGAGCGAAGTAAACTCCTGAACTCCAGATTGAAACTAAATTCGACCTTAGTTAATTATTTTTTTTATCAATTTCAAGATTCACCACAGATAATCTATTCTCAATTTGTCCACAGACTTTAACAATAAACAAAAGATATATGCGTGTGTGTCAAATACATGGTAGTGTGTGTAATGTTTTTTTTTATATATTTAATGTATTTATTATAACATATATTTTTTAATAATGCATAATTTAAAATTTTTTAACATCTTCTTTCCTTCTATAAGTGTGTAAAATTTTATACTCCTCCCTCGGCGTAATTTTCGTAAAAAAAAATTGCTTTACGTATTAATGTATTTAAAATATCATTGGGTCGAAATTTTCATAGAAATATATATTTCTGTAGCTACTATAGCAACGAATAATAAAAAGTAAACTCAATAAACACTTGACCAGTTTTTTTATTCTGTTAAAATAACCTACATTCATAAATTCGCGGGCCACAAACCCGTAACTACAATTTAGATAGCATTTTGATTTGATTGATTTATAGACGAACCTGTAATAAAAAGATAAATTATTGATAAAGACGATAAGATAGTTACAAATTTTATAATTCCTTGATTATTGATACGTATTTGACATTATTATTGAGTGATCCATATTTATTTGTTGACTGTATATTTTGAATTAGGGCTGACACTTTAATAAGGAAATATAACGTAGCAATTACAAACATGTTATCATACTACAAAAGACGCATTAAAACCATGTTGAACACGTGTCTAGCTAAACAGTGTTTAAGATTATCTAAATTGCTTAACAGCGAATAAACTCAGAAAAAACTTATTGATAAAATGTCATACGTTACATTGCAGCTGAAATAGATTTTAGACATCTATTAAACTCACTTAAACGTATGTTAATCTATATCTAAAGCGTGTTTAACTCAAAACTGCGTTTAGACGCGGATTTGTAGTACGGATTTTTTTAAACACGCGTTTAACGTCTGTTTAAATCTTTTGTAGTAAGGCAGATGGACTTTAAGATTTTAGAGCACAGAGTAATATGTCAATTATACAAGATGTTTTCAAAAACTATTTGGATCCTGGATGTTCGTATAGAAATTCGTATAAGTTTAGGTTTATTTGTTCACGTGTATTCGTATATTCGTAATAGGGAAAATCATTTTAATAAAGTTTATTTCAGTTTTTACTTTGAAATCTCTAAAAGAAAAAAGATTTTGATAACACAATTAAAATGCCCAAAACATGGTACTTGACACCTTGTATATTTACGTCATGTAATAATGATTTGATGATCACAATTTGTTTTGAAAAGGAAACGTTTGCCATATAAGCGAATTTATAAACGGTCGCGGCCTTTAGTTTAGGGATTTTTATTATAAGTTCTTGTTTTGTAGTTCTTTGTCATGTCCTTATTATTAAGAGTTGACTTTAATACAAACTGGGCACTGACCGATAATAGCTTCCAAAGTTTATTCGTTTGACTTGTATGATCATATTTGCAAACTCGCTTCTATAAACCTCATGTCTCAGAATTAAAGGGGATATGTATAGTCTTAGGAGATTTTCATGAGCATATTTAACTTACAGGGCTTATTTTTTGTAACACAAAGTATATATTCATAGGTTACAAATTTAATAGTTAATTATTCTGATTCTATCATTATATCATTTTTATCAATATTTCATATTCAGCGATCAAGTTAAATTTGAGTTTTGAAATTTGATAAAAATTACGTTTTGACAACCCTATCATAATCAGCAGAACTGATAAGCGGTCTAGCTGTGAAAATTTAACGAGAGATCCGTTCCGAAAAATATCATTTTCTGCTTGCCAGCGATCGGATTCTACCCCCTGGTGAGTGTGGTTAACCTATATTTAACCAGTACTGTGCATTAATTAAATTAACTGCTGTTTTATTTTAAACGGTTAAGTAAAATTTTATTTCTTTTATATGTAATATTGTGTTTTGAATATTTTGTAAAAAGTTGTGTCAAGAATTGAGACTGTATAGTGAAGTAGTTTGTGCATATTGTAAAGTATAGTCGTGAATTTAAATCCGGGAGTCTTCGGGAGTGGTTCTGGTGTTAATTTATCTAGGACACACTGAAACATTGCTCTGTATATACTTATTGGTAAAAATAGTGGTAGTTATTTCTTCGTATATATTCTGTCGAATTTCGCGTTTTCGTAATATAACTTTTATTAAGCACTGCAGTTTAATTTTTTTAATGATAGCGTATAAGTATGCTTGCTTGTAAATATTTATTAAAAAATGGCTAGATACCATTACGTATTTCATATTCGTTGAGTTGTTTACGGTTTCAAAACACACATTCAACTAAAGTAGTTAATAATATTAACTTATAAACTTACGCATTTATATCTTTAAATAATTGCATTTCGTAATCTGTTGAATACATTTAAGCACTAGCTACGCCTCGCAGTTTTAACTGATAAAAAAAAATCCTAGATATTAATATATCAATCCAGGATGTAAGACGTCCATTCCCGATTTCTAATCCATTATGCAGTACTTATAAACGCGAAAGTAATTCCGTCTCTCTGTCTAAAGTATCGACTAAACCATTTAACCAATTTTGATGTATTTTCGCGTAGAAATAGATTGAATCTTATGAAAGAACATACGGTACTGAAAAAGATGATGTAATGGAGATTGGAATTTCTAACGCAGAGTATGTTGTGGAGTCCGTCTTGTTAATGATAATTATGATTTCCTGTAGTTCATAATCAGTAAATAAATATAAAGATTATGTTAAGTAAATTTATTCATATATCGTTTACTTAGTTTAAATACGTATTGTAGCGTTATTACGAGTGGAAAGTGGCGGTAACGCCTGGTTTCCGTTACTGCTATACCGGTCAACGAACCCCAGGAATGTCCAGCGCGAATACCGCAAGCATTATGCGCGTGCGCACGTTCAAAGACTAACGTTTTCATTGCACCGGTTGATGATTTTAATTATTTATTTAGATTAATTGCTTTATTAACCGACTTACGAAAATGGAAGAGATTTTCCATTCGTCGGGGACTTTTAAATTTTTTTAATGTTTTTCCAAATGGCTTGACCGATTTGGTTATTTTTCGTATTCTTTGCCAATGGTCCCAAAGAATTTTCATCAAAATTGGTTCAGTTTGGTTTTGAAATCAAAATAACTGAAATAAGTATTTATCAAAGTAAAGTAAAATTACGTATCGTTGTCTTAGATTTTCGCGATTATTATTTATTGAAATAAAACTATTTTAAACGGATTTAAATCGCGTATAATTATTTTTATCATCCCGACGTTTCGAGCACTTTGCAGCGTTCGTGGTCACGGGTAGACTCTACCCGTTTAAAATAGTTTTATTTCAATAAAATTACGTAGTTTGCTATTAGAGTCGGTACTATTTTATTAAAGTCATGTTACATATCTAGAATTTCACAAAACTGTTATTCGTTAAACTTTCTATTGAAAATGCTGTGTTTTCGTTTCTATTACGAATCGTTTATAGATAATAGATTCACAGACACGACAGAACAATTTTTTAAAGACTACTAATATAATAAAAAGGTAAAGTTTGTTTATATGTTTGTAACTTTTTATGTAGGGGGTAATCTCTAAAATTACTGATCCGATTTGAGAAAAGTCTTTTTACGCTGCGATAGCCCGTTTATTAAGGAACGTTAAAGGATAGCCTTTACATTACATCACGCTATGACTCATAGGAGCCAAGGGGTAACTATACAATAGTAAAAAATGTGCAAGTTTCTGCTACATTTTTCAAATGTATGTAAAATGTAAAATGTCTATGGTCCATTTTTCTTCACTTGTCTTATTTTAAGGAAAAATATTTCTAGCCACACTAAAGAGTTAGGATAAGAAATAATCGATTGAATGATTGAACTGAATCATTTTTATAATACAAAAGTATAGTTAATAAAAATTGTTTGAAAATTTGTGATTTTCGTTCGGGAAAAAACAGACTATATATTAAAGATTACAATCACCACAGACGATAATGTTTTTGATAAGTAAATAAAAATACGTTTATTACAAATCAGTAACAATATAATTAATAACATTCTGAGGATAGTTACTTTATATTATAACAGATTACATTTAACATTTTTTATTCTTTTTTTTTTAAGAATAATATATTTTTTGTGGATTTGTGTAAACATTATTATCACAGTTCTACTTAGCTCATAGAGCACTCTCGCAAGGTCAGAAGGAAAATTAAAAATGTCACTGCTTAAAGTTTTGCGGTAATAACCGGTCAAGCGCGAATAATACGCATACACGAAGATTCCGTACAATACAATAATTACGTTTTAAGTACTTTTGTTAAAGCAACAAAAAATTTGCTGTAACAATACGTAAAAAACCCTTCGTTTTCGAGCTCGACTCGTGCTTGACCGGTTTTTATTATTTGTTGTTGCGGAATAGAAATAAACACAAAAAATTCAACTTTCTACATATTATTGTTCATGAGATACAGCCCTGCTAACAGATAGACGGACGAACGGACTGCAGTCGTTGTAATAAATTCGCGTTGACACACCTCTGTTACGGAACCCTAAAAGTTAACGAATACTTTGTTTTGTATTCAGTACACATAAAAAATTAAGGATAATTATTATAAAATTCACAAAAACTAAGATAAATGATCTTACAGCATAGCATAATATCTTATCGCGTCGGTAAAATTATTTAATTATCTGTTATAAGTAAATAAAGTCGAAAAAAAAAACTAAAGGCGAACCTACCCTCCTCTTTTTTTGAAGTTTGTTAAATATAGTTTGGCTTGATTAAATGGTCCTATATTGTCCTATATTTCTGTCAGTCTTCTTTTTTTTACTAAGTATAAAAAAAAACATCTTTAATATTTATTGATTAAAGCATGACGTGTCGCTGAGTAACGTGCAAGATAATAAAATTATATCTATAAATAATTAACGTTTTTCATTTGGTATTAAATATTTGAATTCAAACTTTTATAATATTACTAGCAGCTCCTCGCGGCTTCACTCTTTTTCCTCGCGTTTTTACCCCTTAGGGGTCGAATTTGCAAAATCCCATCTGAGTGAGCACTTACGCCCTAAAAAGAACCCCCATGCAAAATTTAAAGCTCCTAGCGCTTGTAATTTCTGAGATTTCGAGATGAGTTTGTGAGTGACCTTATGCTGTTACTTAAGTTTCTTAAGTTTTTGCGATAACTACACATATGTAAAATAATAAAATGTAAATGATATGGCATTTAAATATAATATAAACAGACGATTTAATTTTTTTTACAAAGTTATATTTTTTTTTAATTTTAACTGCACTTCTTGAATGCAAAATATTCTGCCGAATATCAATTCTCGTAATAAACTAAAATCCGTTTTCAATATTCATCATCATTTTAACATATACAATTAGCTATCAGTAATTTATGTATTTTTATTAATGTCACACAAAATAATATCTTTTTTTTTCTTTTCCAGATCTCAAAACATTCCAATATGTCTCTCGACGAGGTGAGTGTACCGGTTTTGTATACTAGCTTTTACAAACACTAATTTTGACTAAAGACTAAAAACGGACGCATAAAAATATCCGGTTTATAAAAAAAAAAAGCTAAACGATTTGAAATAAAGTTAGAATCTAAAATTTCGCTTAACAATTTTTAATCCCTATACAGAATTTAGTTTCTGTCAATTCAGTTAAAGTGAAAAAGCAAAAAATAGTAAAATCAACAGTATTTAGTAGTTAAAGTATGAAAGAGTTAAAGATATGAAAAAAATATATATATATTGGTCGAATTGAGAACACTCCTTAAACTGCTTAATTTTATGAATGTTACATAGATTTTTATATTGCTATTACATATAAATAATTTAAATTAATAAAAACTGACACTAAATGAGATATAATTGACCATTTATGCTTCTATTTATTTTTCTCGTGTCTATATTTACCTGTTTATCAGTGTACGGGTTTTCACATAAGTCATATAAGGAAATCTCAAAGGATGATGGTCTTTTGTTTTACGTAATTTGCACGATGTGTTTTTATATAAATAAACATTAAGATTAAAAGGACAGAATAATAATTTATTTTATTTTAACATAAGCACTTTTAATATTAGTAAAAGATAATGTTTTTTTTATTTGATAATGTATAGAATCTTGCAAAAAACAAAATTCTGTTTTTGATTTTTAATTTTAGTCTATATAAGAATCTCCTCTTTTTGAAGTTGTTTTAGCAAATAATCATATTAGTTTGTCACAGATGAAATACCTACCTCCTGTTTATTCGAAACAAATTAAACATTATTATGACGCAGCAGAAATTATCATTTTTTTTCAACGTAAAAGTAATTGTTGCAGTCATCAGGCAATCCATCATTTTCCGTAAATTGCGATATGTTATCGTTAAACGAAAGTACCTAAACAGATAAATATTATAAATATTTATTATGTTATGACAAATACTATATTTTTAATATTAATGCAATTTTAATCTGTAAAATTTGTCTCTCTTACTTACAATTTCCAATTCTGATTTAATTTTTTCTTAGTTTTTATTGTTAGAAACACTAACTGTCTTATATTTTTTTGAAAAAAAGAAATGAAAAAACGCCCATTTACTTAAGGGCTTGAGACAGCGTTTCATAGACATTAAAACTTAAAATTTGCTTATATAAAGTTATATATTTATATAGTAAAATATCTTTCCTTAGCAATTTTACGAATTAATATATCGTGCGCATTAAAAACCGTTTTTCGTAAATTCAAATAAACAAGAAGAAACTATTTTCATTAAGCTGTGTTTACATCCTTGACATTATTTATAACAGAATATTAATCATAATGTTATATTATTTTGTAGCAATTCAAGAAAGTCGCCGACTCCGTCAAGAACTGGAAGACTAGGCCAAGCGACAACGAGAACTTGGCTCTCTACTCTCTCTACAAACAGGCCATCGCCGGCGATGTCAACATCTGTTAGTATTTCTATAGAAATCTAAAAATTATACAAATACCTAACAGTATTCTAGATCTTAGATTTTGTCCGCGGTTTCGCTCAACGCTATTTCTTTTTACACTACATAATCGTCTAATACTTATTTTTCTCTCTGGTCTGTACGAAACGCGCACTACCTACTATAAGTAAATTTTATACTATGCCTATAACGTTCTTGCAAGTGCATATGCACTTGCGTTAAGTGCATGCTTATAACGTTTTTGCCAACAGTGGGCTACAATACAGTACAGAGAGTGTAGTGAGCTTGCAAACTGTTTTACCGTCTGCGTTTTAAAGTATGACCGAAATACAACGCCATCTATCGCAAAACGTTAGCGAACTCACACAAACCCTTTATACACATAAGATTATAAATTAATAGTATTAATTTTAGTAAAATGAAATGTTATGTTTCAGCTGAGCCCAGTGAAATGATCGCCAAGGCCAAATACAAGGCGTGGGTTGGCCGCAAGGGCATGTCCCAAGACGACGCCAAGAAGCAATACATCGAAATGGCTGAGAAATTACAGTCCAAATACGCTTAAACTTAATTTGTTATAAGTTAGTTAAGTTATATAATAAAATATGTAAAATTCAAATCAAAGACAATCTTCGACATTCTCAATTTTTTTCTAAATTTTTACGATTCGGTTAAAGAATTTTGTAAATAAAGTTATTAAAACTGTAAAATATAATTTATTATTTTATTTGTTAACTGACTTCCGAAAAAGGAGGAGGTTCGATTCGTCGTGGATTCTTTTTATTCATTAATAATAATTAAAGTAAAGGGCGATATAAAATATATATCCCGAGGTGTAAGGATGGGTAAAGCCGTCATTGATGACGTTATTTCACTGTACAATTCAATTGTACGTTCAAATGACCTTTGATGAATGATGATTTATAGTGGTTCAGTTGCTGCTCACTGTTTATAAAATCAAAACAAACAAGTACAATTGAAGAGTCTGTTTGTAAATTGAAATAAACAACTTTTAACTAAAAATACGTATGAAAGTATACACTATACTTACATCAAAAACACCATTTTTAATTTTTTGTCGCCTATCTATCTATCTGTCTGTTTGTTCTGGCTAATCTATAAACGACTGGACCGATTTTAACGGGACCTTCATTCACAGATAGCTAATTTTATGAGGACTAACTTAAGCTAGTTTTATTTTAAAAGAAATATTAATTTTAATAAATAAATAAATAAGAGGGTTACACAAAAACAAAATTGAAGCCAATGAAATAGTGAACTGAAAATAGTAAGTGATAGGGAAGGTAAACATTATATAAATATAATTTTACCTCAAATTAACGCGGGTTAAACCACGGGGCACAGCTCGTTGATGATAAGGCTAAGACGTCGGTGGTATAGGTAAATTTTATGAAGTATGAACAAGTACGAAGCTGCTGTTACCATTTGGCAACCATTATAGTTGACAATTAGGTCAAGAATACATTGAAACAAAGAGATTCTTAGGCACATAGTCCCCAAACGCCTTTGTAAAGTGTAATTATAATCTATATTTCTACCTATACATATGTAATTACGTATAATGACTGACTGACTCATCAACGGCGAGTTTTAGAAAAGGTTTTTTGATATTAAAACTTTTGTATGCAAAATCTTATTCAGTGTTGATATTTACTTAAAATTTAATGCGAATAAAGTAATGGAATTTATAATTTAAAAGCTAGTTACGCAGTTTTGCATTATATCCGACGATATGTATATAAAGACATACGATCGCTGCAATCGCGGGTAACTCACAGTTAGTTATAGAAGAGGATCTTAATAAACTCGTTGACAAGTATGCATTGAAGTAGCGAAAACTCTATCCGTAAGTCTCTGTAGAAAGAGACGAAGCGAATGTTCGAAAATTGGTTGAAAATTCAATGAGGATCTTAGGAAGAGACAACTATTGAGAAATTTTCTGGCTGTTTCTTAGCATATTCTCGATAATTAATTTTCGATAGCTCGCTATGAAAGCTCGGTCCAATCCTCTATGTCTTTAATAAATCGCTGTATTATAAAAACACGTAACTTTATACGATATACAAAAACTGTTTAAATAATATTTAAGTGAAAAAAATACTATTATGACTTAAAAAACATTATCGTTTCTTGTAGATTGTCGGTTCTTTTTCTAACGCCGAATGCTAACAAAAAATATTAAGTATACTTATAATATCGCTAAGTATTAGCTATTATATAACTTTTTATGTAAGTGCAAAGAATAATTCGGTATGGCCTTGTGAGCCTTTTGTCATCAGATCTAATATTCTAAAATTTACTACAAAAACTAAAAAATACAAAAATAATGATTTCTTAAAGTATCTACGAAATATGTAAAGATTTCGACGAAATAAGATTGTGGCTTCCGCATATATATACATATATGAAATATATTTTGATCGATTTCAGAGGGATCTCCACACAAAAAAAACGAAATGTAGATATTAACCCAAATCTGCAAAATATCTGTATTTTGCAGATTTGGGTAAATATGAATAACATCATTATAAAATAATCATTCATTGTGGTAGAGACTAGTTGCACCATTGTGCTGCCCACTGGTGGGAAATATCATACTCTTACAGAATATAGCCGTAAAGTACATAGTACCATTGAATTTGAACGGTGAATTAGAGAGCCGAAAGCCTACTTTCCCTTTGTAATTAATAAACTTACATCATATAACTCAGGATCGATTAATATCTTTTTTTTAATAAAATTAGCAAGAAAACGAGTAGACGGGTTACCTGATGTTTAGTATCCATTAATGCAGCACAGAGAAGTCATATGCAATGCAAGCTTAAAAAGACATTAGGAAGGAATGGCTACTAGCTCTCAAAAAACTTTTCAAAGGTATATTTTGGTAATTTTTATTTATAATCAAATACAATAAATATAACAATAATAATGTTAAATATCTGTGATGTAACTAATGTCTATTGACATAATAGAATGCGATTATTTTTTTATAATTTCTTTAATTATAGTAGGATTTAATTATAGGAGTATAAAAAGATATATTTCAAATAATAAATATTTCTATGCAAATCATACCCAATCGAAATTGTGGTAAGAATGTTAGCAGAACTTTGAATCGGAATTGATTTAAAATAAAAAATATTAAAAATAATTTAATTAACAAATCGTTTCATTTCTGCACATAAAAAGTCAATTTTCAAATTGACAAGTGTATTGACAATGACATAAGATGTACCTTACTGGATTTTTGGTTAATAATTATATAACGGAATAATATTTATTCTTGGATTATATTAATCTATAAAGCACTTCATAATAACTATATGCCACCGACGATTATCCTACACGTCAGCGTTCGACGTGACGCTATTGCAGTCAATTCAGCGGGGTCACTTTACTGTTCCAGTATTCACTCATTACTTTTGCTTTAGTTTATTACGAACATTCGTTCAGAGTGGTCGTCGCACTTATTTCATCCGTAAGTTTTGTGATTAATTAAAATTTTTATAAACTCTTAATCCATTTGATCCCATCATTATTAATAAGTAAATACTTATCAGTTAATACATTTTAAAGCCAGATTATTGCATATTTTTGCCGTGTTACTCATAACTCACCGGCACGTAGGTTTTTTTAGTAGTCGGTATTACTCAGTTTTTGTAGTGTAAAGTTTGTTTTTTTTATCATTATAGATAAGTTAACCGCTGATTTCCGAAGCAACCATGTCCCTCCAAGAGGTAAGTGTTTTTATGTCGAAAATGTAATTGAAGGTATGTAATTATATTCAGTTCAATGTGACACGGTTAGTTTGAATGTGTTAATTATTATCAAGGCGTATTTGATTCTTACTGTATTTATTATCAAGTGTACTTAAACAATATTTATGGAAGTAATGCTGATTTTTCCACAACCAATCAAGTTAATTGGTAATGAACTAAAACAAATTAAATACCTATGTCATCCCAATTCTTTAAATGCTATAAAAAAATATTTAAACTACAGTTTAAAGTTTTTTTTTTAAAGTAATGTGCACTATCTTAAGAAAAGAAAGTGTGTCAAGATTATTATTAAAATAATAAATTCATTATTAAGTCACAATTATGATAAGTAACATTAGAAGTTCCTATATTTCCAATTAACATTTTCAATGTTACAGTGCTTTTTAAGATCTATGCATCAAGTTATATTTTAAAATTTCAGCAATTCGACCAAGCTGCCGCTAATGTAAAGAAACTGAAATCCCTGCCCAGTGACTCAGACCTCTTAGAGCTATATGCATACTTCAAACAAGCTACAGTCGGTGATGCGGATCCTGCTAGTAAGTACATTTATTACATGACAATAAGATAAATTTTTGTAATAAATATAGAAGGCTAACGAACAGGCAGTTAGATTGATTGTAAATGAGCACTAAAAGAAAGAACAGAATAAAAAACATATTGTTATCCTGTCTAATGGTTATCGTAAAAGCCAAAAAATTATAACAAAAACTAAACTGACACCAATGAGTATTTATAACACCAGAGGAGATAAAAATGTGTTGCCCACTAGAAAAGGAATAAAAAATGCTCAGGAAGTAAGTTGCCTTAATACACCAATCAATTTTAAGAATACTATTCGTAGTTTATAACATAATTGATTCTGTTTAGGGTTGTATTTCATATGCATAGAATTCGCTCTATTTAATATTCACTAGTATCATGAATACATAAATCTATTCAAAGTAGAATTTGACTTTATTATAACACAGTGTACAAAATTTATCCTTAAATTGTTTTTATATTCTTAGTGGTATGTGGCTAGTTATTTAAATATATTTATTTATATATACATAAATTATCATTATATATTATTGCTATAATTAACTTCATGTTTAACTTTGTAAGGTTAATTATAGCTGAAATTTTATTGAATACAAAAAAAAAAAATTAAATAGCCTATATAAATTTCTACAAAACAATGTTGTTTTTCTAATTGATATAAACTATTAAATCAGACAGATTTTATTTGGTCTAATCCAAGAAACCAAGAAACGACTAATTGGTAAATCTTTTATAAAACTTCACTAAACATTACAATGAAAGTTTAAAGATTAGCTATAAAGCTAAAATTACATTTGTACTTTTATGTGTGATATAATTTTTTTTCATATATCATCCAGACTGCATAAAAATGTAACGGCATTTTTATTATAAGTATAGATAAAACAACTCTTACAGAGTAACAGATAGTTACGAAAAGCTGTGAAACATCAAAATAAGGCACTGACAGTAAATTTTTCCAGGTGTAAAGCAATGAGAAATAACTTACGTAAATCTTTATGGAAATCTGAGAGCAAAACTTATAAGTGTAATTACGCTTAATGGGTAACCTTTAGTGCAAACATATTATATAATACTATGATGATATGAGATTATGCTATTACATAATTCTAGATAATAGCAATATTATACCAATACTATATGTATACTTCTAAGATCTATACCAGATTCCACTAAACAAAACACCATTAACTCTATTATCCCTTCAGGTATTCCCTATAGGGGCACTAGGGACCAGTGACCAGGGCAGTAAAATTTTTAGGGTGCCAAAATTTGAGATGTAAAAGATTTTTTTAAACATTTTCAATTAAAAATTATTATATTCTACTAAACTTTTTTCTTTATTTTTAAAGAGTTTTTTCTACTATTAAATTGACATAAGTAATGATTTAGGTAAAGAGGCGGCATTTTTATTATGCCTCATGGTGGTTAGGGTAAATCCGGCCCTGCCCTTCACACAGAAATTACTATTAAAATTTCTGATACATTCCATATACTCTGAAATTGGCCCATTACATTTCAAATTTTTAGTAACATACTATGAAATAAATCTAACTTTAATATATGCATATAGCAATTATTTCGTACAATAGTAAACTATTAACAAAAGGTCGATTGGAGTAATGACCGCCCCTTTTCAATGTCGTTGGCGGTCGTTTCGAAGGACATTGTTTTATGTTTTGACTAATGATTTACGCTAATTTTATAAAGAGGAAAGATCTGTTTGTTTGTTTGCGTTGAATGGGCTTCGAAATTACTAGACTGATTTGAATTTTTTTTTGCGTCGGTCGGGCTGCTTATTGAGGAAGGATATAGGCTATATTACATCATGCGAGTGAAATCGCAAGGGGCAGCTAGTATTGTATAACTTTAGATATGTTATAATATCAGGGAATTTGGCACACAAAATGACCACTTTGGACGGCGTTGCCTAGCAACCAACAAGTTAATTGACGAACTTGTCAAAGTTGAAAACGTCTAAAGATATTCATTGTTAAATAATTAAAATAGTTGTAAAATGTTAATGATTTTATAAACTAACTATGATAAGGAATAAAAACATTGTATGAAGCTAAACATGATAAGTTAAAAATGACTTTCACTTAATCAATTTTAATTATACGTTTGGTCCATAGACTTGACTTTTCTCTGTTTTAAATGAATCCTGACTCCAGCTGCATTTATACATATATTTTTTAATTTAACGCTTAAATTTACTAATATAATTATAAATTTATAATGTTAATTTCGTTTGTAACAATGCGCTAATCTCGGGAATTAAGGCTCGTTTTAAAAATTATTTTCGTGTTCGATAGCTAGTATTTAATACATAGTCAAGAAAAAAGCTGTTACTTTTTCATATTTAACATCCTAAATACAATGATATATAACGTAGACTTTAACCTCTGTTATTTTGTTTTTTCATAGAAACCGTGTTTTGATGATTAAAAACATAATAAACACCGGTCAAGGGTGAGTCGGACTTACACATTAAGGGTTCCAACTCTACCTATTACGGTTTACAAAAGATATGCTTTAACAATAACCCTCGTACGCGAATACGACTCACACTTGACCGCTTTTTATTATTTGTTGTTTTAGCAGAAATAGAAATACACATTCTGTAAAAATTTCAACTTTCCATCTATTACGGATCATGAGGCTTAGTAATAGGGAATTGTCGAGAAGATTCGGCGCAGACCATGAATGCCTAAGTGAGCACAATATTTGATTACTTGGCATGGTTAAAACTCAGTTATTTTAAACCCTTTTGCAGGTCAATTAAATATATACTGTATCAATTGGTATAACTGTGTTTCGCCCTTGATATACATAAAATAATGTTACTATTTTAATGGAAACAGTTTACCAATAAAGTAACAAACAATTACTTTCGAATTTATAAGTATTATATTATTTATATTAGTATGAAAATGGCAATACATATGTAGTGTTAGAAAAATATATTTTTTATCCATTAAGCCATCTTGCCAGTAAAATGAAAAGCCAGTAAAAGGAAAAGTTTTGCCACACAGCGTTATGTCAAAGGGCACAGGTGAAAACTATATAATTAAAGTACAATGATGTTTTTTTATTAAACGTCTGGTACAGAGCCATATTTTTTATATCCAATAGTATACCTGGAAATCGTAAAAATAAACCCCAATAAAGTGTTGATTAATACAACCCGCATTAAGCAACCCACCAAGGAAAGTCTAGAAGCATATATTGTCAAAGGCATACAATTCCTTATTTAAAATAGACAATAAAAATTTTGAAAATCTACTCCTTATTCAGTAATCTGTTTTGTTGATAGGTAGTCCGGTCACACTACTAGTATTAACATATATATAATTATAGGTTTATTATTATATATTAATATATATATATATATATATATATATATATATATATATATATATATATATATATATATATATAATATAATATACCTAACTGCCCTTTGCGGTTTCTCTCGCGTTTATAGCTACTGCTTCGCTCTAATGAGTCGTATCGTGATGTAATAGACCCTATAGTCTTCTCCAATAAATAAACTATCTTACACAAAAAGAATTTTCCAATTTGAACTATTAGTTCTCGAGATTACCGCGTTATAAACAAACAAACTTTTCAGTTTCATAATATTAGTATAGATATATTTAAATTAATTTTAATATGACTAAAATAGTCTATTAATAATTGTAATTATTACATTATAAAAAAAGAGTTGTATTACAATGTTTCATTTTGTACATTTACTAATTGTTCAATTTTAAGATAATAATCACATAATTTGGACACGTTTAAAACTATTTATATTTGATAAAACATATATAGTAGATAAAGTTGATTATAGTGACGTAGATAAGAAAAAAATATTGGTATATTAGGTACTAATATAACATAGATTGATATCATTGACAGTTTTATGGTTTTCAATGGTGTTGACCCATTTATGATAACGACGGTAGTTAATGTAAAGGTACAGTTACGCAAGCAACTAATGCTTGAAGAGTTGTTACCTAGTAGCAGAGGCGTAACTATACCATCTGGGGCCCGTGGCAAATTCTTTGGATGGGGCCTCCAAGCAAAATCGTCATATTACAACTTAATTTTAATGAACCACTTATGTACTTGACCAAAACTATTTGTAATATTGTGTGCATAATTATTTTTATATCTGATAAGTTTTATTTTGAAGAGGTTTATACGTATTTAAAATGAAATAACGATTTATTTTTAATAAGATTGTTATTTATATTTTTTATGAGGCTGGGACCCTCTTTGGTCTGGGGCCCGTGGCTTTTTGCCAGCCCTGCCACACTATAGTTATGCCCCTGCCTAGTAGCATGTGTCGGAGGAATTGTTTGTGGATTTTTTGTACAATAAAGAATATAAAACCTTATTTATGATTTTAGACTTTAATACTGGAATTTAGTAAGGTTGGTGCTAAATTTTACAAATAAATTTTCCATCCAATAAGTTTGAAAGGCTGATGACAATAAAATTGTAAGAATAATGCTGATTATAATAAACGATGACATTAAAATCGTTTCGCGATAACTATGATATGAATATCATAATATATCAGTTTAATGACAGTTCGAAGACAGTTAATCCTATATTCAAAGCTGGATTCCAAGTGGTATTAATTATAGCAAATAATATATTTTGGATGAAAGTGTTTAAATATAAACTTGTAAACAAATTAGGATTCTTTAAAATTACCTTTGATGTAATTGAACCATCTCAATTAAAAATAGAACTATTTTTACCGACTTCTTCTAAAAGGAAGCAATTGAGAATCCGATGTAGTTTTTAATTAAAATTCATTATAAGATATAAAAATTGTTAGTATGTGTCCCAATCTTAATAGGAAGAGGTATAAATGTATTTATAAATATTAAATAGCTCCTGTTGAAAATTTTATTAAAATACATAGCTGTGTCTTTTAATTATATTTGTTTCTTAATATCTCCGTTCAAAAAACTTCACAAAAAGTGTTTATCGTACATAAAGCGGTAATTTAGCGAAATAATGGATATATTTTTATATTCGTTAATAATATAACGACGAATAATTAAATGTCTTATTAACTGTGACCTTCAGACTATTTATATATCATAGATTATATTAGCTGCTTAATTAATATCCTATTACTCACCTAAGTCACGCCTTTGTATTATCAATAGCAAAGAATTTCTTTGACGACGATAAAATAAAAAATACCTACTCATTTATGTAAATAATTAGAATTTAATTACAAAGACCTTGAAGCGAACACGAAAGTGTTAATGAATCATCGATAATTGTGTGTTATTACCCAAACAATAAGGACTGTTGTGCACGGTTAATTTTTACCTTGATGTATTGATTTTATATGAAACTTCGTGTTAACTTAGGGTATTTTATTTTCTATTGAATGGCAATAATAGTTTATATAATTTAAAATCTTTAATTTTAATACCCGAAGCAAAAACTTTCTATCTCTTTTTATGAAAGTCGCTCGGATGGAAGAGTATAAAATTTTTCATACTCATACATTATATATAGAAGAAGCGAGGAATGCCACTATTTTTTTTAATTACGTATTCATTAAATTAATTATTTATTTAATTTATTTTAATAACATTACACATACTACCATGTATTCATTTATATATATACACGTATACATAAACTCTTGTTTATGTGTGGTTAATTTTGAAATCGTTTAAAAATTCAATGAACTAGGCAACTACTAGCAACCACAGGCATATTAGTTAAGCCAACGTGTCTAAAAATGTCACAGAGAAAAATCTATAAATAATCTGGAATGTATATAATGGATTATTCTAAGCAAAAAAAATATCAGACTTACAGAAGGTTTCTATTATATGAAAGTAAAATACTTTTCTTTTTCATTTACAGACAAACCAGGAATGTTCGACCTCAAGGGTAAGGCGAAATTCGAGGCGTGGAGCGGCAAGAAGGGTATGTCAAAGGAAGACGCACAGAAGGCATACATCGCGAAAGTCGAAGGCCTAGTCGCGTCCCTCGGTCTCCAGTAAATTAGTCCTAAGTCAATCCTAAATCAATATTTATTTCATTATATTTATTTATAAGTTGCCGACAAAACATCTATGTTGCCAACATAAATTTTGTGTTGTCAACGTAAATTTTGTGTTGCCAACATAAATTATATGTTGCCAGCATTCGCAATATGGTATCAATTAAGTGTTGTCATCGTTTTGTAACGTTGGTTTAATTTTTTTAGAACTTGCTGTGAAAAAACTCATATTTAAGTTTTTGTAACTGAATCGCACAAATAAACTTTAAATCCATAATCTTCCTTTTTATAAGCATTTATTTAATGAATAAAGTTTGTGATTAATACACCAAATTGAAATATTTATAATTTTTTTTTATTATTTGTAAAGCTTAGCTATGGTGTGGCTGGATTTGTGTCTTATTTATTGAATAAATTTTAGGTTGTTGACCAGATATCTGAGTAGTTCCGTTATGATTCTAAGATATGCTGAGCTTCGCTTAATTTATTTTATAATCATGTAACTCGATTCTAATATAGTTTGTCTATGGGTACATCACAATATTGTAAGACTTTTGGAACACAAGTTGGTGCTCTTTGAATTTTTATTGTTATTTAATGTCACATATTTTGTTATTCTTTTTATACAGGCATGAAATAAATCGATAGAAATTTTTTTGATTTTATTTTTTTTTCATATAAACGAGTATCTTATGTAACAGATATAGGATAATTGCTTGTAGCAATATGTTAATGTAACTGTTATCTGAGAAATTAAGGGATTATTATTACATGAAAATAATACTTATTTTAGTTATTTATAAAAAAGTAAACATAACTACAAGAATATCTACTAACATATCTACTATGCTGAAAAATAATATTCAAAGAAAGACTAGCAACAACACCCATTAATCTATAAAATTTTTAGTCTGCTGTGTCGCAAAATACACTTTTCTTTAAATATTATTTTTTAATGTCAAAAAATTAAAATATAAGTATCCATTCCTCGAAATTAATTTAAATATCCAATAATTCCACAAGCTATAGCTGGCCCAGACGTGCCAGTAAGAGCACTGTCCTCAGTACCCGCCCTGCCATAGTCATCTTCACTCTTCGATATCGCGATGGACCGGCCCACTATAGAGCGTGGGCCAGTCAGAGCAATCAAATGGTCCACGATTTTCACTTTGAGGGTTTCTCCTTCTTCCGCCTTAATGTTGCCGAGGTCGCCGACATGACGGACCTGGTCACGGGGTCCACCATGGCGTCCCTGTAATAAAAATTAATTCTTAATATCGTCGGTGATAGTGTAAAACCGCGTAACTAGCTTTCACAATAAGGTCCATTTTTGCGCAATGGAAAATGCCCACAAGCCTTATTTTTATCAATAATGTGATTTTGTATTTGATTCAAATTTTAACTTTATAGGAAAAGTTAGATACGCGGTTTTGAAATATCACCGACGATATCTTATTTGATTCGAAAAATATATACGTCATATGTTCTAATAATAGCTAGAAAATTTAATTGTTTGAATTTGATACTCTTGGGGATTAGTAGGTTGGGTATTCTTTAATATTTTGAAGGGTTAATATGGCATGGAATAGTGGTAAGAATGCTAGCGGAATTGGGACATTAATTCCGATTCTCTAGGTATAAGACGCCAGCCCTCAAAACCACTAATGGCATGAGACGCGGAGTTACTAATCGCTAAAGTTTTTTAAATCGCACCGATTATCTGGGTGAAAAATGTATCATCTTTTCTGTTAATATTTCAAGATTTTATTTTCTTATAGCTTTTATACTAGAGTCAATACACATAACCACAACGTGGCGTTTTACAGAATTAAACAACTTAACGTCACACAATGCGACGTCCTAACTTGCGTATGTGTTTTAGACTTTTGGTAGTACAATAACACGTGGGGACTGATTATGATAAACACCGGTCAAAACTGGAGAACTTCTGATATTAGCGAGGTTTTGGCATAAAAGTCAGAAATCAACTGTCAGAATATCATTTTCTGGTAGCCATAGTTTAACGTATTTACCTTATTCTCCTATTATAACTAGACAGAGATAATTTTATTTACTTACATAATGTGCTATAAAGTGCGGTCCAATTTCCTTGCAATTGTCTTTAATAGCTCCAGCCTGGTGAACATGGAGGCCGTGCAGACCTGGCGACAGTCCAGTCACGTTGCCCTCGATCGTCACAGGACCATTGGGGATGATCTGACTGAATATCAGCTCGCCTTCCACTCCTGAATCTTCATCAGCTCGTAATTGCGCAATTGCTCGTAAACCAGGTACAGGATGAGGTCCCTGTAAGAGAATTTAATAATTTGAATTTCATAATACCTTTGAAAGCGTTGAAATAATACGAGTTAAATTAGATACAAGTAAAACTTTTTTTTCAATATTTTCTTTAGCCCTTAAAAATATGAAATATCAAAATACTCGTTATAAATTAGGTTCTATAAACTATACATAAAATTTCCGACTTTTTTGATTATAATTAGAAATTTAAAAAAAAATTTAGCATTTTCTGGATGAATAATTAAAATTTAATGTTTACATTTAGAAGATAGGGTCATATGTTGCTCTTAATCAATGGTAGTTTATTACTTGTATGCTTTTATTATATAATAACAAAAAACGTAATATACCAGATTTTTATGTAATACCTGACTAGGTGGATCACTTGATGTTAAGTGATCATCACCGCCCATAATTGTTTCCATACCGAAGAGGTAGAATATGCGTAATGAAAAAGAAAGGAGTAATACTCGGCTCTCTCACGTACTGTACTAGACGCAGCTCGTCAGAGGACTACAATTTATTTTTATGTGGCAATCTTAATTGTCGTTGAACGTAGTTGTAGGCGGTGAATTAGAGCTAAGCTAACCCATTACAATTTGCATACTCAATACTTCAACACACCTTATCGCTTACGCTATAAGCCTTGAATGATATTATCATATGAACATAATTATAACATATTACCAGGGAAGTAAACAATTAATTTAACAATTAAATTTTAAGCTGCACATAATTATTTCGAATATAATTACCGAGTATCAAGATAGTCATCACGATTTAACGTGTATCATAAGAATCCTTGACACGGTATTAAGTCTCAGGAAGACGATGCTATTACGCGCACGCGATGGTTATTTACGTATAAAGTGGTTATCTTATTGTTAATATCATTGTGCAAACAGATTAATAGGTAATAGTGCAATAGTCTTTAGAGTTTATTGTTTTATTACTATATGATTTCATGTTTGTTCAAAATTGAAAAAAAAAATTGGAAAAATAATTATGTTCGTTATGAAACAATACATTAATAGTTACGACGATAATCTATTTTCAAATTATATATTTTAAACTTTCGCGATTTATACTATTCATATTTAATATAACGGGTCTTATCGCGATAACTAATGGTAGTAATACCTTTTTATTGCCCGACGTTTCGACGAAGATACATTCGCCGTGGTCACGAGCTGACTGGTGTACCGCGCGCCCTCCGGCGACGAGTGCGCGAGTTTTCTTCGCCTACCCTCACAATATTAATATTGTCTTTACCGTTATTATAATGCTGGGAGCACACCACACTAACACAATCGGTTCGCGCGAACATTGTTCGAGGTACTTCACTTTTGTTAAATTTATTTATCACCGGGTTCCAAGCGGCCGACAATTTAAATCCGTCATCGCGATTGAAGGTTTTATGTTTTTTAATTTCAATTGCTTCTCGTACTAAGCGGCAATAATAATTTTTGTCCGTCGAGAGAACCTTTGGGTCATGAAGCTCAATCCAATGGTTTGTTCCCGAGTTTAACAGATGGTCAGCCACTGCGGATTTTTCCGTCTGGCGGTGAAAAACAGACAGCTCGTGACCACGGCGAATGTAACTTCGTCGAAACGTCGGGCAATAAAAAGGTATTACTACCATTAGTTATCGCGATAAGACCCGTTATATTAAATATGAATCTATTTTCAAAGTATTCAAAACGAAAAAGCAACAAAACCAAATGAATCAATAGTTATTAATAATGTATTTATAAATCGAATTATACATGTACCTACCAAAATAGTTTGTTTTATATATTTTTATAGTAAAAATCGAAGTTCTAAAAATTATATACCTTGAATTATATATAATTATTGTGTTTTAAAAGTTTTTAAAAAATGTACTTTATTATTATTCTACAATATAATTTATTTTGCAAAAAAAGCTTAACTTGTAAAATTACAAACGCCTGATATATATTTTAGGCAATGTGGATTATATAGGTTTTCTTGGAAATATTTCTAAGTTTTTTTTTTTAATTTTGACCACCTCTGAATTCCATTTGGAAGAATATTTCGCCATAACACTCGTATATAGATTATTCAAATTATACTTAAAAGGGTAGAGATCTGTTCCGTAATCCATATGTTACTAACACGTGTACAAGGGTTGTGGTTAGTCTTATATATTTAAATTAAAAAAAAAGGTAAAAAGGACCTCATTAGGTTCTTTTAATTTAGGAGTAAAATAGTCATTTGAATAATTATTCTTAAAAATATTTAGTGCGTATTCGTTTACATTTCACCTCATTTTATCTAGTTTGGTCCTAACACTTGTTCTTACGAAAGTACCTCACATAATTCGATAGGGTCTAGTTGGCATCCTTCGGGCACGGTATCCAAAAAACGACTCGTCTACGTCTACAGTTGTGAATGAAATTTTATTTTAAGGCCTCTAGTTAATCATTTTTCTTCCTGTTTCTATTTATTAATATCAGTTTTTTTGCTGTAATTAAAGTAATTTTAATTTGAATTGTAACTAAATGACTTGATGAACTTCGTCACCGCTATCTATTGGAAATAATTCGTAATGTCAATATCTAAATATATACAACTCAAAGTTAACTGACTGACTGATTGACATAGTGATCTATCAACGCACAGCCCAAACCACTGGACGGATCGGGCTGAAATTTTGCATGCAGGTAGATGTTATGACGTAGGCATCCTCTAAGAAAGGATTTTGATTAATTCCTCATGGTGATAAAATAGGGGATGAAAGTTTGTATGAAACATTGTCAATTTTAAACTGATTGGGCTGAGACTTTGCATGCATATAGCAACTATGACGTAGACATCACAGACATCGCAGACGAAGTCGCGAGCACTAGCTAGTTCTCATATAAAATTACCAATTTCGATTTTTTTTCCTAATTCACTCCAGTTTTGAAAGTGAAATATTAAGTTACGGCTACTTTTATTATAACATTAATTTAAATACATGCTAGGTCGCGGTCATGAGCACAATTTTAATGCAAAAAGTTAATTAAGTTTACCGACATTTTCAAGGCACATTCCCGCAAACCGCTGTTGCAGCAAACGGAAAAAAATAATGCATTAAAAATTATCATTTTTGAAAATAGTATAACATGTATGCATTTTTATTATCCGTTTCAATTTTGCGAAATCAAGGATAATTTACTTTAAGCTCGTTTAGTATTTTCGGTAGAAAACACATTTCAAATCGGTGGCGAGGGGAAGGTTATATAAAATACTGATTGGTAACATAGATTTAAAATACTGGTTCGTAACTTAACGATTAATAATATTTTTCGAGACAAGTTAAATAAAAGAATAAAACTGTTGTGTTAAAAAGCTGAATTAGTAATTTCTAAATTATGAAGTTGAAAGTGAAATGTTTTTTTCAAAAAATGGAACCGACTATTAAAAATAATTAAATAATCCCGTTAAAAATAATTTATTAATGATTTCACAGTTGGCGAAAATATCGCGTACCAAAAAATCTATTAAATTCATAATTGTTTCCTTTTTTGAATTCGTTTAAAATGTACCTAAAAACACCTTTATACTATGAAATTAAAGATTGTGGCGCAGTGGTAAAGAATGTGTTTTTTAAACGCATGTAGAGTTTAATACCTGCTCGGGAATACAGATATTTACTTTTTAATGTATAGTTATTGTCTGTATTTCTAGGTCTTAAAGCAGAACATTCACTACGAGGGTGAAGAAATATCTACTTATGTTTTTAATTTTATGTCTGACATAAGTTTATAAGTCTTTTATAAATTCTTCATCAACATATTTAATGTTAATACAAGGAAGCTTGACTCTGAAGAGATATAATGAAGGAAGTATTTTTTATGTCACGATTGTTTTTATTATTTCATATTTTATGTTTTATTATGCATCGTTTAATATACGGTTTTTATATTTTATCGTCATCGTACGTTAAATATTTAATCTAAGATTATTATTTACTTTTTAGAAAGAAATACTTAATGTGTTGAGCTCCCTTAACGGTACGGAAACGGTACGCATGTTAAAAGTTATAAAAAGAATGACAAATAATGTATGAAAATCTATAATTAAGTATTTGTTTATTTAGATTTTTTAAATAATTTGTTAAACTGTTTGTTTTCCTAAATTAATACAATAAATAAGTACGCAAATAAAACTTACAAGTGTACGACTAATTCTTCTCTAAGGCGTGAATTACATTTATAAGTTTTGTTTTGATGTCGGTAAACAGACAACGATTAGCCGGAATTAACATTTAGTGTATTCACCTGAGGCAAAGAGCAAAGAGCGCGAAGAACCGGATCTGAATTTGAATGTCACAGAGTCACAAGAGCACAGACTATACAGCAAGTGATTATATACTCTTTGCTATACAGTCACTTGACAGCCCATAAAACTTACGCCGATAGAGCGTAAATCTATTATATATACAGGGTGTCCCAGAAAGTGTGGATCAAATTAAACAGGGGTGAAGGGGAGGTCATTTGCTATCTTTTGACCCCAAAAGTTGTAATCCGATTTTTTGTAGTTTAAAAGTTATATCGATTTTAGTATTTTTTCAAAATTTTGCATAGAGTTCCACAAAAACGTTAATTAAAAAAAACTGTGAGGGTTACAGACTAAATTTTTTTTTTAGAAACCTTGGCAAATAACTTGTCTATCCTGGAGGACTGCTATTTTTTGGCTAGCGAACGAGTATCAATAAATACAATTACAAATAGACCGAGTTTTGTGTTTTCAATGAAAAGTTGACGATTTTCAAATGAGTGCTACGGAAAATAATCATAGGAAAAAAAAGTGACCACGTATCACAAAAACTTACCTATTTAATACAGAATCTTGTGAGGTATAATTTATTCAGTTACCTTTATTAATTTAGAAGTTATAAGCATTTAAAGATTCAACGAACGTATTTTGGAAAATTGATACTCATTATTTTGTTTTGTTTTTGGAATAGTTCAATAACCTATTTAGTTGAAATTTTTGAAATTTACTGATTTTGGTGCCCATGTAATAAAAAGGAATAGAAAATTAAAAAAAAAACATGTATTTTAGTACAAAAAATAAATAAATAAAAAAGTATCCTAATTACCTACCTTATCTCTTCCAACACATCATTTAATGTATTTTGCAGAAATTGGAGATAGAAGGGGCCATCTATTCTGGGGGATAATACATATAGGCCTATTAGTTTTCCGTCTACAATTCTAGCACTCATGTTGATTCTAAACTCATGATAAAAGTGTTGATGTTCTTTCCTATTTATTAAATTAGCCGTCAATACATATTTTTATGTTTTTCATCTGTACGGATTCGGATGATTTTCACGTAACTGCGGAGGTTGCCTAGAGACGTGTGAAAAAATAATTCTATTTTGACACAGTAAAAAGAAACTGATTTTGCTTGTGATTTAAGCAATCTGTTTATTATTATTTAGCGACTTAAACACTAATTAAGTAATTATGTCTTCGTATCAAAGCCATGATTATGTTGAATCTTTAAATGCTTATAACTTCTAAATTAATAAAGGTAACTGAATAAATTATACCTCACAAGATTCTGTATTAAATAGGTAAGTTTTTGTGATACGTGGTCACTTTTTTTTCCTATGATTATTTTCCGTAGCACTCATTTGAAAATCGTCAACTTTTCATTGAAAACACAAAACTCGGTCTATTTGTAATTGTATTTATTGATACTCGTTCGCTAGCCAAAAAATAGCAGTCCTCCAGGATAGACAAGTTATTTGCCAAGGTTTCTAAAAAAAAAATTTAGTCTGTAACCCTCACAGTTTTTTTTAATTAACGTTTTTGTGGAACTCTATGCAAAATTTTGAAAAAATACTAAAATCGATATAACTTTTAAACTACAAAAAATCGGATTACAACTTTTGGGGTCAGAAGATAGCAAATGACCTCCCCTTCACCCCTGTTTAATTTGATCCACACTGTCTGGGACACCCTGTATATTATAAAGAAGTAAAATTCATTTGTAAGTTCGTATGTAGGGGGTAGGTAATCTCTGAAACTATTGATTCGATTCGAAAAATTGTTTTTGTGTTGAATAGTACATTTATTGAAGACGATTATGGGTTATATTTTTAATAGGTTACGTTACATTACGTGACGACTCATAGGAGCGAAGAAGTAATCATAAACGAGACTGAAATCACGAGGGACTGCTAGTGTCTGATAAAGAAACTATCTAATCAATGGTTACAGAACAAGCTATACTCTCGAGAGCGATATAAAACAACTTTGTAACCTAGCAATAAACACGTCGTAAGTAGTTACGAAAGCAGTGGCAAATAAGGTACTGACAATTAATTCTTTCAGGTGTAAAGCAATGAAAAATAATTTATGTAAAACTTTATAAAAGTCTGAAAATGTAAATCTGTATAAGCTAATTTTTGCCAATCTTCTGTGACTGAGGGACTGTACGGTAGAGGAGCCCAAAATGCGTCGCCAGCTTAAAAACGAGTGAAGAATGAAAGGGAATATGAAGTAAGGAAAGGAATCGGGGCGGGAATTAGCCTTCCGGCTCTTTTTAAACTTAACTCGTCATACGAAATGGTTCCTTTAAGCTGATCTTCTGAGAGTGAGGTACTGCCCATGTAAAGCCAGCCCGTATTCGAGCTGTAGTAAGTAGGCTACAGCTAGGCTTTACATTCTCTTTTAATCTTTTGTTAATAATAATTTCATCGTATGCAAATTATCTCCCATAACTAAAGTTTCATAACAATAAACGCAAAACAAAACGTATTATAATTAGCGTTATTTAAAGCTGTGTAGATAAGATTAAAAACGACTTCCTTTTGTTTTGCTTATTTTAGGATAAATTGTTTTGTATAACCTTGTCTAATTTATTGTATAACAAGATTTAATACAAGTTGCAAAAATGCTGGCACCTGACACTCATTTTATTTATTTGTATTCTTCGAGATGAAATTTTGATGTTTTTTTTTCGTTTCATTTAATTAATAAAAAAATAAAGACAAAATGTTAAAAGCGTAATAAACAATTTACATAAAGCGAGGAAAGTCGCTGTCAACCAAACCCCAAAGAGTTGAAATCCTATGTATGGTGAATGCGCTAAGCTTCGACACCAATTTATATGTCCACAGATCATGTCAAGTGGAAGCCAAAGAAAAACAATATGATCATTACTCGAGCAAATTTTAATTCAATTAGATTTGCAAAAGTATAACATTAACACAAAAAGTTGTGTGTAAAACTCAATTACATTTTGCCGGTATTTTTTTATTTTCTAATGCCTGTCTGCTACCTTTGCCTGTTATTTGAAAGAAAAGTCGCCATTATATACGTTAGAGTTAAGCGGAGGCTCCATTCTTAGCTGAAAAACCTGTGCGGTATGTCAAAATAAGGATAAATTGTATATTGATAGTGTATTAAAAACGACTGTTAATTGGATACTGATATGCAATAATGTGTCAAGCCACAAAAAGTCAAATTCCGAGATATTGATGTATTTTGATACTGCATCATCTATTTAACATTATTCAAAGTAATTGAAGTCATATAAACGAAATAAGTATGGAAAAAAGTTTCTTAATTAATTGGTTCGAATTTCAAGTGCGTTCTATATTTGGCAATTTATAAAATAATCTCAAATATTTCAAAAACTTTTTAATAAATAATTTATTCAATATATCCGTCTGATTTTAATTCATTATTAAAAGGTATAATCAGAAAATTAAAGAAAAGCTGGATACATACTTCTTCAAACATATTTGTTAAGAATACGTTAGACATCTTTAGACGCCATTTTCTCAAAATGAAGTCCGTGTGTCCAAGTTTGAAAAAAAAAATATACGCGATTTGAATCAGTTTAAAAACAGCGTAGGAGTCGCGATAATGTAAGTAAAGATCGGTAATCTGTTAATAAGATAAATATATATGTGTATGTGACCTCAGAGGACCCTGTATCATCGTGTTTAAGCGTTTAAAGTGAACGTTAACGGCTTAATTTTGAAATTGTTAAACAACATATCCCAGTCACGTTTATGTAATTTTGTAGGCGCCATTAATTTTTTGTTCTTCAAATTTTAAAATATCTGTAACGCATTGTTTTATTATCACCGTGTAATTTAATTTAGGAATTTAACAATTAAAACTTCTGTTTTTTGTAAAGTGACATACAAAATAATTAATTAAAGTTTTTATAAAGACGTAAAAAAAAGGTTATTTTTGGTTTTTTACTGGTTATTAAAATACTTTATTTTTTGACATATTTGTTCAAAACAATTTTAACGATTTTCCTGAAATTTGGTGCACCTACACCGGTTTTTGTGAGTTATAATTAGGTAAAGGCCTCTTCCTTTTTAACCGACTTCCAAAAATGGAGAATTTTTTTAAATATATGCTCACCGATTACTCGGAAATGGCTGAAATGATTTGGTTGATTCCTTTTTGTTTGAATTCTATGCGACCAATTGGGACAGTATACTCTACCATCTCCTGATTGGTTCCATACAATTTTTATCAAAATCGGTTGAGCAGTTTGATTTTAAAATCAAAATAATGTAACAAGTTAATCCTTAAACTAAACGATATTACGTAGTTTATTTTAGAGTCGGTCTCTTTTTTTAAAGACTTGTAATTTTTAAGCTTTAATATTAATTTTTACTTACATTTGGAAAATCTATTTGCTTGTCGGACCGGTCGTTTGTCAGAGGGTACGTTGAGCCGAGTTCCTGAAAAATTAAATGAATATAATATTTATTAAACTTTGACTTTATTATTTGTTAAATTTCGTCATTAATTTTTGAAATGACTAAAATATCTTAAAGTGTCTTTTCTAACAAAAATAACATGTAGGTATAGGAAGGACCAGTTGTATACAGTTTTATTACGAAAAATAACGTGAATGAAAATTATACCAAGGCGAGAATTAGGTACACTTATTAGGTTTATTTCTAAGATTTTCAAAAACATTTACTTACACTAAAATCGATTACAAGACTACAACTAGTGTTATCGTTGAAAATATTTTTTATTTCCTTTTCAAGTCCCTTCTTTATACTATTAGAAACGTGAAGGTTTGTGAGAATGAATGGATGGATCTCTTTTACACAAAAACGATTATATAGATTTAACTTCACAGTAATATAATTTTAAAAATAACACAGAGGGTACAACTTATAGAGATAATGTGTGTGTTAGTCAAATTATTTATAAAATTCTTGTGTCACAATGTTAGTTACCTTACTCCTCCGAAACGGCTTTACTGATTTTTACCAAATTTTATATCCATATTCAGTAGATCTGAGAATCGGCTTCTATCTATTTTTCATACCCCTAAGTTATGGGCTGTAAACCCTTAACATTTTTTTTTAATTTTTGGACAAAAATTTTTGTTTTTATTTTTCTATAATATCGCATTAAAAATACATACATACAACCCCAATGTTTTACCATTTTATTACCAACCCATATTTTTAATAGCCATTTTAGTAATTGAGTCAGCTAGTAACGATATAAGTGTCGAAAACATTGGCAACAGGATAACAAAAAACTCTTTATATGCGGAGACGTAGTCGCCGGTTAATAGTGTTATTTAAAGCAAACATATATAAAAATGACCAATGATGAGTTAAAAAGACGATTATGGCTAATGAAGGAGAGGTGTGTCAAAGTATTAAAACGTTAATTAATAAAACAATTTGTAAGTAAATCACGAACGTTTCATTTATTGCCATGTTGTCACACACTCTCACTACAGATAATAAAATGACAGATTCAAACTTATGCTACAAGAGAAAGCCTTAGCCCAGCAGTGGGACATTTACAGGACGTTACTTTAATTTTTACTTTTGAGCGTTATAAAACCACTCTTTAGTACCTAATAGATACGTCGAAAGTAAATAAGGCACTGACAGTAAATTCTTTCAGGTGTAAAGCAATGAGAAATATTTTATGTAAAACTGTATGAAAGTCTGGGAACCACACTTATAAGTGTCTATATATAGTTATAATTCTTGTCTTAAAAATAGTAATATCCTACATATTATCATTACCTATATATACCTCATAGTTCTTAGCCTATCACATATAATAATCTCTACTTAAAAATGTGCCCTTAGATATAATAACTTGAAAGAAAGCACGGAAAGACCTGATACTAATGGAGTATGATGAGCAGGAATCAAGCCCGATGCGCTTAAAGTTAAAGGCAATATCAAATGAATGAATGAATGAGTGAATGATTTTAATTTCGAAAAACTCAGTTCAAAGTTTTCCTCAAACATTTAAAGATATCAGTAAAACTAGTTGTCTCTCGCTGTTTCACTCGTGTTTATGATTATTGCTTCGCTTTTGCATGAGGATTATTTTTAGAACGTAACAATAAAAATGGAAGTTAGAAGTTTGCATGAAATTTAAAAATTATGCTAAGAGCGAGTGAAACCGCGAGGGGCCGCTAGTAATTTATAAAATATAAATTTACGAGCTAGTGGAAGCACACAGTAACCACCAATGCAAAACAAAAACAAATTTAAATAATACAAATCTAAGTTCTTAAATTTTTAATCTGTGTCCGGAAAATTTACTCACATACAAATAAGGTTCCATGAAAACTTCGTAAACATTACTCTGGTAGTCCTCGATGCCCGGTATCGCCTTTATCAATAAGTTCCTGCCATACCCAGGAATGCCTTGAAAACTTTTTCCATTCAGCACCGCCACTAGCCACAAGAGCTGGCCGAAAAAAATATATAGCCGCAGATGCATGTTAAAAAAATAACAATGGCGGATTATTGCGCGCGCTTTTTTAAAAATGGAACAGTAATGCGTGCTGGCTACACAAATGGCGGTCTATCAATGATTGTTGAACGGAGTAGAGGTGGTAAATTGTTTTTTCGTTTTGTATTTTAATGAATATGTGAAGATGGTTTGTCATTAGGTCTTCGTGAGCAGCCAAGGCCTCGTGATTGAAGAGCGTGACATATTAAACGTTTAGATACGCTATTGTCGAAATGGAAGTTCGCAAACCGTGCAAATGTTAACTTTAATCTGATATTAATTTGATAATTCCTGTGAGAATTTTGTTAAGACTTTTATGATAAAAATATCTATTTAAAATGGAAGTGTACCATTTTTTTCTTATGAAAAGAATTGATAACTTATTATTATCAAACATATGCTGTCACCGTCGCTCATGATCACTTCCAGCATTAGATGATGCTTACGAGGATTAAAAGATGAAGATGAACAGGAAATAAGAGAACTTTAGGCTTCATGCTCTTTCAGTTACCTTACGGACTGCAGCGTGTTTACTCCAATTTTCTGTGAAAGTGTACTTCCTTTGGAGCTGTAGTCGGCTTTGTTGACTCTACTACAGCAAAACGTCTGTATTACTTACATGTAAATCTTGCTGATTATTAATAGACAATCTTCAATCATGTTCATTTTTTCTTGAATTACAATTAGTACCTATTAGTATATTTTTTTAGTATTTATTTTACTAAAACAAATCATGTATATGGTATGACTATTCATGGTTAAAAGTTAATTGGTTTAAAAAAAAAACTTTGTTCATGTTTAACTATTCGTTATGGCTTTATATAACGTATTGAGTTTTTTTTTATTAAAATAGCGAATAAATGAGTAGGTGGTACTTCTGATGTTAAACGATCATTTTTGTCCATAGACATTTGTACTACCAAAGCCACAAATGTGTTGACAACTTAATAAGGAAAAGGGATGCGAGTGAATAAGAAGTAAGGATAGCAAGATAAAACGGATCGAAATGAGGTAGACTTCCGACTCTCTCACTCACCGTACGAACATATCCACGAAGTTGTTGAATATTTTTAAGAAGAAATAGAAGAAAAGTTTTGAAACTACCATGAAACAAAATTCATAGTTTCAAAACCTTATAAAAGGCAAAAAATAATGTTCTTTTAAAAAACAACGTTTTTTCGAATAAAAATATATAATTAAAGGTGCAGACTCATAGTCACATCCGTTTGACACACCAGTGTGACCATCAAGAATTTTTTTCTTGTTTGTCACACCCTTAATATTTCTACACCTAGAATCTAGATCTCGCCTAGAATGAGTTCAGTCACTAACTGGTTGCACTACGTCTTCCGAAATAGATGACATTATGAGTGCCAAAATCCATGACATTATATTTATTTATATACACAATATAATTATACTACATGAGTAATATTATTGGTAAACACTAACTTATACTTATTAAAAATATTTTAGCTCGTATACAAAAAGGTTCTATTATCGATATGCCAAAAGTTCGACTTATTTTGACGAAAGTCATGTTATACTCTTTGAAAGTCATAACCAACTCTTTGACACATTTATGATTATAAGTATTCAAAACTATACAAAAAAAAAACACAATTAAATTAGAGAAAAAGAAAAAAAAAATAAAGTTCTACAATAATAATGTAGTTAACATAGTATGAATCGTGACTTTGTGTACGATGAAGACAGACCCACAATGTGGTCGCGAGCTGGTACTACACTTAACAAGTGGTTATGGGGTGCCTTGTGCTGCGGTGTCCCGGGTATTCCCTGCTACTTTTGTACCTGCTGCGAAAGACTTGATGACAGGTCTGATAGAGATCGGCCGAGAGTTAGTCGTGAGTCACTATTTTTGTTAAGTAAAGTGAAGTAACAGCCTGAAAATGTCCCACTAGTGGGCAAAGTCCTCCTCTTCTATTATTAGAAGGTTTAAAACTTAATCCACTACGCTGCTCAACTGCGGGTCGACGTATATACATGTGTCAGAATTTCTCCCGACACATGCAGGTTTCCTCACGATGTTCAACTGCTGAGCTCGAGATGAATTTTAAACACAAATTTAGCACTTGAAAACTCAGCGGTGCTAGCCGGGGCTTGAACCCGCGATTATCGGTTGAGATCGACATGTTTTAACCAGCCATCTCGCATCCCTTTTTGTTAAACTTAAATATATTGTGAATATACATTTATCTTCAGCTGAAACATTTTATTTTTGAGAATGTGTTCAGCTGTGGAAGTGGGTTTCAAGCGGATTGTTTTGTTAAAAAAAAAAAGTCAAACGAATAGGTGGATCACCAGATATTAAGTAATCACCGCCGGTCAGAGATATTTGCAGCACCAGAGGAGGCAAAATGTTGCCAGCTAAAAGTAAATGGGTAATAAAGGGGAAAAGGAATGGAGAAGGGGTCAGGCAGATTGGTTGCTGTTCATAGCAACTGTTTCGTTCTTATGGGTAGCAGCGTAATGCTTTGTCACCTATTATATTTCGTAGTAAATAATCTGTTAAGTATAAATATGTCGTTTAGAACAATAATAAGTAATCCGTATATAGACATATTTTTATTTATTTAATACTTCCGCTTATGGTTATTGCTTCGCTCCTATAAATCGTAATGAGATATAATATAGTCTATAACCTTTCCCAATAAATGGGCTATTCGATCAGTACTTTCAAGGATTACCCCTATAATTATACACATAAGTTTTACCTCTTTATAATATAAGTATAGATTCATCTTCTGACAGAAGGAACAGTAACAGCAGAGCGGATGTCAAGACCGCATCGTCCGCACGCTCCTCGTGGGAGGAAATCCACTCCAGAGATGTTATCTGCTGTACGATGTGCTCTCTCGCAGTTGCAGGGCGAACCAGCCCCCATTTTACCAACGGCTTCGAAATCAGCTCCACAGACACAAGAACCTGGTTAACCAATTAATCTGATTGTGTAAATTTTCTTAAGAATTTGTGATCGTTTATAATCTATACACATATATGGGTCTGTATGTGTTATGCTTGTATTTTCTTAACTCTAAAATACCTGGAACGTTTTTAATGATATTTTAAAGCATCTTGAGATTAGTCTTGCGTTAACAGAGATCGGATCAGCAACTTATCTAATATCTTATAAGTGAAATGATAAAAACCATTTTAAATGATTTCACGGAGCCTACTCCTAATGTAATTGTGAATGTAAGAATAGAAAATCGTAGCGTATTAGCTCAGGATGGTAGGTAGTAGGTATGTTTTCTACTTATTATTCTAGTCCAGATATTTACAAATTACTAATTTTTACACAGAGCGTCTGCTATTTGATCGCAATCCCTGAGGGCAAGATAGTAACCATTTAGACTAGAATAATCGCTTTACTAAGAGTAACGATCATTATCAGGTGATTGTAATAACAATTGCATTGACAGCTTTACGTGCTCTCTGAGTTATGGGGGGGACCCACAGGACAAACACCTAGACCTAGGAACAAATATTTATATAAATATAAATTTCTGCCTTTAGCGGAGATCGAATTCGCAAACGGCGTTAGAGGTAGGAACCACAGTTAGTACCACTCACCAATTAAAAAAAAAAACTTCCACCCAAATTTTAACAGGCAACCCTGCATGTTATCTTCTTTATTTTTATTCATAAAAATTGTATCTTGAATAAATAACTGATGAGCGCAGAAGTTTGCGGTGAGATCTCGATATGTTATCCATTTAACCGACTTCAAAATAGGCGGGTATTCTTAATTCGTAATTAAACAATTCAGATTTAATTAAAACTTAGATTAAATTAGAGTTTTCAAAATTTTCATTAAAATCGGTTTAATATAGCTGGAAATTCATTAAAATAAACCAATTTACGTATTTAGCTTGTGATGTTTGTTGCTTGTTGTCAAAAGTATTGAGTTAGCGCGATGATAACTGTTATAACAATATAATAAATGGTAAGATGTTTTTCAATATTATTTACAAGTTTTTATGACTACAAGTTTTTGTGCCACTCATTACAGTGTTTGTAACGATATAAATGAGATGTTATTATGTTTTGTTGTTATTGTATAATGCTTTGTATTAGTTAATTAAAATTGTTTTATTATTTTTTTGCTGTCACTATTTCAATGAGTCGTTATTAATTGACGCAAAAAAAGTAATTAAATTTTGAGTTGTTTTGTTAAAAAGAATTAAAAAAAGTGAGAAAGAAACTTACTTACAATTTTACTAGCTTTTGAATTGTAGCGTCGCTCGCGTTATTGTAGATTTTGTTAAACAATAACATGCATATATACATAATATATAGGCTATATGACCACCTAGAACATACAAAATTCGCTGTCTATTTATTATATTAGTCAAGATATTGATTAAATAGTCTATTAAAATTTAGTAAATAATTATTTCTATACACTATTTTATTTCAATAATTTGCTGTTCGTATTATTATAAATTCCTGTTTAAATTTAATAGCAAAGTTACAACAAGCGATTATAATTTAAATAATCGTTCAGGCGTTTAATAAATGCTTGCAAATTAAAGTACATTTATTGATAGACAAACTATATTTTGTGTTCTTGGTTTCTGTATTATACAAATATTCTGGTATGTACTATTTTTGATAATATAGCTTTACAAATTTTAGAATAGAATTTAAATAAATTAAGGCGTTACAGCGTGACGAAATAACAAACACACACACACACACACACACACTCAAACATTCCCATAAGTAATTATTTTTAACACACTCTCATATCGACATATCTATTCAAAAATTATCTATCAATGTTATATATATTTTTTAATTTTAAGATTTATATTGACCTCTAAATATGCTGGTAACCTCTGAAGCTGTACTACTTTCCAGCGCAATCATTTGTCATCATGAAGGTTTTTTATCAAAGGTTTTGAATATGTCAGTGTGACACGCGCGCTCGTGGTGGCTCCATAGCGGTGTTTTATTTTTAATATTTTTAATCGTTGATAAAAATAAAAGTGTATTTGTAAATAAATATTGTGACATTTAATCTATTAAAGTAGTAAAAGTTTTAAAGTTCAGTGTTGTTCGAGTACGTAAGTAGAGTTTATTCTATTAATTTTGTTTAATAAAAATAAATAAAAGGTAATTCGAATAAAACCTTTTTTTTTTAATTTCCATAATCTGTATTTCTATGTAATGCAAAATTTTATTGCACATTGGCGTGTTAATTTTTATTATTGTTTTAAAGGTTTAAGTTGTATAATATTTTTTGTCTTAATTTAAACTTTGAGTACATTAAACAAGGAACTACGTCATATTTCATGGTTCTCACGAGGTTATGTCTGTAGTACGTGCCTTATTCGGATGCGATTTTAATTCATACGGGGTACTCAGTACTTGTGGCCTATTTTTAGACTCAATGACAATATGATGTTAGTCATTACATTACTATTTCTTGTTTACTAACATATAAAAAGGGTATTGTGTTTAACATATTTTGCAACGAAATGTAGTAACATTAAATTTGTATAATTTTATTTCAATATAGACATGAAAATAATAATAATATTTAATATTGAAATTTGCATTTCGTTGTGTCGCAATTTTTAATGCTATTAAAAATATTTCTCTATGTGGGTTTAAAAAATATAAAATGGTTAATAATGTTCATTGGGCACTATTTATTCACTTGTAATTGATACTGTAATCAAAATGACAAGTCAATTTATTATCGAAGTATATATATATATATATATATATATATACGAAAACGTATACTTTATATATATATATATATATATATATATATATATAAAGTATACGTTTTCGATTTATAATGTATGTAACGTTAATGTAACGCATTGAAGCGTTAACAGATAATGCTAATAAACTTTACGTTTTAAATATTAGTGTTACGGAATAATTACTAAAAAGGTAAGTATTGTTTAATTAAGTGCGAGTCGAACTCGCACACGACGGGTTCCGTACCATAAAACGTTTATTTCACAAAAGTAAAAATGAGTAATTGAGATTTAAAAACTTTGGAAGCAAAATAACTGATTTCGTTTACTTAGATGACATACTTATTCCAGTTATTTTGATTAAAAAATCAAACCAATAAATTGTTTTTGATAAAAAAATTCTATGGGACAAATTGTAAGTATTAACGCATAAACGCACCACACTCAACGGCCCCCATTAAGATCGCGTGACCTTGTGTCGGGGGTCCGGAAACACAACACAAACACCCAGACCCCTTCGAATAACAATAACATTTTTCAACGACGTTTTAGACATAACGGAGTTCTGAGGTAACAAACTTTAAAAAGAACATACAGTACAAATTGAGATCTTCCTCCAAGTAGAGTAGTCAAGAGAGGTTGCTACAACATAGTGACTCTTATTTGGACGCTGATAAAAAGAACTGTCAAGCCACACAGACTTCATTTTGAGAAAATGATGTCTAAATATATCAAACCTTTTCGTAACAGATTTCTTTGAAGACGTATATATTCATCTTTTCTTTTCTATTTTGATAAAAGGTACTCGTATAATGAATTAAATGCAGACTGGTATACTAAAGAGTTTTATATAATAATAACTTTTTCAGATATGTGAGTTTATTGCATATCGCAAAAAATGTAACACACTTCAATAATGTAAACATTAAATTAAGGCACTTTTTTCCGTATTTATTTAGTTTAAATGACTTGATTTTTTAGGGTTCCGTTTTTTTAATAATAACGTATATGTAACGCATTATCAAAATACGACTATATTTCCGAATTTGACTTTTTGTTGATTGACGCATTATTGACTATCCATTTGACCAGTTGTTATATTTTGTTGTCTTAGCAACTATAGAAATATACCTTGTGAAAATGTTGCCTCTCGACCTTTTGCGGTTCATTAGATAAAGCCTGCTGATTCCTTGCTTTTCTAAAATGACGTTGGCTGTCAATTAGCAGCCGGTTGATGGCTTCAGATAACATCACTCAAACCTTTTATAGAAACAATATGGCTACGGTTTTCTAGAAAGCGTTTTCTTATATCACAAAGTCAAAGAGTTTTTAGACTGCAATAATACTGAGCCCATAACTTGACAGCCCGTAATCTTAGACACCTTAACATGACATACAGGTGGACAGTCGGACGTACTGAGGCTCAGTAATCCCAAGGGGCATCTTAGGACCACTAGGGTACGGAACTCTAAAAACAGGCCTTTTTTTGGAAAAATAAATACGAAGATGCACATGGCAAGTGAAAGTTTGAAACTAATTATTTTATATTTAAATACTATAAATTCCTACTGCTAATGTTCGCACTAGTTATTATTTTTTGTACATATTAACACGTTTTTCTTTTATTTAGATACATTATATAATTTACATTTAATTGTTTTGTGGTAAAGAATATAATAATATAATACAATAATGAATGTTAGTGACGCTTCTATTTAATATGCAAAGTATATAATGGAAGAGATAAAATCGCAATGCGGTCACCTGGATATTCATTAGCTGGGTCCATAACTCCACACCGGATGACCCATTCGCCACGATCGGTGACCTACGACGAATGGATCGACCGCACCTGAGATCTCAGTGGATATTCTGTCGTGGAACCAGCAATTGAGTAATTATTTATGAGCTGACAAATATATTTCCACATTTGTATAGAAAATTGCCATAAAATATCGATTATGGCTGAATTTTTAGACTATTTTAAGAGGTAGAGTCGGAAACTTAGTAGGTGCTCGGTCTTCTGCTGCTTGTTTTAACTTGTGGCTCATTTGGGTTTAGCGATAGGCCGTAGTGATCACTTAACGCAAGGTGACTGGCCTATTCGTTTCAGCGCTATTCTAATTTATTGTGGTAAAACCTAGCTGTAGCTCACTAACAGCGGCTCGCGTGCGCACTGGCTAGACTGTGACAGTACCACACTCTCATAAAATTTTGGCGTGAATCAGCTACATTTTGTACGGCGAATGAGAGAACCGAAGACCTAGCGCCACTCCCCATTCTTTTTATTACTTCCCATGCAAAGATACGAACATACGTACAAAAATTATGATAAAACTAGTCAAAATTGATTCAGTGATGTTATAAATAGGTATTTAAAACCTCAACACCGATCTCGACATGGATGAAGTCGTAAGCGATCATTTATAAATATTTTATTACGCCTGTGTTACAAAATAGCTACTTATAATTCATACATATTGTGATTATTTTATGAAAGGCGCAATCAAAGAATCGATTCTTATAATTTTGCATAATTGTAAAAATGAACTGCGTTAATTATATTTCCTATTCTGATATGTGTATTAACTTAGAATGTAAAATGCCGCTGAGAACGTAAAATATAGAGAAAATTTACGAGTTGATCTCATTATCTGACAGTTCTGATGTTACGTGATAGTCGACACGATATGATAGCTATCACAATATCGTGTCAGATAATAAGATCAAATTGAGTTAGGGTATTTCTAGAGAATGTATAAAAATGAGTTATTTTTGTTGGAAGAGACAAAAACTACATTGATGTATTCAAATTAATGTTTTTTTTATTTAAAAAATATAGTTTAACGTAACTAGTTACTAATGTTTCGAAGTATTCGCACGGGGCATTTATGAATAGTGTTTTTATTTCCTAATTTTTTTAATATTTGTTTTAATGAGTATATATCTTGTAGGCTTGTGGACTGGTTATAACGTATACGTTTACCATTTTTGAAAAGAAAATAAAAAATATATTGTTCAGTTTTTTTTTTTTAATTTTTAAAATCGATTCTGCTATCTCTGGTTAAATATCCAACACAGTTGACATCTTGTATAATTTGATCTCGGAAACGACTCCAACGATTTTTATGAAATTTAGTATGCAGGTCGAGGGCGATAATACGATCTAGCTAAGTTTCATTTTTAGACACTTTATTAGTCCGCCTCTGCACCATCTATTGATCATACATTTTAAATTTCACGTCTCTTACTTCAAAAACATCGGAAATTTATACAAACTTCCAACCTCCGTTTTACCACTTTAGGTGGAGTTTCATAAAATTCATTCCTACATCCATTCGGATGTCTACACTCTAAAAGGAATATACCTGCCAAATTCTAAGTTTGTAGTTATTATAGTTTCTGAAATTTTGTACATAATCAGTGAGTGGTATTTCGTTTTTATATACATCGATTTTGTTTTTGTTAACGCGAGATGGCGCTGGTTTTATCTCATGCAAATCTGCGTTTACTTTACCACAATCGAAGACACATCGGAGTGCAACATACCTTTTTAGATTATCAGGCAGAATGTATAATTGTATTTCCCAGCAAAAAAAAAAATATAATCACGGGCACAGCTACGCTTTCACATGGGAGGTCTGTCCAGAGGAACAGTCCGAGGAGTGGTTGTAAGAGCAAAATATACAAAGATAAATTAGTTTTTATCCAGACATCACGCACGCTAAATTCTAATCTTAGCTATTTAGAAATTATATAAATCATTCCCATTGACATTCGTCCAATGTAGGTAACTAAGTACAAGTTAGCAGTATACTAAGCGGAGGGAAGGGGTCTCCCTAACCGTCCCCTCTTATATACGCCCATGGGTACAATTTTTTATGTTATAGTATTTCGCAGATTATAAATCCGGTTCTATCGCATTACATAACTTATATATTGATTTATCGATAAACATACAGTCAGCCTTATTCGCGATGTCATTGAACTTTCAGAGCAAGTGGATCAAGGTTTTCAACTAGTTAATACATTTTCACAATATGTAATCGTTATCGATAACTTGCAAGTAACTAATGTTTTTATATAATGAAGACACCTTGCCATTGGGTACACTTTAATTAAAAATCGAAAAATGTATTTTGTAATGGAGGCTATTATTTATGAAGGTTATTTACTCAATGTATATAGCTTTTAAAGTAACACATATATGAATAAAATATAGTCTGTATGTCGCTTGTTACTGTTTAGTCGCAATTACGGGCGCAACAATATACTTATAGCTATGATATACACCGCCTTCAAACAAATAAAAACCACATCAAAATCGGTCTATTCATTTGGGAACTACGGTACTGACAGTCATATAGATAGATACACAAATGCACACACTAAATTTATAAAATCTCTTTTTTGAGTCATAAATACATTGTTTGGAGTTTTCTAAAACTTTCAATTTTAGTCAATTATATATATTTCGGTTTTTGAGAACTTGGCCAGTAGTGAGGGGAGAAACCTGCCCTAGTCCAGAGGTTGGGGTAAACATTGAAATTCTTAAAAAGGTAACAAAATTGAAGATTTTAAAACTTAACAATGAAAATTGTACAGGTATAAAACTTATTATTACAGTTGAATTTAATAATATCTTACTTCATTTGTGATTTGTCAGGGGTTAATTTAGATATATACGTTTGGGTATGGGAGGTAGGAGGGAGGGCATCTTATCCGCACCCCTCGCGAGTAGATTGCGGCTTAAAGTAACTAAAGCAAAATAACAGTCTGTAAATATCCCACTGCCGGGTAAAGGGGTAAGGAGAGATCCCCTTCCATTAATCCACCACGCTGGTTTAGAGGTGTGGGTGGACATAGAGACAGACATAAGAACAGCGTAGGCTTAGAAATAGGGTCCTGTTGGATCCCTTCCGGGTAAGAAACCCTAAAATTAATTTATACTCCAAATTTTTTGCAGACTTTGCTCGCGCCCCGTGTTTTAGTGATATAATAGTTACCAATACCAAATTTCATGAAGATTGAAGAATATTAGAGGTGGCACGGTACCTTATATCACAATGAAATGTTTTATATGAGTTCATCAATGTAAATAGTAGACAAGATTTTTAAATTAAAAACGACACACTGCAAAGAGTGTTAGCCACCACATTTCACAACTGCTAAGTCTTCGTCTATGATTCACTTTGCTTTGTAAATCCAAGTACACGTATAAATACAATATATGGAGCGTTTTTGAAAAGGGAATTTTCAATCATTCTTAGTAATTTTGTTTTTATTTGTCATGAGCTCACTCGATAGCAATTTGAGAAACGTTGTCGGTATGGCTCTTCAAAATTTTGACAGTCTTGTCTACTCTACTTATTGTGACATAAGAAAAACTTTATCGTCTCATAAAATGTCTGGAAAACCCATCACATTTTGCCGGAAAATATCAAATAAAATAATTCGATTAGATCGTCTTTTCATATCTTTCGTTTCATATTTGCTTTGTCTATGTTTCTTGATAATTCTATGAACTTTTAATACAACTTTTCTTTTCTTGTTATCTTTGTACAACTTTTTTTATAATATATTGAATTTTCTCTTTCGTCTTAACTGGAGTATTTGCTTTGCTCCACACTTCTTGTAGTTTATTACTGACAAATCTAACTGCACCCAAAAATGTTTCTTTGTTATTCGTGAGAAGAGAAATAAACACTAAAAAGGAGAAAAACTCTAAAAAAATTAACAATGGGCATTTTTAATAGCCAAACACCTTATTTTAACTTCCATTTTGAATTTCCATTATTTATCTGTAAAAAAAGGACAAGACACATGAAAATTGACAAAATACACACCTTGTTATTAGACATGTCAGTATTACGCATTACACTAGTGTGAGATAAAAATTACCAAAATGAGTCACCTCTAAATATTCTTTAATCTTCATGAAATTTGGCGTAAATATCTTTTGTGCTAGTGAGATCCGAGGAAAAACCAAAGTCACATAATATCAAACTTTTGGAAAAATGAAACACCGTACAGAAAGTAAATTAATGAAAGTGTGCGAGAGAGTCGGAACACCAATCACCTCGTTCCTTCCTTTATGTTCTAGTCCCTTACTTATTCCTTTTTAAACCGGCAGAACTTTAGTGACTCCTCTGTTGCTGCAATTTCCATGCGCGTCAGTGATCACTTAACATCAGGTGTTGCGTCTGCTCATTTGCCAGCTATTTTGTGATTATATACTACTACTGCGACATTACTATAAAGCTTTATCAAAATCTGTTCAGTATTTTTCGCGTGAAAGAGGAACAAACATCCACCCATCTTTAAAAACTTTTCTATTTATTTAGTAATATGTTAACTACACTTAAATAATGATTTCAAATAAATTAAAACAAACAAACAAATTTTCCATTCAAGTATATAATATCTTAACTAATTGATTCCCGTGACTTCGACGGCAAAGAATTGTCATTTTGAATATCCGATTTCTTGTCAAATGATGGGTTTTCCCATACAAACTTATAACTCCCTTTTCACTCCTTTAAGGTTTATTTTCACAACAAAAAGAATATGCACTTTTCTATATTTATTATAATTTTATATTGATATGTCTGTGGCAAAATTCATCAATTTTAGTCCACTATTTTAGCCGTGAAAGCGTAACTAACTAAAAGACACAGCTAAAGTCACTTTTTATGATATTAGTATGGATTTTACAAATACGTCTACCCATATGACATATCTGTTTCATGTCTTGTCATATGAAGAGATTTCGACACAATGCTCACATCTACACGTCGAATGCACACAATACGATTACACAACTAAATAAAAACTCGTTACAATGACACAAAGTAAAGTCTGTTGTGATTTTTAATAAGCATGCTATTTCCGAATGATTCAACACCAGCGTTGTAGCACGTTAATTAACGTGCTAAATAAGATATCACGTAAATGTGGTCAATATTTTAATACATCATTAAATTCAAAGTATATTTTATTAAAATATACCTAAATGGGATCTTACTAAATACAGAGAAACAAATTAAAATTCATAATAATTACCGTACACGTCATGTCCACGCTGAATCGTGACAAGATTGCTAGCAGCGTTTCCATTTTCAAAACGCAATTCTGATTTTTTTGGGCGAAGAAAACGCCAGCAATGTATCTTGTAAAGATGACGAGACAAGGAATAAGTTATTTGAAACGTAATATTGTTATACTATTAAGTGAGGAGAAAACTTTTGGAAGTCTTTTAAAGTTCATTGCGCGCAAGGAGTATGAGATTGGGCACAGTTAGCAAAGGAATTCAAAAAAGGTGTTTGGCGGGTTCACACTTGTAAGTTTAATTTTCGTAATTGATATAAAACATATCTGGGTCCAAATATAAGTCACCCAGATAACCTTACGAAGTCTGTGAGTCTAAAAAATTAGGAGCCCGTCGCGGTGTCACTCGCGTTTATGATTACCGCTTTACTTCTGTGAGTCATAGCGTGATGTAGCCTTTAATCTTCCTGAGCAAATGGATGATCCAACGATAAAAGATTTTTTTAATCAGTTCAGTAGTCTCAGAGATTGCCCTCTACATAAGAACAAATTTTACTTTATTTTATAATATTAGTATAAGGCACTGATAGTAATTTCATGTTGTTCGGTGTAATAGTAGAACTTATAAGTACTATTCTCGCGTTACATAACCAAAGAGCCTGTCTTCCTCAAATTTAACTAAATTGCTTCAGAGGCCTAGGTGTGATATCAATTTGTATATACGTCTGTTAAGTTTCAACAGACAGACGGAATTCCTTTCTCATTTATAATAATAGTACGGATATTAGTACGGATGGATGAATGCGAGAAAATGTTACGAGGAAAACCTTTTATTTATTTTCGGAGCGTGCTTTACAACCTGCCTTAATTGCCCCTTTAAATGCATTTAACATATACATTTGTATTTTCCTTACTTAATTAACTCGATGAAGTCATAAAAAAGGGTATTTTGATTCATCTGAAAAAATTATAAATAATATATTTTTTAATTATTTGTAAACATAGCAATTAATTTTAATTAATTATTAGAATAAATAGATAAAATAAATTCTTGAAAAGCATTATGACATCCCATGAAGACTTAAACAGTTTATCGTTTATGTACTCGTAGGTACTTAATAAAATTATTATTCTGATGTATGTATGTAATATTCTGTAGCTACAAAACAAAATAAAGAAGAAGAAGAATACGTCTTCTTCTTGTAATTTACTAGTTTAGAAGCTATTATTAAAAAAAAGCTATACAGATGACACTTGTCATTTTTTTTTGTTCACCTTTCAATTGCATAACCATACATGGAGAAGGCTTACTAAAGGCTTCTAAATATGTACACTCTTTTTAAACGTTCCACATACGTCTAATAAAATTCTTGATATGTAAATAAATTAATAGAAAAAAAAATCATTTCTAAAAACAAGTTTTTAATTAAATGCTCTAAAAGTAAGAAAATAAACTTTAAAATAAATTAATTTAATGTAACAAAATTGACCATTTCGTTAGACCGCAGACAATCCTGGATGTAGAATCACTTCATAGCCAATTAGCTAAAATAAAATGTTGTATGTTTTTAAGCGTTTTAGTGTTTACCTCCTTTAAGCGTCTAGTGCTTACTCCCGTGCAACTTTTTAACCTCAATAAAAATTAAAATTAAATAAAAAATTCTAATCTCAAACCAAAATCTTGAAGCTACTACGAGTCCACCCTCAAACTAAAATCCTGGTACAATTGGGTGCTATGTGTGTATCTACTGATCTGGTATTAATGTTTTTTTTTTTCGAGAAATAAAAAGCTATTGAATTTTTAAATACATTACAATACAATACAAAGAACCAAAATTTTAATCCTTTGTTTATTTTTACGTAAAACTCCGTACACGTACTTCTGGATGCTAGTAAGAAGATAAAATCTTATTAATTATCTTAATATCGTTTTCAATGTAAAATTAAATAATGAATTCTCGCTAACTTAAGAGGATAAAGGTGCATATTTTTGACGTTTTTATCGGAAAAGGTATTGTTGGGGGCACTCCCTAAATGTTTTCTTCCATTGTTCAAAATATAAATCTATATTTTTGTTTGTTTATTCAAATGCGTTACTTATATTTGTCTATTAAGGAAGGTTTCGCATTTTACGTGTATATGTGTATAGGTTTATAAGTGTATAGGTTTAGATGTGAAGAACAACGAATCTTAATATAGTAATCGATTTTCAGAGTCGTGAATTTGGCTTTTTAAAGTCAGTTCCATTTTTTAACTAATTATTATTAAAAAGTGACATCAATTGTAGACTCAAAAATTAAGTAAATGTCAATATCGACCGAGGTACTAATCGCTTGTATCTCACTGATGTCTACTTAAAAGAAAAACATTTAAGTCTTATTATGATTTTTATTCTTGGATAAAACTTTGCAAGCTTCTTGAACTCAGAAATCAAATACTTAGTGAAGAATATAAATACCAAATCTACAAAGTTCGTATCTTCGTAATTGTGTAGTAATATATTGTAACCAAGGGGCAAAGGCCTTTTCTATTAAGGCAAAGCTTAATCTTAAAAAGATTTAGCCGCTTAAATTCCATTTACATTCAATATCAGTTGATATTAAATGTAAATTAGTTTCTGAGATCCGGTAGTTCCTGAGATAAGCGCGTTCAAATAAACAAACAAAGTATTCAGCTTTGTCATATTAGTTTAGATTACGTTGATCTATCATGACAGATTTATGAATCGAATCGATTTTAGCCAATAAATGTTGTGATTATACTTATTTAAAAGTCTTTCTTAATCGAATGATTTTATTATACAATTACCATTTTCAGACACAACAGACTCTAGTATTTTTTTATAAAAATTTAACATTATTAAAATTCTCAATTATTAAAAGCACGGTCAAATGCAAGTCGAACTCGAAAACAAAGGGTTCCCTATTATCGTACGAAATAGAATACTAAGTAAAATACAACCACACTTGGCCGGTTTGTTGTCTGTACCCTGATAAGCTATTCTATGTCAAGCCACACGGACTTCATTTTGAGAAAATGGCGTCTAAAGTTGGCAATGCTATTTTTATTAAATTTGTCTGTACAAGTATATCTCTATACTATTCAAATCAAAATATGATAAAAGTTATAAATTTATATAAGTTAAGAGCAGATTGTTTTAATAAAATGTTTTATCTAATAATACGTTTTTTCAAATAAATGAGATTACTGCATATTGCAAAATATATAAACACTTCAACATTCAAAACATTAAATTAAGAAATTTATTTATTTTAGTTTTTGACTTGAATTTTTTTTAATAATGTTAAATACGTGATGCGTTATCAGAATATATCAATATCTCCGAATTCCCTATTTGTGGCACACTCATAATCAGCATCCATTTGTTGTTAAAACCGAAACAACTATATAAATATATACATAAAATTAAATTCTCTATACATTCTGTTCATGAGTTACAGCCTGCTGATACAAAGACGGTCAATAATTAATAATAGGTTTCTGTAACCCTTTTCGGGTGCGGATCCCTAAAAATGTTTATATATGCAAATAATAATGTTTTCCTTATTCACTGATAAACCCTATTAATTTTATTATTGGTATTTGTTGTATTATTAAGTTCTTGCCATGGACCTGTTCAGATGCACTCTTAATTTTGTTTGTTCTTTTTAATTTATCAACTATTTACATAACTAGCGATAAATTATATCGCAGTGTTGGGGTAGGCCATAGTGATGCTCGATTCGTTTGAATCTTTATCGATATTTTCACAATTCAAATTGATGGGGAAGCATGTATGTTTTTAATTGTACTGATTTAATCTTTTATGTAAATATGTTTTATATTCCAACATCAGATGGAGGAACATGATATGTAGAAATTTTCTTGGTTTTAAGTACTGTCCTAGACTTAATTATGGTTTGCAATTTTTTGTATTCAGATCAATTATTGTTATGAAATTATCGTAACTGTAATTATTTTAATTAAACCGAACATCGATTTAATTAAATTATCCGAGATGTGACTATTCGAAAACCTTACATTGGCCGTCCCGTGCGATTCACCTATTGATGCTTACATATGGTTACTGCTCCATTGCTATGGTTTCATAGCGTGATGTTTTATAGGCAAAAACTTTTAAAACAGAGAAAGCCAGAAGCATAATCCCTATTCCTTTATTTATATCCTGTCACCGTCCATTCTTTAATTATTTTTAAGCTGGCGACCCATTTAAAGCTCCAATGGGCTGTGCTGCTGCAAATTGTCATTTACAATAAAAATAGTAAGCAATTTACGAAACACTCATATTTATTTACTCTCTAAATTGTATACAAAGAAAGCAATAAATTCGGTCATTACAGATATAAAAAATATGTACAACATAGGGCCTTATTGCGAAACAACGATCTCTTTTAATTCACACATATGATTATACTAGCTGTGCCCGCGACTTCGTTCGCGTGGATAACAGAATGCATGGCATGTCTCCTGCAAAGCAAAATTATAATAGTCTGCGGTCAAGAAAAGAGCCTTTTACTTCGGATTTGGGAACTTTCTGGTTGTATTTATAAGCAGACACTAACTCAGATACGGTATTCCTCCACGGTTTTTACAATAAATGTTGAAGAAAAGTGTTTTGTGCTAATCTTTAAAATTTCAACTTTAAAACAGTATGTTCCCGCCAAAGTTCTTCTTATAAATATAGAATATATATTCTCCTTATATATCGGGTGACTTTTTTAACTGAGCTTTATAGGTCAAATCCAGAACTATAAGGAATCGCGAAAAATACGTAAAGGAGTCTCGTGTCCGATTTTGAGAAATCTAAAACTGCATCATAAGTTTTTTTTGATTTCATGATTCTCTTGGTCAGGAATAGAACCCACTTATTTTGAAAAAAAAAAACATTATTACCACCTTTTTTTTTTGTTTACGCAGGGGAAATCTTCGAAAAGATACCCGATGCTGGGGGGGAGGTTATGTGGAGATTTATACCCACTAAAACCCCTGCGATGGTCTTTCTCAGCACGGAAATGGAGAGTGCATCCGCTGCCCCTCCCGTGCGACGCTCCGCTCGTGGCAGGCGGAGCTCGTCTCAGGAGGGCAAAGTCTAATATTGCCCTCCCCGCACCCCTCGCTGGTGCGTACGGCAGTTCGAGGCCATCCCAACTGCCGTCCTCCTCGTGGCCGTATGAAAACGGATGCGCGGGACCCCCATCTCACGCACCCACGGCCCGAGGGCGCGCCGTATTTATTCTGCCCCGGACACTGGGGCTAGGAGGCCGGAAGGACGACGCCTCGGTCGTCCTCGTCGGGCGGGATCGACCCTCTCCCGGGTCCGCCCTGCTATCTCCTTCTGGACCATGACGGTCTCACAGAAGGAGACTACGGCCTCCCACGCCAATTCCCTGCGGAAAATCGCCGACACGACTGCTCGCAGGGAGAGATCTCGCCCGATCTCCTGGACCAAGACCTGCCTTTCGGCGGCCCACGCGGGACACGCCGCCAGCGTATCCTGGGCAGTGTCTCGGTCCGCACCGATTATTACCACCTAATAGTGTGATAGAATGTGCCATTTGTTTTGGTCCCCGTCACCTACTCCGTTTCCTAGGTAGATTTAGATAATTCCTAAAAAGATGAATCAATTTATTGAAAATCTACATTTCACTGGACTCGGCTATTGTACTCGCTATTAGCGTTACAACATCCCGTTATGATTTTAAAATTTTACTTTTAGGTATGATCGTTTTTTTGATAAGCTACTAAAGATTTAATTAATGCATGAATTTGATAGAATTTTGTAAAAAATTAGCCTTTTCTTTTTTTGGAGGTTAACTTTATACCATTACCTCCCCAAAGTTGATCCTTCAAATATGTCACTGTATTATATAATGCAATAATACAGAATGCTAATTTTTGCAAAATCACCGTGTTCGTTTCTGGCTAGGAAAACTTATTTTTCAAAAAACTAATGATATAGTTTTAGTTTTTATCTAAATCGGCTCTGTGACTCCTTTAATTATTATTTTTCGCTATTGCTTATATAGTTTCGGATTTGATGTATCATATCCAGTATAAAAAATACCAGTAAATATATTATTTTTTTTTAATTATTATATTTATATAATATATATTTTCCCTATTTGAATGAGAGATGTTGTTCACTATTTCATTGGTTTCAATTTTGGTCCTTATTACATTGGCTTTCTGCTAGTGAAAGTTTCGTCAAAATCGGTCCAGCAGTTTCAGATATTAGCCGAAACAAACTGAGTGACAAATAGACAAAAATTTTAAAATTGGTAATTTTGTTGTCAGTACCGCGTATACTTTCATATGCATTTATTAAAAAATTCAAACAGACACATCAATTTTATTCATTTGTATAGATGTATAAGGACATCTATACAAATCCTTCTTAAATCGGAAACTGTTCACTATTTTATTGGTTTCTACAATATTTTGTTATCGCGTAATTCTCTGTTTTACTTATTCATTAAAATAAATACATATTTTTCAATAAAAGTAGCCCAAGTTAATACTTATAATATTAGCTGTCCATTAATCACGTAACGTTTTAAAGAACTTTTTAGACTTTGTGACATTTCGTAATTTTTTTCTTCCATCCCCTCTTCCTCCTCTGGGCCCTCATTAATATAGGTTTAAAATATGGGATTAATAGACATTCCCTAACTGCGAGTGAAAGTCCCATCAAATTTGATTCAGCTGTTTCAGAGATTAGTCGTAAGAAACAGACTGATAGACAAAAATTTTAAAAATAATTTTTTTATTATGTAAATAGTGTATATACTTTCATGCATTTTGTGAAAAGTCCAAAATAATGTTCGACGTAATTTATTTATGAACCGATTGAAATGAAACAAACACAAAATGTTAACTGAAGCTTACTTCAATATATTAATGACCATACATTAAATCGGATAAGCCGTTTCTGAGATAACGCACAGATAAACAAACTGACAAAAATTGTAACAATTATTGTTTTGGGTTCTATTGCGTAGGTAAAGGCTCCCAATAATATATTTTTTTCCATATATCTTTCATGTACAGACAGCGACCCGTTAGAATTTTTTTATATTTATAGATTAAAAAATATCTAAAATAGAAGTAAGCCTAAGTCACTCCTTATAATATTTGCTAACTGCAAGTAAAAGTACCATCAAAATCGGTTCAGCCGTTTCAGAGATTACTCGGAACAAACAGATAGACAGACAGACTGACAGACAAAAAATTAAAAAAAATGTGTTTTTTGATGTAAGTACTGTATATACTTTCATGCATTTAGTGAAAAGCACAAAATAATGTTCGACGTGAACCCTTCAATTGACATAACTTTTTTATTTATGAACCGATTGACATGAAACAAACCCTAAATGTTAAGTGAAGCTTACCACAACATATTAGTGAAAACCGCATCTAAATCGGATAAGCCGTTTCTGAGATTAGCGTGCACAAACGCACAGATAAACAGACAAACAGACAAACAGATAAGAATTCTAAAAATCTTTGTTTTGGGTTCTATTGCGTTGGTAAAGGCCCCCAGTAAGATTTTTTTTCATATATCTTCCATGTACAGACACCGACCCGCTAGAATTTTATTATTAGTATAGATAGATTTATACTCAATTTCTAGAACTAACGTAGTAGGTACTCGGTTTTAAGGAAAAGATTATTACTAAGAGATAAATATATTGTTGTCTTTACATAATTATATGCAGATTCAATTACGTATATATCTCATCTATGTTGTAAGTAATTAGAATAATGCTTTAGATAATTTTATTTCGTTTCTAGCTGACTTAACAGGCGTAGTCTTATAAGAATTACGCATAGTCATTTTTCTATCCCTAATGGATTTTTCTGTACGATGTGTATGTAAAATTGCATTATGCTTAGTATAGTAATTCAGACAAAAAATAGTAAAAAAGGAACAATTCATGCATTCGCTTATAATCATAACTAAGAGTTCCCCGCAGCTTCGGCCGCGTATATTTGGGAATTTGATACTTAACATACTTTCAACCCTCTTTTGAACGCCTTACAGAATGGATTTTCAAGAATCCTTTATTAGTGCACACTTACGATATTTAAGAAACCTTCGTGCAAAATTTCATATTTTTATACCCATCGGCATCAGCTCTGTTTGATCGATCAGTTAGTTATACTATATATATATATATATATATATATATATATATATATATATATATATATATATATATATATATATATATATATATATATATATATAATGCAATGTATGCTGCACTCGCTAATCTCAAAGACTCAATCAAATAATCAAAAGTAGTTTTAAAACATCATAACAGCCTCATAAAATGTGCTATCGCGTAGTGCATTGTGTTAAAATTATTATTATTTAAGTGAGATTATTTTTTTTTCTTTTATATATAATTTAAAATTATTGTGATTTAATACGAATTATAAGGTTGAATAACAATGCAACACGAAATAAAAGTAACTTCTTACTTTTGTAATTAAAATAACATAAATACTCTATATAAGTAAATATTTAATTGGAATAATTAAACCTTATAATAATGTAAGCTGCAACCATTCATGTATATTTATAAAAATAGTTTTAATTAATGTAATTGTAACATAACCAAAATAATAACCTTCAAATAATATTTTCTTAGTTTTAAAATATATTTACATAACTTTTAAATTTAATTTTTAAATGTAAAATGAATATAAGACCATTTAAGGAGTTTATTCGAATCTGACAAAAACTCCCAACTGATCTTATATTATCAACATAAACTTTTGACACATATTATTTCCTTATAATAAAAAAACTAAAATGTTTGTCATTATCTGTCGACTCAGCACATCACTATTGCGTAGTTTTTGCCGCTTACTTAGTCGAGTCGATAAACCGGTCTAGAGACCATAATGACATGACCCCTTTTTCTTGTTGTTAGTTCGTTAGCATTGTGTGGAACAAAATAGATCTCATTATAGTGGTCAGTTCCATACGATATATTGTGAAAAGTTCTATTTGTCGACATTCGAGATCTGACGGCGTTGAGGTGAGTCGTGTTTTTGATAAAGATTGCTTATCCCGAAGATCTTGTAGATAGTTTCTCATTGTTTATCTCATATGTGTTCGCGTGCATATTATTAATATTATAACGAGGAAATACGTGACGTTCTAATGATTGTGTAATATTATTTAAACTGAATTTAGTTCTATTTTTAAAATATATTTTTTTAATTGAGTTAAGTGTACTATTTTATTTTGTTTAGATAGAGACGGTATATTCATAAGTTAGGGTGTTCTATATAGGTTAGTAATATTGTGTTACATATCTATACCTACTACTTAAAGTTATAAAGAGGTATTTGTTTGTATGTTTGTATGTAGAAGGTAATGTCCAAAACTACAAATCCATTTGGTTTCCTTTTTGCGTTATATATAGGCCTATTATTTATGTAGGCCATATTAAATCACACCACGGTTCATATTAATAGCAGCTAGTAGAAGAAATATTGCATATATATATTAAATATAGTGGTAATGGACGATAGATGTTCAGCCAGTATTTTTTTACGTATGCTAATGAGATATACCGGCCTTATATAATGTTTGTCGAACGAATTACCAACGAATGTTCTGGTTCTCTTAGGAGTTTGTACGTATGCAGTAGGATCTGGATCTACCAGTTCTATTTAAAGCGTTATGTAGTTCGTTAATTGAGGTAGGTTATAGGCTATAATATATCACGGTACGATCTATAGGAGGCAAAACGAAGAATAAATTATAAACATTTACTAACGGACATTACAGAAAACAAAAATGTTTCACTTAATAGCAGTGCCTACTAGGCTCAAATGTGAATTTAAACCATTTAGGGATCTTCACAACCACACGCAATGAATTTCATTAATTTCTGTAGAGCCGTTTAAGAGAATTTTAGTGACAGACAGAAGACACATATGATAGCTGATCCAGCAAACATTCATTTGTTATATTTTAGGATGGGTCACCGTTTCCCTTAGTTGTATAAAATGATTCACGACCTACCAAATATGCACAAAAAATTCATAAAAATCGGTCAAGCCGTTTCGGAGTTTGGTTACAAACACTGTGATACAAAAATTAATATATTTAGACATAAATTAATGTAATTTAAGTTAATTTCTAATGTTTGTTAATGTAATTTTTAATTTAAACAATTATTATTTTTTGGTTAGGAATATAATCAAGCTAAAAATAATTTTAGACTGTAACTCAAATGTAATCCGAATTATATTCTGTTTGTGTGCCTAAATAAATAAATAAATAAATAAAGATTTATTAGTTTCTGATGCAAAATTGAATATTAACATAATATTATTAATTAAATCAAAGTACATAGATTTAAAACCAGTACTCGACTGAAGGTCTAAGCTTTCCATTAATCAAAGCACCATTAAAACTTGTTTGGGAAATTTGGAGCAATAACAACATGGACAGACGGATTGATAAGACATTCCTGATTTATTAATTAGGGCGTCGCAAAAAATCTGCATGCGAAATTTATTTATAAATACAAATTATTCATTTTTTTTTGTTTTGACATGACTTTGACATTGTCATATTCGATTTTTAGTGACATTTAGGGCCTGTTCTACTGGTTAATGATAAAGTTATCTGACATGTAACGATATCTAACGAATATGTTTTGCTAATATGTTTTTACAATTCGAGACATTTGAAACGTAAAAATTCGTAGTGTATTAGGTTGATAAGATGAAGCTATCGTGGACTTTATCCGTAACTGGTAAAACTCTAAGTAACATAACTAGCTGCCCACCTCGCACAGGTGCATTAAATACGCATTTTTTATATCGAGTTCTTTTTTAATTATTTGCTTTTATGTTATATGTATATTTATCTTTTTGTTAAAATTTTTCATATATTTACTTTTATGCAAACTTTGTCTTGATAATTACAAGCCTAATTATGCTTTTAATCTACTTTCAAGAAATGAGGAGGTTTTCAATTCGTCGAAAAGTTTTTTTCATATATGTTCACTGACTACTCGAAAATGGCTTGACCGATTTTGATTCATTCTTTTTCGTTTGGAAGGATATTGATCCCATAGAAATTTAATTAGTTCGGTTTAAAAATCAAAATAATTGGAATAAGTTTTACATTCAACTAAACGAAATTACGTATATTTTTTAGAAATCAGTACTCTTTTTTAAAAATTCTGTATTTTTCGTTCTTACCTTCTATCAGATTCTATAAAACTTTAATAATATTCGTTTCTTATATTATTATTACTTCTAAATTTTTTATCATATAAAAATAAATAAGGACACGAGGGCATGGGGTTGCCCACCGTTAGGTCTTTTGTAACATGAATGTTTTTAATTCGATACTATCAATTGCATGGTTACCCTATTTTAAAATCGGTTAAGTACGAATGTGGTAAAACAAATTACGCTTCTTATATCGTGTTCGAGAAATTTCTGTATGCGTAAGAATCATTAAGGATGATTCAATATGATTGCTTTTTTTTCAACCGATTTTAAAAAAGGACGAGGTTATCAAATGTTTGCGAATGTTTTTCTCAATTTTTGTTACCTCAGAACTACGTCCTTTCTTAACCGACTTGGAATATTATTTTTAAAGAAATTGTTAATATAAATATAACTAAATGACCAGTACCAATACTTCTTTATTTATCTATTACTTGCTGTTCGCGGTTTCACTCGCGTTTATGGTTACTGCTTCGCTCCTATCAGTCGTAGCGTGATGTAACATAGCCTATAGCTTTCCTTAATAAATTAAACTATTTAAAACAAAAAGAATTTTTCAATTCAAACCAGTAGTTCCTGAGATTAACGTGTTCAAACAAACAAACAAACTCTTCAGCTTTATAATATTAGTATAAATGTTTTTAAGTTTGTATGTAGGAGGTATTTTCTAGAACTACAGTTCGATAGTCACCGAAAATGATTTATCTCATAACATTATAACACGTATGATAATAGTTTTTTTAATCTCCCATGTTTAATTATTTAAAAATATTCTATTTACAAAAAAAAGATCATGAATAAGACTAATAGGTTAGGTTATGGTTAGAATTTCTTAAAAAGAAGGAGAAAAATAATATAACCAAACTAGCTTTCCCTCGCGACTTCGTCCGCGTGGAATACTTTGGGCTAATAATGCATTATTTTAGAAAGTTAGCATAAAAAAGGATATAGTGAGCTAACCTTAAAAGATAGACATATGCTGTCGTGAACTTTTTTTTAGAACTTTTAAAGGGGAACAATTCTGTCATACATGATTTTTGCGAAACTTTAACCGTTTACGCAGCGCACGCAGCGTAAGCTCTCAATTGGAAAATATCCCCCGATTTTGAAATATTCTTCATTGGTTCTCCGCTCCTTTTGGTCTTAGCGTGATAATATATAGCCTTCCTCGATATATGGGCTATATAACACTGAATTTTTCAAATCGGACCAGTAGTTCCTGAGATTAGCGCGTTCAAGTAAACAATCAAACAAACAAATTCTTAAGCTTTATAATATTAGTATAGATACACAACAAAAATTAAAAAAAAATAAAAAATATTGAAAAAAAATATTAATTAATCTTAAAACTATCGAACGAATAGCAACAATAAATAAAAAAGATGATTTTGCACATCTCAATAATCAGTGACACGACCTCTATGAGACAGTAAACTGAGCAGATAAAATACAATAGAGGTAAACATGTTTTAATGTTTATGAAATTAGGAGTTATCTATTATGTCTTCAAGTTTAATTATTAAAAAAAAAAAAAACTTACTAAGGTTTTTATTTAGCGAGCTCCTGCGTGCAGTTTTGCTCGTGTTGATAAAGAAAAATATAAACTTTACCTACTGTTTCTTTTGTAAGAAAAATTTAAAACTTAACAATTTTAGGATACTTATGGTACTTCGAATTATACAATATTATAATTAATCATACTATTTTTTTGGATTTGCATATTTATTAAAACTACTGGTTGCTTAGCGGTCAAAATGCCGTAGTTCATTAAACTTTCAACCGATTTCAAATTTGACCACAGATAATCTATTCTCAATTTGACCACAGACTTTTGCTAAAACAAAAGAGTATATATGTGTGTGTTAAATACAAGGTAGTGTGTGTAATATTTTTTATTGATTTAATGTATTTTTAGGCATAATTTAAAAATATATATTAGTTGTCCTTGCTTTTTCACGATATAGACTATAAGTGCGTAAAATTTCATACTCCTCCGTCCACGCAATATTCCTAAAACGCTACAAAGTTTTTGTTTCACTAATATATGAAATTCTATATATTATCGTTACCATTGTAATATTGCTAAATAATATTTCTTTTTACCACTAAACATTGCTAAATGGATTGAAAGAGGAGAAAAGGGCACGGGAAGGGTCTAAGAGTCACAGGTTTTTCTTAAACATTTTAAGTTTTTTTTTAAATTCACGCGAAGGAATACGTAGGCATTTACTAGTTTATATTTTGTGAATCATACGTCATTGTTATCAGTCAGACTTGTCGGGGCATTGTGATATTGTTAACGGATAAAACGAGCCCGTACTTTATTATAAGTTAATTTAAGTTCATACAAAACCGGTCAAGTTCGAGTCGGACTAGCACACGCAGTGTGCTTTATACATACTTTTGTGAAAGAAACAACAGAGGCACCATAACGAGATGTAATGCATCCATCGACCGGTTCCGTCCGTCCATAGGCGCTTGGAAAGACTATATAATATATAGACTTTTATAAATTAATGTAGTTTAATTCAACGTCTAGAAAATACGAATGTTATGCACGATAAATCTTTCAAAACTATTACACTAGCTACCCCTCGCGGTTTCTCTCGCGTTTATGGCTACAGCTTCGATCCTATGATCTATAGCGTGATGTTATATAGCCTATAGCCTTTCTGAATAAATGTGCTAAACATTGCGCAAAAAAAGTCTAGTGTGTCTAGTAGTTTCGGAGTCTATTCAATGCAAAATCAAATATTTCTTCTTTATAATATTAGTGTGGTTAAAAAAATATATAACTTAAGTTAGACAAACTTATATTTTTTTTAATTATCAGTTATACATACAAACGAACACTTCATATTTCAACTTTATAGATTCGTTCTTTACATGACAGTAACATTTTCGTCCGATAACATTTATCGCCAACAATTTCGATTATTTTCTCACGTAAAGATGACATTCTAAAAAAATGATTATGTATGTTTTTTTTAACGTAGTTAAAGTAGAGTTGGAACTTTTAATTAAAAATGAATTTTAAAGAAAATAATATTTGGCTCAACGTAACGCCATGTCAAAAACCTATAAAAAACTGTGATTAGGCTACGTATTAATTAGAAGTTAAATAATAACAATTTTTTTATAATTATAGATACTTATTAGTAATAGAGAATTGAAAAAAAGAAAACTCCGGCAATGTAGTCATTAGGACCATTTGAACGAGCCCCAACACGATACTTCTACGGTTAGTTAGAGAGAAGTTGTGCATTCTGCTGATTCCAGACGATGCCACAGCATCAGGTCAAGGTTACATAACTACATAACTTTGACACTGAAGTCATAGTATACTAAATTTCGACCAGTAGAAGTTATTTAGATCCTTCCAACATCCATAAAGACAGCCTTCAAAAATGTAAACAAATTATCATATCATTGAGTGTGATGCGTTGAGTGTGATGCGTTTATCATAAATTCTAACTATAAACCTTACCGATTACATCACCTTTCGAAACAAAAGAAAGCATCATAATTAGTCCAATTATTAGGAAACTATAATGCCGCAGACAGACACCCCTGTCAAACTTAAACAAACCTTGAAATAAAACTATTTTAAACGGATTTAAATCGCGTATATTAATTATTTTTATCATCCCGACGTTTCGAGCACTTTGCAGCGTTCGTGGTCACGGGTAGACTAAGTTGACAATAAACCAACCTTCTTTTTTTGTTGGGAATTAATAAAATATCAGAATTTATGAAGTCTCACCCCCATAGGTGGACTGGAAGATATCTCTCTTGATATAGATATGTACATCTTATTCGTATTCACTTTGTAGATTGTAAGTTCCTATAATAATTTTAGTGCAATAATGCATATACACTTGGTAGAATTATAAAAATAGATGCACACAAAATGGCTGATTGCAAAATGGGTTCCCGCCATTTTGTTTTTTAAATCAATACATCCTGTCGTTGTATAAAGATTAACCAAACGATGTTCACTGTTCACATTAGCATTCATTAAACTATTGTACAAGGTGATGAGGAAACGCGAGACGTACGACTGTTTTTTTTTAACATTAGGTACCTATTGTTTTATTATTTAATCGTTTCATTTTAGGTTTACCTTGTCTTGTTATTATGAATTACTTAAAAGATACTTTATTTGGACAATATAATCCATTTTTAACAGAATTTATGTATGTATTTATGTAAATTCGTATGGATGTCTGTGTTTCTCGATATTTTTCAAGGAAAGTTCTTGAATACAATATATGGATAGTGACAATGGAACGCTTTAGTAATTAACGGCAAATGATCCTCAATTGCTAAGATCTTTTGTTAACCGACTTCAAAAAAAGGAGTGTTCTCACCGGACCGTATATATTTTTTTTCTATGTAAACAACAACAGTTCTGTTTGAAGTTGGTTATATTTTTCTACAAAAACAATTTTTGAATTTAGCTTAGGTATAGCTAGACATAGCTTTTAGTATAACAAATTATAAATTATATATAATTATATATATAATATACTAAAATATCTCTTATGATACTCAATATTAAAGCTCAAATAATACTGAAGAAAGTGTCAGTTTTTTTTTCGAATAATTTCAATTTCAATTGAGAAGTTATGAGATGAACATTATATTGTTAATTACTAAATGTATTGTATTGTATATTACATACTTTTTTTAATTGGCAAAAACTAAACGAAAAAAAAATTTTTTAGCAATTTAGCAGACATCGTATTTGCAAGACTTTTTTTTTACATAAATAGCCACCTAGTACAGGCTTAATAAGATAACGCATATATTTAGTTCCTTGTGTTTAATTTCTCATAAATACTTGACTTCTTATAAGTATCAACAATACCTTATATGTTAAATTCAGTTAACACGTTATGGCTTAAAATGTGGTTATGTAGATACATCACAAGTCTACACTGAGTCGTAGTACATTGTAAAGTATTATTGACGCTACATTTATGGTAATTTTATTTATTACCATACCATAATTGTATTTTTTTTATTTCATACTTACTGTTGTGGACGTATCTAAGGCGTGAATCACACTTGTAAGTTTTGCTCTCGTAAGTAATATAACCTGGTAATAGTAATATAAGTAATGTTTCTTTCTACAGAGCACTAAATTTTAGGACGCTTATTAATAATCCAGGTCTATGGGTTGTGCCAAATAGTTCGATATTTATCGCTATTATTTCGCTCATATGCGTTAGCGTGATGTTTTATAGCCTAAGTAGTATTGATAAAAAGTAACCACTGTGTCCTTAAGGTAACAATAAGGTTGAATAAAAATAATTTGAAGTTTTGCATGAATCAGCAACCAATCCACACCATCCTGTACACACATCTAAAACAGAGTCAGGTTAGTTACACCATTTATAGCTCAAGAACGGCTGGACCGAATTTTATGAACAATCATGTGTTGGATTTGTCTTCACTTCTCAAATATAAAAAAACTAAAACATCGTAAAAAGTACATTTTTAAAATCTATAAATGCTGTCCCTAAAATTAAAACATCGTGAAAATTAACAAAAAAAAAGTTACAGAGATGAATAATTCTGTATGAAACGGCAAATAGTAGAACGTTTTTTGCTAGGCTAAAGCTGTACAAATCAATAATAATATAAGCTTAATAAAGACAATATTGTAATTGCACGGTAAATATTCTTTATAGTAATTATTTATTTATTCAAAGAGGTAATGCTGCCAGTGTTCTGGGCACCTTGCCTCACTGTGACATCGATCGTCATTTAGGTTTAATATAGTTATTTTTAATATATCTTTCTTTTTTAAATAGAATTATTTGTTTTTGTTAATATATAAGTCATATATTAATAATATAAGATTGATTTTTAACTTTATAGTAATAAATAAAGCTTTTCCTCAATCTGCAATTTATTCGAATGATTAAATAAGCTGATGTGGTGATTGTTATCGGTAATGCATACTAGTATGAAATTTTCCTGTTCAGCACTTTATGTAATGGGTTTATTGTTTCCTTATTCTTTATTTACAATAATTATACTTTATTTTATCACACTTTATTTTACACCAGTTTATAAAGTAAATCAATGATGTTATATAACAATATATATGATATAAGCTCATGGATTTTGGCACACAGAATGTCGACCATTCTACTGAGATGGCCCAGTGATTAGTGCACGACGATCTCAACTGATGATCGCCTATTTAAACATCGTGAAGCAATCATACGCCGGGAGAAATTTTAACACATATGTATACATATATCCGCTAAACCGCAGTAAAGCGTGGTGAAATGTGGCGGATTAAGCTCTAAACCTTCTTCTTAAAAGGAAAGGAGGCCTTTGCCCAGCAGTGGGACATTTAAAGGCTCTTACTTTACTTAACTTATTTTATAAACAATATATGATATCCCTAACGTGGTAATGGTTTTTCTTACAAAAGTCAAAAAACTTTTTTGTTTTTATTAAAGACTTCTCTATTATAACGCAATAATTACATTATGGATTTTAATAACGTTATGGCGTTAGCTTATATTCAAATTGAAATAAAAAATATCTTATAAAAAGTTTTAACACGATACAAACATTTAATCTTAAGCTTTGTGCGAGTTCATGGTTAAAAAAGACAGGATTATTCTATAAGGAAAGATATAAATACAAAAAATATTTTCCATTTATAATATTTACATTTACGAAGCTAAACCTATTCAATAAAGCGTCTAGACTGGGATTTTTAATTGTTTCTTTTTGTTTATATTAAATAAATGGTTAGATGTATGTGTGTATGATTTTTATATGTATAATGCAGCGTTTTTTTATTGTCAGTATGGGGAAAAAACTATTGGTATACAGAGAATCTTAGGAGCTTACTAAATCTTTTTCTTGGCAATAATTTAGGTATAGTTATTTTATCATCAAACTTGAGCCTTCCATGAAATTGAACATAATTGACAAATTTGGGATATTTCATATAAATATAAATCCAGAAGTCAGGGAACGAATAATCTGGTATAGCAGGAAATTAAATTGTACTTGGGTTTTAATTGATTCATTCATTAGATATGTGCTCAAAAACTCAAAATATGGCTCTTGAACACACTTATATAAGGCTCTAGACAATAAGATATTTCTTAAATAATAATTATTTATTTTTATATTTATTCCTGATAATAATTGGAGTGAAAGCATATTTCATTCATTTATTAACAAAAGGATTAAAACCTAAATAAAAGGATTTTTTTTTTAATTCTATAAGAATATGAATGTATATAAACATTATTTTCATCGAATAGTACGATTCGTAATACTATTAATTTATGATCACCCCTTTATAAATTAGGCTTACAACTTACATATAAACACATTATAATCAACAATGATAATTTAATGAATACCTACAAAATAGTATAATAGAATTTGTTGTTATCAAATTTTGTGTATAATATATTGTACTTTTTGGCGATTAACATGCGCGTAATTTATTGACTTTTAATTGCTTTGATATGACTTTAATTAAGTGAAAAATAGTATCATTCATATTACCTATGCGTTTATATCTTTTATAACGTTTTTGTACATTTGACGCTAACCGTTATTAGCTGCAGCTCTGGAGCATCCTATCTAACATTTTTGAATCATTAAATAAACGAAATGTTGTCTATGGAAACGATAACTAGTTTCCTATAGTGTTAGTTTTAAATTTTGCGTTCGCTATGTAACAATCCGTTGACTCAAGTATTCAGCGCTTAAGGGTCATTTTTAAATAACAGAAGTATTTCTTTTTTTCAGAAATAATTAAAGATGATGTACCAACTGCTTGTTATCGCTACGGCAGCCATTTTCGTGGGCGCCCACACTGGCCACGCACACTCCCACTCCCACGATGGAGTAAGTAATATAAATAATCTAGCGTACCACCTTGGCTTCGCTTAAGTACAGTTTTTGTATATAAAATAGCATCCAAATGATAAAAGAAGATCTTTTCTCAAGTGATGATATTTTATACATATATTGATTTTTTTTATATTTATATACATTAAAAAATAAATACATTCAATAAAAAAAATAATTTCTATATTACTTTTCAAGACTAAACCTTGATTAAATTGTCACTTCTTTTATCTGCTAAAACAATCGCTTCTAGTTCAAAGTTGGGAAGAAAAACGTTAAAATTCAATGTTTTTAGGGTTCCGTACCTTAAAAGGAAAAACAGAACCCTTATAGGATCACTTTGTTGTCCGTCTGTCTGTCTGTCTGTCCGGCTGTCAAGACTTTTTTTACTCTGCTACATGTATAAATGTATGTTACATTTATCTTCCAGCCCTCTGTACACCGTGACGCTGGTCCCCTCCGAGCAGTAGTGCGCCTGGCCAGCCCTGACGGTCATGATGTCCACGGCAACATTACTTTCACAGAGCTGGAGGACAAGGTCCTGATTTCTGGCAAGATCTACGGCATGCCACCTGGAGAATACGGATTCCACGTCCATGAAACTGGAGACATCACCAACGGCTGTCTTTCGGCTGGAGCGCATTTCAACCCTGAAAATGTAGGAATTATTATTAAAAAAAAAAACATAAATCTAAGGAGTTAAAGTCATCTTTAATTCAGTCTCTATCTAAAGTACAATGGTACTGAACATAAACTCCAGTTATATTACGTCTTAAAATTCATATACTATTATATAGGTTTCCTCACGGTTTTCTATTTTATCGATAAAATTTTTAAACTTTAACTAACCGATCAATTATCCATCACAGAAGCAGCATGGTCACCCAGATGATGAGGAGCGTCACGTCGGCGATCTTGGCAACGTAGAATTCAACAATGACCAGCTCAGCCATATTAACTTTACCGACAGCGTCATTGCTCTCCACGGATCCCACAACATCATCGGCAGGGCCCTTGTGCTCCACGCGATGGCTGACGACTTCGGACGATCAGACCACCCCGACTCCAAGAAGACCGGAAACGCAGGCGGACGTGTCGCTTGCGGTGTCATCGGAATATTGTAATTGTTTTTATAGATTCAACCTTCTCTTTTATAATGTATTATAAGATCATTCAGCTCAATTTTGTTAATAAAGGTTTATACGATTTGATTATTGCTAGTTTTTGTCTCTCTCTCTGAGTCTCTTTATACTTCATTTGTAAGTCAATTTTCATAAAAAAAGAAGAAATAATTTTAATAAACCATTTAGAATATATCTGTAATAAATACGTTTTTCTTGTTATTTTTATTTTAAAATAACAGTTGAAAACATTAAAGCTTGATTAAAAATAATAAAAAAAAATAATAAAAAATAACATTTTAGGCATGTTTTTAAAATAAGTATCAAGTTTGCTATTGATATAAATATCACTCAAAGAATTTTTGAAATTTAATTTAATATTATTAAAAGAAATAATTAGTTTTTTAATGTTTTACGTATCGTAGTTAAATTATGATAAAATATAATTATAATTAAACTTATCCAAATGTATTCCGGTTAGTATAGGTTTTTTAGGTTACTCGTATAGGTTTTTTATAAACGAATGAAAGATGTTTTATTTTATTATAAATACAAAAGTATTTAAATATATACAAAATTAAATAGAAAAAAAAGCGATTTAAAAAGCAATATACATAATTTACTACATTAGTACTTAATTACGTATCGGTTATTTTGATTTTAAAACAAAATTACACACAATTTTAATTTAAATTCTATTGGACTAATCGGAAGAAATAGATCGTTAAAAAAAATAATTAACCAAATTGGTAGTTTGACCAATTTTCCCTTTCTTAAAATGTAAATAATTATCAATATAATAGTTACTCAGTATAGTAATAAAAAATATAGTGAAAAAACTCCAAGCTCTGTATGCAAATGACGATCGTGTTGCGAAGAATGACATTTAATATAAAAATGATAATAATTTAAATTCGGAACCCTAGAATTCGAACTTGCACTTGACTATTTTAATGTAGAATGAAGGTCACCACGGTTAATACATATACTTATTATTTTTAACACATCTTCATTGCATTTTCCTTAACACTTATTACTATTAGTAAATAGAGAAACAAGCTATAAAATAAAGAATAATGCAGACTAACTACCACGAAAAATAATTTGGATGTGTGTCTAGTTCATAAAGGTGATAAAAGTTGACCTTTAAAATTTAAAGCTTCTGAATCGCTACTCTTACAAGTAATTAATTTAAAAAGTCAAAAACCTGACTGCGTCACTTGACTTTCTGCAGTAAGAATCGTTACAAACTAACTTTCAATCAATATAGATCTGAAACGGTAATTCTGAATGGAGAACGAAATGAGAAACCTAACGCTATTTTTTAAATACCTATTCAACGATACTCTTGACACAGATCGTCGATTTTCATTTTTTCTTTCTCACATTTTGGTAATAATTTTTATGCTTTCCATGACATTTCAGCTATCATGGCAAAATCAATCGTCTAAATAGTGACACTAAGGTACAAAACCACGTACATATATACATAGAAACTACATGCATACATAGGTGGATAAACACCTCCTTTGCGTCGCGCAGTCGGGTAAAAAAATAAAAATTATCAAGCCTAATTCTCACCTAAGAACGCCTTGTATCAATTTGAAGCTGGAGTTTTTGTCCGTAAAAATAAAACAGAAACAAGCACAACACAAAGAGAACAGAACAGAACAACATATACAGAACTCTAGTTCTGTCTATGAGTATTAGATATGTGTAACTACATATATTATATTTTATAACGATAGATATATAATGCCCTATATAACGGCCGCAATATTATGTGCGCTAGAAAACTCTCTGACTTTACGGCGTCAACATGCTCTGTATAGGAAACCGTGCGTTACTATTTCCATAGTAAAACTTAAAGTGATGTCATCTGAAGACAAAGCGATCATTCAATGGCGAGCAACGTCATTCTAAAAAACCAAAGCTTAACACTGATACCTTTAGTCGTTAAAATCGGTAGCTATTTCAACTTTCACAGGCTTGTCAATTGACGTATTGTCATACTCAGTCGTTAGCTGGTTACTAGGCCACGTCGTCCAGTAATCATATATGTATTCAAAGTTATGGTAAAAATAAGTTAAATTACGTATAGAAAAGTTTGATCTTTATATTTAGGACAAATTTAAGAGAAAGTGTTGTGGATTGATAAAATAAAATTTATAAAAGATAATCATTTTGACTTTGCCCTTTTTAAATGTTACAAATATACCTATGAATATAAAATCACTTATTTATTCTTATTGTTTTTTTTTTTAATAAAAATGTATATAACATACATTACATGTTTTTTTGCGTGTTAAATAAAGATTTTCTTTTCCAGGAGTCCTGTTAATGGATGGGTGATGAATGCTGCGTCAAAGTACATCGCCACTATCATTATGACCTTTATAATGACCTTCATGGTGACATTATTACAGTAAATTGCATTGAAAAGTGTGTTAATATATAATATTTGTTATTTACATTTTCAACGATGTTACTGTTATGTTTTCTATTTTCTTCTATATTTGTATATAAGAAAATCTCTTACGACTTTCACAATTAGTAAATAGATATTATTATATATAAATTATATCAATATTAAGGTATTATTATATATATTTTGTTACAAACATTAAGTCATATTTTTCGATTTAGTAACGTGACAATTTTAAATTGTAATTTTTTGATGGAATAATTAATTTAAAGATTTTTATTTTATTTTCGACTTTAGAACGAAAACATATTTTCAAAATGGCGTATCAAACGTTAATTTTGGTGTAATATTTCATAGCTACAAAAACACACTTGACAAATAAAATTGTAGACGGATTAAAATGAGAAATACCAGACCAACCTGATCATATATGTAATTGTTTGTCAAAAACCTGCAATATTTATATTTTTGATGTAAAGAATATTAAATATAAGAAATGTTTGCGATTATTATTATTTACTAAGCATGAATAGTATTTTTTTTTGTTAAGTATATTTGTCACTAAAATTTTATTTTATGTTATTCTGTCACTTTATAGAATTAAGCCGTTGATATGGTAAATATAGTGTTACCTATAATTAGAGCACATTTTTATAAATGTACTATACTTTCTTTGGTATCTATGAAACGATTGTGTGCCTTGTTGGTAACCTTTAATAACTAAATGAATTAAATCTGTTACCTAAGTAAAGTCACAAAAAATTAAATATAAATTGTTAGACGAGAATTACATTTGTAAGTTTTACTCTTGAGAGCTAACTAACTCCGTTACCTAGTAACAGATACGGCGTTGGTACTTACGAAATCTGTGAATATCAAAAATAAGGCACTGAAAGTTAATTCTTTCTGATGAGAACAAAACTTATAAGTGCAATATTAGCCTTACAATATTAAAAAAGTACTTATGTATTTATTATTTGAGTATTTATAGAGAATATTGTTTTAAAGACGATGTATATAACTTATTAATTTGCTGTTTAAATAAAGAAAATAATTTAAAATATGTTTTCTTAATGTTTTATATCCTAAAATAAAAAAATATTAGTATTTCAGTTACATGCTGAAACTAAAACATTAAATGTTAATTCTCTAAACATTGGGTTCTGTTCTTTATTACCACTAGTTGGCGCAGTAGTCACTGCAACTGACTGAAACGCCAAAGGCCGCGAGTTAGATTCTCGGTCATGGCAACCGTCTGTATTGGCCATACAGATGTTTGTCGTGGTATAGGTGTTAGTGTGATGTATTTACTCATTTATTTAGAAATTTACGTTAGTTAAGAGAAAATACTTTGCCCTGCCGTCTCCAATCTTCGTTACCTCAGTACGCTCAGGTTTACCGGACAGGTTTTACCATCAGGTGCGCCTGCGCAGGTCAATCTTAGCATGCGTGGGAATCGAAACAGACCTGTCAGGTTTTTTTACATGACCAAGACTGTCAGGTCAGGAATTTTTAATTTCAATTTTGAATCATTCTTGTTGATAATTGAGCTGAAAACTTAAAGCATGGCTCTTAAATACACTTATATAAGTTTATTCATAATTAATATAACGGATCTTATCACGATATCTAATGGTAGTAATACCTTTTTATTGCCCGAAGTTTCGACGAAGTATAATTCGTCGTGGTCACGACCTGACTGTCATCTCGTGACCACGACGAATACTACCATTAGTTATCGCGATAAGACCCGTTTTATTAAATATGAATAGTATAAATCGCGAAATTTTCAAATATATACTTAAGTCTCTTTTCTTAAATAATAATTATTTTTTTTATTAAGTCCTGGTAATAATTTATGATAAAGTATATTTTATTAATTAATTAATTCATTCATTTATTAACAAAAGGATTAAAATATAGATAAAAGGATTTTTTAAATAATTCTTATATGAATTTATATAAACCATATTTTCGATATGCGATTTGTTAAACTTACTTTTAATTCATAATACTCCTATCATCTGTATATAATTACCAGACTTACAACTTACATATAAACACATAAAAATCAATACTGATAATTTTATGAATACCTACAAAATAGTATGATAGTATTTGTCGGTATCAAATTTTGTGTAGGTATGTATGTGTAATATATTGTACTTTTTGGCGATTAACATGCGTGTAATTTATTGTCTATGAATTGCTTAGATATGACTTTAATTAAGTGTAAAATAGTATCATTCACATAAACCTATTTAAAGGGTCTACAGCTTTTATAACGTTCATTGTACATTTGGCACTGACCATCAATAGCAGCAGCTTGAGAACATCCAATCGAAGGTTTTCGAATCATTAATGAAATTAAATGTTATAAATGCGTTAGTTTAAAATAGCATTTTGCGTCCGCTTTGTAACAACCCGTCATGTTAAGTATCCAGCGCTTAAGCGTCGTTTTTAAATAACAGAAATATTTTTATATTTTCAGAAATAATTAAACATGATATACCAACTGGTAGTTCTTGCTACGGCAGCTATTTTTGTGGGAGCCCTCACTGGCCACAGACACACCCACACCCACGATGAAGTAAGTAACATAACTAGTCTAGCGTCCCACCTTGGCTTCGCATAAGTGCGAGTTTCGTATATAAAATACCATCCAAATTTCACATTATACAGGATAAAAATCTGTCAAACTGTTCTCAAGTGAAGATTTTTCATTCATTAAACTATTTTTTTATTATTTATCTACAAAAATATATGTTTAATAAATATCTCTAGCTAAAAGTATATGTGGCGAACAATAATTCGAAGACAAACTCGCGGCGCAAGCATTGTATTGCGTTGCTAGGCAAGCGGGCGTCGTGTACTATATATATATTGTAAATTTCGAATTGTCATATAAAATTTTTCTTTATTTCATCTCTGTAAAATAATTAATTAATTTATGTAAAATTTGTAAATATATCTTGTAAATAACTAAGATTTTGAGTTTGAGTATAAAATAGCCACTTCGTTTATCTGCCATAACAATCGCTTTTAGGTAAAGTTTGGAAGAAATGTGTTAAAAAAAATGTTTTTGTTCTCTGCTACATGTGTTACATACATTTATCTTCCAGCCCTCTGAACAGCGTGAAGCCGGTCCCCTCCGAGCAGTAGTGCGCCTGGCCAGCCCTGACGATCATGATGTCCACGGCAACATTATTTTTACACAGCTGGAGCACGAGGTCCTGATCTCTGGCAGGATCCACGGCATGGCGCATGGAGAATACAGATTCCACGTCCATGAAACTGGAGACATTACCAACGGCTGTCCATCACAGAATCACCATGGTCACCCAGATGATGAGGAGCGTCACGTCGATGATCTCGGCAACATGGAGTTCAACAATCACCAGCTTGGCCATATTAACTTTACCGACAGCGGCATTGCTCTCCACGGACCCCACAACATCATCGGCAGGGCTCTTGTGCTCCACGCGATGGCTGACGACTTCGGAAGATCAGACCACCCCGACTCCAGGAATACCGGAAACGCAGGCGGGCGTGTCGCTTGCGGTGTCATCGGAATATTGTGATTGTTTTTATAGATTCAATCCTCTCTTTTATAATGTATTATAAGATCTTTCAACTCAATTTTGTTAATAAAGGTTTATATGATTTGATTATTGCTAGTTTTTGTCTCCATCTCTCTCCGAGTGTCTTTTTCTATTTGTAAGTCAATTTGCATATAAAAAAGAAGAAATAATTTAATAATCCATGTAGAATATATCTGTAATAAGTACGTTATTTTTTATAAAGTAACAAATTTTATTTTTATAATTAAATTCAATAAAAACTAGTTCGACTACGTGTTTAGTAGAAAAAAAATTAGGTATGTTTTCAAAACAAGTATCAAGTTCGTTATTGATATAAATATCACATAAAGAATTTTTGAAATTTAACTCAATATTATTATGAGAAATAATTGATTTCTGAAGTTTTATATTTTGTAGATAAATTATGATAAAATATTATTTTTAACGAAACTTTTCCAAAATATTCCGGTTTCCTCATTAACATTTTTTTATTAACGAATAAAAGATGATCTTGTTTATATTATTAGTATAGATGTTATAAGCCAGAATATAACCATTTAGGTTGCTTGGCAACCAGCTAGCAAGTGAGTATAATATTGAAGTGTCTTTTTGTAATTTCAAAGTAACAGCGGTTAACTTAACGCATATCAAAGTTTATACGGTAATAAAATCAATAAGACAATTTTTGAAATTTTTGCTGCTTATTATTGATTGCTAATGTAAAATAAAAAGTAACTTAGATGAAATAAACCGCAATATTAACTTTTTAAGTTTAAATAACGATATAGCGATAGCTTGTACTCAAATTTAAATAAAAAAAATATGCTATACAAATTTTAACACGACAAAAACAATTGCACGCCATACTATAAGAAAAAAAACAATTAATATTAAACGTTGCCAGCGTTCATGGTAAATGACATGTTGATTCTACAGGGAAAGAGATTATGACAATGCAAAAAATATTTTCCGTCTAAAAATATTTACGAAGCTGTAATCAATAATTCGTCTAGACTGGATTATTAGTTGTTTCTATGGATTAAAATAAAAAACGATGTGTAGATTTATTTTGTACATTTAAATAACTAAACAACTTAGAGTACGATAAACATGTATCTTAAAAACACTTATATAAGTTTCTTGACAAAAAAAATTAATGATTTACTATTTTATTTATTCATGATAATATTTGGTACTAAAGTATATTTCATTAATTCATTCATTAACAAGAGGATTAAAACCTAGATAAAAGATTTTTTTTAATAAGTCCTACAGAATATAAATGTATACAAACAATTTAGTCATCCAATAGTACGATTTGTAATACTTACTTTTAATTTATGATTAATCACGCATATTATTTTAATAGCTTCTCCTTTCATCCCTATACAATTACCAGGCTTATAACTCGCTAATAAATACATTTAAATCAACACTGATAGTATTTGTCGGTATCAAATTTTGTTCTTTTTGGCGATTAACATACGTGTAATCAATTATTTTTAATTGCTTAGATACGACTTTAATTAAGTTTAAAATATTATCATTTATAAATACCTATTTAATTCGTCTACAGCTCTTATAACGTTTATTGTACATTTGGCGCTGACCATCACTAGCAGCAGCTTGAGAGCATCCAATCGAAGGTTTTCGAATCCTTAATGAAATTAAATGTTATAAATGCGTTAGCTTTAAATAGCATTGTGCGTCTGCTATATAACAACCCATCACCTCAAAAACCAGCGCTTAAGCGTCGTTTTTAACTAACAGAAATATTTCCATTTTTCAGATATAATTAAACATGATATACCAACTGGTAGTTCTCGCTACGGCAGCTATTTTCGTGGGAGCCAACACTGGCTACACACACTCCCACGCCTACGATGAAGTAAGTAATTTAAATAGTCTAGCGTCCCAACTTCGCACAAGTGCAATTTTCGTACAAAAATGCCATCCAAATATCACACTATACAGGATAAAAATCTGTCATACTGTTCTCAAGTGAAGATTTTTCATACATCTAACTATTTTATTATTTATCGACAATAATAAATGTTAAATAAAAATCTCTAGCTAAGAAACTTAATTTTATATTACTTTTCAAGGCTAAATCTTCTTTAAATAGACAATCGCTTCTAAATCAAAGCTTGGAAGAAGTGTTAAAAAAATGTTTTTGTTCTCTGCTACATGTGTTGCATACATTTATCTTCCAGCACTCTGAATATCGTGAAGCCGGCCCCCACCGAGCAGTAGTGCGCCTGGTCAGCCCTGACGGTCATGATGTCCACGGCAACATTATTTTCACACAGCTGGAGCACAAGGTCCTGGTCTCTGGCAGGATCTACGGCATGCAACCTGGAAAATACAGATTCCAGGTCCATGAAACTAGAGACATTACCAACGGCTGTTATCCCGGTGGAGCACATTTCAACCATGAAAATGTAGGAATGAAAATTATTAATTTGAGGATAAAATGAAAAAAACAGAACATAAATCCAAAAACTAAAATATAAGCCAGTAAAAGTCATCTTTAATCCAGTCTCTTTTTAGAATACAATAGTATTGAACGTAAATTAAAGTTATATTAAGTTTTAAAATTCATATCATATTATACAGGTTCCCTCGCGATTTTCTATTTTAACAATGAAAACCAGATAAATTAGTAATTGTGACATTTATATCCTTGATATGTGAAACAAAAAGATAGTCAAAACATAAACTGCCTTACTACAAAAGATTTAAACAGACGTTAAACGCGCGTTTAAGACAGTTATGAGTTAAACATGCTTTAGACATAGATTAATATACGTTTAAGTGAGTTTAATAGATGTTTAAAACCTATTTTTGCTGTCAAATGTAACGAGTAACATTTTATCAATAAGTTTTTTTATGAGTTTATTCGCTGTTAAGCAATTTAGATAATATTTTAAGCAATGTTTAAATCTTAAACACTGTTTAGCTAGACACGTGTTCAACATGGTTTTAATGCGTCTTTTGTAGTATGACAGAAATAGTTTATTTATATAACTGTAAAGAAGAATAAGTCATAATTGTGTCCATTTTATTGTTTTTTTTTTGTGTATTTTTTTATTTTTAACCTTTAACTAACCGACCAATTGTCCATCACAGAATTACTATAGTCACTCAGATGATGAGGAGCGTCACGTCGGTGCTCTCGGCAACGTGGAGTTCGACAATCACCAGCTTGGCAATATTAACTTTTCCGACAGCGGCATTGCTCTCTACGGATCTCACAACATCATCGGCAAGGCCCTTGTGCTCCACGCGATGGCTAACGACTTCGGAAGATCAGACCACCACGCCTCCAGGAATAACGCGGGCGGACGTGTCGCTTGCGGTGTCATCGGAATATCGTAATTGTTTTTATAGATTCAACCTTTCTCTTTTATAATGTATTATAAAATCATTCAGCTTAATTTTGTTAAAAAAGGTATATGATTTGATTATTGCTAGTTTTTGCCTCACCTGTCTCTGAGTCTCTTTGTTCTATTTGTTAGTCAATTTTCATAATAAAAGAAGAAATAATTTTATAAACCGTGTAAAATATATTTGTAGAAAGTACAATTTTTCTAAAGTAATAATTAAAAACATTAAACTAAAACTTAATTAAATTCAATAAAATTCTTTATCTATTTATTGTTACTTTATTCTTCTGAGGAAAGTCAATATGAGAACATCTAAGAAACATATAAATCTAAAATAACACAACGATAGCGCGATTTAACTCACAACTCACGCCATCTTTGAACTAAATTTTATAACTAAACGTAACCTGTCACAATAGACGTCGTAAACAATCTGTAAGTCAATTTTCATTTAAAAAGAAGAAATAATTTAATACACCATGTAGAATATATCTGTAATAAGTACGTTTTTTGTTATTTTTATTTTAAAGTGACAATTAAAAATATTAAATTCAATAAAAACTAGTTTGATTACGTTTACGTTTAGTAGGAAAAAAATAGGGTATGTTTTTATAAAAGTTCAAGTTCGCTATTGATATAAATATCACTCAAAGAACTTTTGAAATTTAACTCAATATTATTAAGAGAAATTATTGATTTCTGAAGTTTTATATTTCGTAGATAAATTATGATAAAATATTATTTTAATGAAACTTTTCCAAAAATATTCCGGTTTCCTCATGAAGATTTTCTTTTATTAACAAAACAGAGATGTTTTATTTTATTATATAAACAGATAAGTTTCATTTTGATTTTAAAACCAAATTACTAAAACGATTTTAATGAAAATTCTATTGGACCAATCTGAAGATTTAAAAATTAAGTAAAATAATCAAGTTGGTCAAACAGTCTTCGAGTAATCGGGGAACATATCAAAAAAAGTCCCCGACGAATTTTTAACCTTATTTTAGAAGTCAGTCGGTCGGTCGGTAAGTATTCATATATTATAATTTATTAAAAATCTAGGTACTCAGACACTTAGTATAGTAATAAAAATTATAGTTGATAAACTCCAATCCCTGTATGCACGATCGTGTTGCGAAAAATGACATGTAATATAAAAATAATAATAATTTAAATTCGGATCCCTGGGATATAAACTTGCACTTCACTTTTCTAATATAAAAGTAATCGGGAAGGAGGTTTACACATAATTATTATCTTTAAAACACCTTCATTGCATTTTCCTTAACACTCTCTTCATTAATAAATAGAAAAACAAGCTATAAAATGAAATAAAATGCAGACTTTTGGTAAATATACATAAAAAAGATCTGTTTTAAAATATAAATACTAATCCATATAACATAACATGAAAAATCTAGGTAACCAGTATATTTATAAAAATTATACTTAAAAAAACTTTAATCCCTGTATGCAAATCACGATCGTGTTGCGAAAAATGACGCGTAGTATAAAAATGATAATAATTTAAATTCGGATCCCTCGAATATGACTTTTCTAATATAGAATGAAGATCATTGAAAAGGAGGTTTATACATATAATATCTTTAACACAATTTCATTGCATTTTCCTTAACACTGACTATCATTAATAAATGGAGAGACAAGCTATGAAATAAAATAAAATGCAGACAAACCAGAAGAAACAATTTGGACGTGTGTCTTTTTCATAAAGGTGATAAAAGGTAACCTTTCAAAATTTATAGCTACTGAATCACTATTAAAATAATGTCGTCATACTACAATATATTGTTCGAATTATGTGAAATTCACACACACATAGGTACATTCTTATGTGTGTAATTAAAGATTACGCCGCAATTATAGATGAAAAACACAATTTCACCTTTGAATTTGGAGTATTTTATTTTCTAAGGCACATTATGTCGTGTATGAAAGTAAAATCGATTACCAAAAAATGGTTACTGTTTTTAATGAAAATTATAGATAATCTCATCTGGATACGTATGTAGGTATCTGAATTATTAGTAGAGACTGAGTAGTTGTTCTATGGTGAGAATTATTGTAGCAATTTTAATTAAGACGGTCCGATCCTTGTAAAAATAAGGTACTGACAGTAAATTATATATAAACAGGTGTAAAAGCAATGATTAAAAATTTTTGTAACCAGTTTACGAGCAAAATTAAACAATGGTTTCTCGTCCAAGAACGCATTTCATCAATTTGATTTAATAATGATTGACCAGACATGTAAGTTGCATTAAGTGTACAAAAAAATTAGAGTTTCTTGTGTATAGATATGAGATAAGTGTAATTACAGTTATTAATTCAATTATATTTTATAATGATATATATGTAATGCTTTGGTGTCCTAGAATTGCGGTTCGTCAATTTATAGGGGGAATATTTTGGGGGTATCTAGAAAACTTATTAACTTAACGACGTCAGAAAACGTTTCCTAGGAAGCCGAGCCATACTATTTCCACTGTAAAAGTTTAAGTGATGTCATCTAAAGGCAAAAACGACCTCTACACGGCAGACAATATCATCTAAGCCATCTTAGGTAACCAAAGCTTGACACTGATACTATTTGACTTTAAAAATCGGTATCCACTTCGAACTTTCATTGACTTTTTCAATTGACTCTTATAAACGCATATGAAAGTTTGTGCGGTACTTAAATTAAGAACACATTTTTTTTTATTTTTGTTTGTTTGTTTATCTGTTTGTTTCGGCTTCTCTGGAACGGCTGGATCGATTTTAACGGAAATTTCTCTAGCATATTTTCTGAGGGCAAAAAAACGCTATGGAATAGTGTACATAAAAAACCGCAATAATTACTTTTTTAATTTTACTAACGTTGTAGCGATAGCTTATAATTATATTTTAATATAAAATATTCTTTAAAAAGTGTTAACACGGAAAAACAATTAATATTAAACGCCCGGGTTCACGGCAATGACATGTTGACTCAACAAGGAAAGAGATTATAACAATGCAAAAAATATTTTCCATCTAACAAATGTATATTTACTAAGCTGTAATCAATAATTCGTCTAGAGTAGATTATTAATTGTTTCTTTTTGGTTAAATTGACAAAATGTACAGCTTTTTTATAGATTTCAATTAACTTGAAAGAACTTAGAGTACAGCGTGCTTGTTAATTTGGCCAGTATGGAATATCCGTAACGATAGAAATACAGGCAGTCTCGCCGCCAGCCATAGTTGCATGACTTAGTTCCATGCAAATAATTTCAAACAATCGCAAGACAAAAATAAAACATTTCAAATAAATACTTAATATATGTATTTTCAAATGAATTAGGTTTTTGAAAATCAAAAAGTCAGGTAATGAATATTCTGATATAACCAAAAAATTTAATTGCAATTTTAGCTTAATTATTCTTACTGAAAAACTTAAAACATGGCTCTTAAATACTCTTACATAAGTCTCTTGACAAAAAAAATAATGATTTACGTTTTAATTTATTCATGGTAATATTTGGTACTAAAGTATATTTCATTCATTCATTCATTAACAAGAGGATTAAAACCTAGATAATATTTTTTTATTTAGTCCTACAGAATATAAATGTATACAAACAATTTATTCATCCAATAGTACGATGTAATACTTACTTTTAATTTATAAATCATCATGCAGATTATTATAATAACCTACTCCTGTCATCCGAATATAATTACCAGGTTTACAACTTACAAAGTGTTGATTCAAATGTATTTATTATTTAAATCAACACTGATAATTTTATGAATACCTACAAAATAGTATTTGTCGTTATCAAATTTTGTGTATAATATATTGTACTGTTTGGCGATTAACATACGCGTAATTTATTGATTTTGAATTGCTTAGATATGGCTTTAATTAAGTATAAAATACTATCATTCATATAAACCTATTTAAGCGTGTACAGCTTTTATAACGTTCATTGTACATTTGGCGCTGACCATCACTAGCAGCAGCTTGAGAGCATCTAATCGAAGGTTTACAAATTATTAGTGAAATTCAATGTTATAAGTGCGTTAGTTTTAAATAACATTTTGCGTCCGCTCTGTAACAACCCGTCATGTTAAGTATCCAGTGCTCAAGCGTCGTTTTTTACAAACAGCAATATTTTTATATTTTCAGAAATAATTAAACATGATATACCAACTGGTAATTCTTGCTACGGCAGCCATTTTCGTGGGCGCCCTCACTGGCCACAGACACACCCACACCCACGATGAAGTAAGTAACATAACTAGTCTAGCGTCCCACCTTGGCTTCACACAAGTGCAATTTTCGTATATAAAATACCGTCCAAATTTGACACTATACAGAATAAAAATCTGTCGAACTGGTCACAAGTGAAGATCTTTCACACATTTAACTTTTTTCTTATAATTTATCTATAAATATAAACGATTAATAATAAAGTTTTTAGCTAAAGAAAACTTAATTTCTATATTACTTTTCAAGATTTTAAGCCTTGCTTAAACAGCCACTAATTTTATCTGCTAAGACAATCGCTTCTAGGTCAAAGCTTGGAAGAAAAGTGTTACAAAAGAATGTTTTGTTCTCTGCTATGTGTGTTACATACATTTATCTTCCAGCCCTCTGAACAGCGTGAAGCCGGTCCCCTCCGAGCAGTAGTGCGCCTGGCCAGCCCTGACAATCATGATGTCCACGGCAACATTATTTTCACTCAGCTGGAGCACATGGTCCTGATCTCTGGCAGGATCCACGGCATGGCGCATGGAGAATACAGATTCCACGTCCATGAAACTGGAGACATTACCAACGGCTGTCCATCACAGAATCACCATGGTCACCCAGATGATGAGGAGCGTCACGTCGATGATCTCGGCAACATGGAGTTCAACAATCACCAGCTTGGCCATATTAACTTTACCGACAGCGGCATTGCTCTCCACGGACCCCACAACATCATCGGCAGGGCCCTTGTGCTCCACGCGATGGCTGACGACTTCGGAAGATCAGACCGCCCCGACTCCAGAAATACCGGAAACGCAGGCGGACGTGTCGCTTGCGGAGTCATAGGAATATTGTGATTGTTTTTATAGATTCAATCTTCTCTTTTATAATGTATTATAAGATCATTCAACTCAATTTTGTTAATAAAGGTTTATATGATTTGATTATTGCTAGTTTTTGTCTCTACCTTTCTCATTTTTTTAAACAAATATCAAGTTTGCTACTGATACAAATATTACTCAAAGAAATATGAAATTTAATTCAATACTATTAAAAAAAATAGTTTTTTAAATTTTACGTACGTTACGTAGCTAAATTATGATAAAATATTATTTTTAATGAAACTTTTCCAAATATATTCCGGTTTCTTCATAAAGTTTTTTTTTTTATTAACGAATGTTGTATGTTTTACTTTATTAAAATTACAGAAAAAGTTATATTTAAATTAACACAAAATTAAAAAGAAAAGGAAGTGACTTCAAAAACAATTTTTCATATGCCAGGATTACTGACGTAATTTTGATTATAAAACTAAACTTCTAAAACGATTTCAATGAATATTTCAATAGACCAATATGAAGGTATACCGTTTAAATAGTTAGAATAAATTAAATCCGTTCACCTTTTTCGCGTATACAGGAAACATATGGACGCTGATAAGCAATACTGTGTCAAGCCACACGAACTTCATTTTGAGAAAATGGCGTCTAAAGATGTCTATCCTATTCTTAATAAGTTTGTTTGAAGACGTATATACTCATCTTTTCTTTTCTATTTGGATAAAATGTATATTGAATCATAAGCAGATAGATTTATTTAATATGTTATGTTATAATAAGTTTTTAAATATTTGAGATTGTTTTATAAATTGCAAAATACGGAACGCACCTGAAATTCGAAATATTTAGTTAAGAAACTTTTTTGCTTATCAGCAGTTGACACATTATTGCTTATCAGCATCCATATATAAAAAAGAATTTATTATGAACTATTAATTTTAAACCTTTTTTTAAGAAATGGATTAAAATATCTGTCATAAAAGAGAAATACTTATCCATATAACATAAATTATCAAATATTTAAGTATTCAGTATATTTATAAAAATTATAGTTAAAAAACTCCAATCCCTATATTTAAATGACGATCGTGTTGCGAACAATGACGCGTGACGTGACGTAATATAAAAATGATAATAATTAAAATTCGGAATCCTCGGATATGACTTTTCTTTGCTACTCTCACTTGACTTTTCTAATAAAGGATGAAGGTCATCGGGAAGGCGGTTTATACACATAATTATTATCTTAAGCACATCTTCATTGCATTTTCCTTAATGTTGATTATTATTAACAAATAGAGAAACAAGCTAAAAAACATAATGCAGACTAACTACAATTACATATATTTTGGAAAATGTCTGTATTGGCCATACGGATGTTTGCCGTGGTCTGGGTGTTTGTGTTAGTGTTGTGAGTGTTTCCGGACCCCCAACACAAGGTCACGCGATCTTAATGGGGGCCGTTGAGTGTGATGCGTTTATTATTATTATTATTATTTTGGACATATGTCTTGTTCTTAAAGGTGATAAAAGGTAACCTTTTAAATTTTATAGCTCCTGAATCGCAACTAAACTAACGTCATCTTAATGCAGTCCTTTGCGCGAATTTTATAAACTTCACATACACATAGGTACATACTTATGTATTTAATTAAAGATTACGCTAGTATTATACATGAAAAATACTATTTCACCTTTGAATTTTGAGTATTTTAGTTTCTAAGGTACCATGTATCGTATAAGATTTCCAAATTCTATTACCAAAAAATGGTTACTGTTTTTAATTAAAGTTGGATACTAATACGCAATAGTGAGTCAACCCACAAAAAGTCAAATTTTGCATCATGTATTTGACATTATTCAACAAACCTTTTAAGTCATCTATAGTAAATAAATACGGAAAAAGTTATTTAATTAAACATTTCGAATATTGAAGTGTGGTCCATATTTTGAAATATAAAAAAAAAATCCTGTATTAGAAAAAACTTATTATTTGATAAAACTTTTCATTATACCAATCAGCTTTCAATTCTCTATGGAGTTTATCAAAATAGACAAGAAAAGCTGCATTTATACGTCTTCAAACAAATTTGTTAAGAATAGATTTGACATCTTTAGACACCATTTTCTCAAAACGAAGTCCGTGTGACTTGACACATTATTGCTTATCAGCGTCCAGGTATTGATGGTATTATCTAAATACGTATGAAGGTATCTGAATTATTAGTGAGACTGAGTAGTTCTTCAACGGCGAGAATAATACTAGCAATTTTAATTAATTGAATACCCATAACGATACATATAAATACATTTAAATCAACACTGATAATTTTATGAATACCTACAAAATAGTTTGATAGTATTTGTCTTTATCAAATTTTATGTGTAATATATTGTAATTTTTGGCGATTAACATACATGCAATTTATTGACTTTTAATTGCTTAGATATGACTAATTAAGTATGAAATACTATCATTTTTGTTAACCAATTAAATTCTCTATAGCTTTTATAACGTTTTTGAACACTAGGCGCTGACCATCATAAGCAGCAGCTTGAGAGCATCCAATCGAAGGTTTTCGAATCATTAGTGAAATTAAATGTTGTCTATGGAAACAATAAGTAGTTGCCTAGGGAGTGTTAGTTTTAAATATCGTTTTGCGTCCGTTATGTAACAACTCCTCATCTCAAGTATCCAACGCTTAAGCGTGAGTTTTAAGTAACAGAAATATTTTTATATTTTCAGAAATAATTAAACATGATGTACCAACTGGTAGTTCTCGCTATGGCAGCCATTTTCGTGGGAGCAAACACTGGCAACACAAACAAATTCTCCCTCGATGAAGTAAGTAATTTAAATAGTCTAGCGACCCGCCTCAGCTTCATGCATTGGCAAGTTTCATCCAAATTTCACATAATGCAAGAAGTTTCTCAAATCATGATGCTTAATACATTTTTTTATCATTTACGTACGAAAAAAGTATTTTATAGAAAAAAAAACACAATCAATAAAAAAGTCTAGTTAAAAAACTTAATTGCTATATTATTGTACTTTTAAAGACTGACTGTTGATTAAGTAGCTATTTTTTTCTGCTAAAACAATCGCCTTTAGTTCAAAACTTGGGAGAAAAGCGAAAAAAAGAATATATTAAATAAAAAAGAATGTTTTTGTACTCCGCTACATGTGTTACATACATTTATCTTCCAGCCCTCTGAAGCCGGCCCCCTCCGAGCAGTAGTGCGCCTGGCCAGCCCTGGCGGTCATGACGTCAATGGCAACATTACCTTCACACAGTTAGAGAACAAGGTCCTAATTTCTGGCAAGATCTACGGCATGCCACCTGGACATTATGGATTCCACGTCCATGAAATTGGTAACATCACCAACGGCTGCCTATCCGCTGGAGCGCATTTCAACCCTGAAAATGTAGGAATGAAAATTTTTATTTTGAAAATAAAGTATTAAAATCATAAATTCAAAATAGTAAAAAGGAAGCTTGTATTATAATGAAATGTCTCCTTTTAAAGTATTAAGCGTAAACTTCAAATATATTATGTCTTAAAATTCATACCGTGTTATATAGGTTTCCTCACGATTGATTATCGATGAAAACGAGATGAATAAAAACTATAGAAATATTGGTGACTATGACATTAGTATCTTCGATCTGTACTGCATAAAATAGTCAAGAAGTTGACTAAGAAACTATTTATATGACCCTGGACAAACATATGCCATCATTGTGTCTTTTTAAGTATTTCTTTTTAACGAACCGACCAAGTATTTATCACAGAAGCCGCATGGTCACCCAGATGATGAGGAGCGTCACGTCGGCGATCTCGGCAACGTGGAGTTCGACAATGACCAATTCAGCCATATTAACTTTAGCGACAGCGTCATTGCTCTCCACGGATCCCACAACATCATCGGCAGGGCTCTTGTGCTCCATGCGATGGCTGACGACTTCGGAAGATCAGACCACCCCGACTCCAGGAATACCGGAAACGCAGGCGGACGTGTCGCTTGCGGTGTCATCGGAATATCGTAATTGTTTTTATAGATTCAAACTTTCTCTTCAAAATTGGATTTCTTAAGAAAATAAAAATTTATTCTATCTCTGAATGTTACAAATATGCCCATAACTATAAAATCACGTATTTATTCTTGTTTTATGTAAAAATGTGCATTACATTCATTTTGCGTGTTGAATAAAGGTATATATATATATGTATTTTTTTTTCAGGAACCCTGTTAATGGATGGGTGATGAATGCGGCATCGAAGTACATCGCCACAACAGTCATGACCCTTATAATGAACTTTATGGCGACATTAATACAGTAAATTATATTTAAGCGAATTATCACATAATATTTGTTACTTACATGTTCAGTGATATTGCTGTCATATTTTCTATTTACGAGCAAGAGATCTGTATTTTTATATAAGAAAATCTCTAACACACTTAAACGTTCAGTACATATATATCTTTTGTTACAAACATTAAGACATATTTTCGTTCTTATTCGTTTTAAAACTATTATGTGACGCGAGTTATGTAACAATTTCAAAATGTCATTTTTAAATGAAAAAAATAATTTTGAGATTTTAACTTCATTTTCGTCTTTGGAACGAAAAATTACTTTCAAAATGGCGTATCAAACGTTAATTTTGATGTAATATTTCAGAAATATATTTTATACCTATACCTAAGTAAAATAACAAAAATTAGGTCTATACTAATATTATAAAGCTGAAGAGTTAGTTTATTTGTTTGAACGTTCGAATTGATAAATTATTTTTTGGTTGGATAGTTCGTTTATCGAAGAAGGCTATTAGCTGTAAAACATCACGCTATGACCAATTGGAGTGGAGCGTCGATGAATAATGTTGCAAGTAGAGAAGAAATTTTACTAAATTTTGTCCTGCAGGGCACAGATAGTTAAATATAAAATGTTAGACGAGAATTACCTTGTACTCTCGAGAGCGTTATTAAACAACTCTGTAACCAAGTAACAGACACTGCGTAAATACTTACGCAAACTGTGAATGTAAAAAATATGGCGCTAACAGTAAATACTTTTAGGTGAGAGCAAAACTTATAAGTGTAATTCTTGTCTTATAATTATATTTACAAGTACTTATGTATTTATTATTTATAGATAAATAAATATTGTTTTTTTAGACGTTGTAAAAACTATTAATTTGCTATTTAAATAAAAAAAATAATTTAAATTATGTTTTCTTAATGTTTTATATCTTAATGTATGTATATAATACTTCTTCTTTATTTTAAGATATAAATACATGTCAAACCCAAGGCATCAAACGTTCTTTCACTAGTTGGCGCAATGGTTACTACACCTGACGCTAACGCCAATGGTCGCGGGTTCGATCAACGCCCACGGCAAACGTCTATATTTGCCATACGGATGTTTCTCACGGTCTAGGTATTTGTGTGATGTATTTATTGATGAATTTAAAGAAAAAGTAAAGTAACAGTCTGTAAATGTCCCACTGCTGGGCAAAAGCCTTATCTTCTATTCAGGAGAAGGTTAAGAGCTTAATCGGCCAGGCTGCTCCACTGTCGGTTGGCGGATATACGGACAGAGTTTCTCCCAGTAAATGTAGGTTTCCTCACTATGTTTTCCTTCACTGCCAAACTCGAGATGAATTTAAACACAAACTTAGCACTTGAAAATTCAGCGGTGCTAGCGGGGATTGAACCCGCGATCATCGGTTGAGATCGTCGTGTTCTAACCGCTAGGCCATATCGGCTTATTCATGAATTTCCGTTCGATAAAAATAAATTATTATTTATATATCATTCTTCTAATCGTATTATTTAAGGTAAAGTATTTTCTTTTTATTATTCGTTTCTATGGATATTCAAAAAATTGACAGTATGTAATAATAAACAAAATATATAATACAATATAAAACCTACAAAATTAAAAACTTAACAATAAATACGATTCATTCTCTTTACATAAATAAAAAGTAAATATCATATAATTATATTTTTTCTTTAATTGAACGCGGTTGAAAGCGCGTGGCACAGATCGTATAAAATATAATTGTTGGAAATTTATTTACTGCCCAGCCTGTATATTTAATTCAATTACTGTGTTAGGTCACTTGTGAACTAGACTTCTGTGGGGTGCATATTAGATAAATGTCAATTTGAATTGTTCTATTTTTATTCTAGAATGATGGAGGGTATACAACTATAGATAAATTGAATCATATTGTATTATTTTACGGATGTGCATTGTACACTTATATAAACATGAATGAACCTCATCATATATATAAATCGATGTGGGTGTGTATAATCTCTATGGACTCTAAACCGGGTGGAGAGAGAGATTTTAATGAATTTTTTAGCCAATTTTCAGATACTATATTCAGTAACGATCGGACCGAGATATTTTTTTTTACATTCTGGCAAGCGTGTCGCTACGACTTAAAAAAATGAAAAATTAGTTGTTGTTAAAATAAATATCATAAAACACAAAGATAATATTAAAAAAAAAAAATAGGCATCATAAAAAAATTAATATTGTACTCATAATAATGAATGACTAAGTATCTACTTATAATTTTTGTGGAATTAAAATAGTGAGTTACCTACTTGAAATAATAGTCGCCTTTGTTTTTTTGTCTATGTATCTGTGTTCGTTGTTCCTAAATGAATGTGTTAATTATGATGAGAGTCTTATGCCAAGGATTCATCTGGGACCTTTTATTTTTTTTAATTTATACATGTTCACCGATTACATGAAAACGGCTGGATCGATTCGGTACTTCTTTTTTTGTTGGAAAGTCCATATTCCCAAATTTGTTCCATATAACTTTCATCAAAATCGGTTCAGTAGTTTAGTTTTAAAATCGAAATAACTGAAATAAGTGTATCATTCAAGTAAATGAAATAATATAGAATATATTTGAAGTCGGTTCCCCTTTATTTTAAAGTACATTGAGATATTAATATTAAATATTTAAGTTGACTAGGTATTAAGCCAACGAACAGTTTTATTGATTTTACGCTATTTTAAATAAATTTATATCATCTGTTAATTCTCAACAGAAAGAAACTGAACACCACAAATATGTTTTACAAAACACAATAACAGCCTCTAATGCCTTATATTAAGAGCTACTTTCGAATGTACTATTTAGTCCTTCAAAGTATGTCGTTTGTCCATAGCGTTTCATACAATGGAAATCGACCAGAGTTTCAGTCAATGTCAAATAGTCGACTTGTGTGTTGGATTAAGGCCGGATCGATAGATCTGCGAATATGTTTGTGAATTACGCTGATATAAGCCGAGGTTGTGCGAAGACACTGCTTCTGGTGCTGAATGGATGCTGCATTGTATGTATTATTATTACTTGTACTTATGTAAAAGCTGGACACCCCGGCTTCGCATTATATAGAAATTTTTGGACACTTTTTCAATTTTCCATAGAACGTTTATATTTCATACACAATTAAATCAGTCAACAATTAAAATATTAAAAAAAAATTAGTCAAATGGGTGCAGCAGTTCCAAAGTGCGTCACTTCAGTACAATTTGGCAAGTCATTTATGTGTGTATAGATTAAAGTTTATAAATAATCGTCAGTCCCAGATTTTCATGAAGATAAAAGCGAGAGAGACAATTTCTGAATGATTGATTGTACTTGGGGGAGCTGTCATTCGCAATTATAGCTATTTTTAAACCCCGACTAAAGAAGATGGGAGTGATGTTTGACGTGTGTTTGTCTGCGGCATCGTAGCTCCGTAACAAATTAACCGATTTTGTTTCGGGTTTTTGTTGTTTCAAAGTAATGTAATTGGAATGGATCTTAGTTATAATTTATTAAGGTTAGTCGTTTGAAGGTTATCAGCTCTTTTATGCTAGTTACAATCTAAGAAACTTCTATAAAAGATATAAAAAAGTTGCGTAACGTTGACCTGATACTGCAGCGCCATCTGTAATCAGCAGGATATACATAAACTTACAACGAAGAGCTTCGTGTTAGGGCTCATTAAAATGGTCTTAATAAGTAGAGTATTTTAAAATAATTAATTATCTAAAATTACATTTTTTTAATATTATATTTTTATTTAAAAAAAAATCAATTACAAGTTAATTGAACTAATTGTAATTTTTCAAGCTTCAATTAAAAATAATCGATCAGAGCTTACGATTGTAATAATCTGATGATTAAGCTACTGATGAAAAATGAATAATTCCAGCTCTTAGCGCTATGCACCTTCATCTTCGCTGTGGTGGACACCAAGATCTTGAAGCAGTATGGTGAAGAGCGGGCCAGTGGCACCTTTACTGGAGACGTCGTCATCATCGTGACCTGCATGCTGCTCATGTCAGTGGCTGCATTTGGCTCTGTGGGAGCTGTGAAGGGAGATGTCAGAGTACTTTATTTGGTAAGATTTTATTTGCTTTTATAATATTTACTTATATAATATTTAATTTGCTTATATAAAGAGAACAAACGATCTGTGGGTCATCTCGGTAAAATTAATTAACAGCATAATATACAATATTGCCCCTTATTTAGCTTTTATCTTTAATAAATGTATAGACGTAGGTTCGTTCCCAGACCTAATGAAGCACAGTAAAGTGTTGCCCCTTTTTAAAACTAGAAGTAAGAGCGATCCGAGCAATTACCGTCCAATTTCTATTTTACCGTCCTTAAGCAAAATTTTTGAAAAAATAGTTTTAAATCAAATTCTCGCGTATTTTAACGCAAACCATATTTTCCACAGTGAACAATATGGTTTTACCAAAGGTCGTTCCACAACAGATGCGGGGATCGCTCTACTCAAGCATATTTATAGTGCTTGGGAAAAGTCACAAAATGCTATTGGCGTTTTTTGTGACTTATCTAAAGCATTTGATTGTGTTATACATGAAACGCTTTTAAGAAAGCTTAATCATTATGGTGTGAAAAATGAGGCTTTGAAATTAATTGCTTCATACCTGAGTGGAAGAGTTCAACAGGTGATTGTTAACGGAAAAGGATCTTCGGGATCTACATTACAGATGGGTGTTCCACAGGGGTCAATCTTGGGTCCTTTTCTATTCTTAATATACATTAATGACCTTCCTTTTTACGTGAACGGCATTTGTGATATTGTATTGTTTGCTGATGATACTTCATTAATTTTTAAAGTTGACAGGAAGAAGGATAATTATGATGATGTAAACAATGCATTATTCCTTGTTCAAAATTGGTTTACTACCAATAACTTAGCATTAAATGCCAAAAAAAACCAAGTGCATAGAATTTTCGTTGCCGAATATAAACAAACAAAATTTTAATCTTCTATTAAATAATGAAACTATTAAAATTATTGACACCACCATATTCCTGGGAATAGCATTGGATTCTGGGCTTCAGTGGAAAACACATTTGGCATCCCTTGCGGGAAGACTTAGCTCCGCAGTATACGCGGTCAGAAAAGTTAGACAATTAACTGACATTGATACGGCTCGACTAGTATATTTTAGCTATTTTCATAGCATCATGTCTTACGGTATTTTACTTTGGGGTAACGCCGCTGACATTGAAAACATCTTTATTATTCAAAAAAGAGCCGTTCGAGCTATTTATAATCTCGGAGCTAGGGAGTCCCTTAGAAATGTTTTTAAAAAGATAGGCATACTTACAGTTCCATCTCAATATATTTACAGCAATATTTTGTACACCCACCAAAATATTAATACTTTTGAAAGGAACAGTGACAAACATTGCAAACACACACGAAGTAAAGATAAGCTAAGAACTCCTAGTTTCAGACTGCGCAAAGTTAATATGTCTTTTATGGGACAAAGTATACGCTTCTATAATAAAATCCTGGAAACAATATTAAATTTGCCACTTCTCAAATTTAAAGTTTATATAAAAAAATCATTAATAGAAAAAGCGTACTATTCAGTATATGACTACATTAATGATAAAACCGCGTGGAATAATAGGGCGTTGATATTTTCGCAGGATAACTGTAGCTAATTGTATCAAACAATATTGTACAAAAATATTTTTAAAAGAGTAACTACTGAGTTTCTCGCCGGCTCTTCTCAGTAGAGTCCACACTCCGAGCCGGTGGTAGCTTCACGTAGAACTGACATCACAAATTTGTAAATTGACGATTCGAAAGAGCTTGTAAAGGCCTATTTGAATAAAGTATATTTTGAGTTTGAGTTTGAGTTTAAGTGTTTTAATATTATATATATTTTGGAATTTGTTTTTTTTCCTAATATAAATAAATAAAAATAAATAAATAAATTTCAGCTAAATATATCTACCAGCGAATTTGTGACCTTTCCAGGATTTATTACCACCTAGCGTCATTTTAAGGGATGATTTTGAAATTCTGGGATACATATATTTAATTATTCTCCCTAAGTAATCCATACAAACTTTACTACCTCCTTGCAGCCCAGTTTGGAATAATAGTACCCCTTTTTCTGTTTTATATTTCATTACTATCACCCAGAAGTATGTGTATTAAGTTTTAAGTTAATACGACGACGGAATAAGATTTTGCATACAAACGTTTTTACCCCTTTTCACCCTCTCAGGGGTGGAAGATCGAAAAACCCTTTCTTAGTGGATGCTTGCACCCTAAAAGCCACCTACTGCCAAAATTTCAATTTCGTAACCCCAACGGTTTAGGTTCTGGTTTCTGATGAATCAGTCAGGACAAGTGATTTTATATAATATACAGATATAGATATAGATATAGATTAGGCATCAATTTTTAAATTGACTAGGGTCACAAAAAATGTACGAACACAAAAAAGGTAATACTAATCATCTATCTACATCGTACAGATATGTCTATCTGTCAATCTGTCTGTGACACTTTAACTCCCAAATGTATCTATTTAAATGCAAATTTTTTGATGCTGTAGGCAATAATGTGTCAAACCACAAGAAGTCAAATTTAGAGATATTAATGTATTCTGATAACGTATTTAACATTATCCAAAAAGTTTATAAGTCATCTGATCTACGGGACGGAAAAAATTCTTAAGGTAATGTTTAGAATATTGAAGTGTGTTCCATATTTTAGATTAGCATTAATCTCATATATTTTAAAAACTTATTTTTATATAAAAAATTTTATTATACCAATCTGCTTTTCATTAATTATACTTTTTATCAAAATAGCAAAGAAACTTCTTCAATCAGATTTATTAAGATTAGACTGACATCTTTAGACGTCATTTTCTCAAAATAAGGTCCGTGTGGCTTGACACAGTATCGCTTACCAGCGTCCATTTAATAGTTGCTACATAATGGGTGTAAGGCTCTTAGGAATATCATTATATCTTTTTACCATTTCATCCAGTACATCGGCTTCCTCATGATCATGGTGATATTGGAGCTGCTGATCGCCATCTACGTGTCGCTGCAGCGCTACGGCCTGGAGTTCAAGGTGTCCGAGTGGCTGAGGGAAGACTTCTTCAGGAACACCACCGACGACATCGCGCATAGCGACCTTTGGGATAATCTGCAGATCACTGTAAGATTTTTTTTTCTGTTAATTAAAAGTAGTGGGCTAACGAGCTGGTGGGAGACCTGATGTTAAGTGATCACCAACAAATCAAGACATTTATAGCACCAGAGGAGCCACAAATACGTCGCCAACTTAAAAAGTAATTAGGGATAAACTGGAATAGGACGTAAGGAAAGAAAAGTGGAGGGTGTCAGGCTTCCGACTCTCAATGTACCAAATGCAGCTATTTTAGCTACTTCACGCCGATGTTCTGTGAGAGTGAGGTACTGCCAAGTCTAACCAGCCTGTACACAAGCTGTAGTCAGTAGGCTATAGCTAGGCTCTACCTATTAAAAATAAAATATAATATCAAAATCGGTGTTTGCTTGTTTGTTCTTATCTAGTAGCTATGACTCCAAGTGAGATGTTCCTTAGTGTCCAGTTACAGTCAAATTAAAAATATAAGTAATATCTTTTTTAGTATATTAAAGTTTTCTATAAAAACAAATGCTTATTATTATGAAATTTTCATAGCAATCAAAAGATGAAAGAAGAAAATAGGTACACATAATTACTTTTTTGCACTATTAAATAGAGTTTATGAATACTGATTTATTTATTATTGCAAAAAATATGGGTTTAACAATTATTTATTGTATCATTCGTTAGTCCAGGAAGCAGTCCAGTCCTGGAAGCTTCCAAACCAGTCTTTCTTTCATCTATTAAATATGATTCATTCTGCCAGTTCCATTAATTTAATGATAATGATTATTATTATAACAATTTAGTACGAATGCTGTGGACTCAACGGGCCAGACGACTATGTGGCTGTACGGAAACAGATCAGCCTGTCATGCTGTCCACGAGCATTCCGCGCGAGGACCGGCTATGCCAGGCAGCAGCTTTACCGAGCATGCATAGAGTTAGTACTCTCTCGCACTTATTAGCCCCTAGATTTTCCACTCGTGTGGATACAACATTATTATCCTCAATAGCATTAGTTAAATGTATTAGTCGCTAACAATTTTCCTGACGTGAGAACACAGGCATTATTTTTTAGTCTGCTTTTTTTGACATTCTAGGATCAAAGTCGGATGGTGATGTTTTTTTTAACGAAAAATTATGTCATAGTACCGTGGTGGTGTCCTAAATTTTACTAAACTATAGGTATACATGTTATAGATATTAAGCCCAAAATATATTTTTTAGATATATTTAGGCTCTAGGATTAATTCCATTCCTATTAAAGTATGTCAAAGATCAATTTTTGTCAATAATTAAGGCAGAAATACACTTATGTGTTTTCCTGTCAAACTTTCATAAAGATTTTCATAAGATGTTTGTCATTGCTTTACACTGGAAAGAATTTACTGACAGCACCTTATTTTTCACAATCATAACTTTTAAGGTTACCTAGGTAATTGTTACCAGGTTACAAAGTTGTTTTATGACAATTATGTGACATAAAAATTCACATAACTTGATTGTCATTAAAACTTGAAAGTGCAATGTTTTTGACATTCGCAGCTTTCTTAAGTTTACTTAGGTAACTGTTACCAGAACACAGTTCTTTTATAGCGGTACGAGACTGAAACAAAGGTAATTCTCGCCTCGCCGTTCTCGCCGTTTCAATTTTTACGTCTATTGTAGATTAATGTACTTATAGAGTTGCCTAGCAACCTTGTTGATGTCAAGAGAGAAGCGATCTTATTACAAGATTTGGAAAAAGGGATGTCGAATATTAATTCAATGTCTTATTATTATTCACTTATGAACTCTTTAAAACCTACGATATTAAGTATTAATATAAACAAATAATTTTAATAAAAATAAAAAGATGAAATAAAAAATAACTTTATTAAGCCTAAGTAACTCTTAATGTCACAGAGAATCAAGGTGCCCAAAACACTGGTGACATTACCTCTTTAAATGGCTAAAAAATGATATTAAACATTTACTGTCATACTACAAAAGACGCATTAAAACCATGTTGAACACGTGTCTAGCTAAACAGGGTTTAAGATTTAAACATTGCTTAAAATACTATCTAAATTGCTTAACAGCGAATAAACTCGTAAAAAAACTTATTGATAAAATGTTATACGTTACATTTGACAGCAAAAATAGGTTTTAAACATCTATTAAACTCACTTAAACGTATATTCTATGTCTAAAGCATGTTTAACTCAAAACTGTCTTCGACGCGCGTTTAACGTCTGTTTAAATCTTTTGTAGTAAGGCAGTTATTTTCTACAGGTCCTCTACTTACTACAACGACGGCTGTGAAGATGAGATCCTGTACGCGTTGAGAGCGGACGCTAATTGGCTCGTCGGAGTTGCTATTTCTTGCTTTTGGTTTGAGGTTAACATAACTATTGTATAATATTCACATACATACTATTAGTATTATATGGACGCATAAGCAGTACTGTGGACTTCATTTTGAGAAAATAGCGTCTAATGATGTCAAACTTATTCTTAATAATTTTTTAAGAAATTTAGCTATACCATCTGTTCTATTCTATTTTGATAAAAAATGAAATGAATTAAAAGCAGATAAAGAAAATGCTAATATAATTTTCAAAACAATGTAGTTATCGTAAAATATGGAACAAAGTTCAAATTCGAAACATTAAATCAAGACTTTTTTCCGTACTCATTTAATTTAGATGATTTAAATTATTTTTCAATAATGCTAAATATGTGACGCATTACAAGAATACATTACTATCTACAAATTTGACTTGCTTTTCAACATCCATATACAAAGAGGTCTGTTCGTTTGTCTCCTTGTTCCATTATCACGGCAAAGTCATTCTAAGGCGAGAACTGTATTTATTTTTGCTCTCAGATTTATATAAAGATTGACATGTGTGTCATTGCTTATGTATATGTAGATGGCATACATCTTCGAGAAGACCAACTTTTTCTCACGACTTCGCGTTAATTCTAGATTTTATTATGCCGGATGATGGTCTACAACTTATTTTTGTTTAACTGGTACGACAATTTAATGGTACTATGTCTACAACTATCGCGCAAACGCGAGCAATTACTTGACAATGTTTTAACAATCGGAAAAACGGTATTGCAATATATATTATTTGACAATCTATAGCACCTAATTCACATACATACAAACAGAATCGTCACATCATCTACCTAGCATTTTCCCGATTATACCAGGGTCTGCTTATTATTTTAGTACAGATATTGATGAAGCACTGATTTTTACTCAGAGCGATTGCCATTTAACCTGCCCAAACCCTGAGGGCAAGCCAGTAACCTTTTAGACTAGAATAATTTATCTACTAAGAATAACTCTCCGAGGCACGGTTCAGATTTAAACAGAATCAGCAGGCTAATTACTATCACTTACCACTATTGCAACCCGATACATTTTGACAGTTGATTTCTGATTTTGTACTAAAACGAAATACTGACTTTTACTGAAGTAGAACCTAGTTGTAGCTGACTACAGCTCGTATACGAATTGTTTCAACTTGACAGTAACTCACTCTAACAGAACATTGGAGTAAAGTAGCTAATATAGCTATGTTTCTTACGGTGAGTAAGAGAACCGAAAGCTTAACTCACTCCCCTAGCCCTATTCTCGCATTTCCTTTAAAAGATGGAAACGCATACGCTACAGACAATAATGCTGACATTTAAGCTAAAAATTTGTGATGTCTTGTCAAGTTTTTTTACTAGAGATTGATTGTTATATCCTTTTTTGTTTTTTAATTATATTTCATTATTTTAAAAAATACTGATTAAGATCAGCTCGACAGTAATCATCATCAGTGCTGTGTACATCTGTAATTGGTACATATATTAGATGGATGTAAATTTTAAATGTTTAGTTTTAAGAGTTTAATGTAAGGTTGATATGCCTTTTTAATAAATAAATAAACATCAGCTGCCTTACTACAAAAAAATTAAACACGTTGAACGCGTGTCTATAAAATCCCGTACTACAAATCCGCGTCTAGAAAGGCTTTGTGTTAAACGTGGTTTAGACATAGATTAATTATGTACAAAAATTTACGCTTAGATGTTATAAATATATGCTTAAAATCGATTTTAGCTATAAAATATAACGTGTGACATTTTATTAATAAGTTTATTTGTAATTTTTACACGCAGTATAGCACTTTTGACGACATTTTAAACAATGTTTAATTAGCTAGTAATAAAGCATCAGATGTCCAGGCGCATGCTCGTTTGCCAACTTTTTTTTATAATAAAATAATAATAATTAAATGTACGTGTATATTTCCTTCACAGGCAGCAGGGATGTTACTCGCGATGTGGGTGGCGAATAACACAAGAAACGATGTGTCAGCTTACAAGCAGAGCATTCGATACTAGTCACAACATTAATGTTAATGAACATAAATTCTCTTTTTAAATCTTATTAAATTATATGCACAAATAAAATATTAACGAAATGGTTTTTATTTTATTTTATTTCAATACATCTTTACCCAACTGATATAGACAGAGGGAAATGTTTTTGGCGCGCATGTATGTATTTATGTAGGCGCATATGTATGTCCGTTTCATTGTGACCTCCTGTAGCTTAAACGGTTTGAGTAATTTTGAAGGTAAAGCAGTTATTGGATTTGTATTATTTGGCTGAATATTATAGCCTGTGACGTAACCAATAAATCAACATCGCGGACGTAAGCTGTCAAAACTGTCGACCCGTTTTTGCCTTTTGTAACTTTCTTGTAACAGTTTAAAATTACTTAAGTTTTGGTTCTTATTCGTTTATTAAGTATAAAAACTTAAAATTTATTAGATGAATAAATACAAAATATATCAAATATGCGTATAACCGAGAAATAAAATAAAATTAAGGAATAAACAGATTAGTAAGCAAACCTTATAGGTGGATAATGTATACATTACGTTGCATAATGTTGTACCAATACCTTATAAAATTATTTGAATTTGATGGTGGACGGATATAAAGCATATATAAATATATAGTGGATTTTATTTCTATAAACAGAACGCCTAGTGTGAGTTTTAACGCAAATTATTACGTCTGCGTCATAAATGATTTTACAGATATAGATAGAGGTCATTGCGTAAAATACAGGCACTGATAGTTTGTATATACAAATAAGAAAGAAAGAAAGTATACTTTATTGTACACCAAGGATACAACTAATAATATAATATTATACAGTATTTAATGTACAATTGGCGGCCTTGCCGCTGAGCAGCGATATCTACCAGGCAACCATCTTGCTAAGGAAATCACGACCAGTGAATAATGGGTATATAAATAAATTATTAATTAATTCATTTATGACTAGAAGATTAGTATCAAAACTATAATTATCAATATTGATTGATCCGCTCTAACTATCATTGTCCCTGTAATTGTATAGGGACAATGATAGTTAGAGCGGATTGAGCTTAGTGGTTACCACACAGATATCGACCGATGATCGCGGGTTAAAACCCCGGCTAGTACCTCGGAGTTTTCAATTATTTTTATGTTTAAATTCATCTCGTGTTCGATGGCGAAGGAAATAATTGTAAAGAATATACATTTGTAAAAATTCTGATAGGTACTGTGAAGCAGCCAGGTGAATTAACCTGTTAACATTATCCTTAATAGTTAGATATTTACTCAGCAGTGGACACTTTACAGGATCTTATAGTTATAGTAGGTGGAGTAAATACTGAGGCTATGAAGATTCTAGAACATTTTCATACCACACATTCGTGAAAAAGCTTTAGATTTTTACTGATTAAAGTGTATGAGATTAATGCATTCATGAGCGGCCTCTTTTATCGATGATTGATTTTTAACTGACATATAAATTATATTTTAATAAACAATAAACGAATTAATATAACAATGATGCTGTTTTTCTTTGAAATTATTGTTACAAGTTTTTTTATTTATTTAATATATAAATTTCATATTCTATACATGAATATATAAATAAATGTAAATGAACGAAAATTGTTTCGATAAAAAATGATATTGTATAATTATATATATGTTATAATTTAGACACCCAGAACGTTGCCTAGCAATCAGCTAGCGATCGAGTATTATTTGGAAATACAAAACAATTGACGATCTTGTAAAAGTTGGAATCGGTAGATGTTTAACGTCAAATAGTATGAACGTATATCTATAGTTATAAAACATGATTGAAAAATAAAATAAAAAAAGAACATAATTTCTTCTGAATATTTGCAAAATTTATGATATAGAACGTATGGTCCACCATATATGCAAATTAACGTCACTAGAAAGCGATCGATCGATTTACAAATTACAACCAATTAAATATCTTGTTGTTATGAAAATAGGAACTATAATTGTCTATCAACATATGAGAAACAAAGACGTCCATGAAACGCGATGTATGAGTAAACTGACATCTGTTTTCCCACGCCCTAGATTTTGCTTCCTTAAATATTAAAGACAAGAAGAAACGGTAGTGCCGGGACTTAATAGATTTTACCTTTTTAAAAATGACGCAACAAATAAAAAGCGTAAGGAGATTTTCTGAATTTGATATTTTAATATTTACACATTTTAAGTAAGAAATCAGACTTTAAAAAGTTTACTAAAATCTTTTTAATTATTTAATAATTAGCATTGGCTACAAAACAATACCATTGAGCCAAATACCAATTTACACACACAACAATATCTAAGAACACTAAATAAATAAACAAAAAACATATACAACTATACAATAAAAAAACAACCCACTTCATTACACACATTAAATAATACTCTCCGCTCTACAATTAAAAAAACCCAAACAAAACACACTAAACACAAAATCATGTTCGAGTACATACTATATATTTAAAAAAATAATTGAATACGCTTCGCCTATCACTCGATCACCACCAGTAATGACCACCTAGCAGCTCGTCAAATGCATTGATCGATATACCAGCATTCACCTTAACAACCTCACCGCCACCGGACATCTGGTACCATGAAGCCGCGAAGTATCCGCTGTATGAAGTTCTTTCTTGCCCTCTTCAATATATTATTCATTGTGAGTTCAATAGATTATATATGATGTATGAGTTGATTTTATAGTATTGATTGACCTCGTTCTTATGTTGCACGCAATTTTAAAATTGTATTTTAATTGTTTACTGAGCTTTTAACGCTATAATTTTTATCGTTTTTACTTCATAGTTTAATGCTTATTTAGAGTTATTTATTAATTAATCTACTATATTGATGATTTTTACAAAATGAAAATCGAGACAAATGTTAGCCTTATTGAAATTTTGGCACAGGCTCGTGCGCCAAGTGTTCCACCCCTCTGACACCCGATTCACGCTTGTCCGTTTATTATTTGTTAGGATATTTATTACGGCTTTTAAGATACAGCTTTTTTATAAATCGGATAGACCTTAAGGTATCGTTCGCAGCCTTTCGGGCGTGGATTCTTAAAAAGTTAACAAAAATGTTTTCTCCGCTTCTATAATAGTACTGTAATGTTTTTCTGTCTAAAATCTAAACTGATAATCTTATATTTTTTTTTAATCCTAGCTCTTCGGTCTCGTAATAATGGCGGTCTCCGTGATCAACATGCGCGAGCGCAAGTCAAAACCAGAGCAGTCTGCGCTATCTCGAGGAGTACTATCGTTTCTCCTCACCCTGGGTCTTGGTCTGGTGGTGACAGCAGTACTAGGCTGTATTGGAGCCTTGCGAGAGAACATAAAGATACTTTACGTGGTAAGTTATTGATTAAGCTATGCGAATTTGTAAGCTTAAAAGTAATTATTAGCAAGTAGAAAATGTTTTAAATTGTTTGCTATTTTTTAATAGTATTTTCTGCTTCTTTTATTTTGATTATTATTTCGTATGGGTTTTATTTTGTTAACGCGAAATGGTGCTTAACATATTTATGTGCCTACACAGAGTATTATATTGAGACAGAGTGCAGAGATTTTAACATATTTTTGTATACTGAGGGGGATCTCTTAAAGAGATATCTTCCAGCCAACACACGCCATTAATATTGTCATGTAACGGGTAAAACCATATACATATAACATTTTATAAAATTATTTTCACATGGAGTATTATTTGATAATATTAATTACAGATGAAAAAAAGATAATCTTTAAGATCAATCCTTACTAATATTATAAATGCGAAAATAACTCTGTCTTTATGTCTGCTACGCTTTCCCGCTTAAACCTCTCAACCGATTTTGATGAAATTTGGCACAGACAATCTTTAGACCCTGAGAAAGGACGTAGGCTGGGTTATTGAGAAAAGCGATAAAAGCGAAAGGTCACTCACTCACTCACGAAATCTCAAAAACTACAAGTGCTAAAAGTTTCAAATTTTGCATGAGGATTCTTTTTAGAACGTAACAATAAAAATGGGGGTGAGAAGTTTGAATAAGAGTTATGATAAGCGCGAGTGAAACCGTGAGTAAAAAATACATTTTGTAAAAATAACATTTGTAAAATGTCTGAGCAAGTATCAGCAGTTACTTCTACTACATTTTTTAAACTTACATCACTTAAATTTATGTTAAGTTTTAAAGACGTACTATGCTCATTATTATATATCGTTTCGATATTAATATGTACCTAACTACGCTTCTCCATGCGATCAATAAAATCGTAATTTGTTTGTATGGATACACGTCTTGTTTGTATTTTGAATAATTTATTGCAGAACTACATTAATGCCTATTTAGTTATTGTACGTTTGATAATTTTGTTTACATTATTTTCTCCACTGGCGACGGGGTTGCGATGTCATAGAAAATGTTATTCTGCAATTCCATGCAACACGCGCGTTGTTTTTTGTACAGTACAATATTTTAATCTTATGTATTTATTTTTTTTATCATTTATTATTTCAGGCAAATGTGTATATTTTATGAAAAATGATATAATGAAAATTTATTTTAATCCTGAAATAAATTAATAGCAATAACTTAGCAACGCTAAATAGCAGATTGAAATTGACTGTTGTCATATTTATAAAGTAATAAAATTTGACAAGTTTCGTTTAAGGCAGGGCAATATCGACGTAAATGAACTTTACCTCCACAGAAGAAACATTGTTTATTCCTATACGAAAATGTTTTATTATTTTTATAAATTAAGCATTAAGGTTTTGTATTGAATTGTTCGTAGCAAAGGATTGTGCATTACTCTCAGCCATCTCAAGTGAAATTGCTTGATTTACTGCTTCATCTAATTCGAGTGTAAAATTTTCTAATAACCTCTCTCTAATTTTGTTTGAGCAAATCCCCGAAATAAACGCGTCTCTAATATAGTAATTTTTATTATCGTCTGCGCTAACGTCTTTAAACTGACAACCCTTGCTTAGTAGCTTCAATTCTTGCAAGTACAGTTGTATATTTTCATTACTCTGTTGCTTTCGGGACAATAAAACATGTCTGGCGTAAATTTCATTTTTAGGTTTTATGTAGATTTTGTTTAGAATATCTATTGCATTTTCATAATTTTTACATTCGCTAATAAGTTCATATACTTTAGGAGATATATGATTAACTAGTAGTCTTAATTTTACCTCATCGCTCAATACTTTGTTAGAAGCATCTTGGGCTGATAGAAAATTTTTAAAAGTATATAACCAATGAGTCCACTCCTGTCCCGCTGTGCTTGAAGAAGAATCGACATCGAATCTTTCGGGTCGAAGAAATTTATCCATTGCGTCAATCAATATGTGAATGATTTTAAATTGTATTTTTTTATTATTAAGTTGAATAAATTGTCATATTTATAAAGTAATAAAGATAAGACCTTATTTTGGAAGGTTTTATTCAACTTAAAATTAAGACATGAATGACAAATAAAAAATAATTATTTTTCACAACTATTAAAGAAAACAAAAAGGTTATACATTAAGAGAAAGTAAAGAGGATGTATATATCAACTGTAGAAGAACAACGAATATTCTGAATTTCTATTATCTAGTTGATTAGGTCCTTTGTCATTTGTAATCAACATGGAGATTGTTGCATATACCCTAATTTCTCTTATCTTATCTTTATTTATCTCCATTTCGGAGAATGTTCATGTTACCATTATAAGATATTAGCTAAATACGTGCGAATAAAATTCGAATCATATCGAACTGTTGTACATAATATACGAATATAAAATAAGTCGGTCGGTATTTGTGGATTTTTTTAATATCATTTTACTATTATTTGTTACGATTAAAATTAATTAAAATTATGTCTCCGTTAAATAATTATGTTGAAAAGCCTATTTCTTTAAGAAACGATACAAACATTTATTAAACACATTTTAAGTTATATTTTGACAACAAAATCTCCTTGTCCAGGGTCCAATTTGTTATGTCTATACTAAAATTCATTAAAATTGGTTAGCAGCTTAGGTGTGAAAAGATAACAAAACAAACAGACAGGGTTACATTTAAGTTAAGAGTTACATAAATCTATTGAAATATGTATATTAACTTGCATAGCTTATAATGAGAGAAGAAGAATGACAAATTTAATAAAGATTCTTTTCCAGCACGCCTGTTTTCTTATATTCCTGGTTTCCGTGGAAGTCATAGTGGGAGTTGGGGGGGCTGTGCTGAGCGCGTGGGTGGGAAGCTCCAGCGAGCTCCGGATTCAGTTCTATAAGAATAGCACTGTTGAAGATGAGGGCTCGAATCATCAATCGTTTTGGGACAATTTACAATCCGAGGTAAGTGGATAGTCCACGGCTCGAATTGAATTGAAACTTGAAAAATTATCTCGGTAAGATTGTAGTCAAAGAGCGAAGTAACCTAAGACCAAAATAACCTTCAAAAATCTCTAAAACTCAGTTTATTCCATAGTCACTGAACTATAATTCATCTTTTATCCTGAATTTTGAACAACATTCCATTACTTTAGCTGTCAAATGATGAGGAAAACATTTTGCGCATGTATTTTTATCTTTTCAAAAAAGTAGCTTCTGTGTTCGAACTATATCTATTTCCGTTTGTATGTGCCAAATTCCCTAAAAACTACTGATTTAATTTGGATGGGGTTATGACTTTACAACGAAGATTTTCATATATAATATCTTAGGATCTGATGAATATCTTCAGAGTTTAAAAAATAACTCTTTTCAATTACTAGTAACAATTGACTTAGAATTGCTGCGATCGTTTGTCCATTTATGAATACGACATGATTATGAATGCAACAACAGTTCTCTTTGAGTTGGTAATATCTACTACGGCTTATTAAGGTTTACATTTAAGGTTATATTTTTAGGCTATATTTACTTTAAGGTTATATTTACTATGAATACAATTATCATTTGACATTCCATACAGAATCAGTGCTGTGGTATAGATGGACCCCAAGATTATGCGATCTTGGATCGAGAAATCCCCGCGTCTTGCTGCTCACGCGCACACCCACTCCGCGAGGGAGGAGCTCGTCGACACTTGCACTCAACTTGCCTTAATGACAGATCTTACTATATGAGAGGCTGTGAGGAGGTGTTGAGACAGAAGAAATCGTTGAAGGGAAACATTTTCATATCTACTGGCGTGATATTTACATTACTCGAGGTAAGCTAACAATATCTATACTAAAATTATAAAGAGGTAACATTTATATAGAGGTAATTTCTGTAACAACTAATTCGACTTGAAAAATTATCCTTGCGTTGATAGCCTGTTTATTGAGGACAGTTACAGGCTATATTACATCACGTTACCACTCATAGTAACGAAGTAATAACCATAGATGCAAGTGACACCGCAAGGGGCATCTAGTTTAGTATAAAGTTTATGTCTCGGATATTTGATCGGTAATAATTTTTTACCCGACTTCCGAAAAGAAGTTTCTTAATTTGTATGTACGAATTTTGAATCTCCGCGAAGTCAAAACTGCTGATCCAATTTAGTTGACGTTGTCAGTACTTAAATATATATTTTTCAGGGATGGTGTTAGTAGTATAGTAAATAATATATTAAGATGTAAATTTTCAGAGGCAGACCATGTAGTAAAAGTAGTAGTAATACTCTACTAGTAGTACTCTATAATAACTAATACCAAACGCCGCAATGGTGTGATGTTCGAAACAACAGCTATCTTTGAAGTCGGTTATATTTTGTATCAAAACAATTATTATCAACTAGTACTTTTAATAAAATATTTCTTGCGTCGATTGTATAAAAATTATAAATACAATTGCTTAATTTGATATATAAAATGTTCATTTTTAGTCAATGAAAAAAAATATATAGTACATATTAATACAACTTCAATTTACAGATCGTTTGCATCATACTCGCCTTATGGATGGCCAGGTCCGTTAAAAACGAGCGTCGTAAACTTCAACAGAATCTACAAGCACATTTTGAATCGTAATCGCAATCTATGAAATAGTCACCTCTTGTGTTCAAGATCACGTAGCACGTTTTAACACTAAATACTTGAATAACACGCACGCGTTGTGTTTTAAAACATTTTCGTAATAAATTAGGTTTTTAATACGTAACGATAACTATTTTGCTTTTTTTTCGATGTCTTGATGAAATAATAAGACATATAGCGGATAACTGTGATAAAATGTAGAGTAATAAGTAAGATCTCGGATCAACGAAATAATAACTAATGTATTGTCTGCTTATTACGAGTAAAACTTTCATATTGCGCTTATGCTTCAAATGTGTGGAAGGATCCCAAGGTATTCATATCTGACTGTTGGATAATACCTAACTATATTGATGGTACATTTAGTAAACATATTTGGATGCTGATAAGCAATAATGTGTTAACCCCCTAAAATTCAAATTCGAAGATATCGATGTATTCTGGTAATGCTTTACCTATTTGACATTATTAAAAAAATTGTAGTCATCTTAACTAAATAAGTATGAAAAAAAGTTTCTTAACGTAATATTTCGAGTTTTTAAGTGCGTTCCATATTTTTCACAATTTATACAATAATCTCATATATCTGCAAAGTTATTATTAGATATTTTTGTTATTATATTCAATCTGATTTCAATTCATTAAACATTTTCTATTTTATGAAAATAGAAAATAGAAAGATGGACTTCTTCAAACAAATTTATCAAGAATCGGTTCGACATCTTTAGACGCCATTTTCTCAAAACGAAGTCTGTGTGGCTTGACATAGTATTGCTTATCGGCGTCCATTTTTTAAATAGTGTTGTTTACAAGGATTTTAAGTCGATATCTCTTATGAACATTGAAATATTCATTGATTTAGTCATACGAGCAGATCTCAATTTTCATTACCAATACGCGCAACCTACTCTTAGTAAAGTAACTGATAACCAGTCAGAATAGAAAGCATTTAAGAGCGAATGTACGTACGAATGAATGTAATGTACGAACGAAAATAATTATAGAAAAATACGAACATTCTACATACTCAATCTGGCTTTATCTGTGCTATTTAAAAAAAAATGTTACGCGAAAACTACACGTGTAAGTTTTGCTTACAGACTTTTTTCTAAAATTTACATAAATTGTTTCCCATTGTTTTTTAACCTGAAAGAAATTACTTTAGGTAATTGTTAACAGGTTATAATATAATATGTATAATGTAATTAAAAGTATGTTGCTTTCTTAAATCATAGACAATATTACGTTTTTGTATACCTATAGATTATATATATGTAAACGAATTTATATTTTTTAATTATAAGTAACAGATAAAATTTAATGCCGTCAATTTATTTGCGATTTTTGATATAATTATGTACTTATATTAAATATCTTAAAAGGAGTAAAATAATTTTACTGCGAAGAAAAAAATGTATATTTAAAAAAAAGATTTTATTCATTGTGTTTCTTTAATTGATAGCTTTTCTTGTTAGATATTAACTAGTGCGAAATTGTTAAAACTGTCCAACAGCTGTAGCTAAATTCTAAAAGGGGACCATTCTATCTAACATTTTAGGCGAATATGGCGTTTCAGTTATTTGTAACTTTAAATAGGTATGTAAAAAGTGTAATTTAAATGATTAAAAATAAAACTAAATATTTTAATTAAAATGGAGGATTATAATATTATTTTGACTACGGCACAATTAGTCAGTCAGTAAGTTCATTATTTACACTGAGTGTATCTACACTTTAATAGTTTAAGGTATTTATTATACTATCATAATTGTTACATTAGAATTTTTTATATCCACATTTATCATTGTAAGTTTGTACACTTTAGAAGATTTTACTAATTTGTTAACCGATTTCAAAAAATGAGCAAGCAAATTAATTCGACTGAATATTTTTACGTGTACGTTATATCTTTGCAAAATGTTAATCGGGTTATAATACTTATACTTAAATTTTTAATTTAAATCGTTATATATTGATCTTATTTAAAATTAAACGAAATTTCATCCCTCCAAAGGTGGAAAAATTAGGAATAAGGAGTAAATTTTTTTTTTTATACACGTTTTTTACTGTGTTATCTTGTTAGTATATAATAACCAATAAAAAATTCTATTTTGCATGTAAAAATAATAAAAAATAATCCGTCTGAGCACATGTGTGGTAATTTTTTAAATATTAATAGAAATAGTCTTTTTTTCTTTACCTGTCCTATTTAGTAACAATATCCGGAACTATAATCACGAATTTTCGAACATTATTTTTCCTGATAATTTTTCATTGTAAAAAATGATTCAGTTCAATCATTCGGTCGACAAATTCTCGTCTCTAACTCATATCGCTGCTTTACAAGAATATCGATGCAACTAAAAATGATGAATTTTGAGGATTGAGGTTTTTAAATTTCCCTATTAATGTTTTGGTGCATAGTTGCAAAATTTAAACGATCTCTTGATGTTATAAATTTATTGATTTAAAGAAAATTCATCATCGCAACTCTTTTCATGATAAAACATCAAAGATTTATGGTCTTTTGACATACTTAGTTTTATTTGTTAGAATTTTGAGTAACTACGATATTCTTGCAAACCAGCGATATGTGTGGTTAGAAATACGCCACTTTTGTTTGCTAAATAAGACACGTAAAGAAAATGGACTATATATAGATGTATGGAAAAACTTTTAAATATTTAGGGATAGGGAAAAAAGTTTATCGATAAAATATCGATTAAAATTGGAGCGTTAATTATACTCAAGATTATAAGATTTTATATTATAACTTTATGAAAAAATAATTTATATTTTTGGTGTGGTTTATAAATTATTTCTCACTATTCACTTAGCTGTGGAGTGTCGCTGAAATGTTAGTATAAATAAAACTCACGTTGTGAAACACTGATAATTTATTTAAGAAGATGTATCAATTTTATATTTTCACTCATATTAAAGTAATCTTAACTAAAAGGAAGTTTTATTTATTAAACGAACGAATAGTATGATTTAACTTATAATAAAATACAAATAGGAGGTTTGTTTTGCCTCATTGGTATTTAAAAACAAATAAATTTGAACAAATAATAGAAAAATGGCAAATAAATATGTTTTTATTTAGTTTTAAATTCACATATTATCATATAATTAAAATCCATAACAGCTTTATCTATAATATTAATAAAAAAACTTAATACAATATCTTATTAAAAATTTTCTTTATATCTAAAGCTGACACTTAATTGACTAGTAAATGCCTAAAATTATATCGAAATTATTGCTCAAGCGAACAAATTTAGTTTAAAATAGTAAATAAAACTGTGCAATCTATAGTTTTCTTAATATTACAATAGTTTTATTAAAATATTACGTAATGTATTTACTCTTACCAATCTCGATTTTGTACTTGCGGAAAAGGTGGGTTAAATTATATAAAAATATATTTACTTTTAATTGCCATACAAAGTCTACTATATACGATTAATATTGCACGCGCACATCACTATCATTCAAATTAACAAATACATTAATATTAAAAAGCTTAATTTATAAAGTTAATTTCTTAAAAATATATTTTGACAATAAAAAAATAAAATATAATATAAAATTTATACAATTAATTTAATTTTAATTTTTAAACAATAATTAATGTTATATTATGGAATTAAAAAAACAACACATTTTTTTTTCTAAATTATTTTTCAATAAATCAAATAGCACCAATTAAAATTCAGTGCTAGTTTTTTTGGTAAATAACGTTTATTACTAAAAATTAAATTACGGAATACATTAAAATTATAGTACCTATATATTTTAGTATTAATGATAATTCTTTGAAAACATCTCTTCTATCATAATTATTCTACGTTTCTAATTAATTTACTTAAAAGGTACCGCTTTTTCAGTGTAAAAATAAACTTTTATTTTAAGACGGTGCTTTTAAAATAGTATCCTTTTTTAGTTTAAGCGGTCTCTCGTCCCTTGTCCTGTGTTTTGATGGAGTGAGCGAGCCATAGCGCGAGAACTATGCCTATTACCTATAAGGAGGAAGAAGAAAGAATAAGCTTAAATTTTCTCAAAAATGAACGACTTGGCGCAGTTGTCTCTGCATCTTGCCAAAACGCTAACGGTCGTGGGTTCGATCTCCGTTCGCGGCAAAAACTTGTGTAGATCATAGGAATGTTTATCGTGGTCTGGGTGTATGTGTTGTGCGTTTCCGGACCCCGACACAGGATCGTGATATCCTAATGGGAGCCGTTGAGTGTGATGCGTTATTTATTTAATATAATTTGCCAAGTTATGTTCCATGTTCTATAAGCATTTTTGATATAAATGAGATATTCGATTTAAAATTAAGGTTATAGAAATTTGAGGGTAAATTAGAATCCTGCTATGTCAAGAGTTTTGAATACGATGACATTAGGTAAGATTAATATTATTAATTCAACTCTTCTCAATATAGTGACGACTTCCTGTAGTTCTCACCACTAGCTTCACCGGATTTACCTTCACTGCTTAATATAACAACTCACTTGTAAGAGGGAGAGAGAGATGAGTCTAAGAATTTGACCTCATTGCTTTTACCCAGTTAATCTTCTCTTACAATTCAACTTGCCTCCAAGAAGCAGAACAGATTGCCGCAAATAGTGACAGTCATGCCAGCACTACGGACGGTACTGAGGACCTTATCCTCAGACCTCCTGTTAGCACCCAAACAGGGAGTCAAAGCACCTAACCTCATTGCTTTAACTCAATTGGCCTGCTCTTAACATAACAACTCACCTCCAAGAAGCAGAAGAGAATGCCGCAAACAATGACAGTCATGCCAGCACTGTGGACGGTACTGAGGACCTTATCCTCACAACCCTCCTGGTAGTATTTGGAGAGGGAGATACAGTCAGAGCGCTTGATCTCATCAGCTCGGTCAGTTCCATCGGGAGGGCAGCAGCTGAAGGAGGGGTTCAGACGAGGCTCGGAGGCCACGTAGTTATCAGGACCGGTAACTCCACAGCATTCCAGCTAGAATTTTGTGATATTTGAAATAAGTTTAAAGGATTCTATTTTTGTCAAATTTTTTATATTCTTAAGAAATTAAGTTGATTGTTTTTTTTTTTTTAACTAAGTCCCGGTTAGACTATAACATATTTGCCAGATGGCAGTCTGTAACTAGAGCAATTTTTTTAAATAAAAATTTGATATTGTATTCTTTTTTACTTGATACAAAATAGAGTTTAATCGGAAGAACAAGAAAACTAAGTTCTCCACCCCCAAGCTTAAACCGACTACTACCAGGCCATCTTTTAAATATTGATTGACAAAATTTGCTGTATAAGGAATGAGAAAGATTAAGATGTCAAAATTTTGGTCTTTAATTCATTTGGACTTTTATAAATTATTTGAAATACGATTGAACTTAGGCATTCCTGTTAAATAACAGCAGATTTGCATCCATTAACTATTCAAGTAAAGTTATTTGAGTAACATTTTGAAATAACAAACTAAATTTAAAATATTACCCAATGTTAACCAAACTGAAGTATGTTTATGTTAGAAATAACCAACATCAGGATTACGTTATTATAATATACACTCGATGTCTCTGTATGGTGTGTATTTGAATTTGATTCTAAATGACGAAACCATATAAATGATACTTTGTTAAACATCGAAATTTGACGCGAGCCGCTTGATTGGATCCTCTTCAAAATGTTCTTGTTGAAATAAAATGTGGATTGAATTACAATGAGAATTAAACTTCGATGTTTGGAATAATTTCGATGTTTTTCGACCGTGAAAATAAAAAGTAAGGTTGTGATGTCAATTAAAATTAATATGACATTATAGAAATAGTAAATAATAATAATGGCAGTGAAAATGTCATTACCAAATCACTAAATTAACCATAACAATTCTAGTTAATGTGGTCAAATCAGGTTACTTCATATCGAATAAGGCCATCTCAACCAAGTATTATTTTAGTATAATAAAGTTATTAATTGTGCCTCAACCTTGGACTCATATAAGTAAAAAAGTAATAGTATTTTTTTACCATCCTTTGTTTTATAGACCAGTATCGATCCCCATCACAGAACCGTCCATAGAAAATAATTGAAATAATAGGCTTAGTGAAGGTGAATTTGAATTGTGAATTTGTTTCCACTAAGTTACATAGAGCTTAAGTTTACACAATAACAGTTTGGGAAAAGCTTTTATTGTAAGAGCTTTTAGAGAGCATTCTAAACCGAAAGTAAAGAACACAACATTAATCGCTGTTACATTCCCACTAACGTTACTACAATTGTTGCGTTAACTTATACCAGGACTTTCGCGTGAGACTCTATACAAAAGATAAATAATATTGCAAAACATTTTGGTCGAGTAAATACGAGTAGTAAAATGACTTACGCTGCTCTGGACGCGGTCCCAGAATTCCCTATAGGTGGAGTCTTCCTCTCGTGTCGACTTGTTCTTGATGAACGAAGCGCGCAATTGGGTCTTCATGGTGCCTTCGATTTGGGGACGTAAGGCCGCCGCCGCGATACCAACGGACAACTCCAGTAAGATAATGATGACGAGGCATCCGGCAAACTATAGAATAAAATTGAAAATTAATAAAAAAACGATAATCTTTTCAGGCGAGATGGTGTCTGTGGAAAGAAGTGCATCGGGTCAAAGATTCAATTTCGAATCGATTAGATCAGGAGATGTTGCTCAGATCTATATGTATCTTATTCCAAAACTAGAAAAGAGCTGATATTCCTCAAATGAATATTTCGATCATATCAGCTTTCAAACAAAAACCATCATCATCATCATCAAGATTGGTCCATTCGTTAGAGCACTACAGAGATACATACGTCAAACTTATCACACTTCTTTTTGGGTCGGGTTTTAAAAAGAAATAAGGACAAGAATGTGACATACTCAATATATAAGATATATTGATTGAACTTTGTTAATGTATAATTACTATAATTTAACACAAGCAAAAACTGTGATATAACTTAAGATAAAACTGATAGAAAAGTAAGTATATAGAAAGACCCAGCAAATACAAAACTTGTTAAGTTGGTTACGAAATTTAATGATTCTAGTGATTTAAAAGTCCTAAATCTTGACCTTTAAAATGAGTTGTTAAAACGTTAACTGTATATATGTACATGTAAAGGTACTTCCATCCTTTTAAATTTTTATGATTTCTAGACGGTAGCCATGAAATAAAGTTATCAAGATTAAGACATGAAATTGAGGTCGTTTAAATTTCTTTTGCTGTAAAAACTTCGATATTTTTTTTAATGATGAATTCTGAATTTTATTTGCTGTAACTTTTTAATTTAAATAGTGTCTAGACAGTAATCTTGTAATATATATTAGTTATCAAGATTTTTGATTTGGGTCGTTTTAATTTTTTAGCTTTGTATTTTACTATTACAACCGTCAAATGGCTTGTGTTATTTTAAAATAAAGAAATTACAATTAACAAATTAAAATATAAAGTACTTATTAAAATTATTTGGGTAACCAGAAAATTGATTTCTTTCTACGTTATGAATTTTATTTCTAAGGCTACGTAAACCAGAAGATCTAATTTCAACTAATGGTCATTTTCAATTATCTATTCACCTACAGCGATAGAATTTTGACAACATTATATAATATTAATTAGTATTGCTAGTAAAGTTTTGGGTTCCAAAGATGACGTTGCCTTCAGATGACGTCACTCAAACCTTTTATATGGAAACAATATAGCACAGTATTCTACAAAGCGTTTTTCCACATCCGTAAAATTGTCCCTATTATTTGACAGCTCGCAATCCGAGGAAACCAAAGCATTAGTAAAACTACAGATAAATAGGATATTAAAGCTGGATCGTAAAACATTACCCTACTGTATTATAGCTATAGAAACACAACTCACAATGTACAAAAGTTTAGGGCTCTCCTTCCAAGCTCCAAAGCAGCCGAACGCAGCCACGATGATGATGAGCACCCCGACTACCACCAGCACGATATCCGTCTCGTGGCCCGTCGTCTCCATGCCCGCGAACCCCTTGATCATCCCCATGTCCACGCATGCTGCTGCTATTATCACGATGCCGAAGATCTGGAATAGAAAAAAATAGATTAAGTATTATCGATAAATAATGTATCATTAGGACGAGCAATGTACATAGGTCATCTATACTAATGTTATAAAAAGGAAAAAATTGTTTGTATATCTGATGTAATATCTCTTAAACTACTGATCCGATTTGAAAGATTCTTTTAACATTGTATAGCCCGTTTATTGAGGAAGGTAACAGGCTATATTACACCACGCTGCGACTCATAGGAGTGCATCAATAATCATAAACGCGAGTAAAATCACGAGGGGCAGCTAGTCCAGCATATAAATTGTGGCACATTTTTCCGGTATTTAATAATAAGGCTTAAAATTAAAGGGATGTAGTTAAAAGAGTATTTTTTCAGTCAATTTATTTTGTTTATAAAATATTTCAATACTTTTGTCTTGAAATACTTTTTACGAGTCTTTATAAAATTATATTTTTTCTAGAAATATAATTTCGAGTTTAAAGAATAATAATTGTTTAAAGTTACATTGTTTCTAGCGTGATTGGAAAGTTGCATGAAGTAAACTGGACTGTAAAAGTCTTATTAACATTTAAATGGTTGTTTCGGTTTATTTTTAAAAATATATGTTCTTAACTATTAATAGTTTCGGTGACTCTCTATTACTTTAATGATCATTATTTTATAAAACTTAATTCCCAATAATTATTATATATCATTAACTCATAAATTTATTTGGTTTAAAAGATTTACCTGTTACGATAATTATGTACACATTTACATGAAGATTTTTAAATATAATTCAAGTATACAGGAACAATATTGTCAAATTTTCGTTGAATTCACTCTAATCCACAAACAATTAATACAATCTGTTGATGTCGGTCAAACATAAAATTAATCGGATTTGATCATGTTTGCCGAAAATATTTACGCAATATTGTGTGACAATCTTGCATGGTGTTTGGACATCACAACCAGAAAGCTATTTGCATAATTTGGTTGTCTTGTGTGGCCAGAATTACACTTATTAGTTTTGATCTCAGACTTTCATAAAGATTTATGAACGTTAGTTGTTTTTCATAGCTTTACACCGGAAAAAATTTACTGTCAGTGCCTTATTTTTGATATTAACAGCTTTTGTAACCTCTTACTACAGATTTTTTATCAGTTACAAAAGTAAAACTTACAAATGTAATTGTCGCCTTAGAATAGCCATTGAACAGAGTGTTGAAAAGATATAAAAATACGCAATGCAAAACAGCTTAGTATCTTTTTTACTTCTGTTTTTTTCTCTCTGATTCTGTGTCAAGCGATTATCTTCTTTTATAGCTATTTAGTAGCTTTGGTGGTTTGAATGTAAATGTTTGGTTTGGATAAAGGTTATCCTAAAATTTTCAATAGTAATTTTGGTCGAATTGAAAACAATTGAACGGTTAGTTAATATAAAAGAAAATTAAATTATTTTTTTAATAAGTCATATGATCATAAAAATTAATATTCAATTAATGTATAACTTGATGTTATTAAGTATATATGTGAAATAGTAATAAATCAATAATCAAAATCCTATACCATCATAAGACTTGATATAAAACCACAAAAACTTAAACAACGACAGGATTATTAGTAGAATATTTTCACGCATTTCGGCTTGACCATTTCGTTATAAATAACCAACATCTTTAATTACCGGCCCAATTATTCACGCTTAGCCCATCCCATGGTGTAATGTTTACGAGCCACGCCATGACTGCCAGCAAGGAGGTCGCTGAGTAAATAGGTCACTTTTAACGCCGATGAAGAAAAGTGTTCCGTTGTTCCGAATAAAATGAATATGGGCAAAGAATTACGTAAGAAGCCGTGCATAAAATGCGTCACGCAAACTTTTTCATGGGTCTCTCCTTCCCTTTACGTCGTCTCTGCGTTTTAATTTTCTACCTTTTCTTCTTAAAAGATGTTTTCCATAATAATAAAGGCTCCTCCCCACCTACCTTTAAGATGTATTGATATGATCATTCTCTAATCTTTCACTTTTATTAGGTCATCAACTGAAGAAAAGTTGAGCGAGTAACGCTCTATATATGAGATTATTATTATTATGTAAAACTTCTCTAACATTACTTTAACTAAAAAATATATTTATTTGTATAAAATTTTTACTAACGTACGTACGTAACGTAAATATGTATTAAGTATATAATAAAAAGATTATCCAATTTTATTAGAGATATAATGAAAAAAAAAAACATTACTTATTTGGATGTAAAGTTTAACATTTGCATGAATGAATTGACCAATGTTGCCACAGAATGCGTTGGTGCATATCGTGGGCTTCGGAGTTACGGGGGAAGTGAATTTGGTAGAAAATTGCGAAATCTATTTCTGTATTGTATTTGTATTCCTTCAGATTTTATTATACATGCTATATTGTGATAGACATGTTATTTTACGGCGAGTAAAATAAAATCTATACAGGATAATTCATTCAAATGGGTTAGCAGTCTGAAACTGAAAGATCTAGATCATTAAGAAATTTGCCGAAAAACAACACGTAGGGGAAGTGTATTATGGCTGTACACATTAGCTCACCCATAGTAGTAGAAATAAAAATAATAACTAATGGAATAGTCTGATATAACACAGCTTGCGTGTACAGACGTTTAATAAGAATAATTCATTTGTGGGACTAGAGGCAATTGCAAAGGAATATATTTTTTATATAATGCTTATTGGTTATGGGCACGATATCTAGGTCGCGGGAAGTTTTATACTATTGGCAGTTAATTATTAATAATTGCTTTAAAGGCTTAGCGATTGTCGAAAGCAAAGATAACTCAATTTTTCCGAATTCTATGACATATTTGCGATTGGATGCGATGTCTTGCAAATGGTATGACGGTCCTCATCACCTTCTTCCTACATAAACAGAGAATTAAATATTTTATTTTACTCTCTACGGCTTTATACATATGCTTCTTCATCAGTTCTCTGATCCACCAGAACTATAGTTATTATAAGGCGATGTGCAAACGTGGATACTTTTTGTTTCCAAGTGTTTAAGCGAATACTCTTTGATTAGTAATCCGTTTGTGTCCAGTGGAAGCAATTGGACACATATCGCTACGTCCGCGTCTGCGATTATATCATAATAAAATATTGATTGGTGTCTAGTGTCCAACACACGACACAAAAGTAACTATTTTGCTCGCTAATTGTGTCCGAAGTTCTGCGAAATCACACGTACCCGGTTCTTCAATTAAAACGGTTCGGCCTTCAACGGACACATACAAATGTCACTCTGTCATGGCGTTCATTAAATCTAATCGCATTGTTGAAAAACATCTATGCCATCAGTGTGTTGATGAAATACATCAAACTCTGAAAATTGTTTATAAAAGTGTCTATTGTCCACGACTTTAGAGCAGTGTTTGTTATGTTAGACGAGCGGTTTTATCGGCCTTGTATTTGCTTACCGTTTGGTCTGTTGGCTGTAATTTATTGCTACTGCTCTGCTTCTACTTTTTGGTTGTAGTATAATAAATTATAACGTATAGTATAATTTTTATACGTAATAATCTTTAAATTGGTCTGGTAGTTCTTAAAATTAGCGCATTGATACTCTAATGGCAAAGGTATTCTTTTGATTTACTATATATTTTAGTAATAAGCCCAACTTCTTACGGATAGGTATTTAAAAAAAAAAATTATAAGCTGCTATAGCCTGTGTTAATCAGGGATAATGTAAGATTCTAATGGTTAAAGAATTTTTTAAATCGGTCCGGCAGTTTCAATGCCTATTCAATGTAAACTAATTAACAGTCAAATCTTTCTTCTTTATAATATTGGTGTAGAAAAATTAATGTAACATGATACACAATTTTCTTGTCGTTTATTTTATTTGTATGGAATTTTTCTCCGTACTTATTATAAAATATAAGAAATATTGTTACTTTTATAACTCTATTCTTGATTCAAACAAATCATTTCCCACTTATATATATTTTTTCTAAAAATAAAGACGTTTAATTATTTTTTGTCAAACGTAGTTTAAATTCTTACCATTGAAAAAAATGACCACATGGAATTGTCTTAATAGGTCGAGGATCGAGTCTTTTAGCAAATTGCTTAATTGACGCAATTTAGGTCTAAAGTGGGAATGATTTCATGATTGCAAAGATCAGTTGCGATTGAAGGACGGAACATGTGGTGTACTGACGGGATAAATTGAGTTATACCTAAGTATTATAGACTCTTATGTGTATGATATATCTACCTTAGAAGAGTCCATATGTTAAAAATAATTAGACATTAGTTTCATAGTCGTGACTTTATTATCCAACTCCTGTTACAGTACATCGCTATGTTAGCTCTCTTGATATCAGGGACTTGTTGCTAGGCAACTCTCCGAGTCACGTGTACATCACTTCCATTAACATTAGGCGAAAGAATTTGCTTTCAGTGACATATTTTTAATATTCACAGCTATCGTTACTACATACGATATATCTGTTACTAGGTTATAGAATTGTTTTATATCGCTCACGAGAGTAAAACTTACAAATGTAACTTTCGCCTTAAATTTGTTTCTTTAAATATAATTGTATCTATAAATATAGTTCTTAAAGGTGTTTTTAACGTTATGAAATACCTCTTTTGCAATACAATATGTATCAAAATTATTTTTATACGACAATTTTTTGCTTTAAAGAATATTATATATAATAAGACCAATCTGTAAGCATACACGTATACTCTTTTAAACAAAATATAATTTTCCATATTCGTTAAGAGTTAAGAGAAAACGTACTTCTGAGGTAACAAAACATTAAGAAAACCACGAATTAAACCTCCTCCTTTTTTGGTAAAGGAAACGTTTCTCCTAAACATTACAGGATCTTGGGCACAATAACAAAATACATGAAATATACTAATCAATTAATAATTCATAGGTGAACGTGCAGCACTGACCCGGTCATCGATCGGTCACTATTGATGGGACGATCTGGAAAATATTCCGGCTTAACGAATGTAGGTTATTACAGAGTGTTGGTTGGAAGTAATGGAGCGCATGTCCGTTTGTGTCTGACCTTATTTTTACTTTAATTAATATAAAGCTGTGATGAATCGTTATAAATATATTTAGGTTTTACTTCCGATAACCTTCTATCTGCCGTTTGAAGGAACTGAAGATTTTGATAGGATTTAAACTTATTATATCGCATTGATTTGTCAAAATCAAATCAAATCAAATCAAAAAATACTTTATTCAAGTAGGCTTTTAAAAGCACTTTTGAATCGTCAAAATAAACAAAAAGTACTTAAATTAAGGAAAAGCTACCACCGGTTCGGAATGTAGATTCTACCGAGAAGAACCGGCAAGAAACTCGATAGGTACTCTTTTAAAATTGTGTTATTAAGTATATACATTTTAAAAATTACAAATGTTTATATTAAACATCCTGTATGAAATTCATCTATACTAAATCCATGCATTATTATCATCTATATAATCTTGTACAGAATAATATGCTTTAGCTATTAAAAAATTTTTAATATACAATTTAAACTTATTGATTGACAACTGCAAAAATTTCTTTGGTATTTTGTTATAAAAACGGACACCTTGCCCCAGAAAGGAAACACTTACTTTGCGAAGTCGAAAGCTTGGTGTTATGAGTTTATCCTTTCTTCTTGTGTTAATACAATGCGAGTCACTATTTCTCTCAAAACAATCAATATTTGTAATATGGAGTTCCAACTTGCTTTTTCCGGATAGCTTCTTTCTTTTCTTTTTCCTTTATTTAGGTCTATAGGTCTTCCAGATAGCCTTTGATACTCAATGAGTATCGATGTCGACTTATAATTATGATATTTCTTATGTTTCTGTATACACTTTATGTTGGGAGGAGTTCTGTATACACTTATAAGTTTTGATCTCAGACTTTCATAAAGATTTACATAAGTTGTTTAAATTGTTTTACAGTCAGTCCCTTTGTTGATTTTCACAGCTTTCGTAACTACTTACGACGTATCTGTTACTAGGTTACAGTGATGTTTTATATCGCTCTCGAGACTAAACGTACAAATGTAATTCTCTCCTTTTAATTGGATTTGTTGATATCACAAGAAAGAGGGAGATAGAGCATGACAATATATTATTAGAAGAGATGAGAAATAAAGACATGGGCTATGAATCTAACATCTTATTTACTTCTGGATTTAACTGTATGTGTACGTAATCGTTAGGAGTTAAAATTTTAATCTACTCTAAATGTATGTCTCTTTTAAACGTTCACCTGTTATAACGATTAAGGTAATTTTGTAGGTATATACTATAGATCGAACATAATAAAATCGGTTCGTTCTTTGATATTTAAAAGGTTCATATCGACCTGAATATAAATCAACATTTCAGGAAGTGATAAAGTATTACATATTCCTCGACTAGTAGATTCACATTTAATATTTATATAACTTTTAAATTAGATCATAACGTAAAAGAATTAAAGGCTACATTTGTATAAACTTTACCTCTTTCCATGTCATTTGAAGCTATAAATCTGCTAGATAATTAATATCGTTTAGACTTTATTAGAAGGTGTTAGGGATTATTTTGGTCTATCTTTTTCATTAGTTAAGAATCAAAATCAATACCCTTTTCTTGATATTGTCATTAAAATTCTATAGGCCTATCTAATGTCACGATTAGAATAACAAAGATATTATTCCTAAAGATATTTTTTGTATTATTTTTTATAACGTTTGCTTTTTGTACTTATAATAATGTTGTGCTAAGTATTTTGGATAAGTTGTTTTTATTTTAAAGGTAAAAAAAAGACCACTGCAAAAACAGCATTTCAAATTTTACACACATACTAGTTGCTACTCGCGACTTCGTCTGCGATTTCCGTGATGCATACGTCACAGTAGCTTTATGCATGCAGAGTCTCAAACCCAATCGGTTTAAAATTGACAATTTTTCATACTAACTTTCATCCCTTACTATATCCCCTTGGGGAGTAATTGTTCAAAATCCTTTTTTAGTAGATGCCTATGTCATAGCATCAACCTGCATGCCAAATTTCAGCCCGATCCGTCCATTGGTTTGGGCTGTGTGTTGATAGATCACTATGTCAGTCAGTCAGTCACCTTGGAATTATACATATTTAGATTAAGTAACTTTTTAATTATCATCGGTAAAAATGTTTATGGTAAAAATTATGCCGTAAAAATAATACTGCCGAAAAGAGAACAAAGTCAAGATAAGTCATTTTAGGTACCCATATTATCTAAGAGAAAAAATAAATTATTATAGATATGTATTTGATTTGTTTTATTTTTATCTAATATTTAAAGTAGGTTTTTTAATAGAAACTTAAATTATTTAATCATGAAATCAAAAGGTTAAAGAACGTGTCTAAAAATAGCCTAATCAATAACAATACAATGTTTTGTAAATGTAACACCCACTCACCCCAATACGACCTCGCTCAATCAATCTATTCCCCATAGAATAACACCATATAACACGCAGCATTTAAAAAGTCGATACAAGTGTGATTAATGAAACGCTGAAGATGTATTTTGAATTTAAACGGATTATAATTCATGTAATGGTTATAGCACATGAACTATAATGTGACGCAATTCGGAAGTCGATTTGTATTGTAATGATGAATACTGTTGATGACTTTTTAATTAGGTTGAATTATATGTGGAATGAGTCATTGGAAGGCGCCTTATTGCTACGGATGAGTAATTAATTTGAAGGCACATGAATATATTTAAATACAAATGTAAGCCATAGAAATAAATACATTTACATAAAGGAAATGATAAAAGAAAATGTAGTGACTCGCGATGAAGGCATTCATGTGTATATACATACATGCATGATGCACGTATATGGTGTAAAAGTATGTATAGTATTTGAAATAAATTTAAATGTAAGTTATTTTCTTTGTAGTACTTGACTACAAAGTGGATAATTTTAAAGTTAGCTATAATAATCTGTAGCTAAAGATTTTTTTTTATAGGCGCGTTTTTGTAACAATTACGTACGTAAGCTTATGAGAGCTGTCGAAAATAGAGGCACTGGTAGTAAATTAGTTTGTAAACCTTTATGAAAATATGAAAGCAAAACTTAAGTTATAAGTAGGTATACCTAATTCTCGCCTCAGGACAAACGAACTTTCTATAAATAATATTGTCAATGCCAGCAAAGCGTCAAATGCGTCTAGTCTAAATATATACAACTCAAAGGTGACTGACTGACTGACTGATATAGTGATTTATCAATGCACAACCCAAACCACTGGATGGGTCGGGCTGAAATTTGACATGCAGGTAGATGTTATGACGTAGGAATCCGCTAAGAAAGGATTTAGATTAATACTACCCTATGGGAACAAAATAGGGGATGAAAGTTTGTACGAAACTTTGTCAGTTTTAAACCGATCGGGCAGAGACTTGGTATGCATTAAGGTGCTAAAACGTAGACATCACAGACATCGCAGACAAAGTCGCGAGCACCAGCTAGTGTAAATGTCAATCAAGTTTTTTCTAGAAGCTAATATAACATTAAAATGTATTTAATTCATATGCCAAAGTGACAACCATTATAAAAGCTTAGACTTCAGCATGCTTTGTTAGTGCTAAAAAACTGGATCAACCTTCACGCATCGTTTAATGTATCCGGAACACATGGGCATTGTATTATATAATACACTGCAATGGAATTATTTTACATAAATTAGCTAAAAGAAATACTCTTTTAACATATTTTATATATACTTTGCTAAATGGTTGCTATTTATATAAAAATCAAATACCAAATGTAAGTATATAGGATCTCTTTAGATCACGTAGATAGTCATCAGTATCTATATGACTTAGTCTTTTTCATTGTTTTTGTAATTGTCAGAGCAATGTTTATCAGAAAAAATATGAGAGAGGTATCATTTCATTCGGAATAGCATTTTTGCAAAAAAAAAAAACAGTTCTACTCGCAGAAATTTATTTTTCGGACTTCGTTAAAAATAGTTTAAAACACTTGTTGATCTAGACCAAAAAAATTTAAATGTCCATTTTTGACTGACATATAGACAGTCTTCCGGAATTTACTAAAAGCTGTCGAAAACATATTTTTTTCTGTATGTATAATATGGTTTATTTATAGCCAACTTTGTCACCCAATAATTTTCCCGAAAATAATGAGCTTGTATCTGGAAACTCTACCTGAAATCCTTAATATTATAACCTACTGGCGTGTACTCTATAATCTTTAGTGTCCAACGTTATCTGGAATCTTCGTAAATTAGAGTCAGAATACATTACTGGCTTGATTGTACCCTCGCGTGACTCAATTGAAGTCAGGCTTTGACGTACCTGACGAGTTTTGTTTTTACAGGGTTTTCAGGATTACAATTTTCACGTTTAGTTTAATTAAATAATGGGACTTATTTACCTCGTCATCATTAGTAATGTTTTCGTGCTCATTTCATTTGTTTCGAATTTTGTCTTTTGTGTATTAATAAGGCGTGTTACAGTTTTAAGTTTTGTTTTCAGACTTTCGTTTGTCATGATTTTTTAAAAATCCCTTTTTAAAGTCCTCATGTTTTAATTACAAGTACCGCGTGATACATTTGACAATGATATATTAAACAAAATTGTGTAATATCATATAAATTGTGTGATGACGATATGATATTCTTATTTTATTAAACTTTTTTTTTACTATAATTTTTAAGTTATGTATGTATTGTAACGTATAATAAACAATAGAAAACAACTCTGTAATTTGGTAACATTTACCTGATAAACAACTTATGTAAACCTTTAGAAAGTGTAAAACTTGTACGTTTAGAATATATAAATTCAGCAATAGACTTGTTGGATCGTTTCATGATCAAGATCAACATCCTAAAAGACATTTACATCAAGTTCCATAAAACGGGATGCAGGAAATGAGACGACAGTACGTGTGCCTAATCACCGAGACTACGTCATTCATTGTAGATCATGATGCATGACGCATATTGAATAATCGTGAGCCTTACGTGAATCAGAATAAGCAATAATACCGCAGGTGTTTTAGAAAACATTAAATCATTATGACATTTTTATTACTAATTTTTTTGTTATATTAATATTTAAGACTTTAAAAAGAAGCAACCGACTTCAAATGACGTTTACAATATACACTTATACTGGTCATTTCGACTTTAAAACCAAACTACTAAACCGATTTTGATAAAAATTCCATGAAAACATGTGGAAATATATCCTTTTGAATAAAAAAATATTTTTAACATCGGTTAAGAAATTATGGATTTCTGAAGTAAAAAATATTAAAAAAACACTACGAATTGAGAATCTAATCTTTTTGAAATCATTTAAAAAGGCAGATATCTCTTTTATTTCAAAGTATCAATAGCTTTTGATTGGGATATTCAATATCGTAAACATCGTAGTTAAAACCTTAACAATAAAATTCCTAATTGTTAATTTACATTTTTTCACCTCACGAAAATAACGGACATGCAGTTCATCTAATATAAAGTCACTTCCGGCTGTAAAGATTTACATAAAAAGGAATATGGCGGGAAGATAAGAATGAAAGGGATAGGAAAGTCAGGCTTCCTTTTGTGCGATTTAAGACGCTTGAAACCCATTAACGCCCAGTTTCGTTAAACTATCTGTGATATAAACTGTAAACGAATTACATCAAAATTCTGACGTCCAAATTCAAACTCAAACTCAAACTCAAAATATACTTTATTCAAATGGGCTTTTAAAGCACTTTCGAATCGTCAAGTTACATGTCATATTTTAATTTTAGATTTTTATAAGCTACCACCGGTTCGGAATGTAGTCTCTACCGAGAAGAACCGGCAAGAAACTCGATAGTAACTCTTTTAAAATCGTTTATACATAATGTATTCTTATTACATTTTAATTATGTTATCCGGATAGAAAATCAACGCTTGTCAAATCCACGCCTCTTTGTCGTCAAAATATTCTTGTATGGTATAATATGCTTTATTTATTAAAGATTTTTTTTACGTAGGCTTTAAACTTATTAAGTGGCAAATGTAAAACTGTTTGCGGGATTTTATTATAGATGCGAATACCAAACCCCAGAAACGTTTCGTATGAAATACCGCAACAATTAATGAAACAGACGATAAGTTAACAATTCAATTGAATTGCTTCGTGCTATAATTTACCCAAGTTTCTTGTTGGAATTATACAAGAGTATTACTGTGAACTTTGACTTGTCTTCGTCATGACCTATGTCATGGATTAGTGATGCAACACGACAGGAATTTATAACGTAAACATTGTTATTGTTTTTAGTTAGCAATAATATAATCACAGTTATGTTGTAAATGTTAATAGTAGTAAGTTTGTATGTTTGTTAGTTCATTACGCTGTAACGGCTTCACGTATTTGAATGAACTTTGTAAAAGAAATAGCCTCCCATATAATAGAATTATTTGTTTATATTATTGTATTTAAGCTATTTTTTATTGTTATAAATTTTGTTTTATTAATTATATTCTAGAAACTTTTTGCCATAATTATTTAGTTCAGATGACTTGAAATTTTTTTTAATGTTATGTACATGACTCACTATCGGAATACATCAATATCTCCGAATTTATACATTTTAAACTTTAGCGATTTATACTATTCATATTTAATATAACGGGCAATAAAAAAGGTATAAGTACCATTAGTTATCGCGATAAGACCCGTTATACTAAATATGAATATCCGAATTTGACTTTTTGTGGGTTGACACATTATTGCTTATTACAACCCATATAACTATTCTAGAGACTTCTTGTGACATTAAAGTCTAAATAAACGCCCTGTTAAACGAACCTTATTATTATTTCCCAAAAATGTAAATTTTGAATTCGTTCACTTTAATAGCGTGCAATATGTATGTACGAGTACGTGCCCTTGTGACTTTATTCGGGATTTCGGTTCTTCCCAGTTTTACAATTATGGTGAGGCACTGCTCATCTCTTGCCAGTTGTAGAGTCACGTTTATGACCTTCCTCAATAAATAAACTATCGAAATTAATTTTTCAACTTGAGAAGGTAATTCCTTTACCGCTTTGACAAACTTTTTACATTTAAATACTAGTATAGAAAATTGTTGGGTCTCGACAACAGCGCCATCTACTTTCTCTAAGAAGCATCCAAGCGACCAAGGGGTTAAAATTCAAGACTAATACCAATCTTATCACTTAAAGCATTTACTTTCATTACTGCAATAAAAAATCAAAATCAGTTACGCCATTTAGTACAAGAATTATAAATATATGAATAAAAGAAGGCTGTTGATAGAATGGAAGTGTCTTTATATTATGTAGAGAAATACAGAAATCGTATTAAATTTTCATTTACATTGCCTTGACATGATGTGCTACTAATACAACTTACATTAGCTTGTATTAGCTTAAAAAAAGCAAAACTAAGCGCTTGTTAGAACTATTCAAGTGACCGGATGACGTTCAGTTAATCTTATTAACAAAGTTAAAGTTTAAATAGTTTATATTGGTCAGTGACTAATGACACATACATACATATATACGATACAGTGCAGTTGGCTGTAGTATTATTCGTAATCATAGAAGAATGGCGGATCTGCCATTATTTATATATAATATAGTTTGAGTTTTATGGGTTTTGTGTCACATAAAACCTGGTGATAAAATTATGAATATAACTGCGTTTCGTATGGTCAGAGAGCCGGAAGCCTTTTAAATTAATTAATTTCTGGATACATTAATGCTATACTAACTCCAAAAAGGCTGAAGGGATTTCGACGAAATTTTCAGATAATCTTCAGATCAGCCCAGTGTATTATCTTGTGAAGTTCGTAACGATCGGGTGAGAAAAAAGTTTCTTTGGCCTTTTGGAAAGCGGGTCTGTAATATCGGATAAAACACTTGTGTCACGAACACACGATGTAGTGTAACCTTGACTTATTTTAACTTACGCTCTTAGAAAATTATGCTTACTTTTAATTATGGGTAATTTAACTTATTCGACCAGCCTTTTGAAATTTTTTTTCTACTCGCTATTATATATTCGGCGTAATTAAACCTAGATTAGGTTTAATTACGACGAATAGCCGTATGAAATATATTTATTTATTTAATTTGCAGGAATATAGAAATATATTGTCATATTCTACACAGGAAATTTTGTATTTATGATAAAAATCTTACACAGAAAAACCTCGCGGTAAACTTTTACGTCATATAAAATTTAAAGGTACTTTCTTCTTTTTAGAGCATTTGAATAAAATGTTGTTTTGAAAAATATGTTTTTACTATTAATTTATTAAACAGTTAGGTTCGATGATATAATTATAATAGATACGTTATAAGCATTTGATTTTTGGCACCCAGAATGCCGATCACTTTGAACGACGTCTAGCAACCAGCCAGCGATGGAGTATGACAAGTGAGAATATCTTTGAACCAACAACTCACTTGACGAGCTTGACCTCTCAGCTCGTGACCACAACGAATGCAACTTCGTCGAAACGTCGGGCAATAAAAAAAGTGTTACTACCATTAGTTATCGCGATAAGACCCGTTATATCAATTATGAAGACCTTGTCAAAGTTCGAATAAGTACATATTCGTAACATCAAATAGTATGAACGCTACATACCCATAGAAATGACGTATAGTGACTTTACATATGAAATGAGTATTTATTATGCCAAAAAATTAAAATGCCTTATTCCATGACGTAGTTTCTATAACATATTGTACGATATTGGGAATCCCATAGGGCCATGTGTATTTTAACCAGGACACACGTTGAAAAGGAGGAAACGCATATTAAAATTCGTCAAGTTAACATGTTATATTGTTTATAATAATAATTAAAAACAGTGGAAATAATGTATAAAGGTAAGTAAAATTTTGTAGTTTTTTGTAGTACTTAAATGATAACTGTATTGTCTGTGTTTTATTTGTTTAAAATTTTCGTAATACACTTTATTAATTTATTAATAACTAATATTTTATTAAATAAATAAGCCAAGATGGCCCAGTGAAAGAGCTAAACGATCTCAAGCGATGATTGCTGGTTCAAAGCCCTTCTAGCACTGCTAATTTTACAATTTTTTAAATTCATCTCGTGCTAGGCGATGAATGAAAACATCGTGAGGAAACCTGCATGTATCAGGAGAAATTCTGACACATGTATATCCGCCAACCCGCAGTGAAGCAGCGTGGTGGATTAAGCTGCCATACCTTGTCCTAAATAGAATAGGCTGCCTTGGCCAGTGGGACATTTACTGGTTGCAACTTTTCTACATTAAATAAATTCTAACGTGAAATTTGCAATCGGTGTAAAACTGAATTATTAACTTTATTTTATAGATTAAACAGTATTTATAGTCATTATAATCAATTGGAAAACGCATGTAAGCGCACCTTTTCATACCGGCTACACTTATTTTACGATTTATTTATGTTCAGTTTGTAATTGTCAGGACAAGGTTTATATGAAATGAAAATGTTTGAAAAATCGTTCGGATAATTAAAAAAATGGGTTAAACACTACATATAAAAAGTATATAAGCACATAAGTCTTAATAATACACTCTTGTGTAACGGAACGAGCTAGTATTAAATAAACTTTAGGGAAAACTAATTCGTGATCTGTTTATAATCTTTAAATGTCAGTCGCTTTTAACTTTTCATATATTGGGATTCTATCAACTTAAATCATAAAAAATGCGTAAACAACGCAGTAAATAGTAAACAAATAATTAATTCATAACGACGAAAAAGGAAATAAATCTAGTTTTAATCTAGAATGCCTAAAATAGTAACACTGAGGTCTACCAGTTTCATGTGTAGTGTGGGCATAAGTTGTAGTTCCTTCCTATGTGATTTTTATAACCATCGTTAAGACAAATGTTAAAACGTTTATTAATTTTATGTGAATATTCAATGTACGCTACTATTATTGGTATGTATTTAAAATATTTTATTAAAATAATATTAATTTCATAATGTTGCCGTTAAAAAAATCTCTTTAAACTGACCAATTTTTAAGCTGTGAATTATTAATTTAGAGGTATTTTAACAATTAGAATATTTAGTTTGAGTTTTTGAGTCCTCTTTTCTTTACTTAAGCAACGCATAGATTAATGCAAATATTAATAAAAACAATAACGCCCTTGAAATGTAAATATAATATGAAGCGGTAAACAACAGGGAGAGCTATTCACGAGGCGACAAAAATAACACCCGACCTACTAACAAACTACGAGATATCTAATGAATCACCATTTAAAATATAAAAATATTTTTATATAATCCACTCACCATAAACAGCGCGTTGAAAACAACTAGAAGATATTTTATACAATTCATTCCGCAGCCCTCCATCTTGATTTTTCGAAACACAAAGAATTCACACAACAAATTCTAACGCGGGAATGGAGACGTTTAAATTTCGAACGTTTTTTTTTTAAACGCGTTCGCGCGGCGCTATGTCTCGACAGCTTATGATTCGGCCAGAGCTGGTGGCGTTATGTGGTGATTTTCGGCCAGTCCGGTATTTAGTATAGGTGTATATCGCGTGTCAGGGGTTGAAATCACGCACTAATACCACCCTAAAAATTACTTTGACCTCTAATTGTTCTGTCGTAAAATGTGATAGCGATCTTATGAATTATAGGTCTCGGAACAAGCGATAGGTTATTGATCTTTTATTTACAGCCAGTATTACTTTAATTTTTTTTCTTTAATTACATGTAATTAATATTAACATGGACAACTATTTTTAACCTGACTACAATATAGTCGAGAGAGGTAATAGGTATACATTTTTATAGTTTAATTCTGTTTAATTTCTTCTTCCTGAAAATATTTAAAGTAATTACTATATTTTTTACTTCACTTAATTTTTTTCTGTTTTTAAATGTTTTTGTTTTTTTTTTTTTACAATTGATCACACAGGAACGGGTACAATCACAGGTTCCCAAATTTCCGCATAAATATATCGTTAGAAAATGTGCACCCCCTCCCCTATAAAATTCTTGCTGTTCTAATGATTATGACATGTTTTTAAATGTTTTATAATTCTTTGTCAGCTAATGCACCTAACAACCACTAAGTAATCGACGTTTTTTTTTTTGTGTTTTCAAAGAAACATAAAGCTATTAATAGGAAATGTCATTTCATTTGTATTTCTGAACAAAATTTATAGAGCTGTCCCTTTGCCCCTCGCAGTTTCATTCTTGTTATTGCACTTCGCTGTTGTGAGTCGTAGCGTGATGTAATATAGCCTATAACTTATCGTTGCCTTAGATTTTCGCGATTATTATTCATTGAAATAAAACCCGTGAGCACGAACGCTGCAAAGTGCTCGAAACGTCGGGATGATAAAAATAATTAATATACGCGATTTAAATCCGCTTAAAATAGTTTTATATCAATAGCCTATAACTTTCCTTTATACACAAGTAACCAATGCATTTTTTTTACAAATCGTATCAGATGTACATACAAATTAATTTTACCTCTTATAATCTATACCTACTAATATTATAAAGCTGAAGAGTTTGTTTGTTTGATTGTTTGCTTGAACGCGCTAATCTCAGGAACTACTGGTCCGATTTGAAAAATTCTTTCAGTGTTTGATAGCCCATTTGCCGAGGAATGCTATAGGCTATATATTATGACGCTAAGACCAAAAGAAGCGGAGCATCAATGAAGAATGTTTCAAAATCGGGGGACATTTCCCTATTGAGAGAGCTTACGCTGCGTGCGCTGCGTGAACGGTTAAAGTTTCGCAAAAATCATGTATGACAGAATTGTTCCCCTTTAAAAGTTCTAAAAAAAAGTCCGCGACAGCATATGTCTATCTTTTAAGGTTAGCTCACTATAACCTTTTTTATGCTAACCAAATTTGTTCTAAAATAATGCATTACAATTAAAACTATTACACGTGGACGAAGACGCGAGCAGAAGCTAGTATTAGTATAATAGTACGATTGGCTGGTCCCCGCGGTTTTAGTCGCATTTATGATTATTTGCACCTCTGAGTCATACCGTGATGTAATATAACATATAGCCTTCCTTAATAAAAAGGCTATCCAACAGACAGACACGTTGGCGCAGTGGTCACTGCAGCTGACTCAAGCGCTAACGCTCGCGGGTTCGTGAGCGGGAATTGGCCATACGGATGTTTGTCGTGGTCTGGGTGTTTGTGTTAGTGTTGTGCGTATTTCCGGACCCCCGACACAAGGTCATGCGATCTTAATGAAGGCCGTTGAGTGTGATGCGTTTATTTATTTATCCAACGCAAAAATAATTTTTCATATCAGATTAATAGTTTCAGAGGCTACCCCCTATATACAAACTTACAAACAAACAAATTTTACCTCTTCCTAATATTCATACAGATATATAACTCCAGCTGCGCCACTCGATTTCCTTTGCGAAAAAAAAAAATATAGTTACATAAATAAAGCATTGATGTTTCAGCGTAAGAATAATATGAAAAATTAACGTATAATTAGGTGTAGCCGCGATAGATAAGTGGACTGTATAGGGTAAGATGGAGGGCACAGTAGGAGCAATCCAGCTCTTACTTCTTTATGGGAACGCTCCCTCGGTCTTCAGCACCAGTACACGAGCACGGGATGGGTGGTAAGGGGATTAATCATAGGAACGTACTTTATGTCACGACGGACACGACACGCATGACGTCCGACATACACGCAAGCACACACGAGAAAAGGGGGGCCCATACGTCAAAATCAATTCATGACGTAGTACGGCGTCCAGTTACACGTACACATTTTTGTTAAAAATACACTACATAAGGACTTTTTTAAATGTCACAAATTGCTTTTGTAAGCACAAAGAACACGTACAAGTTTTAAGCCACACACTCGTATTTACATAATGTTTTCTACTCAACCTCAATTATTTATACACGTAAATAGCTCATAAAATAACCTTCGTTTAATAGTTTTCTTTATTGTACATCCTAAACATATGTAGCAGTTTTTATTTTTTTCGAAACAAAGACTTAAACTCGTCCTTCCCAATCTTAAATCGAACCCACAATCGTTAGTGTATTAGTTGGATGCTGATAAGCAATAATGTGTCAACCAACAAAAAGTCAAATTGGGAGATATTGATGTATTCTACACTGCGTCATCTATTAAATATTATTTAGAAATTCAAGTCGTACAAACTAAATAAGTACGGATATTACATAGACTAGATACATAGATAAGATTTGAAGGCCGTTAATGTCTTTTTAATATAAGGAAACGATGGTCTTATTAGTAAAATTTTTTATAAAACATTTTATTTATAACCGACTTTAAAAAAGGATGGAAGGAGTACTATAGTTGGCTGTAGTTATTTTTTATGTTTGTTCTTTATTAAATTCTGCTTTTTAGGGTTCCGTAGTAAAAAACGGAACCCTTATAGTTTCGCCATGTCCGTCTGTCTGTCTGTCTGTCCGCGGCTTTGCTCCGAAACCCTTAATACCAGAAAGCTGTAATTCGGCTGCAGCTGTAATTCAAACATATGAATTACACCGAGAAAGTCGTACAATAAAATCTTAAAAATATTTTTTTTTCAGGGTGTCTTCCCTATGTGTTTAAAATTTTTTTCTCATTTATCCCATGTTGTGGGGTATCGTTAGATAGGTCTTTTAAAAATATTATAGGTGTGGGAAAATCATTTTTCCGAACGACGAACTGTTTCCGAAATATTAAGCTTTGAAGTGTCAATTTTTCTTAGAGTCAAGTGTCCCCCCCCCCTCTACCCACTAAACTGCTGCGTCTAAAAATATGAAAAAATTCACGATAGCGGTACATATAATGAATTTAAAAGGAAAATTATCACGGCTATGTGGGTTCTTATGGTTATCGAGTTATAGATGATCTAAGTAAAAATAAATTTTTCACTTTTTAACGCATCACATTATGTAAATATTCATAATTTTAAATTAATATATGAATTTAAATGAATAAATAAATAAATAGTTAATAAGTTTAAATTAAAATAAAATATAAAATAAGGTATAAAACAATGTCTCAATAAAACATGTCGCGAGTGATTCTGAATCGCGCTTATGAAGTTTTCAACCAAATCTCCATAGATTTCATAGGCGCTAATCAGGAAGGAAAATTATCGGCGCTAAGTATATTTTACAAGTGTTAGAATAATAAATAATCGACGAACATATAAAGTTCAAAATCGTTAGTATAATTCACATTCAAACATTTTTACGAAAATAGGTACTCGAAGATTGCTTGACCGATCTTGACAATTCTGACAACTACGGAACCCTACATTTTGTGTGGCCCGACACGCACTTGGCTGATTTATTAGTTTATTAATTTACTTATTTACTAAACTGGCTGACTGACAAAATACAGCCGCACACTGTCAAACATTTCTGTTGCAAAAATTCTAACATCATTCTCACAAGAATTATCTGACTTCTGATTCATCCGGAGCGTCAGAAGCTCGTGATTGGTCAGCTCAAAAAAAAAAAGGAATTTTCGTCAAGTCGTAATTATAGTCATATATGAACGCTTATAAGCAATATTGTGTCAAGCCACACGGACTTTATTTTGAGAAAATGGGGTCTAGAGATGTCTTTTTCTTAACAAATATGTTTGAAGAAGTTTTTATCCATCTTTTCTTTTCTTTTGTAACAAAAAGTATAACTAATTAAAAGAGGTTGATATACATAGGTTATATATTATCTAATAAAAAGTTTTTTTAATTATTTGAAATTATTGTATAAATTGCAAAATATGGAACTTGGAAATCGAAACAATTAATTAAGATACTTATTTTCTGTACTTACTAAGTTTATATGACTTGATTTTTTTAATAATGTTAAATAGATGATGCAGTTTAAAAATACATCAATATCTTCCAATTTGACTTTTTGTGGGTTGACACATTATTGCTTATCAGCATCCATATATTGATACATAATAATAGCTTTATACTAGTAAAATTATAAAAAAACGTGTTGCCACACCGGCTTGTGAAAAACGTTCAATTATCTGATCGTAGAGTAAATTTACATTTCCCATATTTCTAATACTTTTATTTCTTGGCTCGGTCGTAATACGACAAATCACCATGGCTACGGAATCCGACCACTCCAAAGTACCTTTACCCCGAGGTCATTACACAGAACAGCATGTTCTGAACCATAGCTTCGATCAGCGTTCAATGACTTGGGAACAATGTAGTTTTGTATTTTTCGAGAATGCTAGATTTTAAACGTTTTTCTTTTTATATGGCTAACTCATTTTTACCTCGCCTTTTGCTGTAAGCACCCGTACTTGATTATGCTGTCTGATGCAATTAGGGGTGTTTAGTATATGGTAATACGTAATTATTAGCATTTTCGGAGATGAAAAATTAAATCTTGCATTAATATGAAGAACTCGCTAATGTTTGCGACTTCGTCTGCAATATCGTTGTCTTAGATTTTCGCGATTATTATTCATTGAAATAAAACTATTTTAAACGGATTTAAATCTCGTATATTAATTATTTATATCATCCCGACGTTTCGAGCACTTTGCAGCGTTCGTGGTCACGGGTAGACTAAGGTGACATTTGTCTATTTGAGGTTTTAGAAAATATTATTTACAACTACCGCCAACGGTTTCTTAGATGGTATCTTGAATAACGTTCCGGTTGCACGCAGAAGGCACTAAATGTATCTTTGAGTCTTGCAGACTGCAATAAAATTACAAATAATATTTACTAAAACCTCAAATAGACAAATGTCACCTTAGTCTACCCGTGACCACGAACGCTGCAAAGTGCTCGAAACGTCGGGATGATAAAAATAATTAATATACGCGATTTAAATCCGTTTAAAATAGTTTTATTTCGTCTGCAATGTCTATGGTGTCTACGTCATAGTATATGCATGCAAAATCTCAGCCTGATCTGTTTAAAATTGACAAAGTTTCATACAAACTTTCATCCCATATTTTATTCCCTTGGGGGTAGAATTGATCAAAATCCTTTCCTATCGGATATCTACATCATAGCAACTACTTGCATGCCAAATTTCAGCCCGATCCTTCAAGTGGTTTGGGCTGTGCGTTGATAAATCATTATGTTAGTCAGTCAGTCGGTCACCTTTGAGTTATATATATTTAGATATATTTATCAAGAATAGGTTTGACATCTTTAGATGCCATTTTATTAAAAAGAAGTCCGTGTGGCTTGACATAGTATTCCTTATCAGCATCCACTTAAATCTGGTACTAAGATATATATAGGTATATAGTGAGATCGAATTCATTTAGTCTTTTGATCTTTCCCTGTTGCAATATGTACTCTTTATAACGAATAAATGCGAACAATCTGTGTTCTATAATCGTTGATTAGATAGTTTCTTTATCATATATTTGCGCTCAATCGGCGTAAGGTTTATGGGCTGTCAAGTGACTGTATAGTCTGTGACATTTGTAACAGTGATACTCTGTGACATTATTACTATGCGGATCCGGTTTCCAGCGCTCGCTCTCTGCTACGTGACTCCGATGCGCGCACACTATAAACAACAACAGTTCCTGAAAATCATCGTGTTTACCAACAACAAAACAATCTGCCTTTACTTATTAAGATGTTATGTTCAGTTCAGATGTCGTCTATTAGACTTTATTTAAGTTTAAATAGAATCATTATAAACATAGAGACAAACAGCTTATTTCCTATATTTGTACCTTTGACCACGCCTTCACTCGCGCCATCTTTGAATATTCCATAGAAATTCTTAGCTACCAGCTATAGCTAGCCTCTTTAGGGCCAGAATTAAAAAAATTAGACGACGTCTTTCACCCCTAAACGCCTGTTAAATCTCAGTTTTAAGTATCAAATAGTTCTTATATTTTGTCCTTAGTAGTATGCAATCATTTTAAAATAAACTAGCATTCCGTACATGACTTCGTCAGCTTCAAATTTTATTATATCGCGATCCCGTTATAATGCATTCCCACAGGGACCGTGAAAATTTTCGAGATTAAAAGTAGCCTATGTTCTTTCAAAGTATATAAATTATTCCCTGTACAATTTTATCGCAAGCGGTCTAGTAGTTTTTGAGTTTATTTGTTACAAGCATACTTCCTCTTTCCTCTTGATCAGACTACTGTCCCTCGTGGTTTCACTCGCGTTTATAGTTACCGCTTCGCTCTTGTGATTAGTAGCGTGATGTAATATAACCTATAACCTTCCTCAATAAATAGGATCAGTACTTTCATAGGTTAACTCCGACATACAAACTTACATACATACAAACAAACGAACTTTACATCTTTATAATATTAGTATAGATATATAGATTTGTAATATCAAAAACATTAACTAAGCAATCGGAGTGTTAGAATATGAGATAAATTGTATTCTATTCTACATCATATTGAGTGCAGTAAGTAATTTACTTTAGTCCTAAACTATTTAAGTGAGGTAGAGCCTATCTGTAGTCTACAGCTCGTATACAGGCTGGATCGACCGTGTCAGTACCTCACTCTCTCAGAAGACCGGCTTGAAGTAGCTGCTATATAACTGCGTTTCGCGCGAGTGAATGATCATACCTTTCCCTATGTTTTCATCTTCATTTATTTCTTTTTAAGCTACGCATTTGTAGCTCCTTTTGGCCGCAGATTCATAGACGGCGGTGATCACTTAACTAGATCAGGTGTCCAGCCTTCTCGTTTGCCAGTTCATTTTATGAAAAAAAAAGTAGACTTGCTTTACGTTTGTGTACGGAATTACCCCATCTTAACAAACTTCTTAAGTTCGCTCCAAAGAATCTTTTCTCTAATCTACATTAACTCGAACAAAGCCGCGAGCAAAAGCTAGGCTATAAAACATCGCGTTATGACTCATAGGGACAGAACTGGAACCATAAACATGCAACAATTTAGCAAAGAGGAAACTAGTACTGAAAAGCGTTTGAAACCACGAGGCGAGACTAATATATAAAGGTCAAGATACACTTGAAGGTTTATTAATTGAAATTTCTTATCGAATTACGATTAAGATTTTTGTTTCATAAAAATTCAGAAAGTCAATGAACGAGGCAAGGTTGAATTATGTGTTTCATTACCATATTTCAGTTCGGAATACATAATAAGCACTTAAAGATGATTATGTAGAATCCTTACCTAAGGTGCTAGTAAAAAAGTAAAATATTACTCTTTTCGGTTGTTATGATTACTTTATGAGTAAGTAGGTTTAAAACCGAATTCAAAAGAAAGAGTAGGTTCTCAATTTGTCGGAGACTTTTTTTAAAGTATTGTCACCGATTACTCACAGAGTACTTGACCGATTTGATTTTTGCTTTTTTTGTTTAAAAGGGTACTTTTCCATGAATATCGGTTTAGTGATTTGGTTTACAACCTAAATATCTTTAATAAAATGAAATATGTTATCCAAGAAAAGGAAATTACCAAGTTTGCTTTTGAAGTCAGTTCCCTTTTTTTAAATATTTACAAGCTCATCGTGTATTGGATTAAGAGGAGTGTCTCTCTAAATCGAGACCACAACTTGGACGCTGATAAGCAATATTATGGCAAGCCAGACGGACTTCATATTGAGAAAATGGCGTCTAAAGATGTTAAACCTATTATTTATAAATTTGTTTTAAGACGTATATATCCAACTTCTCTTTCTATTTTGATAAAAGGTGTAATGAATAGAAGCAAATTGGTATAATAAATATGTAGTTTTATCTAGTAATGAGTTTTACAAATATACGAAATTATTAAATATTGCAAAATTACAACTCACTTCAATAATCGAAACATTAAATTGAGAAAGTTTTCTCCGTACTTATGTAGTTTAGATGACTAGAAAATTTTTTGGATAATGTGAAATACTTGAAACATTTTTAGAATACTCAATTTTTCAATGACTCCGAATTTGAATTTTTGTGGGTTGACACATTATTGCTTACCAGCCTCGAATTGGTACTAGTTACAGAGTTCTTTTATATCAAAGACGAGAGTAAAACTTAGTAATGTTATTATTGCTTTAAAATAGATTGGCGCTAAAATTTTAATATACTACTCCATAGGTAACGTGACTAACCTTTTTCTATGAAATCGTAAAAACAATTACATTAAAAAAATGGACAAAATCAAACAATTTTTGGGTAGCAATAGACTTTTCCAAATACATTGTCTACTCTATTGTTAAATTCCAATAACAAGAATAACTTCAAGGAATCGTAAGCAATTGCAAATTTAGCGGCCTTGGACGGAGGGTGGTCTTTTGTGCGTAGTGTTTGTGGTGCGGTGGCTATGGATACGATGTGTATAACTTTAGCTAAGCTAACCTGAGGTATGGCCAGCAAAATAATATTACATTTAATAAAACTAGTGATCGCTTAGCGGTCGGAATTCGACCGTAGTTCATTAAATTTTCAACCGATTTCAAGATTGTCTACAGATAATATATTCTCAATTTGACCATAGATTTTAATTAATAATAATAAACAAAAGAGTGTAAATGCATGTGTGTGTTGTAATGTTTTTTTTTTCATTGATTTAATGTATTTTCTATATATAATTCAAAAAATGCATACCTCTCTCCTTTCTATATCTCAATATATATAATTCATAGGTGACAGACTGACATAGTGATCTATTAACGCACAGCCTAAATCACTGGACAGATCGGCCTAAAATTTTGCATGCAGGTAGATGTTATGACATAGGCATCCGCTTAGAAAGGATTTTAATTAATTCTACCACCAAAAAATGCGAAATTTCATACCCCTACATACGCGCAGTTTTGCGTAAAAACGGGGTACAATTTTTTTCATGTATTTTTATATTACATATTTATTTTATATATTATATAATATAGTTTATTGCATTTTACACCAGTGAGTTGCTTTAAGTGAGTTTATTTATTCAATTTTAAATTATAAATGCTTAAACATCATCATCTACCTAGCATTTTGCCCGGTTATACCAGGGTCTGCTTTCTATTCTAGTCCAGATATTGACGAGTTACTGATTTTTACACAGAGCGACTGCCATCTGACCTCCGCAACCCCTTCGGGCAAGCCAGTAACCATTTAGACTAGAATAATTTCCCTACTACGAGTAACGATCATTATCAGGTGATTGTGATAACAACCGGGAGCGACAGCTTTACGTGCTCTCCGAGGCATGGTGGGGAGACCCACAAGGACAAACATCCAGGCCTAAGAACAAATATAATTATACAACTATAAATATCTGCCCCGAGCGGGAATCGAACCCGCAATCGTCGGCGTTAGAGGTGCATTCAGCACCACTACACCAGAGCGGTCGTCATCGTCAATAAATGCTTAAACATGTAATCTTGTATTGTTACAATACTCACATTGTTAAAATAGTCAAGTTTTTTTTATTAGTTAATTTTATTTACATAAGCACAATAAATATTTTAAAATTAAATATAAAAAAGAATTTTAATGATAAAATAACGAATGTATAATTTAAAACACTTAAGTAGTAAGTAGGTATATTTTGGAGAAAAATAAATAGTTCATAGGAGTATTTTAGAAGTCAAACAATATATATAAATATTCACCAATATTTTAGCCGACTTAAAAATAGGAAGAAGGTTCTCAATTCGTAGCGTATTTTTTAAAATATTTTTAACTTTTCAACTGCGTCATTTCTTAACCGATTATGACATTTTCTTTTTTTATTACATATGCTTCTAGATAGATCTCATAGAATTTTCATAACCTAGCAAAAGTATTTTGTTCTAGTAAACAGAATTGCGTATTTTGCTGTTAAAGTCTGCTTCTCTTTTGTCTCCCTTAGTTATTTTGCAAACGGTACAAATTCAAGTTTGTACTGAAAAGTGATGGGTTGTAATTAAGCTTCGCTGAAAGCTACGATGATAAGTTACTTTCCTGATACACTGAATACGAGCTGGAAACACGTGAAAAGGTAAACAAAACGAAATACTCGTTTAAACATCTAGGTCTTAGCCCTTAGGCGAGAATTACATTTGTAAGTTTTATTCTCGAGAGCGATATAAAAGAACAATGTAATCTAGTAACAGATACGTCGGAAGTAATTACGAAAGCTGTGAATATCACAAATAAGGCAATGATAGTAGTCTTTTTGGTGTAAAGCAGTGAGAAATAACAGATGTAAATGATTTATAAGCTTTATGAAAGTCTGGGAGCAAAACTTATAAGAGTTCTTGCCTTGTAATGTATGTTTTATGTAACTTGATTATCATTACTTTTACATCTGACTGTCAGTCACTTATCTATATATTATATGGACGCTGATAAGCAAAACTGTGTCAAGCCACACGGACTTCATTTTGAGGAAATTGCGTCTAAAGATGTCGAACCTATTTTTAATAAATCTATTGATGAAGTATAATTATATACATCTTTTCTCTTCTATTTTGATGAAAAAGTTTAATGAATTAAATGCGGATTAGCTAATAAAGAGTTTTATCTAATAATGAAGTTTTTAAATATATGAGATTATTGCATAATACACATTATGGAACACACTTCAACATGTTAAACATAAGATGAACAAAATTTTTTCCGTACTTATTTAGTTTAGATGATTTTTTAATATTGTTGAATGCGTAACGCATTTTAAGAATACATCATTATATCTAAATTTGACTTTTTGTGGGTTAACCTATTAATGCTTATAAGTATCCATATATCAAACCGAATAACTGAAGCGATTTAGATAATTTTTTTATGGTAGCAAATTTAAATAAAACTCACTGAAAGTAAAGTCAAGTTAAAATCGGTTAAGGACTGACGGCGTTCTGAAGTAAAATACATTACCAATACAAAATATTGTTATTAACTATATTTTTGTAAAACATATAGATTTTGTGGGCAACAATAGATCTTTTAGTTACCAATTCCTGGACGATTTAATAAATAACTAATTAGCTAAAATACCTGCAACTATACATAGTATACATTACATATAACTATATAACTATATAAGTCTTTCAACCGTGTTAATATTAAAGACACACCTTTAAAACTGAAACTATAAATAAATAGAGAAAAAGTTTGCACAAACTGTTATCAATGTTTTAATATTAATATGAACGCAAAAACGTTATTAGCACTATCAAAGTAATGCTTTAAAGTTATTACGTTAAAAATAGTGTTATTTCTAAGTACAATTCCATGGAATAACAACTATTTTTATTGAATATCATTCTCATGAGGAGAGGCGTGACTATACCATCTGAGGTTCGTGGCAAATTTTTGAATAGGGTCTCTCAGTAAATATCGTCACGTTATAACTTAACTTCCATGAACAATGTTACAAAGGTTATTCTTATGTCTTCGTAGTTTTACGTATTAGGGCTTATTGGTTTAATCAAACTCATTAGCATTGATTCGAATTTTACCCATAGAGAAAGCTGTTTTTTTATTAAGATGCATACGCATCAATTTTATGACGACTATTTGACGTTAAAAATCTGTACCCATTTCCAACTTTGACAAATCGTCAATTGGCGTACAAGCGACAGTATCTTTGGGCCACCAAAGATATTTTCGCTTGTCATGCTCAGTCACAAATTAGTTGCTAGGTAACGTCGTCCAAAGTGGTTGGTGTTCTGGGTGCCAAAATCCAAGATTTTATATCATAACTATAATCTATTTTTTATTGTCTTATTATATCTATAAAAAGCTAAATTTAACAACCCACAAATCCTCATCATTGTTTCTGCGAGTTATCTTATTATTTAGCATCATTGACGTATAGCGTATGTTTATGTGCTAATAAAATATATTTCCCGTGAATAGTCGCGTAACATTAAAGAACCTAGTAACATTACAGAAATTGATCGTAAAACATCATGGCGTTATAACGAACTCTTTAAAACATTTGGACATAATTAAAACATGAATTGCGTATAATGTGATGCCACTAGTGTTGTGGTGAATATCGATACGATAAAAATGGTGATGTGTAAGTTATATGTTGAGGATCGACGTCACCGTCCGATACTGATTTATTCTGTCAATGGTAAGACAATAATAATTATAGCATGCTTTAAATATTCCAGTTTTATTTACGTATATCGACGATTGTTCGAATTACATAATATTGCAACAGATAATACGGCATTTTTATCACCGATAAATTTTAAAACCTACTTATTACTGAACATATTGTTAAATTGGAATTTAGAATTGCGTTCTATTTCATTCATTTTGTTTCAATTTTTTTTTAAGTACAATTAAATAATAACTGGCGACTACAGTTTTGTCAATATTTTTTGCAATCACTATCATTACGCGCCATTTTCAATGATGTAATTGCTCTAAATCCATTTATATATTCTATGTATATTTTTTAATTAAAACATTTTTACAAACAAATGCATTCAGAAAACATTTAATTATAATTCAAATGAAATTTAGTAATTTTTGATGCACCGTGCATTAAACGTCATGTTTTCTAGCTCGTATAAATAGAAGTTTATTTACTTTATGTATTGAAAACATTACTTAGCGCCTGCGTAACTGATAAGCATCAATTCCAGGTAAACTATGAACATTATATAATAAGTACATCATCTATATGATCTGTTGGTAAAAATTTAAAAGTTATAAATCTAGAGATACCTGTCACCGATTTTATAGAAGAATTGTTTATTCCGTACTTGAATAATACAGTGTTTCTGCACAATTTGAAATGCTTATTATTCATAAAAAATCTATATCGTAATTTCATACATATAAGTGAGGTAGAGGTAGCTTTAGACTAGTATACTAGCTCGTATACACTGGCACGACCAGGGCAGTATCTTCCTCAGAGGATTAGCGTGAAATAGCTAACAAACGTTGAGTGAAAGCTATAAGCGTAACCCCTTTCTCATTCCTTTCTTAGTTTCTTTCATTATCATTCCTGTGGTGCTGCAAATGTCTATAGACGGCGGTGATCATTTAACATCAGATTAAGTGATCACCAGGCGTTCTCGTTCACTAGATTTTTTTTAATAAAAACAGTTTACTAGTGACAGACTTCAGACTTCATCCCAATATGGAACATTGGTAACAATACAACTCAATGGATTACCCTTTATTCGTATTATTCAGATGATACACGTTAAACAACTTAGATTAAGATAAAATAGATATCCATCTCAAAACAATTTTATCTCTTGACAACAATATCTCATCTGATATACATATCTGAAATTTAAAATTATATGTTTGTTTGTTTGTATTTTATGTGCTATCATGCCGTTTAAGGGATTGCGATAAAATTTTGCTGACTTTTTGTTTGCATTCGAAGAGTATAGACATTACTATTAACTTCCAATCGATGGTGCGCGTGTCGTATAAGTGGTCTAGCATAAAAAATCTACATTAGCGAACCCATATAACTTATTAGTTTATATATGACCATAGTCTGTTATCGATAAAATATCTATACATCACTAGTGCAGAAAATGCAAACTTAGTACCTAAAATGTCGATATCTTAAAAATTCCGCTCGATAACCACATGAATAAGTTTATAGCCCATTATATTTAGTTAGCCGAGCATCTGTGTGGCCATGGACTATTGTGAATTTAGTTATAAATAGGGGACAGGATGGTTTTATATTGTTACTGGATTGTTGGCTGATCATGGGGAACGCGGCACCAGGTAAATCCTATACAAGAAACCAATTAAAACTTTAAATTACTTAAAGAGAATATTTATTTCATAAACGTAATTTTTTTTAGTTTCAGTGTGTGTGGGAAAGGTGAAGAAAGACATATTTAGTGCATCATATATTTCTTTGGTTCTTATTTTTTAGTAAATTAATAAAATGACGCTTAAAGTAAAATAAAAAATGCTAAGATATTGTCTTGGATAGTCTTTTAAAAGATAGTGTTATGATTGTCATTATATATAGTAAAGTAAAAGATTAATGCTATAAATGCAAAGATTTAAGTCATATTCATATATAATATCCATATAAAAGATTATCAAATTGTTATTTTTATTTTCGTCCATAGTTATTTTTATACTACAGATATCACTCTAGACAACTAAAATGCAAAACTTTTTTGTTTCGGTCAGCATAAAAAAAAACAAAAATATTTTATTCCTGTTTTTAAAATTTAGTTCTTTTTCAGTGAAGGAGCCGGTGTCGGAGCCGCAGACGTCCCAAAATGCGGAGGATCTGGGCAATATGTACGCGCCGCCTGTACACCAGAAAAAGGAATCATGTTCCTATACATGCTTCAAAATTTCGTATGCGGTTATCAGCATCATAAATATTGTAAGACATTTGTTTTATAGGTCATTTTTGTCAGGCTTATTAAGCCGTTTCTCTTTAAAACGAATTTGGAAGCTCCGTATTTAATTGGCCAAGATAATTCATTGTAGATCGATTATACCTTACATGTAAATTTCCTCACGATACATACCTTCACCAATGAACACGAGATAGCTCATCACTTACATAACGCAACCAACCTAGAGGTTAGAACATAATCTCAACTAATGATCGCGGGTTTAAATATCGGCTATAACAGCTGAGTTTTCAAATTTATCTCACGCATGGTGGTGAAGGGAAACGTCGTGAGGAACGTGCGGGGAGAAATTCTGACACGCGTATATCGACAACCTGCAGTTAATCAGCGTGGTGGTTGGTGGCTTAAACTCTAAACCATCACCTTAACAGGAGAGGACTTTTTGCTCAGCAGTGGGATATTTACAGGCTACTTCTTTTACGTTCCATGTTTCAAGCATTATAATTTTTTATTCTTTTCTCAGTTGCATTCAATTGGTCTGATAGTGGTATCGGTGAGTGCCGCTATAGCGATGAAGATCTTCTCCAGCGAACAGTCTGGTATATTGGTAGCGCTGATCATAATGTCCGTCATCGCCGCCATCACACTGTCCACCACTATTTATGCGATGATAGCGGTATTCAGAAATCACATGAAACATGTTCAAACGGTAAGTGGGACATTTTTGACTACTGACTACAGCTTCTATATCGGCTGGCTCAACGGGGGCAGTACCTCACTCTCATAGAAATGACGTAACCAATATACCTGCGTTTTGTATAGTGAGTTTAAAAGCAACAAGCCTAACCCTCTCTTCTTTGTTTACGCCTTATTTCGCTTCATCCTTATTATTTTTTTTATGTATGTAGCGCATGTGTAATGAAGATTGACGTGGAATAGCTAATATAGCTTTTCGTACGGTTATACTCACCTAAAAGCCTAATCCCCTCCCGTATTCGTTTCTTTACTTCCTATACCCTTTCATCCCTTAAACCTTTTTTAAGCTTGCATTACATTTGCGGCTTTCCTGGTGCTGTAAATTTCCATAGTGGTTATTTCTTAACATCAGGTGTCCTGTCTACTCTTTTACCTGTTACCTTTTTAAAAAAACATCAATGAGTATCTACTGAATCGCCAAAATTTACACTAACACTAAAATGACAACACAGGTAGATAACTATCAAAAATTAAACGAAATTTAACCGATAAGCCAAATCACAATTTTAATACAACATTTTTATAAGTGCTTTCAATTTAAAAATTAAGCTTTCGTTATCATTTCTAAGTAAATCGAGGTAAATAACACTTAACCTTGGTATAATGTATTCAAGTTCAGCAACACTAACTGTGAGGTAGGAGCGGCATATCACGCGATTGCTAATAAGTACCATGTACTTTTAGTGTTTCTAAATTACTTAAATGTTGTTACTTATACATTTTTTTTTGTTACTATAAAAATAATAAACGAACAGATAGGCAGGTGCCTGTTATTGCCAGCTATATTAATGAAAATAAAACATCTAACAACCTTTAAACCTGTGATCTTCATAAATTATAACTAAAGAACCATCTCAGTTAGATCAACTTTCAAACAAAAAAACCTGATCAAAATGAGTCTATTCGTTACGTACACACCCGTTTTATTTGAAGGTAAAAAAAATACTTGTGCCGTCTCCAGTCGTCGCAAGCCATAAGAAGATTAAGAGAATAAATATGTTTAAAATTATTTCAGGCATCCATAGTTCTCTTCATCTTGGCGATCATCCTCTCTATCATTGTCGGAGTGTCGATGAATATAAGTGAGGAAGACGAGCTTAAACTTAGCCGTTCCCTCTCGGAGTCATTCCGGCTGTCGCGGGAGGATAGCCCGAGACACGTGAAACTTTGGGCAGCTATACAGCATGACGTAGGATTTTTTAGAAGTATAGCGTAGGGAGACAGGGACCCTAATTCCGTCTATGGGATAAAACCGTCTATTCGCAATTACGGGGTATAATAGTTATAAATTATAGTTAGCAAATATCGAAGCTGTTGCTATACTGCCCGTAACTGGGAGTAGACAGTTTTACCCGGCGGACGGAATTAGGCTCCTTAACTATGTATATGTAAATAAAATATAATATTTGTGTAAGATATAATTTGCAAGTTTAAATGAAAAATGTTATTTATTGTTGTGTAAGTATCTAAAGAAAATTTAATTTTTCTTGATACTAAAATGTCTTTTTACTTGTCTGCCTCTGAATTTTATTTTACAGCATTAAATAAATAATATTCTAGTATTTGACAGATACAATTCACAATAAGTGGAATTGTGACAAAGATTACAAAAAGTGTTTCAAAAGGGATATTACAAATATGTATGTGTCAAATATCTTATCAAAGGTTTATATATATATATATATATATATATATATATTTGATATTTCTTATAACAAATTATATATTTTAAACTTTCGCGATTTATATTATTACTTTTTTATATAAGGGGTCTTATCGCGATAACTAATGATATTAATATCGAATAACGAATGTAACTTCGTCGAAACGTCAGCCAATAAAAAGGTATTAATACCATTAGTTATCCCGATAAGACCTGTTATATTAAATATAAATAAACAATACATAACACTCAATGGCCCCCCTCAGGATCGTGAGATTCGGGGGTCCGGAAACACACAACACAAACATAAATCACGACAAACTTCTGTATGGTCAATAAAGAGTTTAGTCGGGAGTTCTGATCGTACCCGCGACCATTAGCGGTTCAGACAGTTGCAGCGACCACAGCGCCAATCTGATATAATTATATATTGACCACCAAAACCCCAATAAAAACTAAATAAAATCCCCTTCCAGCTAAATTGCTGTGGTGTATACAGCGCAGAAGATTTCCGCAACAAAAATATACCCGAAATCTTCCCCCCCGATGTCCCCATCTCCTGCTGCCCGAACTACGACCCCGACCGTTCCCAGCTGGTGCAAGAGAGGGAAAGAGAAGCCTGCAAATCGAAGAAGGAGTTCTATGAAATAGGCTGCAGGGATCCTGTCACGGAACTGTTCAGGGACATGACGAAAAGAGTCATATCTATGTCTGTTGTCGTTATCCTTGTTATGGTAAGTTTTGCATTTTTACCTGACTGCTCCACATAAAGGGTAATGTGTTTATCAGCCTGTGTATGTGGGTAATCTTTGTGGCAGTATATAGACCAAACGCGTGGGCCGATTTTGATAAATCATGTGCCGTTTGATTCGTCGATGTGAAAAAGAAAAAAATGTTCATAAATTGACGAATTCTTCTTCGTGTCGATGGCAAATTTATTTTTATATTGTTTGGGCCCAGTACTTAGCCACGTTTACAGCTTTATCTGTGGCTGCCCAGAGGTCTTTTATTGTGCAGGTGTCCGTACACAATGGGCACTCTAGTAGGTGAGACACGCTGGTATGTACCACGATGGCACATAATTGACGAATAAAATCAAATGATGTATCGTTGAATGGGTATTTAACAAATCATTCTTATGTTTTTTAATCAGAATTACCGTTTAGGATTTATAACGACTTAAAGTTCATTAGTGTTAAGTTATCTCTGGGGTTCTAGTTACTTGTTTGTTCGTAATTATGAATATATTTCTAAGAGTAAAGACGAGCAATCTATCCTAGAGAGAGGGAGGGTGCGTACTGCCGATATATTATAATAACTAACTGATCAACGAGCTACCATAGACAAAATACAGTATTATTTACTTTTATGATATATTCCTAACATCCCCCTTTTTCACTACTTTCCCTACACAATTGAGACTGAGACACCTGACTACTTATATTCACTGAGAGAGAGCACTATGTTAACTGCACGACGATCCTGCACGAACTGCGCCCGACCTCCTTTGTTTCAAGCTAACTATGTATTGCAATGCTGCGAACAACTTTTTTCTTTTATGGCTCTAAAGTAAAAACAATGGACGTTTACGATTTACTTATTTATTTCAAAAACAATTATCTTGATTATTGCAATTTAAAAACATATTTTCCATACCGTCTAGACAATTCTTTATATTATACACATTTCTATTTTTAAAACAATATTTATAATAATGTCCAATTTTTTTACATAACCTGCATCTCGCTTCAGCTGCTGGACACTGGAGTCCGTGTTGTCTACCACACCTTTGACACGTTCTCCTTGACTGTGATTTGTTTACATACCTTCCTCCAGTATTGTACTCTCTGCTCGGGGACCTCATATTGTAATGATTTGTCTCATTTGACCTTCTGTAGTTGTTTCTGCTTGGATACTTTATTATTTCTTGACGCTGAGGTTGACTGGTATTTCTATTATACCTATTTATGTTCCTTCCTCGAATTTTAAACACATTTTCTTCATTATTCTCACTTCTAGACGTTGTTAAAGGGTTCCTGTTCATTTTTTCAGAATCTTGTTGTGCTGATACAACTGTTTTCGTTATTTCTATCGCCTTGGCTAGTGATAGATTCGGTTTTTGCAGCAGCCTTTGCCTTATGTGAGATAAATTTGTACTCATATTCGCTATAAAAACGTCTCTAACTAACGTTTCCCTCAGCTCTTTAAATTCACAGTTTAGACTAAGATTTTCTAAACTTGTAATGAAATCGTTAACACTTTCATTATCTTTTTGTTTTAGTGAAAAGAAACTATATCTGATCATTGTTAGGTTTTTTCTCGGCTCGAAATACTTATTAAACTTTTCAATTAACTGAGACAAACTAATCTCGTCAATATTAACATTGAACGAATTAAAAATATCCACGCATTTCTCCCCCATCGAATGTAACATTATTGCAACTTTTCTTTTCTCATCTTCTTTTTGTAAATTAGACGCTAATAGATATAATTCGAACTGTTGAAGCCACGATTTCCATTTAACACTATCATTTTTTGAATTTAAGCTCAACTGCGGTATCAATGTTATTGTTGACATATTTAAATTTTCGTCCGCCATCTTGTTTGTTGTGTTACACGAAGAAAAAAGTTCTCAGATTTAAAGTTATTTTTAAAATTACTATTTAAAGTACTTACGATTTTAAAAACTATTTAAACTACACATACACGCACTTCTGACACCATGTTAAGTTATCTCTGGGGTTCTAGTTACTTGTTTGTTCGTAATTATGAATATATTTCTAAGAGTAAAGACGAGCAATCTATCCTAGAGAGAGGGAGGGTGCGTACTGCCGATATATTATAATAACTAACTGATCAACGAGCTACCATAGACAAAATACAGTATTATTTACTTTTATGATATATTCCTAACAATTAGTAACGAACATTTACAGGCTTTTAGGCGGAACTGATTTTTGGTTGGGTTTTTGAATATTTAAATTATAAGTCGTGACCAATTGTTACGTTCATAGTTCATACTATTTGATGTTAAAAATCTGTATTCATTTCCAACTTTAACAACCTCGTCAATTGTCTTGTTAGCCAGATACTTTCGTCTTATACTCAGGTACTAGGTTGCTAGGCAACGTCGTCCAAAGTAGATGAAAGTGTCTGTGCTAAAATAAATAAGTTTATAACATTAATACAATTGCTAGTAATTTAAAAATTAAGATCAAGGTAGATTAAACAGTATTCATATTGATGTAGGTATTTATATTGAGATGACAAAATAAAAATTAAATAAATATTAATGTTAAAAAAATTATGGAAAAATATGATTGAAAGGTTTTGAAACATATTAAACATTTTTTTTGAATTTCTTAATATTTACTACATAGTGTATAACTCTATATACCTTATTGCGTCCAAACCCTGAACGCCTAGTATTATGTGGAAAATAGAAACGCAACTTTAACAAAACACAATTACATAACATAACAAGACTTAAAAAAAGCGGAATCGACATGAAAAACAAAGAAAATTCTTTATTTTGTTTACTTGAATGACACATTCCAGATATTTTAATTTTAAAACTAAACTAGTGAGTCTATTTTCAATAAAACTCTATTAGAACAATAGAGAAGTATATATACCCCATAAAATAAAAAAATGATTAACCAAATCGGTTCAGCAGTTTTCAAGTAATCGAAGAACTGAAAAAAGACTCCGCATTAAGACATGACTCTTTTTAGAGGCCGATCAAATGTAGTATTTATTCCGTAAATCGCATTCTCTTTACTAATAATATTATTTTTACTTTTTCAGCTTTGGTTATCAATTCACGGGGTGATTTGGCAATACTGTTGCAAGAAGAAAGACATTGAAAGGACCCCCTCCGTTAACTTATCAATACCGGAATTATATGCAAAACAGCAAATGAGTATAAAAACATAAACAATAATGACAGAATAAACTACCATGACTAATTTGTTTATTTTTATATTCTTTACATGCAGGTCATTGCTCTTAAAACAGATATATCACTGTATTACGAAATTAACGATTTATAATTAATTACATAATAATATCATTCAACTTTCATCAACAATTTTACGCATAAATTAACATTTAAAAAAGGCATGAAGAAACCGTTATACATCATACATTTCCTTGCGAATTCACAATTATGGCATATAATGTAATTAATAAGCCATGGAATGCAAAAATAATCTTTGAAATCGGTATTGCTACTTGTATACAAACTTATAAATAAATTAATTCTATCTCTTTATTGTATTAGTGTAAGAAAGAAACATAAATAATTTTTACGTTTAAATTATCAAGACAAAATAAGTCATGGTAACAGTTTTTCAAAGTACAAAATAATTTCAAGCGATCTCAATTAAAGACACGAGCCGGCGAAGTAATCTTTGTTCATCATTAATGTTATTTATTTAAGCATATTTGTAGGAACCGTTTTTTTTTAAGAAATACACGACTATGAGACTAAAGTTAATGTTTTATTTGTTAAATACTGTAACAGCGCCATCTGTGTTGTTATAGTAGAACTTCTTGTAAATGTTGGGTGATATTGTATCAGTTTATAGTTCATCGTATAGAATGTAGATGGCGCTTTTATACGTTATTTTTCCATTTTTAAAGAATTAGTTACTTACTCGCCTTAGTTTTTATGTAACAGATAACTTTAAAAAATATTTGTGTTCAAAAGTTTTATTTGTACGAAATTATTTAAAATTAATTTCATATGTATTATTTTTTTATATTTACTTTTAAAAGCATATAATAAATATATTTACAACTACATATAAGAGCATCGGTGGTTCAGTGGTAGAATGCTCGCCTGCCACGCGGGCGGCCCGGGTTCGATTCCCGGCCGATGCAACGATCCTTTTTTATATTTTGTGTATGATAATTTTATTTTTATTCGTAAATCAAACATTTTAGTCTAAATAGTAAGTCTCCTCAAACTCAATATTATTAGAATTAAATTTATTTTGTGCAAAATTTAGACATCTTAATAGCTATTTAAAAGTCACAGCAATTAATGAAGTAATTAACTCAAAATATCATAAAACAGTAATTAAAGAAAATTGCTTTCCTAATAGCTTACTACGTATTAACTGTGCCCCGCGAGTTCGCCTGCGTTAATTTGAGGAAAAATTATATTTATATAACGTTTACCTTCCCTGTTTGAATCGGATATTGTTCACTATTTCAATTTGGTTTTCGCATAATAATTTTTTAATTATTAATTCAAATAAATATTTTTTTATAAAAGTAGCCTCATTGATTCCTTTTAACATGAACCATCTGTAAGTGAAACTCCTATCAAATCGGACCATCTGCTTCAGAGATTAGTTGGAACAAACACACATTCAGAAAAAATTATTTAAAAATTAAGTTTTTAATACAAGGACCGTATACACTTTCATATGCATTTAATTAAAAGCTGTTAATTTGAAATTACAAACAGTCATTTCAGTTTTATCTATATTATGAGTAAAACATATTTTACAACTTTATTAAAAACGTCTGTTTTATTTACATTAATGAAATCTCCACATGCAGGTAATTAAATTTTTTTAGTTATTTATCACGTGACACAAATTTCGGATGTAGGCAAAGTTATGGTGATGGATATTATTAATAAGCAAATTTAAATGTATGGAAATTAAGTATCTTGATCACGTGACGAATCAGATAGAAGAGTTTCATTCTCATAATTCTCATAAGGCTTATTTTAACCTTACTGAAACAAAAAAATCAAATCTAAAGAAAAAAATCAATCCACAATCAGCGGAGTAATTGGTGAACATATTTAAAAAAAGTTCTCCGACGAATCGAGAACTTCCTTTTTTTCTTCCTTTTGGAAGTCGGTCGAAAATACTTTTTCAACTACTGTGTTTCATTCATTTCAGTGCCACCAGATTATTGTTTGCAGAATTTGAACAAGTCGAACTGCAATGTTCCACCAACTAGAGTATTTTCTTACTACAAGCCAGGCTCTCGATGTGAGATTGAAGAATGGAGAGGGTGTCCGTCCAGTAACAAGTTCGATACTGAAAGAGAATGTATACATTTATGCATTAAATCCGTTGGATGGGGACTTGACAAAAGCGATACAGCTCTTGTTAGTACTGGTAATGGTAAGTTTATAACTAAGACTGCAACTGACTTAAGAAATAAATTATTGAACCGATTTTGATAAAAAAATATATCTGGACCAATCTGAAAGTGCATCGTTTAAGTAAAAAAATAATTAAAAAAAACATTAGGTAGAAATTGAGAATCTCCTTATTTTTGAAGTCGTTTAAAAATACATACGAGGTGCTTGTAATAAGTGTTTTAGAAAATAATTATTATTGATTACTTTCCCAATGAATAATCTGTTTAGCTCGCTTTGCACTCGTAGTAATATCTCATATTACAATATTACGAATGACCCACGATAAAAATTGAATAACGTTATACAAAATCACTACATTTTGTAATAACAGTTAGACAGCATTTAGAACATTACAAATGTACCATTCTACAGTTAACAATTTTAATTCATAACAATGAATTATTAAAATTCACGATACTCAACGATAATAACATGTCGCTGAACGTTTCAGGGAAGTGCAATGAACTTGTAAATAAAAATAACTGTAACATGAACGCTACAAAGGCTTTTGTTTATAACAAAGCAATTAACAAATGCGTTGAAATCATTTGGACCGGATGTCCACACGAGGGCAATGTGTTTGAAGAACAATTGGATTGCTTGCAAACTTGCTATCACGGTGATTTAAATTGGAACGAGAAGATAAATATGATATCGAATAATCTCGCAGATCAGATAGAAACGATCCTAGATAACATCTCTCTAGAAGATTCTGTTGATACGAAGGTAATCTCAACTATAGCTCCTTGGAATGTAACAGGAAATAAACAGCTGTTATTAAAATATATTACTAAAAGTTATAAAGATCATGGAAAATATACTACTAAAAAAATGATTAATAATATCACTGTAAGTTATGATCATTTAAAAGAGAAAACTCTTAAAGACAAGATTGTTGTAGCCGCCGATACTCTAACAACGAGTTTAGATAAAAATGCAATAGAAAAACTAAAGGAAAAACCTAAAACTATAGCTAATATAAATGAAACCATTAAAGCGCTTAATTATCCATCAACACCTGAATATTCTGTTACAACTAAAGCTGGATTTAAAACTGAAGACATAAGTAAACACGACAATGTGCCAATGACAAAAGCTACAATTGAATATACTACAAATATTGATAAAGCTGAATTTACTCCACCTAAAGAAACAAAAACTACTGAAACTAAACTTACTACTCCTAAAGAAACAACAACTACTAAAATTAAATCTGCTACTCCTAAAGTGACAAAATCAACCACAATGATTTCTACTACTCCTGCGCCAACTACTACTAAATTTGAACCTACTGTTCCTACATCTACAGAAACAACTACAGTTAAATCTACTACTATAGAAGAAACAACGACATCATCGAAAATAATAATTACAACAACACCCTTTAAAATAGGAACCGCAAAAGAAGTTGTATTACCTCAAGATCTGTATTAATTACATTACATTTTACTCTCAATTCATTTTTGTAACAGAATATTCATATTTTAATGAAAGCAAATTAACATCCCATGGTACAGCCTAGCCGTAGATATTGAGCTAGTGAGTCAGCGAACTGCTTGGGCTGAATCGATCGTGGCAGTACCGCACTCTCACACAAAATCGGCGTAACTTGGTTAGAAAGTTACGTTTCCCATCCCTTATTACTTTTCATTCCTCGTGTCTTATTATGTAGCAACTGTTATTGAACATTTACTGCTAAAATTGGGTACATTAGTCCTATGGCGCCTATCCAAGATGATGAGGAAATCGCTAGATTTTAGTGGGTAGTCTGGTCTATTTGTATCAGGAGTCCCACATATCAGACTCGCCTGAATTCTCAGACGCATAAATGCATTTCCCACCGTTAAAAAAAGGGTACATTATATGTGAGGAGGCATCAACTGTAAAATCAGTACCTGACCAACTACAGAAGAAAGTCGTTGTAACCAAAATCGGCTTGGAAGTCATCAGTCATCATGTCTACGTTAGCTAGCAACGGATTTATGGCTTCTCTAGTGCTCCAAATGTTCATGGATGAAGGGTAGCGGTGAACCCTGTTCGTTTGCAGTTTCATTAAAAAGCTTTAACATCTCGATTTATAATTAAACTGTAAAAATAAAAAAGCCTTATATATATTATATTATAAATGCAAGTTTTGATGTAACCCAATTACGTTTGTAAAATGTTTGCATAATACTTAATAAGTTATTAGGAAGTATGTAATTTGGAAGACTACCTTAGTTATTACTGCAATCTTTTAGCATCTACCATTTTATTGTTTCCTTGTTGTTCCACGCGTTTCCCTCATATAACATTTAGATACTAGCCAGAATGAAAGACATATACTGCTCCAATTCCATATTATATACAGGTGGTGACCTATACAACGTGTTATCGAGGAAACATTGTGGGTTTGTATAGATATAGGTGTAAGCTTACCATTTACATTTAAAGGAAGTTTTGAAAAGTTTACTCCAGTTTTTTTACTTTTATATATCGATCCTGCTAACGCTGGTAAACCACCGAACACATGCCCAGTTGACACCAGTCAAGAAAACTGCTATTTACTCAGATTTAAACAAACCCTTAAACTTTATGAATATATTAGTATCTATTAAATATCTAAATATATCTTTGAGTCTTTATCAAATAATCTTACTATGTTCCAGCATTGAAACAACAATCTTAAGTTATTCATTGCTATTAAGATTATCAAAATAATTTCCGATATTCAATACATTCCTCCTAATTACCGCAGAATCTATGAACGTAAAGATAGGATAGATTTATTAATATTATCGATAGATAAACGAATAGAATAAACATATCCCAGCGAATACCATTATTCTGTCAATTATATATCGATTGAAATCGAATAGATTTTATCGATGCATCGGTATCTTTCTTCTCTACAATTGTGCACTATTTCATGGTTGTTTTCAATACGGAATCGAAGAAATTTAAAGCATTTGAAGTTATTTTTAGTATGTAGTACTGCATTTTAAATCTATTTTACTACCGAAAAATTAAGTAAATATATCTTACGTTATTATTTAAGTTGTAAATTAAATTCGATTGAAGATCGCTATAATTCACGCAAACTAAAAATAAACAGAAAACATCACGAGTTTTTTTACGATTGTTCTAATCCGCCATTTTGGATTATTGGGATTTTTTTGGAAATTTATCCAAATGAGTGATAACTTCACAGAGCATAATGGTAAACTACTAACACTAACTATTAAGTAAAATATATAATTAGATATAAGATTGAAATATTGGGTTTAAGATTATTTTGCTGGTTACTTCTACAGAAGTTATTATTCTATATAAGAATTTCACAAGTCCTAGATTTGAAATATCATACAATTTCCATTGATATCAATCAAACCTAATTTAAATTATGAAACCAACGTAATTGACAATATCAATCAAAGTAAAACTAATATTAGCAAAACAATTTAATTGAAATATTTTTAGGACAAATACCGTTTGCAAATTAGAAGTGTAGGTATGGCAAGGATCACAGAGACTGAGCCAATTAGAGCTGACAGGGCTTTAAAATATCTGCTAAATGTCGCTTAAGTAACCCAGATTGAGGACCAAAGATTGTTGAAGGACTGCATTAAAATAAAGACATTATGAGGGCGAATAGTTTATGAAATCGTAGATACTCAAAATTCTGGAAATACTGATTATATTTTTCTAGACACAGTCTTTAGATACCTTTACCATTTTGAATCTCTAACAAATATGGTTTTTCAAATAAAAATTAGAGAAATTATACGTGTTCATAAAAAAAAATAACTGTTTTGTGATTGTAGTACATATAAATAGTGCTGAAACAGTTGAGGTTATGGAAAGTATTCTTTCATTCTTTGGCATCTTTTCAAATTTGCCGCCATATTGGAAAAATGGCGTCCAAAAATATGCTTTTCTCTACTACTATTACACACATAAGCCTGAATCTTAGAGCTCTAATGAAAACCGTTACATAGTTTTATAAATCTAGCGCGCAGACGGCGGGAAGCAACTTTGTTTTATACTATGTAAAGATTGTACATAGATTCATAATTGGAGCCATGTGCATGGTCGGAGAGTTACGTGGCGATGAAAGCGTAACGCTCACGCACCGTTAATATCGGTCTGACGATTATTTAGCTCAGAGCTAGGCCTAGCCATTTTAAATATACCTAGCTTTTATCTCGTACCTTTAGCGCCGGATTTATTTTTATAGAGGCTCTAGGGGCCAGTGGCCAGAGCAACAAGATTTCCAGGGAGGGGGTAGGCAAAATATGGATTTTAAAGTAAAAGTGGTTTTTTAAGATAATAATAATTCAACTATATGGTTGTAAGAAAATTATCAATTTTAATACAAAAATGAAATATTAGTTTTCGATCTGCGTCAAGCTGTTCTAGAAAATTTTGGGCGAAGCACGTGTACCAGATTTATTTCCGACTTATAACCTCCATACAAATCTTTACGACGAGATGAATTGTGTTATTTTTTCTTCTTATTGTAAATCGAAGGTGCTATCAGCGCTGGATAAAAATTGTGGTTTTTTTTAAATTTTTTTAAGTAAAAAATTCAACTATACGATGATTGGTACAAAATTATGATTTTCAATATATGTAGATATGAAAAGTTTTATTGTAAATACTTGTTCATATTGAAAAAAATCAACTACACATAAAAATATATTTATTCCGAAATAACGCTACAGATCTTTACCAAATTTTTTGATTGAGTGATTTTTCTAATACTTTTTACATGTCAAATAATGATGACCTAATGGGATAACCTAATGGGAGCGGCATTTTTTACAGTACCCCATGGCGACGCTTAGAATAATCCGGCCCTGCGTACCTACATCAGTCTGACCGATATTTCTAGAATGTTAGTTCAGGTCAGCGTTAAGCGATTTTTTTCGAAAACAGTAAAAATAGATAAGATTAAAAAAATCAACCGACTTCATAAGCAATATACATAATTTCGTTCACTACTACTCACGTATACTAGTTATTTTGATTTCAAAAACAAATTCCTGAACCGATTGTGATGAAATTTCTATGGTACCAATCTGAGAGGATCGAATAAAAAATGTTTTTGCATTTCAACATTAATTCGGATGTTTGATGTTCTTTTGCAAAGACAATTGAACAGATTTTGATGAAAACTGATAGTAATATAACTAATAATAATATAATGTCATCATAATCACACATAGGATTTTATTCGGGAGGGGCAGTGGATGCGCATGCGCAAGCGATCCCGAAGCCTCTCCATTTCGTGCTGAGGAAGGCCATCACAGGGGTTTAGGGGTATAAATCGCCACATAACCGATCTCCCAAGGAATCGGGTATCTTTTCGAAGATTTTCCCTGCGTAACCAAAACAAGGCTACTTTTATCAGCATAAACAAATTCATAATTTTAACGTATTTGAATAACTTATTTGTATGTCGGAGAAACACCATTCTCATCGACATCATCAGTAATTAGCAAAGTTCTAGTGGGCGTCATGAGGGTTAAATGCGAACACAAAAAAACGTATTACTATTTCACACAATTTTATTACAATGTTGAGGAGGTCACTTTTGAATAGAAAGACAAAATAATTATTTCACGATTAATAATTTAGAATATGAACTGTAACTATTTTATACGAGCAGCGGGTTCGTGACACTAATCTCACAACACCAATATATCCACCACAACTGTCTTAAATTAATACAATAATTTATCCACTTCGATCTACAACTATTCTCATATTCCCGCGATTCGCCATTGTTGTCAAGATGGCGCCTCGACCCCGCTCGAGTCTTACGCTCTGCTCTGATTGGTCAATGCAATCCACAGAATAAAGAACATTTAATTCAAATTTAAAAAGAATTTACACGCAAACAAAATTAAATAAATTTAACATTATTTTTAACAAATTGTATTTTAGTAAATAATTAATAACTCGTGATATAATTAAAAGAACTATCAACTTGACGTCTTCCTCCGACATGTATATAATGTCAATTGAACTGTTTTCATTTAATCGGTGAACATAGATAAAAAATTCCGATATATTAAGTACACAATGTTTCTGGAAATCGGTTAAAAAAAGCAACAGGTGCAAGCATTATATAATTCTTAAATAATGTGTACGTTTTAACATGATGTAGCTACGAATCATCCCCTTGGCGCTGTCATCGGTGCAACCCTTTGTAATTCAAGGTCAGGGTTAATGCCCTATTACGAAGGGTAGAGCGTGACAAATGATGTAGATTCAATTATATGAAATACTGATTAATGTATTTTACTATTCCCTTATATATTGTATGTATATAAATAGATATATATCGCGTAATTTTAAGGTGACTGAATTCAAAAATTAATATTTTTGGAAAATTAAAAAAAAATATTTGCGTGGAACTTCGATCGTTTTAGATTTAAATGTCACAAATAGATATTCTTTTTTTAATTATGATCTACAGAATTATGTGTAGGCGCAATTAAAACTGTTAATTTTTTTTTTGTTTGATAACATCGATATGATATTAATTAGTTTTATCGTCTTTATTGTTTTTTTTATATTTTATTACAATAGCGAAAAAAAATAACAAATTAAAGAAAACAAAAACTTGCATCGGCCGGGAATCGAACCCGGGCCGCCCGCGTGGCAGGCGAGCATTCTACCACTGAACCACCGATGCTAATGATAACTTTGTGAAATAGCTAACATTATTAGAAATGTATACAATAATTATGTTCTTTTTTAAGAATTTATTTTTAAAAAATATTTAATCTTTTGTTATCGATAAAAATCCTCTGTGAAAACAAAGTACTGCCCCGTATACTTGTATACTGTATACTAAAGTCATTGGGCAATAAGTTCTATATCACTAAAACAATTCTTAGATATGTTTATAGGTAAATTAAAAAAAAAATAATTTAAAAACCCGTTTTCGTAACAAGACCGTCTGCAGTCATCATATCAGCTCTAAAAGCCTATAAGTGAGAATCGTTACTAACCAACTTTAAATCGTTATAAGTTCTAAATGGTCATTCTTATTGAAAAACGATATGAGAAACCAAATATGATTTTCAAATACCTATTCAACGAGACCACAGTTGACATAGTTTGTTGATTTAATTTTTTTCTTTTTCACATTATGACGTTCAAAATTAGCCATTTTAATTTTTTCAAATTTTTATGCTTTCGCCTTTATGACGAATTAAATGACGCGTCATTTATCAAAATTGACCCAGGCGTTTGGTTTAAATACTGCCACAAATGTACAAACTCACACATTGGCTGATAAACACATTACCCTCCTTTGCGTCGCGCAGTGGGGTAAAAAGAATTTCTAAAGCATACTTAGACAAAATTAAAACAAGTAAACGAAGCATGTAATAATAATGAAGAATGAGGTTATGCAAGAAGACACCCACAGTGTTCCCAAAATATTCTAATGCTTGTAACAAAAGAGGCTTTTGTTAACACAGATGCGGTTTGGAATTTGGATTATTCCACAGGTCATTGACTGACTACATTTTTTATTAATAATATTCATATTGTTTTAGACTTTTGGCGGGAAAGAGAATATAAAATCGGATGTTTTATACACGCGATAACTCTGTCTGTTGCATTGTTGTAACGGTTTCACGCCTAAATCACTGAACAAATTTTAATGAAATTTTGTACAGAGATAGAGTAGATCACGGAAGAGGATCCATTTGGACGCTAAAATAAAACGCAGAGGGAGTAGAACAGGTTATAAAAGTTTCCACGCAGACGATGTCCAGGGAAAAATTAGTTAAGTAATTTAATAGAATATTCTCCAAAAAGAAACTACAGACTCCTGGATGACTCACATAGATAGAATGCACCCAAAATATTTATTAATCCATTATAATTTCTCCAGTACTCACTGGGAACTACCCCATTCGTTATAACCTATGGTGTAACATAATTATCATCAATAGATGGCGTTATATAAAAAAAAATCAAGATGGCGCCAAACGACCAGCTGATCGACAACTCCTCATCTCAGTTGACATCGAACAACTACTGATCGGCCAACAGCGTCGAAAGATTACACGCAGAACTCGATAAAAAACTCAACTCAATCACCCAACTACTCGACTCCGATTCAGTCCGGTCGCGTCGCTGACGAACGGCGGATGTGTTTCATGCAACAATATTATGTATATGTGAATCGATTATTCCGATTAAAAGATCGATTGCAGAATAAAAACTAAATGAGATATTATGACTCGAAATTTCTTTTAATATTAAGTAATGTTTTAAATAAGTGATATTCGAATGAGGCGAGTTTATCGATTATTCGCCTCTTAGATATGGGACGTTCAGTGTGTCTAGGTCAATAGGTATTTTCGTATGACCTAAAGTGCAAGTTTAATGTTTTGTGCGTATATTTGTTGTGATTCGTGAGTCAATGACATAGATATTAGTGTTATTTAGGAAGCTAGATTTGTGTAGGTGTTCTGTGTAGTGTTCTCCGGATATCGTTAGCTGATTTCGTAATAAAATGTTTGGAGTTTTGATGAAGAAATGGAAACCTAAAAGGTGGGTTCTATTATGTTTTTATCGCTTAGTGAATGTTTGTATTATATTTATTTACCTACGGTGTGTCGATTAATTTTGCTATTGAGAAAAACTACGATTCTAAACGATCAAAACATTAGGTTCAAAATATTATTTATATGAGATATTATTATATAGCTAACCTCTAAATATTTAATTTTTAGACATTATTAAAACCAGAGCACCTACATTATTTTATGTAAATAAATATAATTTAAGTGTTTGCCTATGATTTTGAAATACATTTGCCTTTTCCAAAGATTAAATTATTAGTTCATGAAAGTACCATAATAAACGTGCTACGTTAATTATGGCACTTTTATGAAAATACTAAAACTATTAATATAGTATAATTAGGCTACTATTTCATTAAAAATAGGTACTAAGTGTTTCCAAAACGTTGTACCTATTTTTTTAATAGAGTAAACAACTAACTCAAATCTCTCTAAAACAAGAAAAAAATGGTGACTTAATTTTACTTCTTTTGTTGAATTTAGTTAATGTATATACATGTATATTATTTAGCAACCGAATTAAAAATTTCGCTGCAACGAGTTAGCTAAACCACATACGTTTAGTATATCATTTTTCTATCATTTATAAACTGTGATAAAAAAACGGTCAATATCTTGTGACATTTAAGTTTAAATAAACGCCTAAAAAACCAATGGTGGTTTTTTAAATTTATTTGCCTTAAATAGTGAGGGTTGCGATATAGAACAGGGTGTATGAAGATTTTTGAACAAAGATTTCAACTTTAATATCTAGTCAATGATCTAGTCGTAATATTTAACAAATAGGTGTTACATTTTATGGTCACGTTCGGCATTCGCATGTGTTTGTTACAATGTTCATCGTGTGCAATTACACAGATACGTTGAGGTTTCTATGTAACAAATGTGAAAGGTATGTTTAGGATCTCTTATTTCAAATCGATTAAGCAACATACAAACACATACATCTAGTTGAATCTATGTATGCATATTCATGTATATAACATTATAAAAAGTTAATTTATTTTGTAAGTTTGTATTTTTGTAATTTCTGAAATGTAATCTGTAATCTGACTATAAATTCATTTTGAAAATTATTTTGTATTGGATAGTCCGTTTATTGAGGAGGGTTATAGGCTATATTATATCATGCTACGATTTATAGGAGCATAGGGTTAGATAGTTTTTAATTAAAATTTTAAATGCTCTTGTTAAATCAAACGATACTACTACATCCTATTAGAAATGGACCTATGGATGGGTGTATGTTTGTTTCTATCCTTTTTAAGATGGAAATGCATTTGTGGCTCCTGTGGTGCTACACATGTCCATGTGAGCGTGGTCACTTAATATCAGGTGTAATCGTTTGTTGTGACGTTTACACGTAGCAAAGGGTTGTCTATTAATCACGTAAGGGTTAAAAGGGGGGAGGGTGGGTTTGGGAAAAAAATCACGAAATATCACAAGGGCATAGGGGGGTTAAGATATCCCGTGTATTTGTTTTCGAAACCATTGTAAGCCTAAAAAGTTGCTAAAAATATCACGTGATTAATGGACAGCCCCTAAAGCTTCTAATCGATATCTTCAACTGTCATCGTCATATTTAAAACTATTTTTGATTTTTTTTTATGCAAACACTACTGAACAGATTTTGATAAAACTAACTTATATGAACATCCGAATAACACAAAATTACTATTTATCTACATACGCGCGACTTCTTTAGCGGGTGCTGGTTTTTCTATTTAAAATAGAATAATTAAAAAGGGACAAAAAATATAATTTTTTTTCAATAATCGTGACAATTAAAATAAAGCTGTATGCATAATTCCTTCGTCATATTTCTAAAACAGTAAAAAAAATGTTACAAAAATAGCAGCTGTGACATACGGTCAAAGAGGTCGCATCCGAATAGTTATTTTATTATTATCATTTTAATTAATTCTAAACGAAAAGGTTAAGTATTTAGGATCTGTTTCACCTGCTCGTTCAGCAGCTGAAGGTGCTTGTAATAGAATCGCACACCTGGTCTATTTCGATATACGCCAGTCGTAAAAATACAAATAGCAAAGCTGCAAAACGAAGTAAAAAAAAGTTAAAATAAGGAATTATTTATATATATATATATATATATTTTATTTTATCTATGGTTTTGTGCTTCGGGATTTTAGGATTATTTCGGGATAAATAAATAGATATTACAATTTATATATCAAAATTTTAGTTTTTATTATAATTAAAAAAAAATCATTCAGCTCAATCAAGGCGAGGGTAGGATAGAATTTGAAATTTCTGTTAATATTTCACATTAAATGCTCGTTCTTTTTAAATCGGGATTTAGCAATATTCGATCCTATGTTATGCACGAGTGAAACTGCGGGGGCCGCTAGTATAGGATACAATTATTTTTGCGTTAAAACGAAAAAAATATTAAACCGGACTAGTAGGAGCTGAGATAAGAGCATTGAAATAAACAATTACTCATTAACTTATTATGAGTACTTATACGAGTATACAAAATATTGTAATTCATTTTATTATCTGCATTTGTTAGCGATCGTTACATAAGAATAAATCATTAAAAATAATTTTATTCAGAGATATTAATCGACTTAATGTACTTGTACATTAAATAAGATATAAAATTACTTATATATATTACAATATTTTTTATACCTATTTTTATAAAATTATAAAACTTTATATAATTAAGTAGGTTAAAAAAATAATAACATCAAGATAACATTAAATAAATCACTGTCTTGCTTAAATTAATTAAAATAAGTAGGATTTTATGAAAAAAAAAAACATTATTATACAATTATTTTAATAAATTTAAACTTAAAAATTCTGATGGCGCCTGTGGCTATATATTCCATTATTTCAACTAGTGTTAGGTAAGAATTACACTTTTAAGTTTTGCTCTCAGAGTTTCATAAAGATTTTCATATGTTGTTTGTCATTGCTTTACACCTGAAATAATTTACTTTCAGGGCCGTATTTTTGACAGACTCCCAGCTTTCGTAGGATTACTTAGGTAACTGGAACCCAGGAACAGACAAACCTAACTACGATTTTAAGCTTGTTTTTGTTCATCATTGTCGTGCTGGAGTTAATAATAAATAATAAATAAACGCATCACACTCAACGGCCCCCATTAAGATTATGTGACCTTGTGTTGGGAGCCCCGAAACATACACAACACCAACATAAACACCCAGATCACGAGAAACATCCGTATAGCCAATACAGAATTTGCCGTGAGCGGGGATCGAACCCGCGACCGATAGAGCTACAGTCAGCTGCAGTGACCACTGCGCCAACGTGTCTGTCATGGAAGGAAGTCGTGCACAATCGTGACATGGAAGGCGGCTTCAAAACCACGAGGCGCAGCCACCATAATGGATATACCGTTGTGGGTACGATGGGGATGTCCATTGCCGACAACCCTAGTGGACTTGTGACGTCATTCACATGCTTACGTAAAATATGACAACAGAAATCATGCGTGATTCACACACAGTTTTGACAATAATATATTGATATTTTCAACCTTTAATCCTGAATATGTATTGTAATATACAGTTTGAATTTTTAATATATATATATGGATGCTGATAAGCAATAATGTGTCAACCCACAAAAAGTCAAATTTTGAGATATTGATGTATTTTGATACTACGTCACCTATTTAACATTATTCAAAAAAAATTCAAGTCATCTAAACTAAATAAGTATGGAAAAAAGTTTTTTAACTCAATGCTTCGAATTTCAGGTGCGTTCCATATTTTGCAATTTATAAAATAATCTCAAATATTTTAAAAACTTATTATTATATATCGTATTAAATAAATCTATCTGCTTTTGATTCACTATACATTTTATCAAAATAGAAAAGAAAATATGAATATATACATATGTCTTCAAACAAATTTAATAAGAATAGGTTTGACATCTTTAGACGCCATTTTCTCAAAACGAAGTCCGTGTGGCTTGACACAGTATTGCTTATCAGCGTCCATATATAGTTATATTAACGTGCTGAGAGATTAATATGAGCGAGTTCATGCTCTGATTCGCACTTGATCGATTTTCGGGTGGCTGTACCCGGCCGATTAAGTTACTAAACCAGCATTGTTTACATTTTGGATATTGCAGGTCTCATTAACCTTAAGGCGAGTATGTTTTACTCTCGTAATTAACATATAACAACTGTAACCTGGTAACACATACCTATGTAATCTTACGATAGCTGTGGCGGACAAAAATAAAGACCAACAGTAAATTCATTCAGTTGTTAAGCAATGACATACAACTTACCTTTTCAAAATTCTTATGAAAGTCTGAGAGCAAAACTTATAAGTGTAATTCTCGCCTAATAATGTTTTTAATTGCCTAGATTATATAGTTAACTTTTCTAGGCTGAGCAAAATACATGGACCTTATTTTTATGATCTGTACTCACAATCACGGGCAAATTATATGAAATTACTTGGAATAAATATTATAAATATTAATCATTATACGAAATGCCCTATTCCCAATAACTTTAGCGTGCCTCAGTTTTATTTTTTGTTATTTTTTAATGGATTTTTTGTATTAAGGGGCTAAGGTTCAGATTCTGTCGATATCGCATCTGTGCGAAACCTAAAAAGCGCTTTTTCCTTTGTTAGGTGAGAAATACTCATGTAAGTTTTACTAACAGATTTACACACAATAATTTAATTGAAATTAAAAGAAAATATTATAATAAAATTACGTCCCCAAGAGATATAAACAAACTCACATTTTATTTCTTAATAAGTACACGACAATATATTAACAAAGGTTTTTTATACATATTTTGATATAAACTAAAAAATAATAGCTAAGAAATTTGGTATTCCTTTTATAAGAAACTGGGCAAATATATATTAATAAGAGAATACATCAACCAAATTAAAAAATAACTATGAATCTGTTTTTATGTCTAAACTAACATTATTATTCATATTTAATTGCATTCCGTCGTGGTCACGACCTGACTCCACGACCACGACCACGACGAATGCAACTTCGTCGAAACGTCGGGCAATAAAAAGGTATTACTACCATTAGTTATCGCGTTATATTAAATATGAATAGTGCATAACGTGAAAGTTTAAAATATATATTATTATTATTTACCATTTCTTTTACATCGGATAGAATTAACCGTCACTTCGTTCGTCAAGCTGTGAGTATCATACTCACAGCTTGTGTAACCTAGGTAATTGTTACCAGGTTACAGAGTTATTTTATATCAGTTACGATGGTATAGCTATTAAGTGTTATTCTCGTCTGAGAAGTAAATATAATATTAATAGTCATCGCAACGAAATTTAGTTTTTGGATATAAATGGAAATGTCTATTTTGACCATCGCTTAATCTATTTCGACTAATTTTTAATGTATTGCTTGCGTGTAATAGAAATTCTGACACATGTATATCCCCCAACCGGAGAGGAGTGGTGGTAACCTTCTCCGTAACAGGAGGGGCCTTTGCCCAGCAGTGGGACATTTAAGACTGTTACAATTAAAATTAATTTGCCACATTATTACGCCACATAAAAACTTTTTTAAAAAACAAACCGACTTCGAAATCGAAACAAGTAAGTATGCTAAAAAGGAAACATTATATGTATATTTTCTACATTTTGAAGTCGGTTCCAAGTCAAACGTTCGAAGTCGGTGCCAAGTGTAAAGCTTATATGTGGTATTTACTGGAACTTTTATTTAGGAAGGTTAGGCTATATTATATCACAGTACGACTCACAGAAGCGAAGCAGTAACCATAAACGCGAGTAACACCGCGAGATGCAGCTAATTATTACTATTTTTGGTTACAGTCAGGCGAAATATTATTCTAGTTTCAGTTTTGTCAACATTCGAAGTTAATATCTGGTGTAATCATAGAAATGGATGCGACAAAGGCCTTTTATCACAGATAACATAGCACATAGTTTTGCTGCAACAAAACGAGTGTTTCTATTTATAAATCTATACTAATATTATAAAGTTTGTTTGTATTTTTATATGTTTGTAAATTTGTTTGTAGAGGGTAATCTCCGAAACTACTGATCCGATTTGAAAAATTCTTTTTGTGTTAGATAGCCTGTTTATTGAAGAAGGTTATAGGCTAATTTACATCACGCTAAGACTGACTCAAGACTCACAGGCAGTGAAACCGTGAGGGGCAGCTAGTGTTTTATAAAGTTCGGATGGACATTGATTCCTTTTTCAGAAATTACCGAATAGATTGACATGAAAGTACAATACCCGTACCCGTACCTAATACATTAGAATAATACAACGCTATATTTAAATAAAACTATTTTAAACGGATTTAAATCGCGTATATTAACTATTTTTATAATCCCGACGTTTCGAGCAATTTCCAGCGTTCGTGGTCACGGGTCTACCCGTTAAATTAATAGTTAATACACGCGATTTAAATCCGTTTAAAATAATTTTATTTCAATGAGTAATAATCGCGAAAATATAAGACAACGTTACATACGCTACATTTTATCAACATACCACGAACGTAAGCTAGTTTAAAAAAAATGCTGCTAAGTTGTTTTAGTAGGTACATTTTTTTGTCGAGTCAGCTGACGCTCCGCTGGTGTCAAGTTCGTAAAAACGCCAACGCGTTGCAAGAATAAAAAGACGATACCCGATAGCCTACATCAGCTCGAACAGTTTTAGTTTTAACACGTCTGTGTTTTGAATAATACCTAGTCCTTGGCCGCGGCTCAGCATAGTTTCAATAGTGGACTGAGATCCCGTGAATGCCTTCCTTATTAATTGCTGCTCTCAGTTTCACTCGCGTTTATGGTAACTGCATAGCTCCTATGAGTCGTAGCGCGATATAATAACGCCTATAACCGTCCTCAATGATCGGAACGTCCAACAAAAAAATAATTTTTCAAATCAATAGTTGCCGAGATTACTCACTACATACGAACTTAGAAACGAATTTTACCTCTTTATAATATTAGTATAGAAAAGCTGAAAATTTCTCAGAGCATACTTCTCATATAAGTAGGGACGATGGCCAACTGTTACGTTTGAATCGAGTTTGTTTTGGCAGATATCAGGTACGAAAAGTGTATGCTAAAAAAAAAGCGTAATTCGTTTATATTTTCCTTAGATAAACATAAGAAATCGTGTGGTTTGTGAATTACTGAATTAAGTACATACCTACATATTATATATTCTATTATTGACGGTCTAATGTAATGTAAATTAAATATGAATACTGCATAGTTTTGGCATTATGGGCAAAGCCTTTTATTAATGAGGAGAATACCAAAACTTTTTCTTATAATTTTGGGTAAGCATATGTATGTATATACACGTCCCACTATCCTTATTATAAATCTATTTATGGTTTGTGTGCAAAAAAGTATAAAATAAATAAATAAATAATTTTATACACCATATTCGTTATTATATTTATTAAGAAACAAAACATCAGCATTCAGTCAGACAGTATTTTTTTCAACAGACTTTATAAAAGAAGAAGGTTCTGAATTCGTAGTGTATTTTATTAATTTAGTTACCTCAGAACTCCGTTATTAAACGACTTCAAACTTTTTTTATTTGAAAGCGAATACTTTCAAATGCGTTTTATAGAATTTTTATTTAACACATGGGTTTAGTTCGTTTTAAAATACTGGAATAAGTGTGTCATCCAAATAAACGTACGTAAAATTGCGTTATTTACATCTTGAGTAGAATCTTTTTTTAAAAGACATACTTTTTTTTATAACAAAGCAAAACATCAACACTCAATCAGCCACTACAATTTATCGCTTACAATTTAAACAATCTACAAAAAACTTATAAATAATGAACTGTAATCGTCACCTACTTAACCGGCGGTTAAGAAAGTGCACTATTGTGTTTTGTCACCGCAGACGCCCGAGACAATGTCCGGATGAATTTGCGACACCATTTTTTTTTTTGAGAGCTGCGATGGCGAGAACACGTCAATCTTTACCGATAATCGTGGGTTTAAACCACGGCTAGCGCCGCTGATTTTTCAAGTGCTAAATTTGTGTTTAAATTCATCTCGTGCTCGACGGTGATGGAAAACATCGCGAGGAAACCTGCATGTGGCGGAAGAAATTCCGACACATGTATATCCGCCAACCCGCAGTGGAGCAGCGTGGTGGATTAAGCTCTAAACCTTCTCCTTAATAGGAGAGGAGGCTTTTGCCCAGCAGTGGGACATATACAGGCTGTTACTTTACTTTATTTTTTTATGTATAATACTTGAATCAGTGTTTAAGTTATTAAATATTCCGTTATGATCACGTAATATGATGTATATAAACGTAGATCGCGGATGGAAGGACATAATATAATAATAATATATAGTATACTAGTTTTACGCCCTGTTTTCGTATGCTTTAAATTAAATAGGTTATTTTTATGTTAAAAAAAAAATAGTTATTAATTATTTTTGTTGGTAATTTTAGAAAAAGTACTAATATTAATATTGGTATACTTCAAATTAAACTGTAAAAACTTGAACCAATTTTTTTTATTCGTATTTTTTTTAATGTAATGTTTTATAAATGTAGTTGAAATACCTAAACGAACGAGGTTGTAGCTGCTTGCTTATTGTGTATAAAATATACAATAATGTACACTTATCCTATTGTCAATACCTACATCAATATAACCTAAAAGTTAGTTTTAAACCTGGTAAGCGATGTTTTCTATTTGATCACAGGTCTACGGACAATTCATTCAGATTGGTTCTGACCCTTGATAGGGATAAATCTGAAATCAAAATGAGAGTTAGATAAATTGATGGAAAGTTTAAGTAAAACTGCAATCAAGCATAGCCAGGAAATTAAAAACCAAACGGACTTCATTTTGAGAAAATGGCGTCTAAACATGTCAAACCTTTTCTCTTATTTTTGATATAAGTTATAATGAATTAAAAGCAGATTGATATATTTAATAAATCATCAAATAAAAAGTTTTTCAAGAATTTGATATTGTATAAATTGCAAAATATGGACCGCACTTGAAATTCGAAACAATTTACTAAGAAACTTATTTCCGTACTTATTTTCAAAGCAATTCGGCCATTTTGTTTAATTGAAATATAGATAATAGAAAGAAAATTACTTACTTTTAAAACATAAAGATAGTAAAATTATGGAGTTATACATTTAACTCTTTTATATTATAATTAATACTATTGATACAAATAATTCTATTAAAAATAAAAAGAAAGAGAAATTAAAAATAACTATATTAAACCTAAGTAACTATCGATGTCACAATTAATTAATTTCCGTACTTATTTAGTTTATATGACTTAATTTTTTTTAATAATGTTAAATAGATGATGCAGTATCAAAATACATATATATCTCCGAATGTGACTTTTTGTGGGTTGACACATTATTGCTTATCAGCATCCTTATGTTTGTCGTATTTTGTTACTTCTCGTTGAATAATTTAATAGAGTTTATTGCGCGGAATAAATCTTAGTATGGCACTCTCACTTAACTTATTGAAATAACATAATCATCTTATTGTAAAGATTGGTATGCAGGCCACGTGTCTAGGTCACGTGCCTCGTTAAAATGTTTCTAGAACATTTTGGAAGTTGCAAATCGAAAATTAAGCCAAAGTTAAATTAAGTCAGCTAAGCTATATGGGCGCTGATAAGCAATACTGTGTAAAGCCACACGGACTTCATTTTGAGAAAATGGCGTCTAAAGAGGTCAAATCTCTTCTTAATCAATTTGTTTGAAGACGTATATCTCCATCTTTTCTTTTCTATTTTGATAAAAGGTACAATGAATTAAAAGCATTGATCTATATGGACGCTGATAAGCAATACTGTGTTAACCCACACGAATTTCATTTTGAGAAAAAGGCGTCTAAAGATGCCAAACTTATTCTTAAAAAAAATTGTTTGAATAAGTATTTATCCATATTTTGTTTTATTTTTTGATAAAAGGTATAATTAATTAAAAGTGGGTTGATATATTTAATATATTATCTAATAAAAAGTTTTTTAAATATATGTGATTACATATAAATTACAAAATATGGAACGACATTGAAATTCGAAACAATTAATTTAGAAACTTTTTTCGTACTTATTTAGTTTATATGTCCTTATTTTTTCATTGAACAATGTTAAATAAGGTGATGCAGTATCAGAATACATCAATAACTCAGAATTTCACTTCTTGAGGGTTGACACATTATTGCTTATCAGCATCCATATAATGTGTTATCTAATAATACGTTTTCAAATATTTGAACGCACATGAAATTCGAGATATTAAATTAAGAAACTTTTTTCCGTACTTATTTAGTTGAGATTATTTGAAATTATTTTTCATAATGTTAAATATATATATATATATATATATATATATATATATATATATATATATATATATATATATATATATATATATATATATATATATATATATATATATATATATATATATATATATATATATATATATATATATATATATCTCCGAATTTTACTTTTTGTGAGTTATTATTGCTTAACAGCATCTATATCTTAATGGATATTCTTAAAAATTGTTAAAATGCAATTTTACGCGATTCGTTCACTTCCTTCAAGTATAACAAAGTATTGTTAATTAATATCAATCGATAAAATTCTCATAACGGGTAATAAAGAACGATATTGCGGTAGTCTCGGAGTAATAATAGTTTTAATTTCACCTACCGTTCCGTTGGGGTCACCATGAAGTATAGAAATACGTATTCTTATTTTTTTGAGTGGTAATTTTTGACTACGTGTGAAGGATATGTTGATCGAAGTAGAATAAAGAAGAGATGGATGGAGTGTGTGAAATGTGATAAGAATAGGAATGAAGTAAGTGCCGAGATGACGGCTGATAGACGAGAGTAGAAGAGCACGTTGTGCCGACCCCGCATGAGAGCGTGAACATGGTAGAAAGGAAAAGTTTTGGTAAGTGTATATGGTATATAATAAAAACTGAATGGCTAACATATTCACTGACTGATTGATCTAGAAATAGCACTGGATCTATAAACATGAAATTTTGCCAAAACGTTTTTTACATATCGTAAGTATGCACGAAAAAGGAATTTTTGAAAATTAATTTCCTAAGTGGTTAGAGGATTGAAAATTTGTTACGAATCAAATTTCTAAGTAAACGCAGGCGAAGCTGCGGGGAAATGCTATTTTTTTATCGTATCACTAAAATAAACAGTGTTATATATAAATAGATTTATTAGAAAATGTAATTTAAATATTTTATGTGATCATAACATACTGAATAATCTACGTTTGGATACACTATCTAATTTCATTAAAAAAAATCGTTAAATAGATTTATGTATGAAATGTGAAACCGATCATTTTGCAATTACATAAGCGCGCTTAGTTTACAGGGAAGTAAAACAGTGACATAAGGACTATCCAATGTACGCATTCAACACGGACACCCTACACGTACGCCACATAATCGATTACACTGGAGACTAGCGTGTAATATTGTATAACAAAGTGACATCATACTTAGTGAAAGTTCAACATGTCTGCAAATATAGTATTAGATTGATTATATCTTTTAAAATATCTATACTAATAATAAAATTCTAGCGGGTCGCTGTCTGTACATGGAAGATATTTGAAAAAAAATATTATAGGGGGCCTTTACTAACGCAATAGAACCCAAAACAATGATTTTTAGAATTCTTATCTGTTTGTCTGTTTGTCTGTTTGTCTGTTTGTCTGTTTATCTGTGCGTTTGTGCACGCTAATCTCAGAAACGGCTTATCCGATTTAGATGCGGTTTTCACTAATATATTGTAGTAAGCTTCACTTAACATTTAGGGTTTGTTTCATGTCAATCGGTCCATAAATAAAAAAGTTATGTCAATTTAAGGAATCACTTTGAACCTTTTTTTGTGTTTATAACTAAATACATGAAAGTATATACAGTACTTACATAAAAAAATACATTTTTAAAAATTTTGTCTGTCAGTCTGTCTGTCTATCTGTTTGTTCCGACTAATCTCTGAAACGACTTAACCGGTTCTGATGGTACTTTTTGCAGTTAGCAAATGTTACAAGGAGTGACTTGGGGTTACTTCTATTTTAGATATTTTTAAATCTATATATAAGAAAAAAATTCTAACGGGTCGCTGTTTTTACATGTAAAATATATAAAACAAAAATATTGGAGGCTTTACCTACGCAATAGAACCCAAAACAAAATTTGTTAGAATTTTTGTCTGTTTGTCTGTTTATCTGTGCGTTTGTGCCCGCTAAAAAAGATATGTATGAAACAGCTGAATCAAATTTGATGGGACTTTCACTCGCAGTTAGAGGATGTCCATTAATCACGTGAGGCCCAGAGAAGGGAGTGGGAATGGAAGAAAACAATCACAAAATATCACAAAGTCTAAAAAGTTCTTAAAAACATTACAGCAGCCCCTATAGCTAATATATTTTAATTTATTTTAATCAATAAGTAAAAAAAAGAATTACACGATAACAAAATACTAGAGAAACCAATAAAATAGTGAACATTTTCCGATTTAAGAAGGGGAGGTATACATCTATACAAATAAATAAAAATTGATGTGTCTGTTTGTAATAAAATAAATCAGCCAAGTGCGTGTCGGGCCACGCACAATGTAGGGTTCCGTAGTTGTCAGAATTGTCAAGATCGGTCAAGCAATCTTCGCGCACCTATTTTCGTAAAAAAGTTTACGACGAACTGGGAATTTCCTTTTTTAAGTCAGTTTATACAATATACGTACTTACAATTTTAAACCTTTTATTATTATAAAATTATTTTTAATTTCTCTTTAAGAAGAGAATAAGAGATAGGTACGTAATCCGTATCTTTTATATTATACCATAAATGCCAAAGTGAATTCGTTTGTTTGATTGTTAACTCGCTCTTTCGCTATAACGCCGTAGGTAAATACTGAGCTAATATAATATTGAGACATTGTTTTATACCTTATTTTATATTTTATTTTAATTTAAACTTATTAAATATTTATTTATTTATTCATTTAAATTCATATATTAATTAAAAATTATTAATGTTTACATAATGTGATGCTTTAAAAAGTGAAATATTTATTTTTACTTAGATCATCTATAACTCGATAACCATAAGAACCCACATAGCCGTGATAATTTTCCTTTTAAATTCATTATATGTACCACTATCGTGATTTTTTTCATATTTTTAGACGCAGCAGTTTAGTGGGTAGAGGGGGGGGACACTTGACTCTAAGAAAAATTGACACTTCAAAGCTTAATATTTCGGAAACAGTTCGTCGTTTGGAAAAATGGTGTTCCCACACCTATAAAATTTTTAAAAGACCTATCTAACGATACCCCACAACATGGGATAAATGAGAAAAAAAAATTTTGCTCTCTTAACACATAGGGAAGACACCCTGAAAAAAAAATTTTTTTAAATTTTATTGTACGACTTTCTCGGCGTAATTCATATGTATACTCATACCGAATTACAGCTTTCTGGTATTAAGGGTTTCGGAGCAAAGCCGCGGACAGACAGACAGACAGACGGACATGGCGAAACTATAAGGGTTCCGTTTTTTACTACGGAACCCTAATAAATGCATATGAAAGTATACACGGTACTTACAACAAAATTACCAATTTTAAAATTTTTGTCTATCTGTCAGTCGGTTTGTTTCGGCAAATATCTGAAACAGCTGGACCGATTTTGATGAAACTTTCACTAGCAAAAAGCCAATTTTATAAGGAACAAAATTGAAACCAATAAAATAGTGAATAATATCTGATTCAAATAGGGAAGATATATATTATATTAATATAATGATTTTAAAAAATAATATATATATACTGGGTAATATTTTTACTGGATATGATAGAACAACGCCGAAACTATAAGCAAAAGCGAAAAATAATTTAAGTCACAGAGCCGATTTTGATTAAAACTAAAACTGCATCTTTAGTTTTTTGAAAAATAAGTTTTCCTAGCCAGAAACGAACACGTTGATTTTGCAAAAAAATAACATTCTGTAGTATTGCACCATCTGATACCTTCACACATTATAAAGATCAACTATAGTGAGGTAATACTATACAGTAAACTGCAACAAAAAGAAAAGGCTATTTTTTTTACAAAATTCTATCAAATTCTTACATTAATTAAATCTTTAGGAACGGGATGTTGTAACGCTAATAGCGGGTGAGTACAATAGCCGAGTCCAGTGAAATGTAAATTTTCAACAAATTGATTCATCTTTTTAAGAATTATCTAAACCTACCTAGGTAACTGAGTAGATGACGGGGACCAAAACAAACGTGACATTCTATCAACTCTGTATAATTCACATAGAAAAAAAAGAAAAACATAAAAGAAGTTACTGTGAGTAATTCATTTTTTATATTTTCGATTGTATTGTTCACACTCTTCCTCACTTTAATAGGTGACTAGCATTTGATGCAATTTATAAAGAAATCGTTCGAAGTAACGCACATTTTTTTCTAAACTTACCGGGACCCATGATTTAACCCACATATTTGATTATGTCTATGTAGAATCGAATACTTAACTTAATTAATGTATTGATTTAATGTTATTTTGTAAAAAAAAAAACCTTTTCCTTTAATTTACCACTTACTATTTTTTTCCAAAAGTTGATCTTTACAAGTGACACTATTAGGTGGTGCAATAATACAGAATGTATTTTTTTTTAATTAGTGGGTTCTATTTCTGGCCAGGAAAATCATGAAATAAAAAAAAATTATGATGCAGTTTTAGATTTTTCAAAATCGGACACGAGACTCCATTAAGTATCTTTCGCGATTCCTTATAGTTCCGGATTTGGTCTATTAAGCCCAGTAGAAAAAGTCACCCGATATATAATACAAGGAGAACCTAGGTGCGAACTTAATGTTTTGCAGTCGATATTTTAAAGACTACCACAAAACAACTTTTCTTCAACATTTATAGTGAAAACCGTGGAGGAATACCATATCTGAGTTAGTGTCTGCTTATAAATACAACCAGAAAGTTCCCAGATTCAAAGTAAAAAGCTTCTTTCTTGAGCAGCACTGCAGACTATTAAAACCTTGCTTTGCAGGAGACATGCCAAGCATTCTGTAGTCCACGCGAACGAAGTCGCGGGCACAGCTAGTATTAAATAAAAATTTAATGGGACAAGTTTTGAACCTGGTTTGCTGACTGTTTATGTATCCTAATATGAAACGGAGAGCGTTTTTGTTTTTTTTTTTATATTTTCCTAAAATTATGGTCCATCACATACTGAGCGCGAAATGATTGACATCAAAAAGATATCTTTAATTTTTAACCGACTTCCAAAAAAGGAGGAGGTTCTCAAATCGTCGGGGAGTTATTTTTAATGGATAGTCAACGATTGTGGAACTATCGGTGTCAGTAAAAAAACATGTTTTGCTTTTGACTTTGAATGTTTACTTGGCACCGACTTCAAAATGTTCTAGAAAATATTTATTTTTTGCCTTTTAATTTATTTGTACCTATTAAATTTGTTTTTGAAGTCAGTTCATTTTTTATTTAAAAAAAAAATTATATGATGTCAAAACTCACTCTCTGGGAAAACATAACATATTATTTAAAATAGACTAACTAAGATCAACTATTCATTATGACTTTTTGTGTATTAAGTAAATATTTTTAACAAGCTTTTAGTAAAGTTAGTTGTATCTAATGTAATAGTAGAAATGAAACTATTTTAAACGGATTTAAATCGCGTATATTAATTATTTTTATCATCCCGACGTTTCGAGCACTTTGCAGCGTTCGTGGTCACGGGTAGACTAAGGTGACATTTGTCTATTTGAGGTTTAAGAAAAATATTATTTCAACTACCGCCAACGGTTTATTATGTATTAATGTATTTCGTTATTAATTTTCATCAAAGTTAACATATTTAACTCACGTATTCGTTTAAGTAAATAAGCTGAGATGACCTAGTGGTTAGAACACGTCGATCTCAACCGATGATCAGAGTTCAAACCTCGGCTGAGCAATGTGTTGTGTTTAAATTCATCTCGTACTCTGCAGCGAAGGAGAACATCGTCAACCAGCATGTGCTGGGAGAAATTCTGACTCATGTATATACGTCAAACCGCAGTCGTGGATTAAGCTCTAACTTTTCTCTTTAATAAAAGAAGAGGCTTTTGTCTAGCAGTGGGACATTTACAGGCTGTTACACCTAAAAACAATAATATAACTGTTTTTACCGATTAAAAAAATGAAACAAATAAAATAAGAAAACCAAAAGAAACTTAGTTCGAATGAAAAACAATATGTGTCTCAAACAGACACGTAGACGAAAAGTTTCTTTCGTATTGTGTTTATAAAGACGGCAACTAGAAATCACGTATATAAACGTGTGTATTGTTTTATATACATCGTTATAGACAAAGAGGTTGCTATTTTAAAATGTTGAAATATGAGAAAGAAATGTTTAATAGTAAATAAAAATATATATTTAGGGATTTTAATTTATAAAATATTATAATAATGATTTTTTTTAAAGATGAACTAGTTTACTGAAGAAAAAATTGTGAAATTTTTCGTAAATACAAAAATAATATTAAAATAATTGTATTTTTTTAATAATATACTAACAATCGCTCACTGTTTCGCGTTTATGGTTGCTGCTTCGCTCCAATGAGTCGTAGCGTGATGTAATATAGCCTATAACCTTCCTCAGTAAACGGACTAACCACCGCAATATTTTTTTCAAATCGGTCTAGAAATTTCAGAGCCTGTTCAATGCAAACACACAAACAATCAAATCTTTCCTCTTTATAGTATTAGTGTAGACTATGCTGTCGAATGTGAAATAATATAGTCTGTGTTTCTTTACATGTCTCAATTGGTAACATTACTTAGAACTATAATAACGAATTTTCGAACATTATTTGTCATTATAATTTTTCTCTATAAAAAATAATTCAGTTTAATTATTCGATCGATAATTTCTCAACTGTAAGTCTTATGTTGTTAGAAGTACGCTATATATGTCCGAAAAATAAGACGAGTAAACGAAAACAGACTATACTCGTATATACCTCAATCATATACGCAAAGTTAGTTTAATATTAATTGGACGCTGATAAGCAATAATGTGTCAACTCACACGGACTTCATTTTGAGAAAATGGCGTCTAAAGATGTCAAACCTATTCTTACTTAATTTGTTTAAAGAAGTTTATATCCATCTTTGCTTTTGATTTTGTTTAAAAAGTATAATGAATTAAAAGTAAATTGATATATTTAGTATATTATCTAATAAAATATTTTTCAAATATTTCAGATTATTCTATAAATTGCAAAACATGGAACGCACTTAGAATACGAAACAATTATTTAGACACTTTTTCCGTTCATATTTAGTTTATGTTACTTGATTTTTTTTTGAATAATGTTGAATAGTTGATGCAGTATCAAAATACATTAATATCTCCAAATTCGACTTTTTGTGGGTTGACACATTATTGCTTATCAGCATCCAATTTATAAAGTATTGTCGATAGTCAACTAGAAAACGCGTGTAATTGACGTACATATCTATTGTTTGTTTCTCTATACAATGTTATAGACAAAGAGCTTGCAAGTATTTTAATACGGTAAAGTAAGAAAAATTTTTTTGGGTGAGTTGGTAAATGTTCATTTTTAATTTGTAAATACAAAAAAATAAATTCATTTTAGTAAAAAAAAAAAAAAAAAACATTGTAATATTTTTAATAAAAAGTAAAAATAATAACTTAAATTTTATTTTGTCGTTGAGTAATACATTTACGCATGGGGCCCAGTAAAACCCAACACTGCCCAGATTGTCTTAGTTAGACTTCACGAGATCGCTTGCGCATGCTACCGTGACGCCCCGACAGTTGGCCCACCTAGACGCGTCTACGTCTAAAGAGCACCCCCGTGCACCGAGAGCACTCCCCCATGTATGAAAGACTTAGGGAGATACCTTTATGAAGGAGGAAGAAGGTGAAATTATAAAATCACCTTTTTTTAAATATATTAAGGCAGCTAATGGTACGTACGTTCGTAAGATTATAATGAATATACAGGATAAAAATAATATGGAATTACATTTCATTAGGTGCCTTAATATGTAAAAAAAATATTTATATCGTGTACGGTAAATATAACTCATTATTGTCGTCTTGAATGATTTTTTTTTGCTGAAGCTGGCGACGTGTGTTGGTATAAACGTATTTGATTATTTTATATGCGGATGTAAATTTTTTGTTATATTCAATTATGAAGTTAATAATGTTTGACCGTCATTAAGAATCATCATTGTTGGTGGTACTTCATTGATAGTAGTCTAAAAATTAAGGTCATCACATTAAGTATATAGTAGTTCTTAGCTAAATTTTTATATGGATGCTGATAAGCAATAATGAGTTAACCCACAAAAAGTCATATTCGGAGGTATTGATGTATTTTGATACTGCATTACCTATTCAACATTATTCAAAGAAAAATCAAGTAATATAAACTAAATAAGTACGGAAAAAAGTGTCTTAATAATTGTTTCGTATTTCAAGTGCGTTCCATATTTTGCAATTTATAGAATAATCTGAAATATTTGAAGAACTTTTTATTAGATAATATATTAAATATATCAATCTACTTTTAATTCATTATACGTTTAAAAAAAAAGAAAAGAAAAGATAGATATAAACTTCATTAAACAAATTAAGTAAGAATAGGTGTGACATCTTTAGACGCCATTTTCTCAAAATGGAGTCCATGTGGGTTGACACAGTATTGCTTATCAGCGTCCATATGTGAGTTAATTTATTGTATTTTTTTTATTATCTTGTTTTTAAACATATCTATTTTTCTTAACTTGTCTTATTTGATAACAATACCCGAAATTATTAAACATTATTTTTCATTATATTTTTTAAATTATAAAAAAAAATATTCAGTTCTATCGTTCGATCAATAACTTCTGATCTCGTATATGAGGCTAGAAAGAAGTACGCCATATTTGACTGCTAAATGAGTCAAGTAAAGAAAAATAAACAATAGGTATAAGCGGACGTAGAGGAAATATTTTATTTTTAAGCCTTTTAATTTTATAATATAATATATTAAATTATTTTGATATTTTTTTTTACATTTTTATGGTTTAGTAAAAGGTAAAGTTGAATATACATAGATTTGACAAATATCAAGGGAAATAATACAATCGTAAAACACAAACCCATCTTCCTGCAATGATTTATTAAAACAATACATACACCTACGTTCAATGATTCAATAGCTTCATTCTGCTTATCAATATGTTATCACACGCATTCACACGTGAAAATGTTACTATCAGTGATGTCAAGATAAATTTCAATGACCAAGGTAGACGAACAACGTTTATAGTGTACTGGATTGTTATTTATTTATGTTATACATGGATGCTGATTTGCAATAATGTGTCAACCCATAAAACGTTAAATCCGGAGATATTAATGTATTTTGATACTGCGTCACCTGTTTGACATTATTTAAAATAATTTAAGTCATATAAACTAAATAACTACGAAAAAAAGTGCGTTTAATATTTTGCAATTTATACAATAATCTTAAATATTTGAAAAACTTTTTATTAGATATAACATTAAATATATTAATGTACTTTTAATTTTAAAAGAAAAGATGGATATATACTAGACAGTGTTAACTTTTGCAGTATCATCGTTTTTCGTTAAACTATAAAAAACTTTGTAAATGTTTATAATACAAACAAATAAATAAATACTTCTTCAATTAAATTTATTAAGAATAGGTTAAACAACTTAAGAAGCCATTTTCTCAAAATGAAATCCGTGTGGCTTAACACAGTATTGCTTATCAACGTCTAAATGTGTTTCGAAAAAACAAGAAAAAATCTCATATTCATTTGAAATAATTTCAGCTGTAGCTTTTAAGTTATTATCAAAAATATATATATATTTCTATTTCTTTGCAAAAACCTGTGAACATTTTGTTAAACTCTATTCAACATAAAAGTAAAGTAACAGCCCGTAAATGTCCCACTGCTGGGCAAAGGCCTTTCGTATTGAGAAGGTTTACAACTTAATCCACCACGCTGTTCCACAGCGGGTTGGATATACATGTCTCAGAATGTCTCCCGGCACATGCAGGTTTCCTCACGATGTTTTCTATCACCGCCGAGCACGAGATGAATTTAAACACAAATTCTATTCTATTCAACATACTCGAAGCTAATCTTGACCATTGTATTTTTATCTTTAAAAAGAAAAAATATAGATATTGTTTTACGTTTAGTTAACTTGTGGGTTACTTTTGTGCAAATAACTTTAGAATAGATATTCACTTAGAATCGCAAATAGGTCATTAAAATGACGTTATGAAAAATAGTCTTGCAAAAACTAGTTCGATTCATCTATATTTTTATTAGTTATCAATAACTGAATTAATATCAGAATCATGTTTTCATTCCAAACATGGTTAACGGAGGACAATAGACGTATACGACATAGCTCAGTTTTTCTTGGACACGTTTTCTCAACTCCTTATTTGTGTAGCACAATGATGTTGAATTAATTAATGTATTAGAACGGCAAGAATTTCTCACTTGTTATTCTATTTCATTATTGTACTAGAATAGTTCGTTGTCTATAACTCTATAGCTTTTGTACGTGAGTTTTGGCTTCGATGTCTTCATATTTGAGGCTAATGATATTTTATCAATGTCAAAAGTAATCATTCGACTCATTAGTTCTAACAGAACTTAAGATCAAAATATGTATCTTAAATGAGATCACATGCTAGTATGTATTCACGCGAATAATTTCAACAATATTTTTGTATTTCATACTTAATTGGTTAGAGGTTATTTAAGTTTATCAGCGCATCGTAATTATCATTATTATCATCAGGATTGAAGCCTGATCTTATAACGCTGAGTAGACAATTTCCATTAATCAATCTAATTGAAGCCCTTTACCCTTCAATAATCTGATTAATCATGATTCATCTGACTTTTTATGGCCATCTTTTATCTTGACCGCCCGCTATTATATAATGCCTGCCCCACGCCGGACAGAGCGAGTTGAAAATTATGAAACAATTATTTTTCAATCTGTAGGAGATTTTAATTGTATAGTTAGTTCTAGTTGGTCCCCACGTGTGGGTACAACACGAACTAATCCATTATGCCGGTGCTGCCCTCTGGCCGGCCACCTGCCGTGATTTTAATTGGCAATTGGCCCTCTCTATTTGTAAAGCTCACAGCCTTGGAGGGCTTCACGCTGGGTGGCCACCCCATGAATGTTTTTTTTACTTTTTCTTATCGAATAATTATCCACGGACGTGATAGGTTCTCTTGTTTCGGTCGTCTAAAGATACGGTCATTATAGTATGCGTTTATTAACTTTGACGCTGTTGATAGGTTTATGTTCTACTATTAATTCTTTAATTTTATAACTCTATTAATAACTAGCTGACCCTCGCGGTTCCACTCGCATTTATAGTTACTGCTACGCTCTTATGAGTAAACTTCCTCAATTAATGGGCTTACTAACGCAAAAATAATTATTCAAATCGATCTAGTGGTTTCGGTGCCAAACAATCAAATCTTTCCTCTATATAATATTAGTGTAGATAATATCCGATATTTTTATATCAGGTTTGAATAGGTTCAACTCATTACATAGTTTATGTTCTGTCAGAGATAATTAGGGTACTTGGTACGTATATCAGATAGAGAACTTTCGAGGTATAGTTAAAACTGCTCGCGAAAGTTAGTTTAAACTTCGCAATTCAGTTTCAATTGAAATTAGTCGTACGAAGATAACTCCGGTAACTCTGTTAAACTTCGTTCGCGTATGTTTGTTAATGATTCCCCGGGAAATTGTATTCTGTACGGTTTTGATAACACTGTGAATAACATTATGCGCGTTATTCATAACTGTGACTGCAATTAAAAACACATTTACTTCATAGTCGCGGTAAATTTAAAATAACGTATAGTCATACTTAATATCCACTTCCCGTATGATGTATGCGACTTACCTTGCACAAATAAAATCTAGACAATTTAAGATGGCGGGTTAAAAGCGTTTGGTTTATTTCGCAACGCAGAATTGCGAGTGTCCTGAGGCGAAACACGTTCATTCTTTACATAAATTGCAATCTACTCGTGTACAATTTAATAAACAAACGATTTACTACACGGTTCGCTAACTGAAATGCGATTATCGAGTGTATTGCGGGGATGGTAGGAAGCCATGTCACGGAAGATTTTATTTAGTGCTTTAAGTATTTTGTCTTAGTTACCTTGTCGATTGTTTTATCTTTGACAAGGAAAATCATGTTTGGTTTTTTCAATACTGCTATTTTTGTCTTTTAATATAAAAATCTTTACTTTGCTATATGGATGCTGATAAGCAATAATAACTGAACCTACGAAAAGTCAAATTCGGAGATATTGATGTATTCTGATAATGCAACACGTATTAACCGTTATTAAAAAATGTAAGTATGGAAAAAGTTTCTTAATATAATATTTTGAATATTTAAAAAACTTAGTATTAGTTAAAACTTTTTGTCACAACAATTCCCTCTTAACCTATTATGGCCTTTTATCAAAATGTAAAAGAAAAAGTGAATTATATTTCTTTAAAGAAAATTTATCAAGAATATGTTTGACATGTTTAGACGCCATTTTCTCAAAATAAAGTCCATGTGGCTAGAGATATTATTCCTTATCAGCGTCCATATATTCTTTAGACATTACTTCTTGGAAGCCAAAACGTTATACATTAGAAAAGACGATTGGTTGCACCACTTCGTTTTTATCGGACTCATATGCTTATTGAGTAATTAAATATTCATTTTTCATAATTAAAATAATATTGATTATCAAGAAAATAACTGATATAAGTGTAGATATACTTTAAGATAAATGTACTTTCATTTAGCTGTCAGCATTATCTCTTCTTTTCTACGTATTACGCATATCTCTTGATATAAAATAACGTTTTTTAGGGTTCCGTACCTTAAAAGAAAAAACGGAACCCTTATAGGATCACTTTGTTGTCCGTCTGTCTGTCTGTCTGTCTGTCTGTCTGTCTGTCTGTCGGGATGTCAACCCTTTTTTCTCAGAAATGCATAGACGTATCATGTTGAAATTAATATCATATACTCAAGTCTACGATGACATGCGGCCGTGAAAATATTAAAGTTCTAAGTCAACGCAATCAAAAGATAATGGAAAATATGTCATATATTTTGACCATTTTAGCGTTTTCGCAAAGTAATCAAAACCTATAGGGTACTTCCCATTGACCTAGCACGATGAAATTTGGCAAGAAGTAAGATCTTATGGTACAAATAAAGGAAAAAATCTGAAAACTGTAAATTTTTGTATGTATGTTTGTCTGTTTGTAAGTTTGTCTTTCAACCTTTTTCTCAGAAACGCGTGAAGGTAACAAATTTTTATCAACGTCAAGTACTCAGAGTTGTAATTACTAAGAGCTGTGAAAAAATCAAACTTCTAAGTTAACGCAATCAAAAGATACGGTCATTTATATCACATATTTTAAGTATGATAGCGTTTTTAACATTTTCGCGAGGGAATCAAAACCTATAGGGTACTTCCCATTGACCAAGCATTATGAAATTTGGCCAGGAGCAAGGTCCTTTAGTATACATAAAGGAAAAAATCCGAAAACTGTAAATTTCTGTTCGTGTGTCTGTCAGTCTGTACGTCTGTCTTTCAACCTTTTTCTCAGGAACGCGTAATAAAATATATTAATCTTAGAATTAAAATTATATGTACTTGTAACAAATTAACATAGAAGTTGACCATGGTCAAAAAAACAATTTTACAAACACCGAGAAGAAATTTGTATCAATACGAAAACATTAAAAAGCAGCAAACCTTTATAAACAACGCAATGCAATCTATATATCGCAGCTAACAAAATGATAGCGCGATGCAGCGTACAGCTAATGCCATCTATTACAACATTATGACATTAACTGTGATATAATTCTGCTCGATTAATAAAAAATTTTATTTTAATTATTATTTAAACGCGCTAAAAATTATAAAATAAACTTTTCATTTAAAAGTTTTATCGTCGATTTATAACGTCATTACGTAATTAACATTCAATATAAGAGCTTCACGCGATTTGATTTAAGTACTCGTATTGACTTAGTACGAAAATTTTAAAATTAAATTCAAACAGATCGAGTTATTTAATTTACTTATTTATCTACACATATAAGTCTTCTGGTTATTAGTAATATAATTAGTTATTTATAAATAAACAATTAGTTTTGTTCGAATTAAGGACTAATTATTTTCGTCTTGGCAACACTAATATATATTTCGATATTTTGATTGATAATGTAAATCTAAATATTTTACGAACGTAGTGCAGGGGTAGTGGAGTGTAGTAGAATATAAATAAAAATAAAACGAGTTAATGTCAAAGTCAACAAGTTAGTTCATTAAAATTGTCAAGAGATGGCGCTAGGTGTATCCTGAATCGCGCTATAACTTTTTTTTTTGAAAGTATAAGGTGTATTAGTACTTAAAATAAAATTTTGTGTTTCCATGGATTGCATCCATGATCGTGTTTTAAATTAAAGTGCTCCTAAGTAGTTTCAAAATAGCTTTTGGGTCGTGATCCATATTTACATAATATTTAATTATATTTAAGTGACTTCTAAAAAGGAGTGTTTTCAATTCGACCTTGTATTTAATTTTTTTTTTATGTTTGTTCGCCGATTACGCCGCCATTTGGGTACCGATTTTCAAATTTTTTTTTGTTTGAAAAGGTATACTTCCAAGGTGGTCCCATTGTCTTCAGGTCAGGATCAGATGATGGGATCCTGGAGAAATTGAGGGAACTCCTCAAATATTATAGGCAAGCGTATACCGATTTAGGTATTTTTGATAGTAACTTATGTTGGAACTGATGATGAAGACCACAAATGGCGTAGATGGGTTAGTCTTATATAGATTTGTATAAGTTTGTACGGAACCCTCGGTGCGCGAGTCCTACTCGCACTTGACCAGTTATTATTCATTAAGTATGTTTTCGAAATGAAATATTTTTTAATAATTTCTAATATTTATTCATTGAAATTCTGTTTTGAGATTTTACTTCGCCGTATTCTATATTATTAGCTGCGGTTATTGTTACTGTTTCGCTCCTATGAGTCGTAGCGTGATGTTATATAGCCTATAGCAGTAGTTCCTGAGATTAGCGCGTTCAAACAAGTAAACAAATTCTTCAGCTTTATAATATAAGGATAGATATTGTATTTTATTATCTTTAAAATAAATATCACATATGTCAATAAAGCGCATATGTTTATTTAATTTCACAATAATGAAGCAACTGACAAATTATAAACAAACAATTGAAAACAAGTTGAGTCATTCTCTATAATATGACATGATTACAGCACCGAGTGTTGCGTGGACATTTATATATTCATATTTAATATAACGGGTCTTATCGCGATAACTAATGGTAATAATACCTTTTTTAATGCCTGACGTTTTGACGAAGTTGTATCCGTCGTGGTCACGAGCTGAAACCACGACCACGACGGATGCAACTTCGTCGAAACCTCGGGCGATAAGACCCGTTATATTAAATATGAATAGTATAAATCGCGAAAGTTTTATAATATATTTGAATGCTGATAACCAATAGTGTGTCAACCCACAAAAGTCGAATTCGGAGATATTGATGAATTTTGATACTGCATAACCTAATTAACATTATTCAAAAAAAATTGAAGTCATATAAACTAAATAAGTACGAAAAAAAAATTCTTAATTAATTGTTTCGGTTTCCAAGTGCGTTCCATATTTTGTAATTTTTACTAATAATCTCAAATATTTGAATAACTTTTTAGTAGATAGTATATTAAATATAAAAATCAGCTTTTAATTAATTATACATTTTATCAAAAAAGAAAAAAAAGATGCATATATACTATATTTGTTAAGAATAGGTTTAACATCTTTAGACGCCATTTTCTCAAAATAAAGTCCGTGTGACTTACCACAGTATTGCTTATCAGCGTCCATTTATGTAATTATATATTATCCATGTGTATGTCACTGACTCCTAAACGATTTGACTGTTTTTGATCAAACTTTTATATGTATGACTAGGTGTCCAGTCGGTTTATGTGTCACAATTAGACCGGAGGATAGCGTTCTTATTGGCCACGACGCCTGTCCGCTAATCTACATTAATATTATAATACGGAATGATTTGAATGTTTGTTTGTTTGTATTAGGCTTTGAAACTACTAGACCGATTTGAAAAATTATTTTTGCATTGGTTAGCCTGTTTATCAAGGATATAACCTTCCTTTCTTTTTTTATAAGCTATATAACATCACGCTACGACTCATAGGAGCAGAAATACTATTGCATTAGAGAGCTTATTAATTAAAGAATTTATAAAGCTATATGGACGCTCATAAGCAATACTGTGTTTAGCCACCCGTACTTCATTTTGAGAAAATGGTGTCTAAAGATGTCAAACCTATTCTTAAAAAGTCGATTTGATGGAGTAAAGATCCATCTTTTCTTTTCTATTTTGATAAAAGGTATAATAAATTAAAAGCAGATTGGCTAGTGAAGAGTTTTGTCTAGTTATAAGTTTTTCAAATATATGAGATTTTTGTATACAGAAAAATATGGAACACACTTCAATATTCGAAACAAATAAAGATACTTTTTCCGTCCTTATTTAGTTTAGATTACTTGAATTTTTTTTTTTGAATAATATTTAATACGTAACGCATTATTTGAATACATCAATATCTCCGCATTTTACTTTTTGTGGGTTGACACATTATTTCTTATCAACATCCATATAACATCTCGCTGCAACTTACTGGAGCGACGTAATAACTATGAGTATAAACGTCAAACAATCTAGCTAGTACCGATTGTGTAGAACGCTGTTGAAACGTTTACACTTTTAGTATTTTTATATGTCGAAGAATAAGATTAGGGAGACCTTCGAATTTATTGATTGATTAAGTAAACAGTCTAAAAAGCAAAGTTCAAGGTTTTACACGGTCGGTTATAAAGTTTGTCTCTCACCAAGCGTTACGTCAGTGACAGAATTAATTTTGGTTACGGTATAGGCGTAGGATTCGTTCTAGACCCATTATAAATATGCCCATCATGCACACTACTAAATGTCTACTATCATTTTACAAGACGATAATTTTAATGATATAATAATTTTTTTTAATAAATGACATAGAAAAAGAAGATTTTAACGCTAATTTATAAAAAAAAATATTTAATTATAGTGAAAATATTAAAAATGTTTGTTTGAAATATGAATAGGTATCAAAAATAAATATAGCCTTTCTCGATGCAGAGTTGTTAATTATTAAGGAGTTCTCCTGGTGTTGTACCATCAGCTCCACTTTACCATGTGACGAGATAAATTGTTTAGCAATTTTATGGAAATAATCGAATTGCAAGCCGTGAAATACTTATTATTGAGTAATTCCGGTGGCCATCTGTGGTCTTTATCGTCAGTTCCACTTCAACAGTCCCCGACGAGTTGAAAACCTCCTCCTTTATTGAAATTCGGTCAATTAATAAAATACTTATAGGTGCGTATTGACGAAATTTATTTCAAAATATCTAATAACAAATAGCATTTAATAAAATCATACAAAAATAAAATAATATTAAAAATATAAAGTAATAAATATTTACTTTATAAAAATAATAGAAGGTCGATATAAAACAATAACAAACCAAAATTATTATGAATTTTATATATTTAGCATTTCATATATTAATTTCCTTCCTTATTTCTTAGAAAAGGCATATTATAAATTGACATAATATTAAAATATCGAATCAAATAACCTCATGGTCTGCCTAATAAACAACAATTAATAACTTTACATAACGTTTTATATAACACTTATGTAACTAAAACTAATAATTTTAAATAACACGAAATGTTCGCCAGCTCTTTGACTATAATCTGTTGTCGCCACAGACTAGCGACTGTGTTAAATGTGGGCTTTTTTTTATTGTTGATTTAGTATATTTAAAACTGTAGCAAATTTTAGTTTTAGCTAAATATTTAATACAAAAAGCAATTAATTTAAACTATTAAAAAAAATTAAAAGTTCCCACGGTTGCATACACATGAAGATTTTTTATAATGTTTATTTTTAATTAGATATAAATATTAGATTGCTAAATTATTGTTATAAGGTTTATTTTTGTATAACGAAAAACAAAATTATGCTTAACAATACCCTTCATCCGATTATGATAAAAATTTGTCCACTTATTGTTTATACTTTTGAGAAGTTTATAGGCATAATACCATTAGCGTCAAGTAAGTGGCACGCGAAAATAAACATAATCGAAAATGTTAAAGAAATAAGTATAATATTATGAAATGACGTCTATTTCCGATTAGGGGGGCTCATCCTGGATCATAAAGTTGACCCCTGATGCTGATATGTCTATGCCCGTTTACGCAGTGACAGACACGTTGGCGCAGTGGTCACTGTAACTGACTCAAGTGCTAATAGTCGCGGGTTCGATCCCCGCTCACGGCTAATGTCTGTAACGTATGGCCATACGGATGTTTGTCGTGGTCTGGGTGTTTATGTTAGTGTTGTGAGTGTTTCCGGACCCCCTACACGAGGTCACGCTTAATAGGAGCCGTTGAGTGTGATGCGTTTATTTTTATTTATTGTTTATCCTAAAATTGAATAAATTTTGATGAAACTATAAAATATTTCTAATATTTCAAGGCAATTATTAAAAAAAAAACCGGCACAATCTAGAAAATCTTTATAAGCTAAGTTGCAATGGCGTCGCCATAAATGGTACTGACGCTATTCCACGTGGGGGAAGTCGCAAGGACAAACTAGTTTTTTTATGAAATCCTTATCCATAAACAATCTCAGTAACAATTATTTTATATGAAATGTGTGTTATTTGTTAGTATTTAATACCTTTAAGCGATCAATTTAACTGAAACAGCTCCAATGATTTTGATAAAATTTAGGAAATAGAGGGTTTCGGGGGAGCTAAATCTATCTAACTAGGTTTAATTTTTACAAAACATCGTTATATCCGTGTATTTATGCAATGAAAAACTGCAACATTTTTTTTATATTGACTATACTAAATATAAAAATAGATTTAGTCGTAAATAAAAAAATCCAAAAAACACGATTTACCAAAAGAAATTACTGGGCAAAGCTCGTTACTATATTTTCAATTAATCATGTACATAAGCTATTTTACATATTTTATTATTACTAAACACCGTCTTAAAACGAGGGTTGTTATAAGTTTAATGTGTGTATGTCTATATATTGATCTGCCTGTGGCATCGCAGCTCCCTAACGAATGAACCAATTTTGATGCGGATTTTTTTCGTTTCAAAACTGATGTAATCGTTGGTTCTTCGACTCTTTTCTAGTTCAACTAAAAAATTCACTAAAATTTGCTATAAGTGTTAATTATATTAAAATAACGAAGTTGCGTAACCTTCACCTGATGCTGCAGAAGTATAAAATTAAAAAGTGTGTCGGAATGGTCTCAATGGATAGCTTGTTGAGGATTTTTTAAAAGTTTAAATTTTATTCCATTGTTATTTTTATCACTCTAATCTCAGTATTAATTATAAGTTAAACTTATATAAATTTTATTTATATATGTATCTCTAATTCTGTAGTTTGAAGGCAGACGAGCAATTAGTCAGTTAATTGATCATTGACATTGAAAATGTTAGAAGTATCAATCACAATTACATCCATTGCCAATGCGCTGGTAATTCTAATTAAACTAAGTTAGTCCAGGTTGTGGATACAGGATTTTGCTAAAAGCGGGTTTTCTTTACCCGACTGTACGGTGCAAAGCAGTAATGTGTTTGTCAGCCTATGTATGTACATATGTGGGTTTATGGCACTATTAAGACCAAACGACCAATTTTGATAAATTCCACGTCGATTGATTTGTCATGATGGCGCCAATGTCATAGAAAGCATAAAATATTGGAAAATTAAAAATAAATAAAATTGTCCGTTTTTAGACGCATGTGAAAAAAAAATGGAAATCTTCGAACTATATCAAGTGAGGAATCGTTAAATTAATATTTAAAAATTGTGTTTGGATTTCTCATATTGCTTTCAATCAGAATTGCCGTTTAGGATCTATAAGAATTCAAATTTGGTTAGGCTAGAGGGAAGGGGTCATTTTCTTTCAATGTATATATATTACTGCAGTCAGAATTGCAGCAGTCAGTGGGCAGAAATACGTTTTGCTTTCCCTGGGATGTGCTCCGCCAGCCACCGATCCCGCGGTCTCCATTCCCTTGCAGATGACGAGTTGTAGTCGGTATAAATTACTACATAACCCGATCTTTCCCCAATTAATCGGGTATCTATCGAACATTTCCCCTGCAAAAACAAAAAAATACATTACAATGATCATAGTGTTTGATTAAAATAATCCATTAAGTTAGTCACGACGTTCATTTTGTTCAAAGCACCACATAATTTTAGTCAAAAACAAATTCATTTACTATCTGCCCCTAACAGCTGTGTTTATGGCAATTGCTTCACTCCTATGATACGTAGCGTGATGTAATATAGCCTATAAGCTTTCTCGATAAACGGAAAAATATTCAAATCAGATCGGTAGTTTCGGAAATTTCATTGTATACAAACTTACAAACGAATTTTAATTCTTTATAATATTAGTGTAGATATCCTGAATGGCCGCTTGAGCTGATGAGACTTGAACAACGAAACGAAAAACATACATGTGGAGAAATCGATCCATTTGTATGCAAATATGTTGAAGAAACCATTATAATTGCAACATTTCATGCCATTCTTTACCAAGTAATAATCGTAATGAGTGAAAGAGATAAAAAATTAATTAAGACACCCGTTTCACTTGCGCGTGTCGCTTTGAATTATGAAAGTAAAAATATTGGTATGTACTTTCTTGAAAATAATTTTTAATAAAAAATATCCCAAATGAGATGTTAACAAATACTAGATATTGTCCGTGACTTCGCTTGCTCGGGTCTTGTTAATTTTTTTTTACCCGATTGCGCATCGCTAATGAGGGTTATGTGTTTATCGGCCTATGTATGTGGGTTTGTACGTTTGGCTATATTTAGATTAAACGCGTGGCCCGATTTTGATGAATGATTTTTGATGAACGTTGTTTGATTCGTAATGACAGCGCGAATGTTATAGATGGTGTAAAAATTTGGTAAAATCAAAATTACAGATTTTGGACTCCATATATATATAGTCTTAACTAAAGTCTTGTTATACGGTCGTTTTTCAATTAAATTATCTATATTTATACTAATATTATAAAGAGGAAAGATTTGTTTGTAATGAATAGGCTCCGAAACTATTGGGCCGATTTCAAAAATTCTTTCACCTTTGGAAAGCTACATTATCCCCGAGTAACATAGGCTATATTATATTTAAAAAAAAATTAGGGATCTTTACTAAAACTCTAATAATGTAACCCAATCGTCACTGGGGTACGGGGGGAGTCAATGTAATGTAATAAAATAAAGTGTCGCGAGTACATTAATAAAAACTATGAATAAAAAAAATTCATTAAAAAAAATTAAAACTTCCTTTATAATTTTACTTTTTTTTTTGAAACCCGACGCAAAAAGAAGGATGTATGGATGTGTGTGCGTGCGTGCGTGCGTGCGTGTGTGCGTGTGTGCGTGTGTGCCTGCGTGTGTGTGAATGTAGGTACCCGTGCGAAGCCGGGGCGGGGCGCTAGTCTTGTTATATATTTAAACTCATTCCTAGCTCAAGCGCTTTCTCAGTCAAGTTATTCTGTTTTAATTAACGAAAAAAAAACTAGTTATTTTCGCAGTTATAATATTAAATGCAATTTACATTATAAAATTAGTTTAATGTTAATAAAGTGGAAAAGTAACAGCCTGTAAATGTCCCACTGCTGTGCAAAGGCCTCCTCTCCTATTGAGGAGAAGGTTATGTTAATATTTCTTATAAATAATTCGACGTGTAAACGATAAGTTTTCCAATGCATGCATTAATTCATATGTCATGCATTGTAAAATATGGTGGTGGTATTGGTGAAATTACCACTAAATTAATTTCTCACCGCTAGTTTTATGTAAGTCTGGTGTTATAAAAGTGATCATTTCGACAATTAAAAATTTTCATTCCATCAAAATTCCAGGTGGTTTCAAAATCGTAATTATGTCACGGCACGCACGATTCTTTCGACCGACTAAAATGATCACGAAGTTCAAATTAACACGGTTAAAATTAATTAATGATGGCTCGGTTAGAATAGTAATTAAAGTACACGAAAAAGATAGTGTATACACATACATCAATATGATTTATAGAGTATTGGTCAATATTTAATAGTTTTTTGGCATCAACACTAGAGAGTTTTAAGTTTGTAGTTATGAGAATTAAGTATGGTTGTATCAAGACTATAATTTTAATTATCTAGTAATGAAGTTAATTTGTGTTTAAGTTGATAATGATTGTAATAATCTATGAAATTAATATCGTAAATCGTTTCGTGTTTGTGGATCTGAATTCAGAGGATTTGAAATGGTCGTTCATACAAACTTCCATCCATCCATCAGCCTGTGGTCGTTAACTGCTGGACATCGGCTTCCGGCATGGATGCTTCCTCCAACGGCTGCGCTCCTGCGCTGCCTGAAACCATCAACTCTTCGCGACTCTTTTGATGTCATCTGTCCACCTGGTGGGGATTCTGCCAGCATAGCGTCTTTCGATACTGGGTCGCCATTCCAGCAACTAGGATCCCCAACGACCATCGGTTCTTGCATACAAACGTACACACATACATACATAGTGGTCGAGTATAGTGTCTACATTTTTAATTCGATTAAAAAACATGCAGCACCTGTGACGGAATTCAAAATGGCGCTTTCCATACACATCCAGACTACGTTGCTTAAAAGAAAAGCAAAAATATACAGAGATATTAAGTAAATATAAATTATAATATAATAAGTATAGTATATAAATTATAATAAGTATAGTTTGATAAAGCATCTATGTGGAAGTGAATGCGAGGTCAGGCAAAGGTTTTCTTGACTTTATGGCCATAAGCACGAATGTCGCATACATTAGGACTAGATAAAACATTAGTCCATATCATGCATACATATGTAACTGTCTAGATCTTTGTTCTATGTTAGACAATACAGGTTAATATTATTATTTTTAATCGACCGGATACCGGACCGGACCGGACCGGACAGATGGCGGGAATAAGGGAAACCGACTACAAAAGCTAACACGTTATTTGAATGAAATTTTTATTCCTCTTATTTTGAATTCAAAACTAAATTATTGAATCGATTTTGATGAAATATATTCGACCAATGAGAGAATAGGTATATATAGGTACCCTTATAAACAAATACAGAATTCAAGAGGTCAAGCTATTTTCGAGTAAACGGTAAACACACATAAAAAGTCCTCGATGAATTAAGAACTTCCTTCTTTTTTGAAAGTCGGTTAAACATTACGAAGTAATTTTATTTTAATACAATAATTTAAATAAAACCATTATTTGTAAAGGCAAAAAAAGCTCTATATTTTTACATATTACATAAATAAATTATAGAAACAAAATTAAATTTAAATTATCACCACGTTACAAATGATCTTAAATTACAATTTTCTGTTTGTATGTACAAGGAATCGCATTGCGCATTTCGTTAAGAAATCCCAAGGTCCACCATATTTTATTTTAGTTTTTCGCAAACAAATCGTGAATTTGCATGCAAATAGCGTTCATAATGTATTTGAACATGGCGTAACATAAATTGACGCTAATTTTAATTTATTTAGAACATACGTTTTTTTTATAGAACTATAGATTAAACGAAATATATTTCGCGGAAATTGTATAGAATTTTCCGTTTGTTATGTCAGTCTGTTAATTTAGTATGCAAATAATCATCCACCGTAACATAAATTATAATTATAAATACATGTATACCTATGCCCATACTTTCATATTTTATACCAGCTTCCGCCTGCGATTTCGTCCGCGTGGAATAGTTACTTTGGGCTAATATTGCATTATTTTAGAACAAATTTGGTTATCATAAAAAGGTTATAGTGAGCTAACCTCAAAAGATAGACATATGCTGTCGTGATCTTTTTTTTAGAACTTTTAAAGGGGAACAATTCTGTCATACATAATTTTTGCGAAACTATAGTCGTTTACGCATCGCACGCAGCGTAAGCTCTCTCAATAGGCAATTATCCCCCGATTTTGAAACATTCTTCATTGGTGCTCCGCTCCTTTTGGTCTTTTTTCGAATCGGATCAGTAGTTCCTGAGATTAGCGCGTTCAAGCAAACAATCAATCAAACAAACAGACAAACTCTTCAGCTTTATAATTAGTTTAGATAACAAATGTCTAAAATAACGTTTTCACGCCTAAACCGCAAAATCAATTTTGAATTAAATAAAAAAATATATATATTAAAAACATGCAGTAGCAGAATTGAGTTGAGTTGAGAATTGCTATTTTGAAAAAAAAACATGATCTTTTTTTTATTTTGCGAACCACCTTTTGAAGTCTGTTAATGGTATCGTAGTAAGAGACAATGTGGTTACTACGTTTTTAATGTTTTACTTTTTTTTTTAAATTTCCGAATCGTTGAATGGTTCAAAATTAATACACGCGATTCAATTATTCAAGCGATTTCAAACAGGTTTATTCTTTAGTATCAATCGCGAAATAAAAAAAAAAGAAATTATATTATGTGATGAATATATTTTGTAGATATTCAAGGTAAAAGATATCGTTTGTCTGAGTGCGTGTCACGAATTTTTATCCTAAAAACGAATGCGTACCCAGAGGATTATCCGTAGATCGTGGTAAATTTTATAAAAAGATTTTTCGTTTCGCGTAGAATTATTACATAATAAATATTTTTATTGGCGAATAAAGCGTTTTAAGAGACTACTTTGTATAATATAATAAAACTTAAATTTAATTACTTTACTAATAACAACGTAAAAGAAAACACTAAAATTATTCTTTTATGTTATATCGGTATTCCATCATACTTTTTCAACAAGATTTTAAAAACCGAAAAATATCAAACGAAAGAAACCCACCTGATTTTTTAAAATGTCATATTTTTTTTTAAAGAAAGACCCCAGAGACGTACGTTCAATGCCTAATGTCCTCAAAGAAGCTGTCTAGTTTATACAGAAGCTACAAAATATGTTTTCATTACATTTTTTTTGTTTAATAATATCCAAGTTGTTAGCATATTGAGGTATATATACAAACACAAATGCCATGTAGATACTAATTGACAAATTTGACAATTTGTCGTATTCGACACGGCGTCGAAATGTTTGTGTAGTCAACATGGGCGTGTTGAAATTATGATAATTTATAAACACTGAAGCGGTCACGCGAATACATAAATCTTACACTACCTTATTTATTACTCGAATAAAGAATCAGAAGTACATGAAGCCTTATATTTAATCGACTTTAAAGATGTTTTGGTTTCGACCCGTTTGTACGTTACTTGTATAGTCTAGTTTTCTTTACTCGTCTCATTTGGTAACAATATCTGGAACGAAAATCACGATTTTTCGAACAGTATGTTTCATTAAAGTTTTTAATTATCAAAAATGATTCCAGCTAGGCTCTGCCTCAATAAATTGTTATTGCAATTATTGTATGTCTATGTCAACAACCGTGGTTGAAGTCGGCTATATATTTCTACGAATACAATTGGACGCTGATAAGCAATACTATGTCGAGCCACACCGACTCCATTTTGAGAAAATGGCGTCTAAAGATGTCAAACTTAATAAATTTGTTTGAAGAAGTATATATCCTTTCTTTTATATTTTTATAAAAAATATAATAAATTAAAAGCAGATTGATATAATGAAAAGTTTTATATAATAATAAGTTTATCTAACATATGACATATTGATTATTACAAAATATGGAACACACTCCAATATTCGAAACATTAAATTAAGGAACTATTTTCCGTACTTTTATAATTTATATTTATATATAAAAGTTTTTGAATTATGCTAATTCTATCAGAATACATAAATATCTCTGAATTAGACTTGCTGTGGGTTGACATATTATTGCTTATCAGCATGCAATTATATCTGTTTATGCAATTATATCCAGGTTATATTCTCAATTTCGCCATCTAAAGTTTTACAACCTATAAGTGTACGAAGTGAAGTGTACTTTCTTGAAACTGACTGGTGTACCGCGCGCCCTCCGGCGGCGAGTGCGCGGATTTTCTTCGTCTACCCTCGCAATATTAATATTGTCTTTACCTATTAAATAAGACAGTGACCGACGAATGCAACTTCGTGGAAACGTCGGGCAATAAAAAACGTATTACTACTACCATTATTAAATATGAATAATATAAATCGCGAAAGTTTAAAATATACGCCATATTTGCCTACTAAATAAGACAAGTCAAGAAAAATAAACTAAATTGTAATTTAATATATGTATATAATAATAAAATTACAAGGCATTTAAGTCGCATTACGGAAGAATATGTTATTGAATACATGTTATGAGTAATATACTGGATTCGCGGGTTTAAGAAACTCCGTAATAAGATATACGTGTGCTCGGCCATAATTAGCATAAGTACAAGGTATGTGATGATTAATGTGATAATAATATCTTTTAGTTATAAGATAAACGAAACCTTTTTAACTCCCGGAATTCTTGAAACTTTTTAAACATAATTTTTTTTCCCAAATTTGAATTAATACAAAATAATATCGCTGCTTTTCAAGAATATCGATGCAACTAAAAATGATGAATTTTAGGGAATGAGGTTTTTAAATTTCTTTATTAATGTGTTGGTCCATAGCTGCCAAATTTAAACGATCCCTTGATGTTTTAACTTTATTGATTGAAAGAAAATTCATCATCGCAACTCTTTTCATAATAAAACATCAAAGATTTATAGTCTTTAGACATACTCAGTTATATTTTTTAGAATTTTGAATTACTATAATATTCTTGCAAACCAGTGATATAAGAAGACATATTAGTAACATGAGAATTATAATGTTTTTTGTTAGTGTTTTTGTTTAAGATTTATTTCCGATAAAAATAAAATACCAAACGTCACACCAAGATAACACGCGGTAAATATTAATTAGCTTGCAACCTGTTGGTTGCCGGTTTCGGATGAGTTGCTGGCACGGTTCGCTTCCCATGGCTACCCACCAGGAAGTGCGGTAGTGGGGTAGGTTGTAACGGTGTGATGCTAATTGTGTTATGCAACCTAGCGAGGATGTTCGTTGATAACTGGCGCCTGATATAAGTATGAACAATGCATAATGTATTTGTAATAATTTTCGTTTTTCAGTTACTTTTTTATTTTATTTTATAATTTGTACTATATATGGACGCTGACAAGCAATACTGTGTCAAGCCACACGGACTTATGTAATATTAATAAAATGGCGTCTAAAGATGTCAAAACTTAATAAATTTGTTTAAAGAAGTATATATCCATATTTTCTTTTCTACTTTAATTAAAAGTATAATTAATTAAAAGCAAATTGGAATAATATTAACTTTTATCTAATTATTATTTTTTAATATATGAGATTATTGTGTAGTGCAAAATATGGAACAAAATTTAATATTCGAAACAATAAGGTTAAAAAAAATCCGAACTTATTTAGTTTAAATGACTCGAAACATGTATTAATAATGTTAAACACGTGACGCATCATTAGAATATAAAAATATCGCTGAATTTGACTTTTGTGGGTTGACACACTATTGCTTATCAGCGTCCATATAATGTACGTTTAATGTAATTTGTAAAATATCGTTTTAATAAGTATTTATTTTAAAGTACTTTTAAAGTCGTTTTAATTTGTTGTTTGTGTGTAGTGCAAGTAACAATGATATAGCTTTTAGATATTAATATTTTATTGATAATGTAATTGTTGAAAATAAAAAAAAGAAAGAAAAAATAATAGATGAGATTTAATTTTTAAAAAATTATTCCGATACCGGGAATCGAACCCGAGCCTCCTGGGTGAGAGCCAGGTATCCTAGCCACTAGACCATATCGGAGCTTGCTTATTAAGTTGAAAAATTGGTTCATTTTCATCACAATAATAATATGTATGTATATTTTTTTTATTACTGACTAGCTGGCCGCCGTGACGTTGCATGGATGTCCTTTTTATGTAGAAATTTTAGTGATATATTTACGACGAAACTATGCTAAATGTTGAGCAACAAAATACTTTGAAAACGGTAACCATTGAAGAATTTTCTTGTTAGTAGACTAATCGAAACCATTTATTTTTACTTTTTACAATATCAAAAGTCACCCAATTTTTTCTTACATTAACATCTAATTTTAGTTGGAAATAAAGTGAACTTATAGAGATCATTTAGCATAACATGGCCTCGTTATTTTTATTTATTCATTTTTATTATTTTTTATTCTTTTTATACTAGATATTTTAATAGACTTTTCAATCGACTTTAAAAAGGAGGATGTTCTCAAAAGTCCGTAATATCTTAACAGATTTTAATTGTAATTTTATTTCAAAGTGTATATACCTGTTTATTATTTTCATATTTATATGTATGTTTTTGTTAAAACAATTTTTACATTACATTTTTTTTTAGAAATTCTAAAAACGTTTAACACTACTAAGCAAAGAGGATCATGGCTTTAACTGACCATTTCAATATTCATCATATTACTTTTTTGGATATGCGTCAAGCGTGAAGCCGAGCCAAGAAGCAAAACAATTTATATTATTAAACAAATTTTTATGCTAAAATTATATTGCTCTGCTTTCGCCAAATATCTACGAACAGGACAAAGTAGGTTAGTTAATTTTAACTGGTATAGTTAACTGACCTGAATGATGTGTCTTCTAAATTAAATGACCGGGTGCTGAGTGATTTCTATATTTATATAGTTAGATTATATAATTAGTTTGTTTGTATGTTTGAATACGATAATCTTAGGAAGTTACCAATCACGTTTTTGCGTTTATAGTATTTTTTAAAGGCTGGATATTTACATATGATATAAATAAGTAGGCTCTCACGAGCACTTTCGAAACGTCAATACTCAAAAAAAAGGATTTACGTTTATAAAGAAGCTATCACCTGTTTGGAATGTATATTCTACCGACAAGAAACTCGATAGTTACTTTTCGAATTTGGTCAATACAATTTTTTTAAACGTAATTTTTGTTTAACTGCCTAAGAAGTTGTATACGGTTGTCCGGTATAACAAAGTGTTTACACTAATATTATAGTAGTAAAGTAACAGACTGTAAATAACCCACTTCTGGGCAAAGGCCTTCACACCTATTAAGGAGAAGGTTTAGAGCTTAATCCACCACGCTCCACTGCGGGTTGGCGGATATACATGTGTCAGAATTTCTCCCGGCACTTGCAGGTTTCCTCACGATTGAAACATAACTAATATTATAAAAGGATCAAATTTGTTTGCAAGTTTGTATATCCCCTATAATCTCTGAAAGTACTGATCCGATTTGTAAAATTTTTGGTTTGGATAATCTGAAAGTTATAGGCATCATAAGCATGTATTAAATCATGCTATACTTCATAGGTCCGAAGCCATAAACGCGAGTGGAACCCCAAGTGGTACGTAGTTTTGTATAAAATTAAATTGTAAAACTAAGGCGAACTTAGTTTTATCTCGCACAAGTCGGGTCGCAGAGATAGTTAAAAATTGAAACACTTATATATATTTTATCATTTTATGAACGTGTTAATGGACGGATCGTATTAAGTCGGAGTTATTACGCTAATATAATTTTATTATCGTCAAAATCGTTATACTAATGATCCGCGATGAAATTTTTATCGAATTATTTTTATTATATAAATGTATAAATAAATTATTAACAATAAATGTGTGAAAAGCATTGTCATCTACTTAGTCATATTAGTAAAAACAATCTGAAATTAATATTTAATTATATTATTTTATTTCACATGTTTTTTATGTTACAAAAAAATATAAATAGTAATGAAAAATGAAAAACGGTCTGCATCGACCGGGAATCGAACCCGGGCCGCCCGCGTGGCAGGCGAGCATTCTACCACTGAACCATCGATGCTTGTTAAATTGATGTAAAATTATCAGTAGTTATCAACAAATAATATCGTATTACAAATTATTTTGATGACAATTGTTTTCCTTATAACGTAACATGTTGTCAAGTATTAAACAAAAATAAAAATATATGTTGACCTCGATTAGCAATACTCTAGGTATAAAAACACGAGTTCAAGTTATACTGGTTATCGAAATTAAAATAATGTTGTTAGTTACATAAATTACTGTATATCTGTCAGTTACATAATAGCAATTAAACAGTCTCGCAAGTCAGCTCCCAGCTAGCCTAGCCTAGCTTCAGGCCATAAACGAATAACCTAGGATTACCGCAATCCAGCGCCATTCATGGTGCATGGCGTGACGGACCTAGGTTCGATGCTCTGGTGGTCACGAGGGCTCGTTTATAGCAATTGCGAATAATCACGGCTAAAGGTGATTTTATATTGGACGGTTTTTTTTTAGCATTTGTGTTTAAAATTATATTATTTAAAAAAAACTCGGGACTTAAAATTTGAATTAACATTGGACATTATATTACAGTTTCTATTACTATCATTTTTTCTAACCGACTTCAAAAAAGGAGAAGGTTCTGTAAATGTATTTTTTACATACACATTTATTTTTGCGTTTTTGTCTACACTTGTTGTGGTAAATACTGTATTTTGTAAACCTATTTTTTTAAAACACGTATTTATAATACAAGAATGTATGCGTGTTAACTTTAAAGTCAGTGAAAATTATTTCTCGGTTCTTCTATTTAAACGATTTTTAGCTTTGTTTAATGTATTAGGATTTTATTTTTATATGTTTATTGAGTCTAGATATATATGGACGCTGATAAGCAATACTGTGTCAAGCCACACAGACTTCATTTTGAGAAAATGGCGTCTAAAGATGTCAAAATTATTCTTAATGAAATTGTTTGAAGAAGTATATATCCATCTTTTCGCTTCTATTTCGATAAAAGGTATAATGAATTAAAAGCAGATTAATATATTTAATGTGTTATTTAATAATTAGTTTTTTTTTTAATATTTGAGAATATTTTATAAATTGCAAAATATGTAACGCACTTTATTTGAAGCATTAAATTAAGAAAGTTTTTTCCGTACTTATTTAGTTAAGACTTAAAAGTGTTTTGAATAATATTAAATAGTTCCAAATCCGACTCCGAATCCGAATTTGACTTTTTGTGGGTTGACACATTATTGCTTATCAGCGTCCATATATAATATGTCGATAAATGTCGGCAATATATGTTCTTCAGCTATATTTTTTAAATAAATGTTTAATTTGTTTCAGGTACATGCAGCCTATATGGATGAACATAAAATAATTAGAATGTATAAGGGTTACGCGACCTCGCATGTTGGCAGTGCATATATTATTTAGTGGACAAAACGGCAGCTCGCTACGATTTTTTTTGTATTATGTATTAATTTTATATCGCAGGCTTAGACTTATAGTGACTGAATTCAAAATATGTGCGACGAGGTAGCTAAGTTAGTAATAAAAATTTAGTTTAATATGTATAAATGTGGTTTATAATCTATGATTTTGAAAAAAAAAATAAAGAACATTAACATTTTGTGACATTAGAATTAACGTTTATTATTATTTGCATGTTAAAAAGAAAAATAAATATTATTAATTCTAAATAATTAAATTTCTAGTAGATATTATTAAATCAATATGAAATAGGTTTTTTTAATCTTTTTTTTTATTTTTATTGTTATATACGCAAATATAGAAGATACATAATTCGGAATAAAATATTAACAGTTGAGGAAATATTAATGTTTATAAAATTAAAGAATACCTCAATTATCTAAGTAAGTATTACTATAATAGCTATCCGGAGCTATTTTAAAAATTAACAATTAGGGTTGCCACTCACAAAATACAATATACATAATTAAGTAATTAAAATTGAACATCTTATTATTAAAGATGCAAATGTATCAATATTTTTTTCTCTGTTGTACATTAATGCTATCTCTTTTATTTTAAGTAATTTCTAGTTTATTATTTTTCTGCACTTTCTGACATAATTAAGTGAATTTTCGTCTTATTTTTTTAATCTAAGATAGTAATGTAATTTATTTACCAGTAGTTTTTTTACTATTATATAATTATCTGCCTGTCTGTTACGTTGTAACGGTTAAACAGATAAATTGATCTCGTAAAGAGTAAATAGCTAGGTTCCAATAGTGTTTGAAAAGGTCGCTATAAAATTATTTTAAGAATGTATCATCCTGTAGATATCGACATTATTAGCTGTATCTCTTACAGCGTCCATATTGACAGTGGATATTCATTTAACTAAAATCTATTAGAATATATTCATGTTGATTGCGATAGCAATTTTTTGTTAATCATAATCGAAACAATATAAGCGTATATCGTTGTCTTAGATTTTCGCGATTATTATTCATTGAAATGAAACTATTTTAAACGGATTTAAACACGGGTAGACTAAGGTGACCACGAACGCTGCAAAGTGCTCGAAACGTCGGGATGATAAAAATAGTTAATATACGCGATTTAAATCCGTTTAAAATAGTTTCATTTCAATATAAGCGTAAATAAGTAGAACGAAAAAAACTGTATCATTTCATTAAAGCTGCTAATTCTGACTTACGCTCTGTTGTAACATCACTGACGATACTGATAAGCAATACTGAGTCAAGCCACACGTACTTAATTTTGAGAAAATAGCGTCTAAAGATGTCAAACGTTTTTTTAACAAATTTATTTGAAGATGTACATATATATCCATCTTCTTTTTTCTATTTTGAATAGTAAGTAAGTAAGTAACAGCCTGTAAATGTCCCACTGCTGGGCTAAGGCCTCCTCTCCTATTAAGGATAAGGTTTAGAGCTTAATCCACCACGCTGCTCCACTGCGGGTTGGCGGATATACATGTGTCAGAATTTCTCCCGATACATGCAGGTTTCCTCACGATGTTTTCCTTCACCGCTGAGCTCGAGATGAATTTAAACACAAATTTAGCACTTGAAAAATCAGCGGTGCTAGCCAGGGTTTGAACCCGCGATCATCGGTAAAGATCGACGTATTCTAACCACTAGGCCATCTCGGCTCATTTTGAATAAAGGTATAATATTTTTTTATTTAATAATATTTTTTTTAATTATATTAGGTTCTTGCATATTGCAAAATATTGAGTACCCATCAATATTTGAAATATTAAATTAGAAAACTTTTTTTCGTACTTATTTAGTTTAGTTGACTTTAAAATTTGAACATTGTAAAAACACGAAGCATTACCAGAATACATCAATATCTCTGAATTCGACTTTTTGTGGGTTGACACATTTTATAATAATAATAATAATAATAATAATAATAAATTTTATTTCAAGAAATTAAATCCCATAGTTTTGTTAGTATGACTTAAGTTAAAATGTTAGTAACTTAGAAACTAATACAAATAACTTAAAAATTAATTCGACAGCTAGGAGCATGCAGTCCACAGCAATACAATCTAGTCTGCCTGCTATCATTTTTAGGATGCTGTCAGGGCTTTCACGCACTCGCTTCACAAGAGATGCATTTTGCTATCAGCATCCATATAACAAGCAATCGTTACTCACTGGCTGATCTATCAATACAAGCTCAAATCGCTGAACGGATTACGATGAAATTTGTTACGAAGATAGTTATTATATAGGCCCCGCTAAGAAAGGATTTTCTAAAATTCATAAGGGAATGAAACGGAGGTCCAAAATTTGAGTCAAAGTATATAGCAAGTATATAAGAGCTTGTTATAAATATGTATGATTGTGAGGAAATGAAGAAACTTTCGTTCGTGTATTGTATCATCGAAACTAAGCCAATAAAAATTCCTCCATCTCATTATAGTATGAATATTCATTAATATGATAAAAATAGGCAATAGTGTGATAGAAAAGAATAAAAAAAGCGGGACAATATTGAATTTTAAATACCAAGAATTGTCCCGACAAAGCGCCAAGAATTTTTATCTCTTTGCTAGCGTCGTTTTAAAATGGATATTTAATACCGGATACTATCATTATCTTGTTCATAAAGATTATTAAAAATATTTTTTTTTCTGGAAATTACTAATTTTTGCAATGGAAATAAATAAAAATTTACTAAGATGACACCGTTCTAAAATCCTTCTTCACAGAATTACTAGATATAAAGATTTTAATGCTCTAAATTTACGACTTTACTAAAAGGAGGCTGTAAGTATTTTTATTTACTGTTTGTTCGCCGGTTATTCCTCCGATTTTATTTATTTGTTTGTATTTTTTTGTTTGTAAGGGTATACATCCAAGTTGGTCCCTTGGACAAGTCAGAAACTGATCCTGGAAAAATCGAGGGCTCTCTACAAACATACGCACGCCTACCGATTCACGTATTTTTTTATAGTAACGCATGTATTTGTTAAAGTAACATTGGAAGAGTAGCACTGGAATTACTGAATAACAACAAGTTCACGGGTTGCGATTCGATTACTTCGAAATGATTGCTAAGCTCTTTATGCTCGTCACGATGCATATGGTGAAGTGGAGCTGCTGAAACATCACGAGAACTCCTTAATAATAACTACCCTGTATTGGGAAAAGCAATATTATATAATTGGTTTTAAGCAGTTGACATTAGGCTACTATAACTTAGGTAAATTATAAACTGTCCCATACTACTTACCATATACGTAATTAAATCGAAATATCTAAATTTTTTCAAAATGTGCTTCGACGTGATTTTTTTTTCAATTTTATTTTTTTCACTGAGGCCAACGTGACATGGTAAATGAAAGTAGCCCTAACCGATCCTCTTGACATTTCCCAAGAGGTGTAACCGCACGACCTAGTTTTTCAAGAACATTTGAAAATTTTTTCAACGTTCACTTTTCTGCTTCGTCTTCAAAATGTAACAGCACCTTGATATTATGACAAGGTAATGTTACGGTTAACTTTCTTTCTTTAATAATAATAATACAGCTACTGTGGTCTAATTAATTTTTACTTTCAACGTTTTTGTTTTGACGTAATCTTTTTGCTTTAAGTCACAATTAGACGAGAATTACTCTTTGTAAGTTTTAGTCTTGTAATTGATATGAAACAACTCTTTAACCTTATCTAAATATATAAAAGAGAAAGGTCACGCACTCACTCATCGCGAAATCTCAGAAACTACAAGTTCTAGGAGTTTAAAATTTTGTATGGAGGTTATTTTAGGACGTAGGTGCTCACAGGCGGGATTTTGCAAAATTCGACACCTAAGGGGGTAAAACAGGGCTTGGAAGTTTGTGTTAACGTCCTATGTAAAGTACGAGTGAAACCACGAGTGGCCGCTAGATACAGGTATTTTGTAAGTAGTTCTTTTAATTCTTTCAGCTTTAAAGCAATGAGAAATAATTTATGTAAATCGTTATGAAAGTCTAAGAACAAAACTTTTAAGTGTAATCCTCGCATTATGACTAATGGGTATTGTGGTTATTATGTCACGCTTGTTTTAATTTACTAAAATGCTTCTAGCATAAAATTAGTCTTTATTGTTTGTGACATTTATATCATTAACCAGGTCGCGCAAAAGGTTTTATAATGTTCTAATTAATATAATGAAGGTAAATTTGTTAACGTACCTCTGCTGAGCAAAGGACTCTCCTTTTAGAAGAAGAATACCTAGCTTCTACCATGCTTTACTGTGGATTGCATTTATACTTGATATCATATTAATCTACTGATAAACCATAGATAGGGAATTTCCATTCATTAATGTAAGGGGAAAGGATGTTTGGGAAACTTTGTACCAAAATTATGTCATTTATGTAGGGAAAAATATGGTTCGTCTAAAACCCCACTACGGGTGCGAAGAAGAGTTAAAAAAGCTTAAAACATCAGCTAATTAATGGGCAACCTTAGTACAAACTGAATTTTATCGAAAGCTCTTGAAAAAATGGTATGCACCAAAACTTGAACCTCATAGTTGAGTTAAAATTCCCGCGTTTCATCCACTGTTCCACCTCGTCTGAATACTGCATTATCATTCCAATAATACCTCTATCCGCATTGGAATTGATTGAAACGAAAATTTTGTTATTGGATGATCAACGTGCCCGGAATAACACGGCCGGGTTGATTGGAGGTTACATAAGAGATTGCCGGCGAGATATACATATGTATAGCGTTCGTGTTGGAGATATTTGAACTAAATGTTTTAATGGATTTTATTCGCTTTGCTTTTTTTCTAAGAATAGCGGGCGAAGTATTACATTTGCAACAGCAGAGGAGCTACAAAAACGAAAGTTAGTAACGAAAAAATTGAATGAGCGATGAACTGGGATAGGAAATAAGGTGGAGGGTGTAAGGCTTCCGGTTTTATTTCTATTTGAATGGTTAGGTTAGGTTTATCCAAGACAATTTAAGAGTACTTTAAAAATTAATTATATAAATATATAAAGAATGATTCTTAAAAGATTAATGTCCTCTTATTTAACCTTTTAAATCGATTCAATAGTTTAGTCAAGAAAACCAGATATTTTTACATAGTATAAAACTAACTCGTTTCCCGATCTAGATCTTTTAAACTACGCAACGATTCTAATGCGGTTTGCATCAATAAACAGATTTATATAAGAAGAAAGTTTATATGTATAACACATGCATATTATCGTATCTCGAAAAAAGCTAAAAATGTCAATGATTTGTAATTTGATGTCGTAAAAAATATTAAAAGAGATTATAACGATTTTAATAACATTAATCAATCAATCTCTTTGGTATTTATTATTTTTTGAGCAATCATATGCTGTTATTAATCTTCAAGATCAAGGTTGCAATTCAAAAACAGATTTTTAATGTACTGTTATTTGCATGTGAAAATATAACAAAACATCGTGATGCCATTAGCTGATATGGGAATGTCGAGTTCAATAGTTTCAAAACCTGCTATTATTTTTCCTCTATCTCCAAACGATTATATAAAATTACATGTCTCGGTAGCTACTTATTTTGTTTCGATACAACTTGAAATGTATACTTTTGATGTTTTATTACAACTAACGTCACGATTTTGCGTATTATTCTATAGAAAGAAAGGTTTTTGTTAATTTTTCGACACAAAACATTTGGAAAAAAGCGTTAATTTCATATTTAATATAACGGGTCTTATCGCGATAACTAATGGTAGTAATACCTATTATTGTCCGACGTTTGGATTGGAAGGTCCGAAGTTGCATCCGTCGTGGTCACGAACTGACTCTCAAGTCCACGACGAATGCAACTTCGTCGAAACGAAGAGCAATAAAAGGTATTACTACCAGTAGTTATCGCGATAAGACCCGTTATATTAAATATGAATAGTATAAATTGTGAAAGTTTAAGTATATAGGCGTTAATTTTCTGTGTTTATCTGATAAAATTATTATAAATGCGAAAGTGTTTGAGTTCATACATTTGTAATTACTTTGCACTATAAAGGACTAAAGGTTCTGATAAAAATTACTGGAGGAAGAAGATATATTGTCGCTCCATATGTGATACCTCGTAGCTAACAATTTCGGTCAAAATGGATTTTCTCAGTGAAAACGGTATTCAAAGAATTACATTTTACAATACTGGTATTTCTTAAGTATAAATCATTTTAAAATATTAACATATTTATAACAGTTAGCTTTAAAAGAAGTTTTCTGTCTCTCTTGTTAAGTTTGGCAGTTTTCATGTACGAGCTATCGCATCTAGATTGACTATCATGGATAGGTATATCTTGTACATTTCAAATATGGACACTGATAAGCAATACTGTGTCAAGCCACACGGACTCCATTTTGAGAAAATGGCGTCTAAATATCATAGCTATTCTTAATAAATTTGTTTGAACGGGTATATTAATTCTTTCTTTTCTATTTCGATAAAAGCTATAATGAATTGAATGCAAATAATTTTATCTAACAATGAGTTTTTCAGATATATGATATTATTGGATATCGGAAAAAATTTAGTTTAGTAGTTTATTCATTAAGACACTTTTTTCTATACTTATTTAGTATAAATTACTTGAAATTTTTTTGAATAATGTTATACATATAACGTATTATCAGAATACATCGATATCTTCGAATTTGACTTTTTGTGGGTTGACACATTATTGCTTATCAACGTCCATATAAAGTCGTCATTATCGTTAGCTGATTGTTTATATAATCGTAGGGTATTAAGATGGATTTTATATTATCTTTTAGATTAATTTAAAGCATTTGCGATAGTTTTACGCGAGTTTAGCAATACACATTTGCGTGATCGGATACGTCAAGTATTGCAATTTTGTAATCTGAAGAATTAAGTGCAAGATACGCGGCGACTGGCAAATGAATAAAATCTATACTAATATTATAAAGCTGAAGAGTTTGTTTGAACACGTTAACCTCAGGAACTATTGTTTCGAAATGAAATATTCTTTTGTGTTGCATATTCTATTTATTGAAGATGTAATATATATAATAAACGCATAATAAAAATAATAAACGCATCACACTCAACGGGACCCATTAAGATCTCATGACCTTGTGTCGGGGGTCCGGAAACATCCAGACCACGACAAACATCTGTATGGCCAATACACACGTTTGCCGTGAGCGGGCTTCGAACCTGCGACCGTTAGCGCTTTAGTCAGTTGCAGTGACCATTGCGCCAACGTGTCTGTCAAACCTATATAACATTAAACTATGACCAATAGGAGCCGAGCATCGATGGAAAGTGTTGCATACTTGGAATAAATATATGTAGATGTTTTCTCAAATTAACTCAGGTGAAACCACGGGCCACAGCTAGTGTACAAATAATATGGATTAACTTGCATAATCTCTCTGATCTTTTTCTTTTGTTCTGAATAACAAACAGTAACGTCAAGGAGAGATCGTATTGTTGTTTCTAATTACTTCTCTGCTTCCACTATTATTAAAATGGCTACAGGCTATAAGAATATTGGACTTTTTAAAAACCGCGAAGCCGTTCTTATAGGTGGTGCCTTTCTGCGGAATTAGGTCACCCAGTTCATCACTTTCTTAGAAGTATCGATTTTTCACACACTCGATTTTTCGCTCATTCAAATTGCATTTTCTCATTCTTTCTAGAACGAGAACAATGAGAGTGTTGCATTTTTAGCATTGGTTACTTTTAGTTATATAATTTTATTGATTTATTTTTTGTATAAGGTTAGGTAAACTAGTTTATACTAATAAGAAGTATTACGTGATGCAAATAAAGTATTAAAGTTTTTCTTGTTCAGTCTGTGTCATAAAAAGAAATACATTCTCTAACAATTTCGAAGGATTTGTCAAAATTCTCAATAAATTTAGCGATTAAGCAAGATAAACTGTTTGCATGGCGGAATAAATGTCCCATAACAAATCAAAGACTGCAACAGCGTTCCATTCAGCCTCAACTAGCTTCGCGAGCGGTTGACATCTAAAATTTATTAATACAAAGCCACCGGGATATACACCAGCTGCATATTGCAAGTGAGCCAGCCAGTCGCCTTGCATCCGTCGCGCGGGGTGCACGCGTGCGGTGCGTCTACACGCGTATCTTCATTTAAATTTGACGTTTCAACTTCGTTGTCAAACGAAATCGATAGAATCGATCATTGACCGTATCGATAACTCAAACACGACCCTGAGTGTTCCATTTTTAAATCTTATCGGTTGAGCTATGTTTGTAAACAGTGATGGGGTGATTAAATTTAGAACGGTTTGACGTGCACGATTCATAGACTAGTTTTTTTTTTCGAAAACGCGTTCCGTTCGCTATTTTTATTTTTTTTCCAGTGTAGTTTAACTATTGTGTTAGTGAATAGACTTTTTATGTGCCCGTGATGTTTATCGTGCTATTGTATATTTGTGAATAATTGTCTTGGATTCGATCAACATGTTCGGAGTCTTCATAAAAAGGTGGAAACCAAAAAGGTACATGGCCTATTTTTCATGAAACAATGGGTATTGATTAGCGATACTGATATAGAATAATAAATACGATGTTGGAAACAATGACGGGCTTATTATAGATTGTTTACAACTGCATATCTTAGTGTGATGCGAGTTTAACAACTTATGTAAAATACTAACTTTTCGATGAAAGTACGTTTTCGGATTTGTAAAGTTTAGGCCTTGAAGATAATATCTGTTTATGAATTATTGAAACTACTAATGCAACTAAAAAGGGCTGCCAAAATAGATTATACTTTAGACAAATATTTGGATGCTATGAAATACAATATTTTATTTCAAATCAAAATCATAATTTTATCTTATTTTTCATATATTATGAGTGTTTTGGAGACCTTTGATGTCTAAATAATTAATCTCAAATATATTAAGATGTTAGCAACAACCAATTAATAAATTATTGAATAAATAAATTCCCTTTGTTCTTTTGTTTGAGGAAATTCAATTAAACACGCAATTTTAGAATGTACATAGCGCAATGAAAAAAGTAAATAAACAAATACCAAACCGAGTAGCTCGATTTAAAATTGAGACGTTTAAGGCAATTAGTCGCCTGTTGCTATTTTTAATCACGGAAATTGACAGATAAATAAATAATATTATAATATTATTAATATAAATATATTGAATATTTTGCCTTATTCGGTGAGAACGAGAAATTCTTTCGATATTTATTTGTAAGAATAATATTATTATTTTACATTAAAGTATATAAAAAATTATGGAAGGTATCCATACAAGATTATAAATGTGAAATTAAAAAATTAAAATGAAGAAATCCTTTAATTTTAGCTACTTAGTTTTACATTTATTATAATACATACAAATTATATGAATTTATGAACGCGAAATGTATGGATGTTTGTTCATCTATCACGCAAAGATTTTGATGAAACTTAACAGGAATATAGGTTATACGTCAGATTAAAACAGGCTATTTTTATCAGTACACCGCGCGTTGTTAGTAAATTATCAATACGAAATTTTTTCTTCGTATAAGAAAATACTTTAGTCAAAAAATTAACTAAAAACGTAAAATCGGAACGTATAGATGCGTATAGGCTTTTCTTCACTTGTCGTATTTGGTAACAATATCCGGAACGACAATCACGAATCATCGAACATTATTATATAAAATGGTTCTCTTCAATCATTCAATCGATAATCTCTCATCTCAAACTCTTATGTGTAGAAGTACGCCATATTCGTCTGCCAATTAAAGAAAAATAGACTATACAATTTATCGACAAGTGACAACCCTAGTAATAAAGCATGTCCCTAACAATAATTACCGCGTAGGCAGAGCTATAACTCAGGGGTCACATTGAAAACAGGTCGCTTATTGCAATTGTTAGTTATATTTAAGATTTGAGAAATCTGTTGAATAGGCAGAATAATTTTCTACCTTTGTTCTTTTGACATTTATGAAAAAAGAACTAATCTTTTTTATCAATACCTAAAAAAACATATAAGAAATCATTGTCATAAAAAAGAGCATAACAAGTAAAAACCTAGTAAATAAAATATATATCATCCAGTGTAATTCATTATTGAAACATCCACAAAGTAAAAATTAAAATCTCACAAAATCAAGTACTTCTACGTAACTACAGAATACGATGGACTTTGGAGCTCGCTCACTCTGACATTAGGAACTAACCAAAACTCTCAAAATATTTTATACTGGCTGTCCCTTGTGGTTTCACTCGCGTTTATGGTTACGGCTTTGCTCCTATTAGTCGTAGCGTGATGTAATATAGCCTATAGCCTCACTCAATAAATAAATTATCTAAGCCATCAAACAATCAAACTCTTCAGCTATATAACATTAGTATAGATTCTGACAGTCTGTTTTGCACTGAATTGTCTGTCAGATTTGAAAGACGTTTCAGTGCAAAACAGACAGATGGACAACAGCAGAAAGCTTAAAATTGATTCAAACTGTCAAAATGTTACATGTTTTGATAGCAGTAACTTATAACGGCGATGGTCTAGCAAAAGATCTCGATGGCGTTTTATTAATGTCATCTTTTTAGGTTAGATTACCAAAAATTTCAAATCGTCTTTTTTAACTCTACATTTTCGCAAGTTAGGCAATTACAGGGGCATTAAGAGAATACTCCCCCACATGAATTTTTCTTTCAATTTCTTGCTTAACGATTCTAAAATTAAATAAAAAAAATATTAAAAAAGTCGAAAACGCCTCATAGTCATTATTATAACATAGACCATTCACAAAATAGGCACCAGAATATGTATATAACAGAACCATAATTATTAAGAGATAATATTAATTATTATCTTACAAAGGATTTCAAACTGAAGTTAAGATATTTGTTTTACTTTAAAGTGTTATCAGACATTTCTCATAATCACCGAAAGCCTTTAAACCTATGAGATTAAACTATTCACATTTTCAACCGATATCTTCCATTGCATAGAACGTGTGAATCTCATTCGAAGGTCTTGGGTTCATATTCGGTCAAGTGCCATTGCGTTTCCAAGTAGTCTTGTATTTACGATTCGTCTCGTGCTCGATGAAGGAAAACATCGCGAGGAAACCTGCATGTGTCGGAAAAAAGTCTAAAACATGTGTGTTATTAGCAGTAGAACATCTGAATAGAGTATTATTTTCTTTTGTCTGTATGTTTCTGAATGTGCATTGTAATTTACATTTGATAAAAAGTTAAGTATTTACGCAAAAAAATACACATTTAGAAGTCGACGCTTAAGAGTAATTGCTGAAAATATTCGCATTTACTGTCGAATTTAATATGTACAAGTATTATATTTAAATATATACTCATTGTAATGTGTAGTTCACACGTTGAATCAGATTTAATTTACAATTAAACACTAGGTGGTCTTCAATGTTATCTCAATTCTAAGAACCACAATCGCATATCCGTTACAAAAGCATTAGTTATTTTGCAAAAGTAAAAGTGGATTTTAAATACCTAGATAGAACGTGCTGTAGAGTATTGGGTAAACTTTTTATGACGGCCACCACTTTTTGTCAGTTATGGTCAACATGTGTCATATCTAGTTGACCCGGGATCATAATCACGATACTAGATGCCATACCAAATACTGGTACGGCTCAAGATTGGCATCTTTGATTTGATCCTTATAAAAAATGTTGCTGTTTACATTAATAAAAATAACTAACTAACTATTTTGGAGCTCGAGAAGTGGAGACATTTCCTCTGAATAACTTCTAAAATCTAATATCTTTAAATCTGGAAACGAAATTGGACTCTTAAAGTCTTGAACCCTTCAGGGAATAAGCTTCGCGAACTTTTTTAAGAAATTTTATTTCAAACTTCATTAATATTTCATCGTTAAGGCAAATGTTTGCTCGGAACTGACCCTTGAAACTAGAACGAATCGAAAAACCGGGATATTTGGCAAACCTCGCTACATAGAACCTTAACTTTAAATATCGTTCGCTGTAATAGATTTTTATTTTATGTTTCTTTGTTTACTTTTTTTTTCCTTTACATATAAATTTTATGAAATTATTAAAAGAAATGGACTTTGCCTGTAAATTGTCGTGGTGTTGTATCTTAAGGCATTGCAGTATTGACGATGATTATTCTTGCCATTGGGATTAACAAGGTTGTGGTGTAAAAGTTTTTATTAACCCCCGACCCGAACAAAAGGGTTAGTTGAAGTTTGACCTCTGTATCTGTGTATCTGTCGGTATGTTTGTGGCATCGTATCACTAACGAATAGACCAATTTTAATGCGTTTTATTTGAAAGCTGATGTATAAAAACTTCTACCGGTCTAATCGACTAAATATTTACTATTCTGTAAATGGTATCAAAGTAACATAACTGCATAACCTTGACCTGATGCTGCATCATGTGGAATCAGCAGGATACACAACTCCTCACGAACATATAGCAGAAGTCTTAGGGCTCGTTAAAATTGTCTCAGAGAGTAGATTGTCTTTTTTATGTTATTTAATTTTAATTCATGTAATCGTATTTACTACTGACTGATAGGTTGACGTAGTGGTCACTGCAACTGATTGAAGCGCTAACGGTCGCGGGTTCGTTCCCGCTCACGGCAAACGTCTGTATTGGTACGGATGTTTGCCGTGGTCTGGGTGATTGTGCACTCTTCACAGATTCATAAGACCCTAATGGGGTTCCGTTGACTGTGATGCGTTTATTTATTTATTATTACTAAATATTTAATATAAAAAAGAAATTTAAAGTACATATTAAAAAATCCTTAGTAGTTAAAGCATATTATTCTGTTCAAGATTATATAGATGATAAACATGCTTGGATTTAGTATAAGCTGGATTCACACAGGGTATTTAATATATTTGTAACTCATAAATGTATGTACCCATCGTAAAACTTTTAAAAAGAGTAACTATCGAGTTTCTTGCCGGTTCTTCTCGGTAGAATCTACATTCCGAACCGGTGGTAAGTTAATTAATAAGGTAGTGTTTAGTTTTCTTTTGTTTTTGTATTGACGATTCAAAAGTGCTTGTAAAAGCCTACTTGAATAAAGCATATTTTGATTTTGAATTTGATTTGCTGTATTGAACAAAATATTAATATAACTTATTGTACGAAATCAAAACAACGTGTTAATTGTCCTATATATTATACTAAAAAAAGTTTTAAAAAGAATTATACATAATGCCAATAAAGAGCGTGTTGCGTCTAAAAATAAAAACATTAGTGAATTCGATATATTTACATACAAATAATATAATTATGTATGTATTTTCAAGGTGACATGTTTCAAGAAATGTGTTATTTATATAAACAAATCGCTCTAATATTGTGTTCTTAAAATTACTTTGTATATAATTCTTTGTTCTTGAGTGTCACAACGCAAAAGGACAATGTTTTTATAATGGTCGTCGATACATTTGTAAGTTTGCGAAATCATATATAATACTAATGTCCCATCGCGGTTTCGTTCGCGCTTAACATAACACTTTCAAACTTCCAATCCCCATTTTACCCCCTTTGGGATAAAAGTTTGCAAAATCCCTTCTTCTCAGTGAGCATCTACACCCTAAAAATAAGCATGCAAAATTTGAAACTCCTAGCACTTTTAGTGTCTGAGATTTGATAATAAGTTTGTGACCTTTCGCTTTTTATATACAGATTAGTGCATGCCGTATTTGGACGCTGATAAGCAATACTGTGTCAAGCCACACGGACTTTATTTTAAGAAAATGGCATCTAAACATGTCAAACCTATTCTTAATAAATATGTTTGAAGGAGTATATATTTACCTTTTCTTTTACTTTTTGATGAAATGTATAATGAATTACAAGCAGATTGATATATTTAATAAATTATCTAATAAAATGTTTTTAAAATATTTGAGGTTATTGTATAAATTGCAAAATATGGAACGCACTTAAAATTCGAACCAATTAATTAAGAAACTTTTTTCCGTACTTATATGACTTCATTTTTTTTAATAATTTTAAATAGATGATGCAGTATCAAAATACATCAATATCTCCGAATTTGACTTTTTGTGGGTTGACACATTATTGCTAATCAGCATCCATTTAGCTATGTATGTATGGAATTATAAGTTTTTTTCTATCATAGTTGTCATTTAAACAAACGAACAACCAATTTTAAGTGTTTAAAGCTCATAGATATAACCAGCAGCAGAGAAATCACAAATGCATTGTCAGCTTAATACGGAATAAAGAGTATTAGGACCAGGAAGTAAGGAAATCGATAGGGGAAGGGCTACGCTTCCAGCTCTCCAACTCACGAACTAAACACAGTTACACAACCTTCACGTCTTTCTGTGAGAGTGAGATACTGCCTCGGTTGAGTCAGTCTGTGTGCGAGCTGTGGGATGCAGCTACGCTCTACCTGTGTATGAACAGTATATTAAACGAAATAGAACAAAATAATATGTACGAGTTTAGTGCCCTTATTTCGTGGGTTTGATTCTCGTTCTTGATAAGAAAGTTATTTAAGTTTATTAAGATTACTTGTTCGCCCTTGGGCTGTATATTACACTGCCCTAGTGTTATTATAATATTGGTAAAAATAATTTGATTATTTTTTTTTTCAAATTTAGAACGCGAAATTTACATTGATTTGTGTTACCTATACCTAACACATTGTAAATTTGAGGTATGAATATAAAATACAGTATTAGTCTTTTTTTTTAAACTAGCTACCTCTCGCGGTTACACTCGAATTTATGGTTACTACTTCGCTCCATTGAGTCGTAGCGCCATCTAATATTGCCTATATAACCTTCTTCAATGAACGGTCTAACGAAAGCTAAAAAAAAATTAAATCGGTCTAGTACTTTCTGAGCCTATTCAATGCAAACAAACAAATTAAATATTTCCTCTTTGTAATATTAGATTGAGCTATTGAATAATGTATCTTATAAATACTTTGATGTAATATATCATATTAATATTTGAAGCATAAATTTGTACTCATTTTTACAAAAAATCCGCGGATGGATGGATATTGAATTTTGTACACTTATAATTTGTATAGAGTAGTAACATAACACACACTAACATTTTATTTAACACACACGCGTATAAACTCTTTTGTTTATTGTGAGAGAACGTGTTGAAATTTAGAATGGATTGTCTGTGGTCAATCTTAAAATCGTTTAAGAATGAACTACGGTCGAATTCCGACCGCTAAACGATCACTAATATATCATAAAACGAATCCAAAATAGCCTTGTAAACATATTATATGACGAATTAAATTCCTTTAATATTACAGAGTCGTCAAAAATGACTTGAACGCATCGCTGACCCGCCCTCTGGCGACAGGCCAAGTATTCCAGCGATTCATTTACAATCTACAATTAAATACTTCATGATTCAAAAATTTTGGCTGATCGTTGCTACTGATTTATTAGCGGTTAAGTTAATTGAGATATTTTGATGGGAATTAAATTGGAATTATGGTAAAATGTTTTACAGGTAACTTTTAATTAGGGTAATTTGCATTAATTGTTTTTATGGCTTGGTAATAAATGGGTAATGCTGTATGCGGTTTGTGTTTGTTATAGATTTCTTTTTTTAAACGAAAAAAAAAGTTGAGTTGTAGGTACTTATAAGGTAGATAGGTGGATTATTATACAGGGTGTCAACTGCGCATGTGTTCTACATGTTACCAGCCACATTAGATTTAGGATCACGTCATATAGCCTGTAACCAGCGGACGATCAAGACGCTTCTAACGATACCTCAGTCGAGTTCTGGTAATTAGTTTAGGAGCTATAAAGGAACAGATAACAGTGTCTATCAAAATCATAAACCTCCTTTAATTTTGCCGTCGTCGGGTAAAAACCTAGCTCGATATGAGATAATAATGATTAGTCCTCGCAGACGCATATTCGTTCACCCCTCGATGCTATTGTCATCATCCTTTATACCGATCAAAGGGGAATCCCCTATTTTAAAATCTCTCACCCACTAGTATTGACGAAAAAATATGACGTCATATTGAATTGACGTTTTGCTTTTGTCTCTGCGTCGTTACTTGCAGAAGTTTTTTTATAGTATAATTAGATATTAATCAAACTTTAGCATTTTTGCTTTGACTCTTTATAGTACGTATGGTAATTAATTTTTTTTCAGTTAAAAATAATTATATTTACTTTTATTTATAAAAAAAAAATAATATTTAAAAATATTAATATTTTGATGCACTGATCAAAATATAATTATTTTTAAACGTCTTCACAGAATTAAAAAAGAAGGAGTTTCTCAATTCTTACTAGTATTCGATTTTAGTGTTTTTTTTTATTTTGAAATAAACATTTTCAAATTTGTTACTCTCGCAGAATTTTTATAAAATCGATACAGTGATTTCGGTTTTAACAAAAATTAATCGAACAAGTCAACGAAATTGATTGAAATTTATTCTTATAACTAGGTTCCTTTTCTTAATAAATGAAATGTATAAAATATTCGTTAAGCATTATTTAATTTTTATATGAACAAATATAATTCATAACACTGAGTAATTACTGGAGGGCTTTAATGTAATTAGTGGAAAAGTCTATTCATAGTGCGGGCAATGAACTCGGCCGAACAATACAATAAGCAATTAATTAAAAAATAATCATTTGTTTTCAGTACAAATAGAAAGATTATTTTTTTGTTATTATAATTAATAAATAATATTATTAAAATTGTGCAAGTGCATTGCTTAGCGGGAGCGTCTACATTGCATGGATTTATACATTGTTATAGACTGCCTGGCACAAAGAATGGCATTGTATTAACTGAGGTAGAGCCTAGTTTTCTGGCTGGCAGTATCATCACTCTCTCTCAACAAACTCTGTTCTCTTCTTTTAAGTGTAAAGCAATGAGAAATAACATATTTAAATATTTATAAAAATCTGATAGCAAGACATATAAATGTATCTTGCGTAACTTTATAAATGACGATCAATATCATTGTAGGTAATTTAAGCATAGAACGTTTTCGAAATATATAACCATGTACAGACAGTGCGTTTCTGGATACGTGTATGCTAGAGCGCACTGTTAGTACCTGTAGCTGTTCGTAACATCATTGTAACAAGTGCGAGTTGTACGATATTTAATGGAGTTTTGCGTAAAATTTACGAGATACCGCTGATTTACAATTTACGAGATACCGCTGAAATACAATTGCCAAGTTGCCTGTTAGTTTTTGATGCGCGATAAATTCGATTTACTTGGACGGTAAAATTATGGATCGTTTCATTTTTAATCACACTTCGGAGTCCCTAAAAGATTATACACGAATGGTGTAAGCATATCCATATGCGCGCGTGTTCAAAAATAATTTTCAACAATTTCTGACTGCGTACATCAGCTCCCTAGTAGATATGATTTCGAATATATGATTTGGATTGTCAACTAATTTTGCGTACATTCACTGGCAGCGATTCTAGAAAGAATTTCACTCGAGCTGCAGCTAGTCAATGTATTGTAGAAAACCAAAAATTAAGTTATCGAACTATCAAAACTCGTACTCGGGCTACAGAACGCACAGTCTGTACTCTGCCTTAAACTCGGAAATAAAAGGGCATACATTTATACCGTCGCTTATAAAAACGTAACACATATAGAACCTTTTTATTGACACAAAAATCGTTATAGTGTAATAACAATTTTACATACCTTATCATAAATATATTTAGCGTTCGCACGTCCAAGTGACCCATATACTTATATACGATCAAGCGACAAGATTGTCGAGATTCTTGCGAAATTAATTATGTTCCGTTATTCAGAACTCGAGTATCACATAACAGACTTAAAAAAAAGAGTTGAACTCGGAACAGTGAGTTGGAACGGAAGTGGTTTGTAATTGGATCTTCATTTCAATTGAATTTTGAAATACATTAATTACAATTGAGTCAGCTAAAATTGTATATGAACTAGCTGCTCACTGCTTCGTACGGATGGATTAATTAAAATTTACATGAAGCAAATTTTGTTTTTTACAATCTCTGTCCTGACATATATAATTTGTCCTGACTGACTGACTGATTCAAAATCAAAAAATACTTTATTCAAATATTTATTTTGTTTGAAATCTATTATAATCGAGATGATTTTAATTACAATTACAAAATAAGAAATGTAATTACAGTTACCTCACAAGTAACACTATACACAAACAATTCCGTTTTTGACTATATGTGATCGGTGTTGAGTTTCATAATTTTATTAATCAATTTGTTTTAATCTTATCTAATGTAGGTAGTATATATTAACAGCTAGTTGTATGTCGCGGTTTCATTCGAATTTATGATTATTCTTTCGCTCTTAGGACGAGTCTCTCGTTTCTATATACAAAAAAACCTATTGATCGTATTTTGATGATACTTTACAATAATATAGCTTATACATCGGAATAACATAAAAATTACTTTTAATTAACATTTTACACTAAAGAAACCGCTGCTAGATTCAGTTATAAAACGCTCGTTAATATTTCAAACAGATACCATTTCTAAAACATTCTCACCTCCGAGCACGTCGTCCTCAATAGTCCTCTTTTCTGAATAAAATTTAAATAGTAATCGTTTAGTAAACATTAAAGACGATAAGATCTTAATATAATAATTAATTTTAATTTATTGTATTTTCGTATAAAACAATTAGCTAAAAATAAACCGGCTCGGTATTTTATTATTATCCTTATTTGAAACATATTTTACCGACTTTAGAAAAGGAAAACGAGCATTAATGTTATTGTATACAAATATGAATTGTGAAAACATTTCAATTATTCTACTTATATTATTTATCTATATTTTACTATAATTCTGCACTTAATATATATATATGAGGTTATTAACTCGCCGTGGTAGATCAAAGCCGAAAATATAAGGAATAACAAAAAATACTTAAAGGACCCTAGGAGTTGATTTTAATAAAATCTAAAACTGCATCATTAATTCCATTTTTAGAAGTCTTTTAATTAAGTATATTACCACCCCGGCAATGGTGCAATTCAGTTTTATACATCACACTAGCTGTGCCCGCGACTTCGTTCGCGTGGATTACAGAATGCTTGCATGTCTTCTGCAAAGCAAGTTTATAATAGTCTGCAGTGCTGCTCAAGAAAGGAGCTTTTACTTTGAATCTGGGAACTTTCTGGTTGTATTTATAAGCAGACACTAACTCAGATATCGTATTCCTCCACGGTTTTCACTATAAATGTTGAAGAAAAGTTGTTTTGTGGTAGTCTTTAAAATATCGACTGCAAAACAGTAAGTTCGCACCTAGGTTCTCCTAGTATTATATATCGGGTGACTTTTTCTACTGGGCTTAATAGGCCAAATCCGGAACTATAAGGAATCGCGAAAGATACTTAATGGAGTCTCGTGTCCGATTTTGAAAAATCTAAAACTGCATCATAATTTTTTTTTATTTCATGATTTTCCTGGCCAGAAATAGAACCCACTAATTTAAAAAAATACATTCTGTATGTACCACCTAATAGTGTCAGTTGTAAAGATCAACTTTTGGAAAGTAATAGTAAGCGGCAAATTAAAGGAAAAGGTTTTTTTTTTTACAAAATAACATTAAATCTATACATTAATTAAGTTAAGTATTCGATTCTACATAGACATAATCAAATATGTGGGTTAAATCGTGGGTTCCGGTAAGTTTAGAAAAAAATGTGCGTTACTTCGAACGATTTCTTTATAAATTGCATCAAAATGCTAGTCACCTACTAAAGTGAGGAAGAGTGTGAACAATACAATCGAAAATATAAAAAATGAATTACTCACAGTAACTTCTTTTATGTTTGTCTTTTTTTTTCTATGTGAGTTATACAAAGTTTATAGAATGTCACGTTTGTTTTGGTCCCCGTCACCTACTCCGTTACCTAAGTAGGTTTAGATAATTCTTAAAAAGATGAATCAATTTGTTGAAAATCTACATTTCACTTGACTCGGCTATTGTACTCACCCGCTATTAGCGTTACAAAATCCCGTTGCTAAAGATTTAATTAATGTAAGAATTTGATAGAATTTTGTAAAAAAATAGCCTTTTCTTTTTGTTGCAGTTTACTGTCTATACAGTATTACCTCACTAAAGTTGATCTTTATAATGTGTGAAGGTATCAGATGGTGCAATACTACAGAATGTTATTTTTTTGCAAAATCAACGTATTCGGTTCTGGCTAGGAAAACTTATTTTTCAAAAAACGAATGATGCAGTTTTAGTTTTAATCAAAATCGGCTCTGTGACTTAAATTATTTTTCGCTTTTGCTTATAGTTTCGGTTTTGTTCTGTCATATCCAGTAAAAAAATTACCCAGTAAATATACTATTTTTTAAAATGATTATATTAATATAATATAGATCTTTCCTATTTGAATAGATATTATTCACTATTTCATTGGTTTCAATTTTGTTCCTTATAAAATTGGCTTTCTGCTAGTGAAAGTTTCATCAAAATCGGTCCAGCTGTTTCAGATATTAGCCGAAACAAACCGAGTGAAAGATAGACAGACAAAAATTTTAAAATTGGTAATTTTGCTGTCAGTACCGTGTATACTTTCATATGCATTTATTTAAAATTACAAACAGACACATCAATTTTATTTATTTGTATAGATGTATACCTTCCCTTCTTAAATCGGAAAATGTTCACTATTTTATTGGTTTCTCCAATATTTTGTTATCGTGTAATTCTCTTTTTTACTTATTCATTAAAATAAATATATTTTTTTAATATAAGTAGCCTAATTTATCCTTATAATATTAGCTATAGGGGCTGCTGTAATGTTTTTAAGAACTTTTTAAACTTTGTGATATTTTGTGATTGTTTTCTTCCATTCCCACTCCCTTCTCTGGGCCTCACGTGATTAATGGGCATCCTTTAACTGCGAGTGAAAATCCCATCAAATTTGATTCAGCTGTTTCAGAGATTAGTCGTAAGAAACAGACTGACAGTACTTGATGTAAGTACTTTCATGCATTTAGTGAAAATCACAAAATAATGTTCGACGTAACCCCATAACTTGACATATCTTTTTTAGCGGGCACAAACGCACAGATAAACAGACAAACAGACAAAAATTCTATCAAATTTTGTTTTGGGATCTATTTCGTAGGTAAAGGCCTCCAATATTTTTTTTTTCATATATCTTACATGTACAGACTGCGACCCGTTAGAATTTTTTTCATATATATAGATTTAAAAATATCTAAAATAGAAGTAACCCCAAGTCACTCATAACATTTGCTAACTGCAAAAAGTACCATCAGAACCGGTTAAGTCGTTTCAGAAATTAGTCGGAACAACCAGATAGACAGACATACTGACAGACAAAATTTTTAAAAATGTATTTTTTTTATGTAAGTACTGTATATACTTTCATGTATTTAGTTATAAACACAAAAAAATGTTCAACGTGATTCCTTAAATTGACATAACTTTTTTATTTATGGACCGATTGACATGAAACAAACCCTAAATGTTAAGTGAAGCTTACTACAATATATTAGTGAAAACCGCATCTAAATCGGATAAGCCGTTTCTGAGATTAGCGTGCACAAACGCACAGATAAACAGACAAACAGACAAACAGACAAACAGACAAACAGATAAGAATTCTAAAAATCATTGTTTTGGGTTCTATTGCGTTGGTATAGGCCCCCTATAATATTTTTTTTCATATATCTTCCATGTACAGACAGCGACCCGCTAGAATTTTATTATTAGTATAGATTACAAATCTTTGAAATTGTTGACTTTATTCTACTTTAATATACATACATTATACATAAAAACTTTCGTTTTGAATTACTCTATATATTTGTGAAAACTACATTAAAATCCGTCGCGTAGCTTAAAGATTTAAACGTACAGACGGCAGGAAGCGATTTTTTTTTATACTTTGTAAAGATTAAAGATATTGGTAATAATTGGCTGTTCCGTTTCCGGGAAACCCCTTTCAACCATAAATTGCTTGTTTAAATTTGAAAGAAAGACTCTATATTGATAAAATATTAATTACCCACCAATTATCTATGGTCAACATATACTACTAATATTATAAATGCGAAAGCAACTCTGTCTGTGTCTAACTTAATTACGCCTAAACTGCTAAACCGATTTAAGTGAAATTTAGTACGGAAATAGTTTAGAGCCTGAGAAAGGACATAGGCTACTTTTGTAATGATGGTAGAAGCTTGAAACTTACTGCCTTACTACAAAAGATTTAAACAGACGTTAAACGCGCGTCTAAGACAGTTTTGAGTTAAACATGCTTTAGACATAAATGTTTAAGTGAGTTTAATAGACGTTAAAGTGAGTTTAATAGATGTTTAAAATCTATTTTTGTTGTCAAATGTAACGTAAAACATTTTATCAATAAGTTTTTTTTATGAGTTTATTCGCTGTTAAGCAATTTAGATAATACTTTAAGCAATGTTTAAATCTTAAACACCGTTTAGCTAGACACGTGTTCAACATGGTTTTAATGCCTCTTTTGTAGTATGACAGTTAATTTTTAGGTTTTTGATTAAATGTAAATAAATACGACATTCGAAGTTTTCGAAAACTTATCTTAACCCTTAAATGTTCACTGTGGTTCTTAAACAACATAATAAGCAAATGTATTTATAATATGGTACAAACTATTGTTTTCTAAATAACGTTATAATATTCTTGTTGTGAAATTACTAATAATTCTAATAAGTCAGTTGTTAATGATGGTTTATTTTGTCTTAGTTTTTGGCTTCAAAATTACTTACATTCTTCGAACGAAAAATAAAATGGCACGTTTAAGGGTTAAATGAGATAAATCAATTTTCGAACTTTACGCGGGCGAAGCTGCGAGCAATTGCTAGTATGTCTATATTTTATTTTAGGATCTCCAAAAGATACACAGTATTCGTTTATCAAAAAAAAAATGTTATGTTACTTAACACAATATATGTGCTTCTTCTATTAAAGGATACACAGCTTGCTCATACAAAATATTGATATTACAATTGGATGCTGATAAGCAATAATGTGTTAACCCACAAAAAGTCAAATTCGGAGATATTGATATATTCTGATAATGCGTTACGTAACGTTAACGATATTTTGAAGTTATCTAAACTAAATAAGTACATAAAATTTTTTCTGTTTTAATGTTTTAAATATATGGTCCAAATTTTGCAATATAAAATAAACTCATGTATTAAAAAAAAACGTTTTATTAGATAAAACTTGTTATGATACCAATCTGCTTCTAATTCATTATACCTTTTATAAAAATAGAAAAGAAAAAATGGAAATATATGTACGTCTTCAAACAAATTTGTTAAGAATAGGTTTGATATCTTCAGACGCCATTTCCTCAAAAAGAAGTCCGTGTGGCTTGACACAGTATTAAGATATGACGAATTACCTACATGAAACACAAAATGGAAATGAAGAAACAAAAAAAATGCTAACTTTAAACAAAAATAAAATAGAAAGGACAGTATAAGAACCAATCATGGCATCGATATTAATCCTAACTAATTATGAATGTGAAAGCGAGTTTGTTTGTCCTGCTTTCACGCACCAACACTTCGAATTGTCGTGAAATTTGACACATGGATGGATACAAGACAAATGTATGTTACATTATACCCCCTAATTGGTTCGAATTTCATGTTTTTGTGGACAGACACGTTGGCGCAGTGGTCACTGCAACTGACTGTAGCGCTAACGGTCGCGGGTTCGATCCCCGCTCACGGCAAATGTCTGTATTGGCCATACGTATGTTTGTCGTGGTCTGGGTGTTTGTGTTAGTGTTGTGTATGTTTCCGGACCCCCGACACAAGGTCACAAGTTCTTAATGGGGGCCGTTGAGTGTGATGCGTTTATTTATTATTTATGTGATATCGTTATGACAAAGAAATGGTGTCAAACGCGTTGAAGGCTTGAAAAAGTCGACTTGTCTGTTGATCTCTGATGACTGTGGTTAGCCAAATTGAAAATATTGTCAACTTAAAAAAATAAATAGGTTCTCAGTTATTCGATGTTTCTTCGTCGAAAGTTATTTAATAATAAGTAAACGTTTATTTAGAACACAGTTGAAAAATGCAGACATAAATTATTACAATACATAAACTAATAAAATTAAAACTGACAGCTTTATAAAGCAACTAACTTTACTAAGGAATAACAAATAACAACTTAATTTAAATAATTAACCAATCATTATAACAATAATATACTGCTAAAAATAGTTTGTTTGTATGTTTGTAAGTTTGTATGTAGGGGGTAAACTCTGAAAATAGTAATCTGATTTAAAAATTCCTTTTCCTTTGAATAGCTCCTTTATTTACGAAGGTTATAGGCTATACAAAATCACGCTGCGACTCACAGGAGTGAAGCAGTGACCATAAACGCGAATAAAACAGCAAGGCTATTAATAATAAAATGGTTTATTTCTAAAGCGATAGTACGAAAGTCTTCGTATGGGCTTCCGATTTACACTTGACCATTTGTTTTTTTAATCAATCATAGTTCAATTGTCATAATAAAGAAAGATTTAACGGCGTATATCCGATGTACCATTAAATCGATACAGCCATTATCAAATACTGTTAATTCAACTAATTATTAACTTCCATTAAACTCTTCATTATTGTTTTTTGTATCTCCATTTGAACTATCGAACGTACGATCTTGTATCAAAAATTGGTATTAAATTTTAAACCATATGCTTTAGAAACAAGGTTCAAACTTCTTTGCAGGAGTGATCTAGGTGAAGTGTCAGATTATGAATGGTAGACTTTTTGCGTTGGCTATTAAAGTATTAAGGCAGATTTACACAGGGTCAGTGGCTGTCGGCAGTGCTGACGCCGAAAACTGACACATACTATTTACAAGCAGTCAGTATTTCGGCAGTAGTCGAGGATATTTCTTTTGGTGTACACACGTTTGAGAAGTCAGTGCGGAAAAATGAATTCTCGAAAACAACAAAAAATTAAAGTTAGGAATTTGTTGAGAAAATGTACCTTGGTGATGATGCAAGAACTAACTTGTATGCTTGAAGAAGAGATATCTAAACAGAAACGAATTTGGGTTAGAAAATGGATAGACGACAGAGACAAAACTGGAGGTTCTGCTCTGTTGTTAACCCAGTTGAGAACTGAAGATCCTAAAGAATACAAACTGGCTTTGAGAATGACGCCAAAAAACTTTGACGATTTGCTTATGTTGTTATCAGGCTCTATTCAGCGTCAAGATACATTTATGAGAGACGCCTTGCCAGCCAAAGTGAAACTCGAAATTACACTGACATTTTTGGCTTCTGGAATGTCCTTTCGAAATCTCAGTCACTTTTATCGTGTATCGATACCTTCTATTTCTAATTTAATACCGGAAGTGTGTTGGGCAATATATGAGTCATTGAAAACACAGATTAAGGTAAGAAATTTATGTATTAAATTTTTTTTAAGCAATTAAGAAATTAACAATAATCAACAGCTAATAGACAAAAGTAGGCACTAAGCTGTATTAAAAGCATACTTAATAGCATCAGTTACACCGTCGCTTTCACACTCAACGCTATCGTTATTAAGAGCTGTATTAGGGGTGGTACTGATGATCACCTGACTGGGATGAACATATCTTGGACTTTGAATTGGCGATGAACAGTAAAATCTCGAAGAGCTGCAATTGGGGACAACTATCTGTGTGGACTGTGTGGGATAAAATCCCAAAGAACTGTTACTTGAGGCAATGATCTGATTTACATCGGGGGGATAAAATCCTAAAGAACTACTGCTGCCGCTGTTTGTCGTAGAAGCTGGACTAGGAGTATAACGGTTCTGCTGAGGTTGTGTACGAGTAGTAGACCTCATAGAAAAGTATGTATTTGGGTAAATATTCGCGAGTCTTCTGTTTTCTATATCTGCCAATCTACATTTGGTTATTATTTTTTGTATTTCTTCTTGTGCAATTATAAATTGTTGCTCAGAGAGTTTTTTCATCTGGGAAGCCACATGTTTTCCGTAAATATCACAATCATTTTCTTCTTCTGATGGCATATTGATATTTCGTGTTACATTTTTCATGTCTTTTATCATTTCGGACATCTGAGACAGTTTACTGCGTTTTGACCTCGGTCTTGTCGGTTCATTGGAGTTTGATGTGGTCGGCCCGAATTCTGATGCTGGTGAATTATTTTCAGCGTCGGAATTTATCTCATCGTGATCACCAGGAACAGAAATATTGTTGGAAGCGTCAGAATTATCCTGAAAATAAGTTATAATAATGAGTAAAATTATACCTACAAACCTACCTACATACCTATCCACACACACATCTATGCTATAATTATAATAACTATAGGAATAGATTTGATTGTTTATTTAATACATTTTTTTTCCTTTGCAGATTCCAGATGGAGAGGATGAATGGAAAATTATCGAAAACGGATTTAACACCAGGTGGAATTTTCCCTCGTGTTACGGGGCAATTGATGGAAAGCATGTCAATATCAAAGTCCCACCAAAAAGTGGAAGTGAATTTTACAACTATAAAAAAACCAACAGTATTGTTTTGATGGCTATTGCAGACCATAACTACTGTTTCTCATACATCGATGTTGGTGCCAATGGCAGCGCTTCCGATGGGGGAGTCTTTAAAAATTCTTCGATTTATCGCCGTTTAGAAGATGGATTACTGCCAATGGATGGAATCATTGTTGGCGATGCAGCTTTTCCGTTAAAAACTTATTTATTAAAACCGTATCCAGGTTCGCAACTATCTACCAGTGAAAAAATCTTCAATTATAGGCTATCTCGTGCGAGGCGTATAGTGGAAAATGCTTTTGGCATTCTAGTTTCAAGATTCCGTGTGTTTGAAAACGCAATTCCCACCAGCTTGAATACAGTTGATGCAATCGTCTGTGCATCATGTGCCCTTCATAATTGGTTGCGAAAAAACTCTTACTCCTACATAACACCTACTTGTATAGACAGAGAGGACTCTGAAGGACAAATAATACCAGGTACTTGGAGATCGGAAATAACTCCATTAATAAGTATAAATGATCAACGTAGAGGTAACCATTCCTTAAATGCGAAAGAGAAAAGAGATTTATTGAAAAGTTACTTTATGACGAACGGGAGTGTACCGTGGCAGTTTAACAGAATTTCTTAAATTATGTTTGTTATATTTTAATACTAAAAATAAATAAACATTGTGGGTACTTACTGTTGTTTTTCTTTGTATAGATACATTTCTTATAAAAGCGTCCATTTCCTCGAACCATTTTACTTTTGGAGTATAGACATTTCCACCAGCGCCTGATTTTGAGGACTTTTTTATTTTATCCAGTTCCAAGTAGTAAGTTGCCCTCAAGTTTTTAATTTTATTTTTGACGTCGGTAGGGCCAAACTCTTTTAAATTCATTTCTTGTGCAATATTCTGCAATGCTGTTGCACGCATTTCTTTATTTCTATAATTTTGCGATTTGAGATCCCACAAGCATTCATTATCACGGTATAGTTGTACAAGTTTTAAGTTTTCCGTGTCGCTCAGTTTTCGCGTCATTTTGTGATGCGGTGCGTGCGATGCGACGAAGCGTGGTCCCCGTACAACAGAGCGGCAGTGACAGACTTGGGCATTTACACGGCGTCAGTTGCGCTGGCGCGGGTGGCGGGGGAGCGGACTGACGCTGAAAATATTGAAGCGCGAATATTGAAGTCAGTACTGATGCGACAGTACTATGCTGACTTGAAATCAATTTACATTATGGCAGTGCCAGGTCAGCACTGACTCGGCAGTGGACTGAAGTCAGTTACTGACTCAATGTAAATCTGCCTTTAAGTTATTATATCGATAGGATGATCGTTCTATTTATGTATTTTTTAGTTTTATGCTTTTTTAAACTGTCAAATTTGACACAGCGCTTTAACTTTTAAAGGCCTGAGTGTTCTATACTAATATTATAAAGAGGAAATCTTTGATTGCTTGCATGAGTAGACATCAAAATTACTAGGCCGATTTAAAAAAACATTTTTGCATTGTATAACGTTGTGTCGGGTGAAATTCATATCTATAACCGCCAATTCGCATTCAAAAAGCATAGTGGATTAAGCTCCTGTGCCCAGTACGTGGGGAAGGGGTTTTTTACTGGCTGTTTCAGTAAAGTACATGTACACAGTGCTGATATAAGTATAACAACTTAAAATATATATTTGATATTAGATTTTAATTACTACGTTTGCTAAACTTACCCTTAGAGTAATAAATATAGGCTTAAAAACAGTATAAGTAAGTAACCGGTGGATACGAAAAAAAACCTACACAAATTAATATTATTCCCGGTTTTTCGTGTTTCTGGCTTCCTTTCATAATTTGAACGTTAACTAAAAGGGGATTTGCCGTGGTTAAAAGATAAGCTGTGAAAATGTTAACATAAACGTGCCGAAATGAACTGGTGAAAGGAGATATTTTTATACATTTTTCCTCGTGTAAAATTATTTCGTGTGAAATACGGCTGTATTATATATTCAGAAAAACTAGACGAGTGTTTTAAACGCGAATTAAATTAATAGCGAAGTGTGAAAGTTTGGGTTTTTTTGTTACACGATATCACAAACTCTTATTATAGCATAATCTGTGACTCGTCGGCGTTTGTGCAAAACTGCGTAACTAGCTTTTGCAATAAAGTGCATTTTATTAATTAATTTGGTTCTTCAACAATATGTACACTAAAAATAACAACAACTAAGTGCCACGATACTTTATAGCAGAACAACACATGCACATATTATTGGACAAAACAATACCTTATAATTTAATTTAATTATAAAAAGATCGAATTATAAAAAAGAGAAATTGAAACATAATAAATATGTAAAAATTTAAAATTAAAAGAGAAAAGCTTAAAATTAATCGAAATAATCGCATTACATCGTTAATATTTTTCAACAATATATAATTCAAATAATAAAATTATATAATCGATATTTGTAAAATGAATACTTAATTTACATTTTGATATATCGTCAGTGGAACTTCAAATACAATATACTGCGCAACGGAAAATGCCCATAAGGCCTTAATTTATATCTACAATATAATATTTGGTCAAATTAAGACTTAAAACGCTAAAACGTTTTGTAGTATCCCCGACGATATATACATATATATAACTTACCCGTAACTTCGCCTCCGTGTTATCAGTCCAACTAGCAACTTATCGTTATAATTTGGCAAAATCACATAATGTTATAAGGAAGTAAGAGCTATAATACTAGATAATACTATATGCTAGAGTTTCATTAAAATCTGTTTATGTGTGCCTTGACAAGCCTATTTGAATAAAGTAAATTTTGAATTTGAATTTTATGTATGTACTAGCGGCCCCCGCAGTTTCACTCGAGCTTAATATACAAATTTCCAATCCCCGTTTTACTCCTTTAGGGGTCGAATTTTACAAAAGTACTTTCTAAAATGAATCCTTATGCAAAATTTGAACCTCCTAGAATTTTTAGGTTCTGAGATTTCGTGATGAGTGAGCGAGTGATCTTTCGCTTTTATATATGTTTTTTTTTTTTAAAAAAAAAGGTCTACATTTTTTTAAATAAAAAGAAAATGACTAAAGATTGCCAAGTGAAAAAAACTAAACTATGAAGATCACATAAACCACTTATGTCATTCACCTGTATCAAACGGTGATAATTTACAAAATAAATTGTATGCCTTTTAAGATAACTTATCTTTTTAGGCTTTATCTAATAAAGCGTTTGATTTATTTAAATTAGATTTTCTCACACGTCGGTCACTGACCTAAAAAAGTATTAGAATTTATTTACATTTTATTTTAGATCGAGCCTAATTTGATTGTTATTTAATCTGTAACAGTTTTGTCGGTCTTATTTGATAAAGTTATTAAAAAAATATATGATAATTTTATGTAACTGTGATTTAATTCTAAATTAAGGTTACTACATATTTCGAATGTTTTTTTTTTAATCTATACTAATATTATCTAGAGGTAAAATTTGTTTGTAAGTTTGTATGTAGGGGGTAATCTCTGAAACTACTGTTCCAATTTGTAAAATTATTTTTGCGTTATAACCGGTTTATTGAAGAAGGTTATAGGCTATATTACATCACGCCATGACTCATAGGAGCGACGCAGTAAAAATAAACGAGAGAGAGGTAGCTAGTAGGTAATGTAGATATATATATTAGCCGAGAACATAATAAAAGAGATTACGTTATTTATTTTATATTATTTTATATTTAGCCTTTGTTCGCTTCAGTGTCGTAATTTTTTTTAAATAATACGTATCATAAAGTATAGGTTTTCAACATCTAGAATATTGTAGGTACTTAATTTCTAAACGATGTTATAATTTTGAAAATAGGTTTAATGGTTCTGAGTTTACTTCACTCATACATAATTCTACACTTCTACACTTTGGCTCTCTGACTTCCATAAATATTTACATAAGTTATTTATCATTGCTTTATATGTAAAAGGATTTATTGTCAGAGCCTTATTTTTGACGTTCACAGCTTTCGTAACTACTTACGACGCATCTGTTACTAGGTTACAGAATTATTTTGTATCACTTACGAGAGCAACACTTACAAGTGTAATTCACGCCTAAACTTTATCTGCTATACCACAAAAGATGAAATAAAAGCAAACTTAACAGTATTAAAAATTAATCAATGCTTAAAATCTAGTCAAAATTGCCTATACGCGAATGAAATCATAAAAAGTTAATTAATAATTTGTTACGCGTTACATTTGACAGCTAAAACTGGTTTTAGACATTTATTAAACTCACTTAACACTAGAACGACTGAGACTCAGTATATTCCCAAAAATAGTCAAAATAAAAGTGGTATAACACATAAATATATACAAGAAAAAAAGGGAGGTAAGTGGGTGAGAGGTGCAGAAAAAGTCACAAAACTCTAAGAAATTATGTCATAATAAACATAATTGTTTTTCTTATTGAAATTAAAAAGCAGCCAAAATTACTTCCTTGGGCAATCTAGTGTTAAGTGTTGTTTGTACATAATTAAACTATGTTTAAAACATGTTTAATTCAAAATCGTTAGTTTTATAGTATTCTTCAATAATAGCAATATACCCCATATTGCTATTATTGAAGTTTATGTAAATATATACTATAGACAGTAGAATAGTAATCATGAGAGGCTTATGGCGTAAAATGTTCTGCCTAATAACCTTGATAATGACCGAACTGTTATTCGAAACGATACGGTGAATTAAACTTTAAAATTATGTTCATAATGAAAACTGTTATAAATTGTCAATTTTACATCGCGTCAAATTTTCTAAAATATATGCTTTTATATTTTTCCATTATTTACACGTGTCACGCGAAAATTATCAACCGACTTTAAAAACGAGGAGGTTCTCAATTCGGCGGAGATATTTTTTTTTGTATATCTTGACTCTCCTATTGGTCTCATAGAATTTTTATCGAAATCGGTTCAGCAGTTTAATTTTAAAATAACTGAAATAAATATGTCACATAAGAAAACAAAATTACGTATTTTAAATTTAAAATCAGTTTGCTTTTTTTAAAATCGGTTAACCACAATTATTTCGAGCACGGAATTCGACCAAACCTTTCCCTGAGCGTCTTCGCTCGAGATGAATCCGTGATACAATTATTCAGTGTAAAAGTGATCTTAACAGGGCCTTGTCAGTGACCTGCTTATCTTATTAACTTGACAAGTTTTTATTGCTTACAAACCTGATGAAACTTACTTTCTTTTATCATAAATATTTCTGTATTATGAATAATATTTAGTATGTTAATATGGATGCCGAATAATCAATAATGTGTCAACCCACAAAATGTCAAATTCGGAGATATTGATGTAGTATTCTAATAATGCGTCATGTTTTTTAATATTATTCAAAAAAATTTCAAGTTATCTAACATTTTGCATTATATAATAATCTCATATATTAAAAAAAACTTATTATTATATATGTTATATATATTTAAAAAAATAAAGAGTGTGTATAAGGGGGCAGCGTTGTCTATGGTAAAGAGTGTTTTTGTTTTAGGTTTAAAGTTTAAGAAAAGATAATAAAACGTGTTACAACAATATAAAGAGTTTATTAATTAATTACATCTCAAATAATCAAATTATAACAATATAAAACTTTTAATTATACCAATCTGCTTTTAATTCTTTATACTTTTAAAGATTGATAAATACTTCTTTGAACGAATTTATTAAAAATAGTTGTAACATTTTCAGACGCCATTTTCTCAATATGGAGTCCGTGTGGCTTAACATTGTATTGCTTAACAGCGTATTGTGCTAAATCTTTGAATTATTGTATTCAGTCGCTTTAACATTAAGCGTGCGATATACAATACGGACAATACAGAGTACAGAAATACATTACAGAGATAATTACAATCTTTAATACACTGAAAACAAAACAGAACCTGTAATGCTTTATGTAGGGCAACTGTCACCAATTACCGAACCGTTTATTTTATTACCGTGAAAGTGACGCTCATTCTCGATTTAAATTTCGATGTGACATTATTTCATTGATTGCTTTTTATTATGAAGATATTTTTTGCAATGTTTTTGTTGTGATGTTTGTATTAAGATGTGGAATTTATCATGTCATTTGCGAGAGATATGTTAAAATGTTAATGGATGTAAAATACTACTTTGTTTACATTTTTGACGTATTAGAATGTGTTTTTTACCGACTTCCAAAAAGGAGGAGGTTCTTAATTTATCGGAGATTTTTTTATGTATTTTCACCAATTACTCGAAAATGGATGGACCGTTTTAGAAAATTCCTTTTTTTGTTTCTCCAATAGGTCCTATAAAATTTTCATCAAAATTAGTCAGTAATTTGGTTTTTAAATCAAAATAACTGAAATAAGTTTGTAATATTTAACTTTTTAAGTCGGCCCCCTTAATTAAAATGTTTTTTTTTTTTGGATATTTCTTTATTGTGTTCCTTTTAAATATTTTACTATTGTTGGTTATTTATTTATTACTAGCGATGGCAAAAAGTAAAAAAAAATATGTTGGTTCGATCGCTTTACAGAACCACCCGCTGAGCTAATATCAGGATTCGCTAAAATTTTATCAAAATCGATCTAACCGTTTTGGAGTCCATAGGGAATATACATACATATCCTAAAAATTTGGCAGTATCCCAAAAAATGTCAGTGCTGTGTTTGTGGTTATTCGATGAATGTAAATTACATGAAAACATTGTAAAACACAATATTATTCATTTCTAATAACGAATCGTAAAACGTAACATGATAATAAAGATTATAATAAAGTGGCGCTTGCCGCCATTTTGGAAATGCGCCAAGTTACATGTGAAATTGTCAAAATTACCTAGATCCTTCCGTTCGGGACGCTGTTCCTTTTTATAACCTAATTTAACATGAAATAGGGAGGGTGAGGGAGCTCATCTTGCATGGTTCTCTTTCTAAATGAAATAAATTCGTATGGAATTGGAGCAAGTTAGTATTTTTAATCAAATAATTTTGTAAAAAAAAGTATATTAGTTTCAAACGTTAAAAAGCACGTAAATTACTTCGGTATTTTTGTAGCATTTCGTCAGAAATTATATTCGATCTAATAATTTAAAACTGTTAAAGAATCTAAAAAAAAAAACAAAAATAAAACAGCAAACAGCAAACCACAAAACACATTAACCGTATTCTGTACAACGGAAACTAAAAATACGCCCAATAAGGAGTATTTTGGACTACTTTCATCATAGAGGAAATTATTATTGACATATATAGGAGTCTTTTGAATAACTAATTATAACACGGTATAATAATACGTGCAAGTGTCATGTTTCATCGGAAAAGAAAACGTGGTTACACTCTAAAAACTGAATAAACGAAAAACTAAGATTAAAAAAAAAGCAACAGACTTCAAATTACGTCTTGCGACTACCTAAATATATTTATTTAAATGATATTTATTTATTCAAGATATTTTGTTTAAAAAACCAAACTGCTAAAGCGATTTTAAAAAAGCTATTATTATTAATAATCTTGAAATAAGAAAAATCAAATTAAATAATTTTCAAAGTCGATTTATAAATAACGAAGTTCTACGGCAACAAAAATCCTTTTCTGTAATCAGCTCAATATATTTGCGTGGGAAAACTAAACAGTTCATCCTAAACTATTCAAAAAACCTTTTCCCTCATACAAACACAGCTGGATTCATCTTTCAATAAATGTTTTGACACAACAAATTTTTTCCTAAATCCGAAAGTACCAACCAAATTACCACAGCGTAGAAAGTCGAGATAAATTAAAATTGATATCATATCTCGGTACGAGAATTGAGAGCGGGCAGGGCGTGATTTTGATAGATGATAGAGTATTACTAAGATGTAGGCGGAATGTTAGATAAAACGTTTTACATGCAAAGTTTGTTTTAGCCGCGTGACACTTCACTCGTAGAACCTTGTAACTGACATCATTGTTGACTTTAAATATATAATATATACTGATATACAGTGTCATAGTGTGTTTATTTAAATACGCTAATATCAGGATTCACACATGCTACTGAATTAAAAAATAGTTTTAGATAGTCTGTTTACTGTGGAATATATACGCTAATTATATAGCATATTGCAGCCTATAGGAGCGGAGCAGTAGCATTAAATGACGTTATATCGCGAAAAACATTAGGTCATATAATAAAACTTTGTGAAAATAAGATTTAAAACTGCAGTTTTTGAGAATTGTACATAAAATATTCTGTCACCTAAACTGCGCTCGAGTTATTACAGTGCGATATTTTGATACAATGTATTTATTCGTTCTTAAGCGACCGTGACGCCATTTATACATCCTGTTTACCCAATTCCTAACTATTCTTGATGATGTGAAGATTTAGGTCGTATACAGTTAAATCTCGCTCAAATAAATACAAATGCAATTTAATAAAAAGCAATAAAACGATTTATATTCCACTTAACACTTGGTTTACGACAACCATTATTTCAACGATAACGTGGTCACGATTACGTATTTGTAACACTTTCAATACAATGACCTTTTTTAATCTCAATCAAAGATTGTTCTAAATTATATTTATACAGTAACGGATCATATTACATATTAAAAATAAAAATTATTGTGGTAAACATTACTTGATTATTATCTATACTAAAGAGATTTAAAAAAAACCTTCTAATAGATATCCATACCCATTAATAGACTATAAAAAATATCAGTGCGCACAAAAAAATTAAAATGGAATTTCACATTTAAAATAGATAACATCAAGAGAATTTAATAATTTGTAAATAACTAATCACGTATTCAAATATTAAAACTATAAATGAATTCCATTTTATCGTCCTAAACCCAATTAAAAAATAATAAAAAAATGTCAGTTACCGTGTTTTGAATACAAGTCGAGTCGAGTAATAACGAGAGGACGATTACCTAACGAGCCGGTATGAAGCAATGTTCGACGTAGACATAATCTAGCCTAGATATTAACCTGATTTGCATACGCCCCGTTTATTCTCAACGGGCCTGTTATCAGGGTTGTCACTACACTTTTTATATTATTAAAAAATAACAAAGGAGAATGGGAATATTTAAAAGCATTTTTTACAATATTAATAACCCTAACTTAACAAGTCATTAATTGAAAAAATCAAAAACCCGACTGTGTAACAAGACCATAGAAATTCTTTAATAATTAAAATTAAGTCGTTATAGTTTCTTAACGGTAATTCTGATTGAAAAATAGTATAAGAAACCTAAAAATGATTTTTAAATACCGATACCTCTTAACACATTTCGTCAATTTTAATTTTTTTTTAATTGTGGCGTTCAAAATCGGCCCACGCGTTGTCTAAATAGTACCACAAAGGTACAAAACCACATACATACATAGACTGATAAACACATTACTCTCTTGCGTCGCGCAGTCGGGTAAAAAGAGCCGCTTTGATACATATACAAAATTTTAAAAGAGTAACTATCGAGTTTTTTATCGGTTCTTCTCAGTAGAATCTACGTTCCGAACCCGCGGTAGCTTCATTATTGTTTAATTTTTTTTTGTTTTTTCATGTATGACGATTCAAAGGTGCGAGCCTACTTGAATAAAGTATTTTTTGATTGATTGATAGCCGAATGGTATGGTGCTTATTGCCGTCAAAACGTTTTCACTCCCACATAAACCATTTACCTAAGACACAACTGAAAAAGTACCTACATGGATTTGACTCCGTATTCAGAGAATATTATATTATTTTGTTATATACAAAACAGTCATAACTTGTCGTAAATTATAAAATAAAATTAAAAATATAAAAATATTTCCAATAATTTATTATTGAGACATTTATTTCAGCAAAATAAATAGCTAATATATAAACAATTGCGACAACCCTATTTATTTCGTATACGGCCTATGAGACTTATAGACAAGCTCTTGATATAAACACTTACATCTATTTATAACGTGTTTATGTTTTTATATTGCCCACAAATTTAATAAAACACAAATTAGATCATTTTATTTCATAATTTTAGTTCTCTATTATAGGTTACGTTATGTTATAACGCTGATAAGGAATACCGTGGTAAATAACAGTCTTAATTTTGAGAAAATGGCGTCTGAAGATGTCAAAGCTATTTTTAATAAATTAGTTTAAAGAAGTATATATCCATTATTTTCTATTTTGATAAAAGAAATATTGTATTAAAATAAGATTGGTATATTGAAAAGATTTTTTAAATAATAAGCTTTTCTAATACGTGAGATTATTTTATATTGCAAAATATGAAACACACTTCAATATTGGAAACAATAAATCAAGGAACTTTTTCCGTATTTAGTTTGTTAATTTTTCTTTGTTTAATTCTTCTTTTAATATTTTTATAAAATATATAATTTCTTTCAGAATTATTTTTAACAACACGAATAATTCTATTAAAAATAAAAAGAAAGAGTAATTAAAAATAACTATTTGGTTTAGATGATTTGAATTTTTTTTAATAATGCTAATTACGAGATGCATTACCAGAATACATAAATATCTCAGAATTTGACTTTTTGTGGGTTGACACATTATTGCTTATCAGCATCCATATAGCCTATTACCTTCCTTAACAAATCAGCTATGAATTGTAGAATGATTTGATGATTTAATTTTTACTCGCATTAGTATTTTCTGAGCGCGTTCGAATAAACAAGCAAACAGACGCCTCAGCTAAGGTAAACACAAATTATAAACTAAAGTAAAAAAAAAATATGGTATATTTAAATTTCATTCATTCATTCATTCATTCATTCATATCGCGTTATATATATACTGATTTTATTTATTGCCAATGAGAAAACGCCTAATATATTTAGTATGATCTTTAAATTAAATTACTATTAAATTAAGTACACATAAATTTTAACCATTTATTTTGTTTAGCTCATACTCAATGTACCTTACTTCTACTAAAACATCTATAAAATTAAAAAAAAAAAATTATTTTTATAGCAAACATTCTTCGCCAATATTAATATTACATGCATTTGAATATAGCAACCTTATGTACATAAGGACCTCTTGAGTTACACGTTGTTTGAACGTCGTGTCTTCTAAAACTTTAACTACGCTAATTAAACGTTAAACTCCGAGGCCCGGTTAGCTTTCAAGTTTAAATTGGCATTCATTTAAATTAACAAGATTAAGAATCCTATGTCGTTCGAGACTGACTTGGTGACATTTTCAGAGATAATATCTGAACTGCTACGGAAGTCATCGTGGGATGGAGGTCAGGCGGTACAGTTAAAAGTTGTCTTAAAATAGGTTGATGGCAAAGAGCTACCATTAATGGCGTCTCCTGTAGAAACACTATAGCGACGATATCTATACAAATAAATAAAATTTACGCGTCTGTTTGTAATATCAAACTAACAGCTTTAACTAAGTGCATATGAAAATGTACACGGTACTTACATCAAAAACACACATTTTTTTATTTTTTGCTTTTCTCTCTGTTTGTTCCGGCTAATCTATGAAACGGCAGAACCAGTTCAGATGGAAGTTTCACTCACAGATAGCTAATGTTATAAGCAGGAAATTTTATAATTATTTTAATGAAATTAAAAAAAAATAGGGAACAAAATCCCCAAATATGACAAGAGGATCTTAAGATATCGTGTATTTAAAATACAAACCTCACCATGTATCACCAGGGGAGGAAAAAAGTTGCTAAAAACATCACGTGATTTATAGACAGCCCCTATCTGAAATAAGTATAACATTCAAGTAAACGAAATTTAATTCCCGTTTTTGAAAAAGTCTTGCATGTATGACGATTTGGTACATACTTTTTTGTACAGTCAATTAAAATATGTACGTTATATGCTGTAAGGTTCTACAATGACATTACAAACAATGTAAAAACATTTCTTGTTACCCAAAAATTTTAATTAGCTATCCCGACAATGGAACCTCGCGTTAATCGCCTTGGAACCCTGAAATTCCCTGCAGTCGGCTGCCTCCAGGATTCCTGGAAACAAAAAGACAGGACTAAGAATGTGTTTCGTAAAGTTCATTTGATAAAATTAACAAAAACTTCTTATAGTACTTATTAAAAATCCAGGGAAAATTTTAAATTTCGTTTGTTCTTAATTTTTTTGTAGAAAAGACAAGCAGATAAGTTACCTAATGTCAAAAAGGAGTTTAGGTTTTCTTTTAATTTATTGTACTTCGAAGTAATAAAATAATGACACTTAGAAATTCGCTAATCGGTCCCACGGCTAAAAATTTCAACAATGACTTTAGGTTCTCTTTAAATTTAAAGTTGCTCCGCATTGAATTGTGACTAAAACAACCTCGATTTAGTTATGAAATAACTACATACATTAAAAGAGAATAAAATTAAAATACAGTATTTAGAAAACAAAGAAACTTAAATATCTATAATCCAGAAAAAAAGTCAGTTACATTAATAAAATTGCTGAAACAAAACAAAATACCCAATTTCCAAGAATCTTAATTTGGTATTTAAAGGTTATTCGATTCAATCATCGATCAATCGAAGTTACTAGACATTTTTCGAGTATCCCAGCATCGTTCAACCAATCGTCTACATTGAGGACGCAATCAGTATCGAAGACAACCATTTGATGTAAATAATATGACATTGTCCGTCACTTATGAATGTTACTGCGTCTGTAGACTACAAAATTTCTATTGAACGATTTTTAGTTGGATTCCGAACGAAGAACGGACATACTTTATACGGTTTAAGAAAAATTGGACGCTGATAAGCAATACTATGTCAAGCCACACGGACTTCTTTTTGATAAATTGGCGTCTAAAGATGTCACACCTATTCTTAATCTTATCGAAATAATCCACGGCATAATGTAAAAAATCAGCAAAAAAAACACGAATAAGCTCAAACAGGAATAAAGTTCCAGCTCATTTAGTATTATTGAAAGATTACATGCAACGATTGACGAAGAATACAGTTATTGTATGCATATGAATAATACCTCTTCATTGAATAAATTCTCTACGTGCGGCCTTGGCATTGAGCGTGAATGCACTCGAACTATATGCCAAACTATTGGCATGTGTAATGCCAATTGTTCTCTCGTGCCAAGGGATATTAGACCTTAAAAGACAGGTCTAAAGTGCATTCCAGTATGCATGGATTTGTGCTTCTAGAAATCGTAGTCATTGTTATTTATAAGAGTTTGTAGAACGACTGTTTCAATTGGGTATTTATAAATTTTTAGTTTAATTAAATACGTCAAATTATAATTCGGATATATGGACGCTGATAAGCAATACTGTGTGAAGCCACACAAACTTCATTTTGAGAAAATGGCGTCTAAAGATGTTAAACCGATTCTTGATAAATTTATTTAAAGACGTATAATGCCATCTTTTCTTTACTATTTTGATAAAAGGTATTATGAATTAAAAATATATTGGTATAATGAAAAGTTTTATCCAATAATTAGTTTTTCTAATACGTGAGATTATTTTATATTGCAAAATATGGACCACTGTTCAATATTCGAAACATTAAATTAAGGAACTTTTTTTCGTCCTTATTTAGTTTAGATTACTTAAAACCTTAAGTATATCGTTAAATACAAAACGCACGATGAGAATACATGAGTATCTCCGAATTTGTCTTTTTTGTGGGTTAACACATTATTGCATATCAACATCCATATATTGTAACGATATTGACGAATGTATGGGAAATGTCTAGGTCTATGTTACGCATTTCTAGATTATCATAATATATAATAATATTAATACGTAAAGGAAATACTATCTAAGCTGATGGAGGTATATGAAATTTCGCATACTTATCATTTATATAGAGAAATATAAATGTTAATTTTTTTTTTAATTATGCAGAAACATACATCACACAGACATGTAATTAACAGACACGCACACCTGACATAAATTCTCTTTTGTTTATTGTGTTATTAATGTCTGTGGTCAAATTTGAAAATAGAATTTCGACGAAAAGTAATAATTAAAAGTTTAAAAAACTAAAAAATACGCTTTACTATCAAACCAAAAAAAATCTTTTTTGAAAAAAAAAAGCCCAAAATAATTTCAGTAAAGTTTAAAATATGAATAGGGTGATTTAAAAATCATTGTATTGTATTGTATTGTATTTTGTAGTGGAAATATTTTATTGACACTTGTTATAAAGTGACTATTTTTTAAAATATTCGAACGTCAGTTATTACGCATCGAAAACGGAAATATATACTTAGCAAAATGTATTTTATTAATACATCATATTATCTCGAAACACACGTTGATATCAAAGAATGGTTTCCGGTGCGTCCTACGCTTACGTTTTTAATGACTCGTTTCATAATATGTGCAAGATTTATCGAAATATTTTGACAATATGGCTGACCTACATAGTATAATATATTGCTTTTATAAAAAGCGGGAGTAGGAATACCTGATGTTAAGTGATCACCGTCGCCCATGACATTTGCAGCACAAAAGCGACATAGGTTACCAATTTAAAAAAGAATGAAGCTTGAAGGCGAATTGAAAGGAAATGGAATGGATATGGAAAGGAATCGGAGAGGCTTTAGTTTGTGGCTCACTGGCGTATCTATATTAGCCATATCACCTGATTTTCTGTGATTATATAATATTATTCCCTGCCGAATCAGCCCGTATATGAGCTATAGTTAGTAGGCGACGATTTAGAACATTACATTACGTACAAATTTAAAACAATATAAATAAACAACTTAACAAATAAAAAGGAGGAGAGATCCCCCCGATCTAGTAAAAAATTATCATATAACGCGAGGGGGATAGGGGAGTTTATTATTAGGGTATTTATTTTCGAAACATTTGTAAGTTATATATTTAAAAGGTTGCAATTTTTTTCAGAATTCCATGCCTAATTTTAAAGATAAGCAATTTTTAAATATTCTTACTTAGGTAGTATTTACAAAAAAAATAGACGTGATCTAGGTTGTAGTACAAAACCTCACTTATCACAATGCGGAGGGAAGGTTATAAAAAGTTGCTATCACATCACGTGATTAATGGACAGTCCCTAACTGGAAACAAAAAGTGTCTACATTACCGACTGCTGAGTCGATCAGAACAAAATTGGTTCAGGGATTTAGAAATGTAACGAATAGTCAGATAGGCAGAGTCAGCTACTTCCTACCTATATGGATTAGTATGTATGTAGAACATTATTTAAATGCAAATTAAAGTGACATTCATACAGGGAGATATGGTATAAATATACAACGTAAAATGACTGGCCAAGGGCATGTTATTATTACTAAATATATATAATACTAGCGGCCTGACCTGGCTTCGCACGGGTGGATAATGTACTTGAAGACTTTAACTTTCATTTATGTTTTTTGTTGTAATATTTTTATATTTTAGTAAGGATCCCTGATTTTTTCTTATCAATGGTGAGAGAATTATAGAAATCGGCAAAGTAGATTTAAGTTTACAAACATACAAAACTGGAAATCTTTCCTCTTTATAATGTTAGTGTTTATTTACTACACATTGTGAGGACGAATGTTTGTTGCTCTGAAATGAAAAAACTACTGAACATACCGATTATGTTGAATAAAACGTCGATTAATTCGTCATGACGGCGCGAATGTCGTACAAAGCATAAACATTTAAAAATCAAAATGGCCGATTTTAGAAGAAGTGAAATATAAAAAAAATGAAAATCGTCGAATTATGTCAAGTATTTCACATTGTTTTTCAATCTGAGTTACCGTTTATGATCTATAACGATTTAAAATTGGTTGGTAACGATTCTCACTAATAGGCTTTTACACGGAACTGATATTGGTACGATACTGATGATTTCAGATGGTCTTCTGATGCAGTCAACATTATGTGTTGATTTTCTAGCAGGATATTTAAATATCATATAAGAGGTAATTGAGAATACACTTTGTATAAATTTATTTTAAAAGAGTACCTACTGAGTTTCGTGCCGGTTCGGTAGAATCTATAATACTTTCCGAACCGGTGGTAGCTTTATACTTAAAAGACTCATTTATAACTTGACGATTCGCAAGCGCTTTAAAATCTTACTTGTATTAGATATATTTTGAATTTGAATCGGATTTTTGAGATTTTTGCTCAAATTTCAATTTTTCTCCAGTTTTCATCATCAGTTTACACCTAAAATATCAAAACATTCCTCATTCTCGTTAAAACATTCCTTTCTAATTAAATCTCTGCGTTCGATTTTATTATTAGATAAACTAATATATACTAGAGGGATATTAGACAGCTGTGTTTGTATGTACATATTGCGTCATTCATATGCACTGTTTGTGTAAGTACATAGCAGCACGGCGCCTGCCGCGTGCTAAATATATTTTACTCTTAACAAGTCTCAATTTCCTTTCAAGACTTATGAAGAGAAATTATAATCACTACAATAAGTAAAGAATATAATAATATATTTATTTGTACAATTACAGATAAATTAAGTAAACGGTTTTATTTTTAGAGCCTTTTAAAGTTACCCCTTTGCTTTTAATTTGATTATTTTGGTTGGGTGTTATATATGTATTTGCATGTCGGGATTAATTCGTTTCGAAGACGTCATCTCGTGCGTAAATAGATATAAAATGATTTATTATCTGTAACGATGCACTCGTCTGCAAGATCAAGGTTGGAGGGAATATAGCAACAACATAATATTAAAGCAATATATAACGGTTGCTTTATTACATTTATATTATCGTTTAAAACCTATAAATGTATCGAAATTTTATCCTAAGGCAAATAAGACATGATATTTATAAGTTTTAGTCTCGTAATTGATATAAAGCGACTATATTACCTACTAACATTTACCTAGGTAACTTGATGAAAGCTGTTCTATGAAAGATATTATAAATTATGTATATAAATGCGTATGTTCCTTATAGACATCAAAACAGCTGACACGATTTTGATGAAATTTTTACTATGTTCCTGAACTAATTTTAGGTTAGGTTAGTTAAGTTAGGATAATTTAGTGAACTTTAGTAGTGATGGGAATGCACAGATTTTTTTTTAATTTTTAACAAGGGGGTCGATGGTATCATATTAATCTACACTTACTAAATCGTATTTGATACTTGTAACCGTAATTTTACAATCCATTATCCATTCTTTCCTGGAAGTGTTCCCGGTCTTTTAAAACTGCGTCCGTTGCTCGATGATCGTTCCATTAAAAATGTGCTATAAAAATAAATAGTTATACGATTAAAGAATACTAACCTAGTTGCAGATTTTTAATAATGTTTTATGAGAGCTGGGATGGCCTCCTGGATCTCAACCGATTATCGCGGGTTCAAATCCTGGCTAATACCGCAGTATTTTCAAGTGCTATATTTATGTTTGAATTCATTTCGAGCTCGGCGGTGAAGGAAACCATCGTGAGAAAATCTGCATGTACTGGGAGAAATTCTGACACTAACTAGAACTCTAAAAAACCTTCTCATTAATAGGAGAGTAGGCCTTTGCCCAGCTGTAGGACATTTACAGCCTTAAAACTTAATAATGTAGTGTGTATTATTTTTTTTCATTTCTCTTATAATATGATTCAAAGAAAACCATTAAAGGTAATTTAACATCATCTTCTTCTAAATTAAATCTTAATTTAAAAGAAGATGTTTCTACGAAAGCAAAAATTTTATTGAATAATTTTTAAAAGAAGGTAGAATGTGGTTTTTTTCAAAGTCGCTGCACGTAAATTTTATTTAGGTATTGCAATACGAAACGTAATATTTTAGTGACATTGCATTATTGTTTAACGAATATCGATTAAAAGATAAAGAGATATTTATAAATAAACACACTACTCTTAACGGTCCCCATTAGGGTCTTAGGATCCTGTGTCAGCGTCCAGAAATACACACGACACAAGCTCAAAGACCCAGATCACATTGATCGGATTGTGATAAAACTTTGGTAGAGTGTTCAGGGGACGCCTACGATGGTTCCCGGTCCAAAAAATGTACATAGTATAGATGGCATTGCAACGTATTTTAGGTAAAGCTAGTGTTTAATAAAAATCAGCTCTCAGAAGCGGAACGATTCAGCAAGCTGACAGTATACGGAATATGAAGATATTGAAGAGTAGCGCATAAGAATTTTTTACAAACAATTTCTTAAGGTGTGCGGTCTGGCTTAAAATTATATATTTTGATTATGAATTCCTTATATACAATGTAATAAATAAATCTTTGGCAAATTAGTCTAAAGCGATTCACATCGTTGCCAACATCACATACAATATTTGTCTAACTTAGGCCTGTCAAGGGATTACATCTGTCGAGCTTATCACATACAAAGGTATGTCTGAAATAAATAGGGTTCTTGTCAGGTGGGTCTTATGTGGATTACTATTGAATCTAACGAAAAATCTTATTCATATTTATAAGGATAAATAATTAATTTGTAATCATAAACTGTGTTGTATTTACAATATTTTAAAAGAGTAACTATCGAGTTTCTTGCCGGTTCTTCTCGGTAGAATCTGCGTTCCGAACCGGTGGTAGCTTTATTATTTATGTATTTTTTTTTGTTATATTCATGTATGACGATTCAAAAGTGCTCGTGAGAGCCTTCTTGAATAAAGTATTTATTTATTTGATTTGATTTGATTTATAACGGGTCTTATCGCGATATAATAGTAGTAATACCTTTTATTATATATTAATATTAATATTGTGAGGGTAGGCGAAGAAAACTCGCGCCGGAGGGCGCGCGGTACACCAGTCAGCTCGTCACCACGTATGTAACTTCGTCGAAACGTCGGGCAATAAAAAGGTATTACTACTATTAGTTATCGCGATAAGACCCGTTATATTAAATATGAATAGTATAAATCGCGAAAGTTTAAAATATATGAAAAATCTTATGTTCTTTATATTGTACTAGCTGCTCCTCGCGGATTCACTCGCGTGTATAGTTACTACTTTGCTCCTATTAATCGTACCGTGATATAGTGTGTGTAAAGCAGAAAGATTTATTTTAATCAGATCAGTTTCAGAGATTACCCCTTACATAATAACTTAAAACACAAATAAATTTTACTTCTTTTTTACTTCTATATTATTATACAATAGATTACAATGTTAAGGCCCTGTTTTACCGATTCCTGTGAAAATTTAAAATAGTTAACTGACATTTAAAGATAACCAATAATTAAGATTTTATTATAGAATTTATCTGTGTCACTATCAACCTCCCTGCTAAAATAACTATAAGTAAATTAATTTGCCATTTGTAATTTGACGGAACGGCAACGTCTTTTAAAAGTTGCAACACATAAGATTAATTTATCAGTAACTCAAAATTGCAATTTGTTAGGTGGATAAGTTCCAAGTAAGCTACCGTGTAAATTTAATCGTAACCGGTGAAACAGGCCTTAAATAAAGTATATAATAAGTATATAATAGTAAATAGATCAGTATTTTTTTATAACTATAGATATTCTTTGACTTTAAAAATCTGTACCTATTTCTAACTTTGACAAATTTATTAATTGAAATGTTTGCCCAAAAGCTATTGCTGCCTGCCTGACTCAATCGATAGCTTGTTTTTCCTTTTACATTAGCTATTTGTGACTGAAACTCCCGTCAAAATAGGTCTAGCAGACGGACGGTCAGACCGAAAGACAGACCGATTGAAACCGTATTTACTTTCATATTCATTTAGTTAAAAGCTGTTAATTTGAAATTACAAACAGATACTTCAATTTTATTTATTTGTATAGATAGCAAAAAAATTAAAGATTCTCAAAAAAAATAGTGCTCGTTAATGATATACACACAACAGTAAGTTGACAAATTTATGAAAGAGTGAAAACAGCGTAAAAGAGAAAGCATGATAATAGTCAAATATTGTAATTAAGTAACCTAAATGCGTGAGCGGATAACACAATGTCGCTGCTCGTGCGGTACGCGCAAATATTTATCTTAAACGAGTTTCGAGTGTCACTCATATTGTGATCATCACACACTGAGTGCGATGCGAGGATGTGTGAAACTGTGGTGTAGATGAAAAAAAAAAAATTGGACAGTATTCAAAATACTTCTTGAGAAAATCACGCCACAATTCTTTCGTTGACAACCTTTGAGTGACGTGATTTAAAATCAAAATATACTTTATTCGAGTAGGCTGTTACGAGCACTTTTTAATCGTCAATACACAAAAACATAATATTATTATTACAACAAGGAAGCTACTACCGGTTCCGAATGTAGATTGATATACCGAGAAGAACATGAACATGGTGGCATGAAAATCAATAGGTACTCTTTTAAAATAAATCTAAAAAAAGTGTATTCTCAATTAGTCTTTTAAAATATATTTATTTACTTAAGTAAATAAGTTTATTTTTTGTATTTACTTAAGTAAATACAAATGTTTATGAATTATTATAATTAAACACAAAGTCGTAGTTGACTTATCTACACTAACATTATAAAGAGGTTTTGCATTTGACAATCTCATATACCTGAAAAACTTATAACTAGATAAATCTATTTATTACACCAATCTGCTTTTAATTCATTGTACCTTTTTTTTTTAAATAGAAAAGGAAAGATATATACTTCTTTAAACAAATTATGTACAACATCTTATAACATCCAACACAACATCATATATGGATTCTCGACCCCACCGATCAATCTCCATCGTGTTTTCTCCATTCCACGTGACATTGGCGAAATAACATGTGTCTAATTGGCACAACTAAAAGCCATAAACCAAAGAATTGAATTGAACATCATATACGTTTAACATCTTTAAACGCCATTTTCTATAAATGAAGTCCGTGTGGTTTGACATAGTATTGCTTATCATCTGTCACATTGTATGTTACCTTAAATAATTTCGGTGTGGTTCATATTTGACGTGCACTATCATATATAGATCCACACATAATCCCATTTTCCTTTCCAAAACATGTGACGAATATTAATCGATTGTTTGTGATTAATGTAGTATAACATTAATGACAAGCGATTTTCTGTTACTCGTTAAGTTCAATCAAATGTTAATAAACCATCCTCTAAGAATAATCTATACAAAGGCAATGTATACAATCATTTACAAATTACTGAAATATCGCGTAACATACATTTTTATTAGAAGACGACTAAAATGTCGCAAGCCATGGTCATCACGTCATATCGCGCCGGGTTCGATGTGCACCAGTGCTTATGATACTGGCATGAATGGCAGATTTAATTGGCGCGAGATATCTGTATCGAAACGTAAGGATCTGTTAGTAATTCACGTTTTAATTAAAATGGTAATAAATGTCGGAAATGTATCGATCATGACGGACGATTGAAATACAACGGAGATTTTAAATAATCTGCCTTTAGACTGTATCGAATATTAATATTAAAAAACGATTTAAATGGAATAATTTAAATGTGTATCATTTAAATTATTGTAATGACGAATGATATCATGAAAGTGCATATTTTATCGAAGTTTTAAATACAACCGTGCATACTTTTGACTTCTTTTTTTGTAGAAAATAGCTGGCAAACGAGTAGGCGTGACAACTACTGTTATGTGGATGCTGATTAGCAATAATGTGTCAACATACAAAAATTCAAATTTAGAGATATTGATGTATTCTTATAAGGGGTATGCCCTTTTTATTCAAGAAAATTGAAGCCATATTTCTATCTATAAATAAGTACGAAAAATAGTTTCTTAATTAATTTTTTCGAATTTCAGGTGCGTTTCATATTTTGAAATTTATACAAGAATCTCAAATAATATAAAAACTTTTTATTAGTTAATATGTTAAATGTAGCAATCTAATTTTAATTCATTATACCGTTTATCAAAAAATAAAAGAAAAGAAACTTTATAATTACATACTTATACATTAGAATAACACTTGGATAACTTTTATCAAAATATCACGTAGGAAACTGCGAGCAGAGACTAATATATTATACAATAAAAATTAACATAATTTCTTTCAGAGCCTATTTTCAATGCTAGCTGTTCCTTGCGGTTTTACTCGCGTTCATGGTTATTGCTTACTCCTATGAATCAAAGCGTGGTGTAATATAGCCTTCTGTAATAAATAAACTATCTAACACAAAAATATTTTTTGAATTTGAACCAGTAATTCCTGAGATTAGCGTGTTCAAACAAACAAACACTTCAGCTTCATAATATTAGTATAGTCTATTTTTCTTTACACTTTCTTATTTGGTAACAATATCCCTAACGAAAATCACGAATTTTCGAAAAAAATTGTTTCATTCTAATTTGACATTTAAAAAATTATTCAGTTCAATCATTCAATCGATAATTTCTTATGTAACTCTTATCTGTGGCTATAAATACTCCATATTTATCTGCTAAATAAGACAAAGGAATATGAATATATAGATTTGATTACGATAAGTGTAAACATTTTCTTTTACCTTCACATCAAGCAATGAAGCATAATAATTCAAATTCAATAAATAATTAATTATTTATCGGGGTGACCTCTTTTAATGTGTATACTGGTGTTAGGCTAAATAATATAATTTACAAAGACTTATCAATTTATAAATAAATTTATGTATTTACTTTTCATTCTCGCAAATGCGGTTATAATTATTATGTGATACTTTTTGAGAAGACCGTTATGATCTTACGGCACTTCCTTTGTTTTATGATAGCCTGGTACACTCATGCAAGGAATCAGTCAGCTGATTTAGGGTGTGTTCCTAAATTTAATCAGAATAATGATCAGAGTTAATGACATCTGAAACAAAACATACATATTATTTACGACTAGTTGTCCCTCGCGGTTTCTTTCACGTTCTTCGCTACTGGGAATCGTAGCGTGATGTAATATCAACAGGCTATCTAACACAAAAATATTTTTAGAAATCGGATCAGTAGTTTCAGACTGTACCATGCGCGAGTTCGGACTCGCCTCGTATTCAGACCAACACACTTACGTGAAACGAGGTATATATAGGTATACGAGGATTTTGGGGGGACTTATGTCCCCTGTGACCCCCCCCCCCCATTCGCACCGCGCCTACGTGTTTTGACCGTAAGTCCTAGTAGCGCTTTGCTTTTATTCCATTTCCTGTACATCATCAAATACGAGAAGTTCTTTCTTTTCGTTTCCTTTTCAGCGGTCGTCCAATCAAATGAGAATTGACAATGTATTCATATCGGTAGTCTTGCTGTTTTAGATTGAATTCTGATGCGAGATTGAAATTGAATCCGGTCAAAATCCGCGGTTTCGGGTAAACCATTTGATCCGATCCTCAATATTTTCCGAATTGTTACTTTTTTGTAGAATAAAAGGTTTGGTTGAGATTCGATGCTTCATAGCGATCAGAAAAATACATTGCTTTGATTAAATTACGAGTATGTACATATGTATTTTTAACCTACAAAATATAAATTAATTGGGGGGTTTAAAATATTACCAAGAAACGACTAACTTATATTTGCCGAGTTTCTTGCCGGTTCTTCTCGGTAAGATCTACATTCCGAACTGGTGGTAAATTTATCAATTAAATTATTTTTTTGTTTCTGTATTGACGATTCAAAAGTTCTTGTAAAAAAAGCCTACTAGAATAAAATTTATTTTAATTTTGGTTTCTTGGTTTTGTGTTTTTGATGTCTTATTCTTTATAATAATATTAATTTTTAGATATGTGTATCCCATTTTTGGTTAGACCTATTCAGACGTTTGAAGGTTAGTCTTTCTAGTTGTTAACAGGGTCAGAGCAACTTCTTCTGGTCTGATCGAATCGAAAATGTACTCTAACTTCAATGATACTTAAATAAAATAGTTACGTAACCTTGACCTGATGCTGCAGCATGATCAGCAGGATATACGTTTTCTGTAAGTTGGTAAGTAATTGTGTACTTACCAACTCACAGAAACGTACCGTATTGTGGCTTGTTGAAATGATCTCAACGAATAGAAAGCCAGTTTTTTTTTTCATTTTGTATAATTATATAATTTTGTATAAATATATATATTACTCCCACTGCTGGGTTCAAGACTCTTCCATTAAAGGAGAAAAATGGAAGTAATATCTACCACATTACCCCAATGTTATACAAAGCTACATATATTTCCTTCCCTTAATATACACGATACATCAACCCTCGCTACGTGACCTGACAGCAACTTGCCAGAATTATTTATATAATACTAGATTTTGCTCGAGACTTTGCTCGTGTTTAAGTAAATATGGCAATTATTTTGACAATTCTAATTTTTGTACTAGAACGAAAGTAAAGTAACAGCCTGTAAATGTCCCACTGCTGGGCTACTACTACTGTCCTATTGAGGAGAAGCTTTAGAGCTTAATCCACCACACTGCTCCACTGCGGTTGGATATACAAGTGTCAGAATTACTTCCGATACATGCAGGTTTCCTCATGATGTTTTCCTTCTCCGTCGAGCTCGAGATTTAAACACAAATTTAGCACTCGAAAGCACAGCGGTGCTAGCTAGGGTTAGAATACACGATCATCGGTTGAGTTCGACGTGTTCGAACCACTAGGTCATCTCGGGTTTCTTACAAGAAACAAATCAATTGTCAAAATGTATTACAGTGGGATAGCGATAGCTCACCGTATTAACCCTCCTAATGCACGAACATGTAAATAAACATTACTTTCTATATATGAAATCTGTATTCCTAACGGGACACGTAACAGAGCTGTTTCCCACGTAAGTATGAAGCGCTCAGACTCCGCATTGACGAAATGAAAGTCTTCACTTTTTACTAAAGTAAGGCGCGAATTATATAGTCTCTGATAACCTTAATTTCGTTTTTGCGTTGAAAATTGCACGTTAATGTTGAAGATTTTAAATATTATCGCGCGTGGAAAAGATTTTTTTTAAACTGTGTTAATTTTTTTATCTGTGCCGCATTTTTGGCGGGTTTGAGTGTAAGAAAGTTATTATTATTTATATTTACTATTAAAGATTAAATATTGGAAATGTTTAATATTTTATCACTTAAGTGAAGTTTTTTTTACTGTTGAAATTGATGTTAGCATTTTTTATTATCTTTTGTACGTTTTTGGCGAAAAACTTGACATTACGCACATATTGTATATGATTATTTAATATAAAATTATTAAATTCGATAAAAAAAAAACCTATTATTTAAGAATATAATGTAAAAAGCGATATTTTGTGATGCTATTTAAAAATTACAAATAAAAAAAAGTGATCTTAAAACCAAAAATTAAAACTATAATTTAATGCACAAATTGAATTCAGCCTTTAATATAACGATCAGTATTCATAACGTATTATTTCAAAACGGTACACTTTAGCTTCATATTCGAGGCACGAGATGAGTGGTCCACACCCACGCTAGTGCCCATGGCGTGAAACTGGTGCAAATCCAACCGCCTTCGATGTAGTAGGTATTGAGCAACCATTACCTCTAGACTGTGTGGCGCGCTGGCTATACCGTAGTCGTATAATCTTGGTACTTTTATTTGAATTCAAATTTTTATCTATATAATCTATACCAAAGTAAGAAGAAAATTGGAGTTTTGAATGCACGAAGTAAACTCTGTCCACTAAAATTATGTTAAAAATTGTGATACTTTTTGAAAGGTACATTATTTTAAATGGTCATAGAATTTATTTTTTGTAGTATATAGGTGTATATATGCGTATTTATTAGGTAAAGTAAGGTTAAGTATTTTAAAGTAAAATTTACAATAACATAAGTGGATCCTCGAAAAGATGGTACCTAATATGTAAAACTGTATGTATGTGAGTTTAATCGTTTGTATGAACACGAAAATCTTAAAACATCTCGTTTATTAAGGAAGGTTAAAGGCTATTTTAACACATTTACATATATGACTTGTAGGATTAAGCGGTAATTGTTAAAAACTATTACTTTAAAAATACATCATTCTGACAGCTTACCCATAATTTTAGCACAAAACGCTGTCATTCCAAATCTATACTAATATTATAAAGCTAAGGAATTTCTTAGTTTGTTTTAAAGCGCTAATCTCAGGAACTACGGGTTCGAATTGAAATATTATTATTGTGTTACATAGTTTATTTATTTAGGAAGGCTATAGGCTATATTACACCACTCTACGACTCATAGGCGCGAAGCAACAACCATAAACGCGTGTGGAACCGCAAGGGACCGCTATTATAGCTATATCTTTTAATTCCGATAGTGACACTTAGGCCGCATAGCAGGTACCATAGCGCATATAATAGAAGAAAAGACATATTAATTTAATACATGAAATAAACACAGCAATTTGTGTTATTATTTGTTAAGTAATCATCACTTTACTAGGTAGACTACTTGGCGCGTATTTTGTACTAGACTTGGGTAGGTTTGATCCTTTCATGTAACAATGTTAGCATTAAATTTGTATTAAAGTACATTTTTATACCGAGACAATAATTAATTATATTACAATTTAATTAGTGTTTAAAGTTGTCTTTATTTATTTTTTTTAAATAAAATATTTTTTAGAAGAGCCAAAGCCAAATAGTACAGCCAATATTCAATACACAAAAGTATTCCGTTTTTACGATAGAAGTATTGTTGGAAAATTGTTAGTATTATAAGAGCTATTGTCAACAAATGTTATCGTGACGTGAGTAATAGTTTTGTTTACAAATCATTACACGCGAACGTGTGTCGTATTTGACCTTATTGGCTTGGTACTGCATTTACGCATAAGTTGGCACGACTTTATTCATGTGATTTAAAAACGATTTCAATTATCACGAAACGGTATTTTATCGTTAGTCAATAAATAGTAAAACGTATTTGCTCACTGACTGATTGATTCATTAAGAGATTTTAAAAAATGTGAGTCAGACTCGCGTACAACTCGTTCCACATTATAATATAAAATATAATAAATGCTAAAGTAAAAAAAAGTATAGGAAGAGCTCATGATCTTGAAAAAGCTGGACCGATTTAAAAAAAAATATCTCAGAACCATTGCTAGAAAATCCTCTATCAAATAAAAGAAACCGCATTCATATTGGTTCACCCGTTTAGGAGCTATGGTGCCACAGGCAGACACAAATAGGGATCAAACTTATAACACTCCTCTTTTTGCGTTAGAGTTTAAAAGATACATTGCACAGATACATAGATAGACGGACAATGGAGGCTTGTGAGAGGATGAGGTTAAATAAAAAACGATTGTTAATTTTTAATCTATAAAAATAAATAAAATTGAAGTGTCTGTTTCAAATGAAATATTTTGTCTGTTTGTCCGTTTGTTCCGGCTAATCTGTGAATTGATTATGATCGATTACGACAGGACTTCCACTCCCAGATAGCTTAATAGCTATCTAATGATAGCCTTATATTATTAAGAGTAAACTAGGTTACATATATTTAAAAAAAATTATTAATAAATCAAATGGAAAGTTACGCTAAAAGAAAATTGATAGTAATGAAATAGTGAACAATAACCGATAAGGAGGGAAGGTAAACATTATAAGTATAAATATAATTTTTCCTCAAATTAATGGGGATATAACCGCGGGGCACAGCTAGTACAGTATAATAATAAGTAAATTAAAATAAAAGTTCATAAACTACACACTATTTAAAAGCTTGCTTGGTACCCATCGAGTCCATTGGGATCATGAAATGGTTCCAGGTAATAGTTTATGTAATATAAGGACTTCCTCAAAAAAGATTTTTGAAAATATATTTTTAAAAGATGAGAGGGTGAAATCTCGCGCGTACGAAGTCGGGTGTAACATCTACTCATTACGTTACCATGACATGACCAAAGATCATATATTCTTAACTCAGGACTAATTGTATGGTAAAACGTTATTAATATTATTATTCAAGATTTTCGTCTTTTATTTTTTTTTCGTTTAGCTTCTTTATTGCGAAATAGGGGGTAATTATGTGTGTCATCTATTTTATTATCACGTTTATTGTTGATGCGGGTTCCGTATAAAGGTGCTTTGTTTTGTATCTCTTAAGTAAAATTTAAACGATTAGTGAAAACGACATTTGTTTCATGTAAAGAATAAAAAAGAACCCGTATTTTGTTTACATTAAATTACTTCCTTATCAATACAAACGATTATGTACATTACAAAAAGTTCTTTCATAATAGTTACTGAATTATCACTTAACAAATCTATCATGCGTTCAGTTCAGTTCTACGCAAACTCATGTAATTATTTAATAATAATAAGTAATTTAATAATATTAATTAATTTATAATAAATAATTTCTAATATCGATTGTACTAAGAAACATCTGGCAAAATTTTATTTTAAAACAATCAACACATCATTGGACCTTTTTGTATAATTTCTTTATAATATATTATATATGATATATGTACATATACATTTCTTATATAATGTTTATTAATTTGTATAATCTCAGGAGAGTAACGTGTTTTAAATTCAATAAATAAAAATTAACTTTTAATGCTAAAGTGAAATAAATTAAAATAATTCATATTGGTTCCATAGGGCTATTTCATGGCTGATCTTTGAAAGGATTGAAATAATATTAAGTAGCAATTACTTTTCAATTAACATCTACTTTTTTATTGGCGCAGTTGTTTTTATTATACATTCTAATAACCTTGAAACTAATTTTACGATTGTATCGAGTTTGCAAATATACAAAACAGCATACTTTCAAGTCATTTCCATACGATAACACTAGATTCCAGTAAACTTTGAACATTTGAATAATTAATTGAAATAAACAACAATCGAACGCGCAAAAACAAATTGATATGTCAAAATTCTCAAGTATCAAAACGTAGCAAGTGAATTACACGCATCGCAATTGCGACACTCCATTGAGTACAAGCGTGGGTGTCAATCGATTTAAAATACGGAAAAATATACCTTGATTCCTTGTAATACGAGCGAAAATCCCCTGTATATTGACGAGTTCCCATTTTGTGATTTTCCGGAACGCTATAGGCACTGCCAATTGATTTCCAGATTGTTAGAAATGTGAGAGAAATTTTAAACGTTCATTCTAATGTTATGATATACTAGCTGTGCTCGCGACTTCGTTCGCGTCTCAGTTATAGGACAGCGTGTCTCATACAAAGCAAGACTGTTTACTCAGTGGTGCCTGTTAAGAAAGGAGTAATTTACTCGCATTAATTAATGGCATTTTGTAAAAAAATTGCCTTTTCCTTTTGTTTGCCGTATACTATTACTTCTTAGAAGTCGATCCTTATATGTGACACTATTAAATGGTACAATAATACAGTGTGTTATTTTTTAAAAAATTAGCATCTTCGATTCCTGACTAAAAACATAAATTGTCTAAAATAAAATTAGCCTAAGTTACTCCTTGTAACATTAGCAATCTTCTAGTGAAAATCCCGTGAAAATCGGTCTAGCCGTTCCAGAGTTTAGTCGGAACAAACAGACAGACAAAAATATTAATTTTTAAATTATGTTTTTGATGTAAGTACCGTATACTTTCATGTGCATTTAGTTAAAAGCTGTTAATTTGAAGTTAGTACCAGACACTTCAAAGTTATTTATCTGTATAGATGGAAGTACACCATGTTCTTTGGTGTTATCATAATAATAGTTGTAAGTTGTAGACGTTTCCTAGCAATCCAGGTTGTATCTATTTTATCCGCATTGCAAAAAAGGTGGTAGCGATTTTCAAATCAATTTATCGGGCACTTTTTATAATCTATGTTCACCGATTACTTTAATACGGCTGGACCGATTTGGTTAATACTGTTTTTGTTTGAAAGGGTATGCTGCCAAGAATAATAATACATTAGATTCATTGTCCACGTCTTTATAATAATATAGCGCCATGTTCTCTCTCTCTTAACATAAACAATAATCGACAAGACTTTAAAAAAACCGACTTCAAAGCAAAAACTTAATTTCGTTCACTTCAATAACGTAATTCTTTTAGTTATTTTGATTTTAAAATCAAACTATTTAACCGACTTTGATGAAATTTCTATGAGACCAATCTGTAAGTATAGCTTTTAAAACAAATATTCAAATATATATCATATTATAGTAAAGAAAGCTGAGAATTTCAAAGAATTGTTATGTGAAAAACTACATTTCATCTTTGCGAAGTGGGCGCGGATCACTTGTAATAAGTATAAGTAAAAAAATAAATAAAGTGACAATCTGTAAATACCTTTCCGCTGGGCAAAGGCCTCCTCTCCTATCAGCGAGAAGGTTTAGAGCTTAATCCACCCCGTTGCACTGTGGGTTGGCGGATATACATGTGTCAGAATTTCTTCCAGCGCATGCAGGTTTCCTCACGATGTTTTCTTCACCGCCAGCGATCATATCTTGAGATGAATTTAAATACAAATTTAGCACTTGACAACTTAGCGGTACCAGCCGGGGTTTGAACCAATAGACCATTGTGACTCTTAGTAATAAGTATTTAAACATTTAAAATCGATTCCTATGTAACTCAATTATCGCGTTTAGAACTAAATTACCGAATAATATATTACGAAAACGTTTACTTAAACCCCAAAGACGAGAAAGCTATATTTCTACATGCCGAGATTTATAGCCTATAAATATGTCAACCGGCATAGGGAAGTGTTTCATCGATATTTTATCCTTATCGACTCGATACCCTGGACCGCGGGTTTGCAATTAAACAGGTATTTTTTTTATCGATACCGCGAAACGAGACTGCGGAAGTTGAAAATATTAAACACGATAAGACGTTATTAATGATGTTGCCAGTAAATGTCAATTTGTGTGGTTTAAGCTCTGGTTAAAAGTTAGTGTTGCCATTCATAACCTTTTTTTAAAAGCCAGTTCAAGTTTTAATGGGACTGGTTATTGTTGAAATTAGTTTATACCAATATACAGACAATTTCAAAATTATTATCTGTAATATTTGTATAAACTATACTAATATTATTAAGAGGTAAAATTTGTTTGTATGTAAGGCATAATCTCTGAAACTACTGATCCTATTTGAAAAATTATTTTTGCGTTGAATAGCTGTTTATTGAGGAAGGTTATAGGCTATATTACATCACGCTACATGAGAAGGAAGCAGTAACCACGAGTAAAATCGCGAGGTATTAGTATATATATATATATATATATATATATATAAATCGAAATCCTACTTCTAAATTTATCTTTTTAACCTCCGACCCAAAAAAAGAGGTGTTATGTTAAACATAAAATTGTATCTATGTGCCTTTCTGTCTGTGCATAGTTTTAACGAATGGACTCATTTTAATGCGTTTTGCTTTTGATGGGACTTTTTGAATTATGGTCACAGAAATTTCTCTTTAGTTTAGTAAAGCAATTCTTGCCTGTTCAATACGGTACCGTATTTAAAAGCTATGGTCCCCGGATTCGTCAATCATTGTTCCTAAGTATCTTAAACGTTGGACTCTATCCAAGATACTATGGTTGAGATACAAGAAGGTGCTGAGATAGTCCTTAGGTATTATATATAAAGATCTTTTTAGTCGTTTGGCGGTTGAAAATATCTGAGCCAACTTCTTCTGGTATATCGTCTCGTATAGTATGTCATCTCTCTCTTTCATATACCTGACGGTATATGAAATTTCGATTTCGGTATATATGATATTAAAATATTATAGTTACGTAACCTTGATCTTGTACTGCAATATCGTTTGAACATCATTTTTAGGTTTTTATTTCATATCCCAATCAGAACTACCGTTAAGAATCTATCATGTTTTATATTTGGTTAGTAACCTTTCTCACTGATGGTCTTGTTACGTCGGGTTTTTTAATTTTTTCCAATTAATTATTTGTTAATATAGTTATTAATTAATAATGTGATTATGTCATTCATCGTTTATTTTTATTTATCTCTTAACATTAAGTGCATATTAAAATAGGTAATTAACGCGATAACAAACAGACTTTCACATACTAAGGCTCGCATTTTGATTTTCGCTTGTTACCTTATTATTTCTTATAATATCGTTTATACAAATACCTGTCTACCTGTTAGGGCTCACAATTTTCAAATCATTCGAAGTCGGTACCCAGTAACATCTTTTTACGTGTTATTACTGACACCGACTTCAAAATGTTATAGAATACACTCTTTTGTTTACTCGTTTCGGTTTTGAAGTCTGTTTGTTTTTTTAAATTCTGCGGGACCAATTGAAGAGTATTTTAAACAAATCGGTACAGCCATTTTCGAATAATCTGTAAATACATATTTAACAAAAAAACATAATTATGTAACATAAAAAAGTCCTCGACAAATTAAGTTCGCCTCCTTTTTGGAAGTGAGTTAAAAATTGTTATCGTCTCTATTCAATCATCGTACAAAAACTACTGACGCAATTTTCACCATCACCAAAGGTCACCATGTATTGAATTCCCAATGCACACAACCTATAAAGACAGACAATTCGTAACAACGTAAAACTGCGGGCAAAAGCCAGTTCACAACATACTTCAATTAACATTAAAACGTCGTAAAAACTAATATCAATAACCATCCAGTCGACCATACAATTACTGTAGTCATATTTACTCAACTTGTATTGACATAACGCCCCTATAGATTACATACACCTACCCACAGATATTAAACAGAACATTCACATGCGATTATGGCCTCTATACTACAGGAATAAGTGCTAAATTTGTTCGATATAAAAGGTTAAGTGATTGTTCGTACAAGGTGCGTAGTTTTATAGGTGACATTAACGTTATCAACGCATTATTTCAAAGTTCCGAGGTCATTGGCTCGGGTGAGATAAAAAATTACATAATGTTTCGATGTGCTCTTAACGCATAATCGATTGGTATGTAATAACACTGTTATTTGAAAGATATAATGGAAAGTGTTTTATTGTTTTCTAAAATAAGAATTGTTTTGTGATATAGTGACTTAAAATAAAAGTTCTATAAAGACGGGATTCATAATGAGATTTAAGTGTTTATTGTAGTGTTCAGGTTTAGATAAATATAAAAATGTTGGAAGATTATGAAAAAATATATAAAATTATGCAAATATTGCGTTTATTAAATTTTTGGATGAGCGGTTTAACAGGCTAACGAATAAGCCTTATTCAAAATCTATTAGAATTTTATTATGTCTCACTTTGTAGCGTAATATATTTATAGAAGTAAATAAAATTTTTGTAAATCTCTTATAGTAAGAGAATTATTATTAAAAAAATTAACTGAAACTGTGCTAAAAAGTGTTACTAGTTTGTCTGTACAGTTTAAAAATAAATTAAAGTTTAATTATAAAAATATTTGAGAAATTTAAATAATCTGTGTTCACGATAAAACATCAAAATTACATCACTAAATTATTTAAAACATTTGCCGATGAACAGACAATACCCTTCCTTACAAGCGTATGTATCCGCTGTCACAAAAGAATCGATACAATAGGGCTGTTCTAATATCGATGAAGTGTTCTCGATTTGGTGGTCCATCTAGGGTAGGGATTATGAAGGATCCCTTTGTCACGTACTTATTTTGTGCACGTGTGTAACGGCTTCATATTTTGCACGCTTCGGCTCTAGGGCATTGTTTGATAAATTGATATTTCCTACTTTACGTTGAGGGCTACTTTTGTTATTAAGGTTAGGGCTACGTATTATATGGATGCTGATAAGCAATATTGTGTCAACCCACAAAAAGTCAAATTTGGAGATATTGATGTATTTTGATACTACGTCACCTATTTAACATTATTAAAAAAAATTCAAGTTAACTAAACTAAATAAGTATGGAAAAAAGTTTCTTAACTCAATGTTTCAAATTTATAAAATAATCTTAAATTATTAAAAACTTATTATTAGATAACATATTAAATAAATCTATCTGATTTTGATTCATTATACATTTTATCAAAATAGAAAAGAAAAGACGAATATATACGTCTTCAAAAACATTTATTAAAAATAGGTTTGACATCTTTAGACGCCATTTTCTCAAAACGAAGTCCGTGTGGCTTGACACAGTATTGCTTATCTGCGTCCATATTGTCGATACATTGTGGGATGTTTTTGTTTCCTAGGAATACGGACAGTTAGTAGTTGAGATGAGATAGCCTAGTGGCTAGAACTGGTAATAGTTTTCTAGGTTACCTTAAGTTGTTGCTGTCAAAAATAAAGGCGCTGATAGTCAACTCTTTCAGGTGTAAAGCAATGATAAATAACTTATGTAAATTACTATGAAAGTCTTAAAGCAAAATTAACAAGTGTAATTCTTGCCTAAGAAATACACGTTCGTACATACTCAAGCGAAAAAAATCTCTTTGTTATATTTTGTTTATACAAAAATAGTTCGAGGCGTTGCCCACGTATACTTTAATACCAGCACAACTATAAAGGATGATTTTTGAATTCGTGGATATAGATATTTATTTATTTACCCAAAGGAATATTTATATTTTATGCTAAGTTTAAGGATAATCGGCAAAAAAAATAAATTTTGTCCATACAAACTTCACCTCCCTTGCAGTTCAATTGGGGATGATATCCGTGCGTTTTATAGTTCACATTTCATTGTTAATATCCAGAAATATGTGTATTAAATTTTAAGTTAATATGACGAAGGAATAAGATTTTCCATGTAAATGTTTACCTCTTTTAACCCTCCTAGGGGTGCAAAACCGAAAAACCCTTGCTTAGTGGATTCTTAAACCCTAAAAGGTACCTACAGCCAAAATATCAAGTTCGTATCTCATTCGCTGCCATACCGTTCAACCGATTTTGATAAAACTTTATCAACTTATTGTTTGCACTTTCGAGAAGGTTATAACCATAGTAAAATCAACATACAACGCGTGACGCGCGTTTCGTACCAGTAAGTTTTAGACGGTTGTCCGGCACAACACAATTTACATTAACACGAGCAAAACCGCTTCTAAACGCTAGTTACGTAAATTTATTCAATACAAGAGTAAAAGGTTTTCTTTACATCGGGTACATCAATCATTTTTCAAGATAAAATTTATAAAAATAAATAACAAAGCATTTTATCAATGAACGATGGTAATAAAAGGTTTTTTATACATTTCAGTTGAGAGGTTTTATATTTATGATTTAAAATAACAATGGGTGTATGATTTTTTAACGAAAAATGTTCATGTTTCTTTTTCACCTATTACGATTACATATATAATACTATCTATGAATAACAGTTAGGCTTATCAGATTACAGAGTTGATTCGTAGCAATTACGAGCGTAAAACTTACACATGTAATTCTCCCATTAGGCATGCTCGGCGTATAAGCGTTTCTCTAACGACTTTTTGTGGGTCCACTTGTAAAGTATGGTTAACTACGAAAATGAAAAACCTTTAAGTTAAAATGTGTCTTTAGTCTAAAAGGCATGCTAGCGAAGTCCTAACAGTTTCTTTGATATTATTTTATGAAAGTATTTTTATATTATTTTTCCAAAGCTGATGAGTTAATTGAATGAAAACTGAGATGTTATCTAGAAATTCCTTTAAGCCTAAGAAGTGCCTTCACAATTCTATTAAGTAAGGTAAATTTTCTTTCATATTTTATTTTTAAGATCTTAAGCAAAATAAGATAATAAAAAATATTTGAACGCTGATAAGCAATACTGTGTCAAGCCACACAAACTTCATTTTGAGAAAATGGTGTCTTAAGATGTCAAAATTATTCTTAATGAGTTTGTTTGAATAAGTATTTATCCATAATTTCTTTTTTGATAAAAGATATAATGGATTAAAAGCAGGTTGATGTATTTAATATATTATCTAATAAAACATTTTTTTAATTATATGAGATTAATGTATATAGTACAAAATATGGAATGACCTTGAGAATCGAAATAAATTATTAAAAAATTTTTTTCCTTATTTAGTTTATATGACTTTATATTTTAATTAAATAATGTTAAATAGGTGATGCCGTATCAAAATACATCTATATCTCCGAATTTCACTTCTTGTGGGTTGACACATTATTGCTTATCAGCGTCCATTTAATACAAAGGATATTTTTGGTAATTAACCCCGCAACCAATAAAAAAGGGGTGTTATAAGTTTGGCGTGTCTATCTGTCTGTCTGTGGCATCATACCTCCCTAACGAATTTACCCATTTGGATTCGGATTTTTTTTAAAGCACTCATATGTTAGTTTGAAGATACATTAAACTTATAACTCCCCACTTTTTTGATCGGGGGTTAATTACCTAAAATATATGAGCTTTTTCGTTTAGTTCATGGTATATTATTATCTCCTCTATTAATGATACTATCAGGTGGTCAAAAACTAGCAAGTTTTATTTCATCTAAATTAGTGATTTCGATTCCTGGCTAAGAAAAAAAATTTTCAAAAGTCTTTTATTCAGGCTTACTTTTCATCATAATCGGTCCCGAAACTCATTTCAGTGGTTATCGCTATTCTCTGTAATTATATGTAGATTTGACCATCGATATTTCAATAAAAAAAATACTTCAAAATTCACTTTATATAGGCATGTAATAATTATTATTTTCATTCACATAATCAGCTATATATCGTCAAATATTATAATATCTAGTTATGTAAATGTAAACCCAGTCTAAAATGAAGGGATAATTCTTTAACTAGCCTATTAAAATGTGAATTTAAATACTTTCTAATAATAAATAGTAAAAAATGAATCATGAATTAATAAGTGTGCATATTTTAAGCTATAATATAATGCCTTATCCCAGGCCTAGATAATTCTATTAGCAGTAAATCATTCGGTCTCTTGGAGTAATTAATGTGCTGTCATATTAAGCGTCTCCTATAATATTTATAGCAAAATAAATGATAAAATTTAAGATCAAAACGAAATGTCTATAATTTATAAACGTTTAATTTTTTTTAATAGTTATGTCAGTAATACTTAAAAAAAAAAACACATTCGATTTTTATTGCAAAATTTATCTTTAAGAAATAAATTTTTAAAGTGGATTTACTAATTGAAATCATATGTTCTTAGCTGATCGTAAATTTGTTAATTGATATGTATTTTCTCAGACCAGAACAATGTTGTCGATTCGTACATAAAACGTCACTTTATATTCTTTATTGCTAAATAATTTATTGACTTCAACCTGTATTGTAAATCGTCAAATAAATCACTAAACTTATCAATAAATAAATGAAATGTATTAAAATTATTAATTGTCCTAAATTTAATATGTGGTCCGTGTCTTTCCTATCTCTTTACTGGTTTTGCATTAAGGACTAATGTTTTCCTTTCATCTATTGAGAAGTTCAGTTCTTTACCTATAATTTCATCGAATTATGATCAAAATTAAATGAGATTTAGGTATTTAATAGAATAATAATTAGATACTAAAATCTTTTTACAATTACAACAAACAATAAAAATGACCATCCAAACGAATTGGAGATCCCTTTCAAATGCGTCTATGTTTTTTAATGTTTGTTACTACTGAACTCCATTATTAGCCGATTTTGAAAACTTTTTTTTAATACTTACAGATTGGTCACAAAGAATTTTCGTCATAATTGCTTTTCACATTTGTTATATAAACTAAGATCAAGTGAACAAAATGGTGTAATTTGCTTTATAAATTTAAAAATAGTTTCGAAAACACACATTTAAAGATTCTTTTATTTCATCTCACCTATTAATATAACAGAAACTAAATGAAACAACAATTATTAAATAAAAACGCAAGCTAAATCCAGCTTACGATAGACCAGTAATCGACAATAATGCTAAAAATGTAATTTAAAATTTTTCAAGCATAATTTCACCCGCCTCAGGTAAGTGGCTGGCGGTGACGCGAATCGATAATACGTTTTATAATGTAGCCTAGTCTAGGCAGATGGCGTTCTCTAGGTTTTGTTTTTAATGTAACGGAATTTGTAATGGAAGGTGATCATTTACCTAGGTTGATGTGCGCACTATAATCATCATCAGTTTAACCTAGCATAGGTTCAGAGTAGGTTTTTTTTTGATATAGGAAGATGGATTATCACATAATGTGTACCTTTTCTGATTGGCTATAGAAGTACTTGTAATTAACCTCTTAGGCGAGAATTACACTTTTAAGTTTTGCTCTCAGAGTTTCATGAATATTTACATAAGTTGTTTGTTCTTGCTTAACACCTGAAAGAATTTGCTGTTAGTGCATTCATTTTTGACAGCCACAGTTTTCGTAACTATTTTCGACGTATCTGTTACTAGGTTACAGAATTGTTTTATATCAGTTACGAAAGTCTTATTAGTCTCGTCTTTTATGCTCAATACTTTTTACGTTTCATATTCTAATACTAGCTGGTGCTCGCGACCTGTTCAATGTCTGTTATGCCTATGTCATAGTAACTTTATGCATGCAAATCTCAGCCGGATCGGTTTAAAATTGACAAAGTTTCATACAACGTTTCATTCCTTATTTTATCCCCTTGGGGGTAGAATTAATGAAAATCCTTTCTTAGAGGATGCCTACATCTACCTGCATGCCAATTTTCAGCTCGGTCCGTCCAGTAGTTTGGGCTGTGCGTTGATATATCACTTTGTCTGTCAGTCAGTCAGTCAGTCACCTTTGGGTTATACATATATATTTAGATTACTGGGTCGTGCGCCTTTCACACTTCAAATCATTGATGTTTGACAATGAAATTTTATTTAATCGCTGTGCCTTTTGTACCTTCTATCGTTCATCGTTTTATTGATTTTGCATTTTCTCTGTATTAAAATTTGATTCATGCGATTTTTTCAAGTGTCCTTGTTTTTGACAGACGCGTTGGCGCAATAGTCACTGCAACTGACTAAAGCGCTAACGGTCGCGGGTTCGATCCCCGCTCACGGCAAACGTGATTATTGGCCATACAGATGTTTGTCGTCCGGAAACACTTACAACATTAACACAAACACCCAGAGTGTTTGTGTTAATGTTGTAAGTGTTTCCGGACCCCCGACACAAGGTCACGCGATCTTAATGGGGGCAGTTGAGTGTAATGCGCTATTATTATTATTTATATTCTAATTATAGAATATAATTAGCAGCAATGGTAATTTGAGTTTTTAGGTCGACTTAAGTATAACTCTCAATAAATTAGGTCAAAATTTTCCATAATTCACTCCTACCTCATCAAATCCTGCAATATTTTCTTATACCTCCTACTTAAGTTCTTTGAGCACTTTACGCCACTTTCGGCCTCTGTTTTCTATTCTTGAGCTATGGTCGACCCACTTCCATTTCAGTTCTGCTATTATAGCGATCACGTCTTTGAGTCTTGGAGTGTCGTATCCACTTAATCATTACCCGCTGAGCTATCGAGCCCCTTGTATTCCTCTTCAAGAGAATCTTAACTTCAGCAGAAAGCTTTGTGAGAGCGATCTTTAAACTATAAATGAATATCGACTTGATGCCGCGGTGCTGCTCTAAAAATGCTGTGATCAAAGAAATTTGGCGTGCCGTTTTAATTAAATGGTGAATTCGTTTTGATCGTGAAAGCAAAATGCAAAAAAATAAATGTTTCCTAAGTAAAAGTTAAGTCACGTCTACTTTGATCATGTTTACTACGAGCAATTCTTGTAGGTATATATGTATATAATCTGAATTTCGGAAACGGATTTCCATGTAATTTAGTATGTAGGCGATTTCGGGGACGATCAATCGATTCAGATAAGTTTCATTAAAAAAAAAATCGATTTATCCGTGTTTTCAGGCAATAAAAAACTACGAAAGTAATAGAATACGTAAGTACATTAAATATAATTTCCAAAAAAGTTTGTTTTATTTACATATATACGAGCGAAGCTCGGTCATCCATGTAGGTACTTTACGAGCCTTTACAAGAAACATTGTCTTAAAAATCCTAACCATAAACTCCAGCCCTAAAATTTTGTATTTGAAGTAAAACTTGTTTGTAAGTTTGTTAATTAATCTCTGAAAGTACTGATCCGAATTCAAAAATTCTTTTTAATTTATTAAGAAGGGTTTTAGACTATATCACAGCATACAGCATACAGCAGTAATCTTAATCGCGAGTGAGTAAGTGGAAGATAAAGATATTTAATAACGGAATGTCAACGTTGCACCCAGGTTATATTAATATAGTTGTAAATAACACCCGTAGCCTCCTAACGGTCAGCGTGTAGTGTTTCAGCCGCGACTTCCTGCAAGCTAGTCGACTTTATACATTCCGAAACCGCCTTCGAAGGTGTTCTCTGAGCATTTTATTTAATTTTATCTTACACTTAGCAGTTCCTTGCAATATCACCCGCGTATATATTAGAATTTGATAGAAGTGATTTAGAAAAATGAAATACTACATTTTGTGTTTTATATTTGGACGCTGATAAGCAATAATGTGTCAACCCACAAAAGAGCCAAATTCAAAAATATTGGTGTATTAATATGTCACATATTTAACTTAATTAAAAAAATCAAATTATCCAAACTATATAAGTATGGAAGAAAGTTTCTTTAATTAATGTTTCGCACGTTGATGTGTGTTCTATATTTTACAATACGTAATAATCTCATACATTTAAGTAAACTTATTATACATAAGCATCTATATGTGATCCATACAATCGTTTTGACCCCTTAGAGGTGAAATATTGAAACATCCTTTTTTTGTAGATGCATACATACTAAAAGGCACCTACTGCCAAAATTTCAATTTTGTAACCCCAGCGGTTTAGACTGCGTCGATGAATTAGTCAGTCAGGACAAGTGATTTAATATGTATAGATAACATAGTAAGGAATTGAGAGATTGTATTAAACAATAACTGCCTTACTACAAAAGATTTAAACAGACGTTAAACGCGCGTCTAAGACAGTTTTGAGTTAAACATGCTTTAGACATAGATTAATATACGTTTAAGTGAGTTTAATAGATGTTTAAAACCTATTTTTGCTGTCAAATGTAAGGTATAACATTTTATCAATAAGTTTTTTTATGAGTTTATTCGCTGTTAAGGAATTTAGATAATATTTTAAGCAATGTTTAAATCTTAAACACTGTTTAGCTAGACACGTGTTCAACATGGTTTTAATGCGTCTTTTGTAGTATGACAGTAAATTTCTTCTAAAGGCTTAAATTAAAATTTAAAAAAGTTAAAACTATTCGCGTGGCTCGTTTTCAGGAAAAGAATTTATATTGAACATAACGATTATTTTAGAAATAAATTGTACAGTTTTAATAAGCATAAAAGTCTTAATGTTACCAAAAAAAGTCGGACTCAAAATGTTATGATTATTTCCAAATGTTATATATATTTGTTTATTGCACTATAATGTTTATTCTTTCCCAGTAGAATCTAAAGTAGAATATTACAATACCTATGAATAACTTATTAAGAGCACGATATCATTAAATTAGCTTAATTTCTAAACCCACTAATATTTTATGCACACTTTGATACAAATACATGGAAACCGGTATTATACCAAAATTGTGTAATAGAATTTATTATAAACTGACCTTTCGGTTCAATCGTCAATAAATTAGGAAATCGATGCCATAGGTTCCGACCTTAAACAAAACCCATCTATTTCACCATCATATTGTGGTCCGTAAGTCACGCGATTCATACCTCGGAACCCGTGGGAGTTGAGGTGGTAAAAATGCACCAGAGAATATTAAACCTTCTGCGGAAGTTATAGAGTTGAAATCAGGTTAGCAATTCTGAAATTTATCGTAACCACCAAACATGAAGTCCAATTAACAGTGAAGTTTACGAGATAGTAAACATTGCAACTTAAATTCTCTTTAAACAATTATTTTCCACTAGCTTTTGCTCGCAGGTTTGCTTGTGCCTAGTTTGATAAAAGTAAAGTAACAGAAGGTTTAGAGCTAAATCCACCACGCTGCTCCACTGCGGGTTGGTGGATATACATGTACCTATCAGAATTTCTACCGCCACATGCAAGTTTCCACACGATGTTTTCCTTCACCGCCGAGAACGAGATGGATTTAAACACAAATTTAGAACTTAAAAACTCATCGATGCTAGCCTGGGTATGAACCCGCGAGCGATCATTGATTGAGATTGACGTTTTTTAACCACTAGACCATCTCGGCTCTTTAAAGTTTGATTATTTCATACAAATTTTGGTCCCCATTTCAATCCCTTATAGGATACATTTTAGAAAAGTTTTACACAAGCTTGTCACAATAACTACCTGCGTACCAAAAAGCTCAATTTGTTTAATGCGTTGAGCTGTATTTTGAAAGATCATTCAGGCAGTAACGGTTGCCTTACAGAGAGTATGCTGGGCATGTGCACTATTTATTTTAATAGAAACGTTAGATTTTGTAGGTTCGTATAGTTATACATATCGGCATAATTTGTGAAAAATAATTGAAAAAAATTTATTTCAGTTTTTTTTTTTTACTTTTAAATATCGATTCTGCTAACGCTGGTAAAATCTCCAACACATGCCTTAGCGCGGGATCTGGTATACACGTGGCCATTATATCGGGTGTGCCAGTAAGCTGGCGCTAGTTGGATACGTATAAATCAATTTCGTACGTGTATCGGTTTCATTATCACGACATTACTATGACTTCTAACCTGAGCTTGGTGAGAAACACTCGTTGAATGTGGTCACGCGCGGGCTTGTGTTCGGCGTCTTTTATGTGTTAATTGTATGTAAAATACAAATTAATCACGTGGTCGTGATATATTGGTTAGCTATTTTACCTATGTTTGTGACTCTGTGGAACCACACACGATACTCCTGCAAAATTCATATCTTAAACTATTCTTTAATTTTCCAAGAAATAAAAAAAAGTTTTTTTTTTTTAATTATAATTAGCAAACATAAGAAAATAATTTGGTAACAAACCTGGGCCATTTTGTGAAACGTAGCGGTGGATTCTCGATAGACTATAATAAAAAAGTAAAAAAAAAATTGAGCAGCCATTTTGTGAATTTCAATTGCTATATTTGACATAAGATAAACAAGACCAGCTAAATAAATCGTTTAATAAACATAAGACCTTGGTTACAGTTGATTCAATTAATGGTTCAAAATAAGCACCAACATCACTCCTATTCAGACAAAGTCACGGTATAAGTAACGTTGAAAGATCTACTGAGCAATAAAATGTTTATTACGCGTGGTATGGGAAGGTCTGTCCAGCTGAAGGCGCGCCTTATTTCGGCTGTTTATACCATGTCTTGATGGCTAGTTAAATTTTCTTGTCGCGTTAAATTGGAATTGTATACGTGAATGATTTTAAATACACTAGATTTTACTTGGCTTTGCGTAGATTTCGGTTTGATACCGGTTTGCTATACCCAATCTATCGTAATACCAAAATTCATCAAAATTAGTTTAGAGGTTAAGGAATGGCAACGTAATTAACAATCGAATAGACGGAACAACAAACAAACAGACTTTACAATAAACAAAAAATTATATATGCGTGAGTGTGTTATATACATGGTAGTGTGTAATGTTTTTTTTTTATCGATTTAGTATATTTTTTACGCATAAATATAAAATAATATTATCTTTTCTCGCCACTGCGTGTGATACTCCTTCGTCCGCTCATTTTTCGTTAACAATGGTACAAAATATTTGCATAACACAAGTCAGAACTTGTAATAAAACTGAAGTCTTGCCTGATTACTTTAAACCAACTTTAATTCATATACAATGAAAAAAAAATCTAATAATCATTTTTTTGTCCACAGGTAATAAAGAGCACTACATATGAGAGCGACTACAGTTAACGGTGACTGACTTTTTACGCAATACAAAAATCATATTTCTTCCACTGATTTAAGGTGCGCACACATCGCTTCCACGCTAACAAAGAGCCAACTAGCCTAGCTGGAAGATGACTAGAACATCTCATATTATGCAGTAGTACCTGTCCTTTTACTTTAGACAACTTTTTGTCTCGGTACAGATAAAACTAGCAACACAACCTAGTGCCAGCCTTTTCAGGGCTTAAGTATAGCATTTTTTACGAACGCAAAAGTATTGACATCTTTAAGTAGCGCCTGGCAATAGCCTAATGACTCCAGCGCTTATACGGATTGGCTCGGGGCAGTACCTCACTTTCACAGAAGATCGGCGTGAAGTAGCTGATGTGGGTGCGTTTCGTACGGTGAGTGAGAGAGCCGGAAGCCTAACCCGCTTCCTTAATTCCTGTTCTCTTTTATCCTTTATTAGTTTTTTAGCTTACCGACGTATTTGTAACTAAGACAAAGCTATTTTCCATAAAAAATAGATTTTATGGTTATTCTATCGCTACTATGAGCCGTAGCGTGATGTAATATAGCCTACAACATTCCTCAATAAACGCGGACACTTCGGTATCTTTTACGGATCTTTTACCAATACTAAATTATGAACGAAACAAAATAAAGACTAAAGCAATGCAAGTCGTAACACGTTTTGCCTATCACGCAAAGTATCAAGTGGCGTCAACATTTCAAGTAACAAATATAAGTTTTTAAGTAAGAAAGTTAATATCCGTATTCAGATCCGTATCCGCGGATATACATGTTTGACGATCGGGCACATCACTAGTTATGAGACACACACAGCAGTCTTTTGTGTGGATGCTGTAATTTGTGTGTGGACTGTGTATTTCTTGCTTTTCACATCAGCAAAAGAAACTGCTTATATTAGATACGTGCTGCTTCATGAGAAAGCGGGCTTCGTTAGAAGTTTAAGTTAAAAGCGAAGGCGTTTCGTATATCTCAAGGAGAGCCTAGTGTATCTTTTTAACTAAATTATGTTGACCAAAAATAATACAATTAACACTTTATTTCATAATTTTAGTTATAATTTTAACTATGGTCAATTAATTTATTCGCAAAGTTAACAATACATGGTTGTAACAAGAATTGTTAAATTTTTAAAATATGTATTACTGCATGTTTATATACGTTTCTTCTAGCACTTCAGTTACGTTTATACTATTAGGCTTAAAAAATCTGTATTAATTTCCAATTTTAATAATATCGTCAATTGACCCCAAGATACTCATGGGTGTCATACTTATTCAATTCAATTATTTGGTTAATAGCTTTTAGTTGTGCCAAGACACATGTTTTTTCGCCAATGTCACGTGGGCTAATCATACTTAGTCGCTAACAGGTTCCTAGACAATGTCATTAAAAATGGTCGTCATTCAAAGTTCAAAAATCCATGAGCTTATTTATTATTATTATATACGTATTGTCTTTCTCACCATTCTAATTAACATGTAAAAGATAATTTTTGACAAAGGAAAAAATTCGAAAAATTCAAATTGTGATATCAGTTAAATAAAATCAGAACCATTAAAAAAATAATTTAAAAAAAAAATCCTACAAAAGAATTTATTATTATATTCTCACCAATTTTAATAACATAATTCTGTACATAAACGCTGCCTCTCATAACACGGAGACGTTTATCGCATGTAACGTGATGCGTGAGATAATGTCACAGAGTATATAAACAATGTTATAACGTGTAATAAAACCACGTCGACGTGACCCCTAACAATGCAGTTTTGGACAGCCGTAGCATCGTCATGTGCGCGTGCGCATGTCTTTATCGCCGATCTGATTGGCCATCTCTTTTATTGTTCCAGACTTTGATAGATCGTTTTATTGGAAACGAGACCACCGGGGTTCTTGTGTTATTTTTTCAGAATCATTTGAATATTTTCGTGTTCGATTTGAATGGAATTCGAGATTTAATCGAGCCATTTAACGGATCTAATCGTGATTTGTTTTTGTATTATATTTTTTTGGTCTGACGATGTCGTTTTGATACATTTGTATTGGAAAATATATTGATAATATTATAATAAATAAAAAGAAATAACTTTTCATAAAATTTATTAACAAAAACATTAAATTTATTAAGAATGAATAACAGAACACTATTATTAACCTCTGGTTTGTGAATATTTGTACCACATTATATCAGTGATGCGCTAAATCGTCTCACGCGCTGTCCCGGGCAAAATGAATCAAATTGACAACCTATTAGACAGTTTGACGTAACAACGTTCGGAAAAATGAACTGATTCTCCTTTATACTATTTGACCTGTCCTCATTTTCAACTTTGACAAGCTCGTCGTTGTAGTCTCAAGGATACTCTTACCTGTCATAATCAGTCGTTAGCTGGTTGCTGGGCAACGTCGTCCAAAGTGGTCAGCATGCTGGGTGCTAAAATCCATGAGCTTATAATATGTATATGGTAACATAATATCCTTTATTTGTATGATCCGAAACATAGCTTGTCACTTTTAACGTGACACCTTGGATCGTCGCCGAATTTTACTAGCTGATGTCTCATTAGGCATGAGATGTTATACTCTCGTAAATGACGTAAGTAGTTAAGAATCCTGTGAATGACAAAAATAAAGTACTAAGATTTAATTTATTCAGATGTAAAGCGATGACAATAACTTATGTAAATCTTTATGTAAGTCTGAGAGCAAAACTTATACGTTTAATTCTCGCCTAATTGACACAAGATAGCTGGCAAGTTATATAGTACGTTGATATTCAAGATAGAGCAATCGCTTATCGCTTTTTTCCCCGGGTGCCAGTGATTAATAGTCCTGGGATGTGATTACGGGAATTTCTTATCCGGGGAAAAAATTACGATGGGAATCTGTTGCGGGAAAGAATTACGCCAACGCATGATCGATTCTTATAAGATTACGCGGTATATGTGGAAATTGCATGATTTAGTTTTCTAAGAAAATATAATATCTGATTTTGTTTTTTTTTATAGATTTGCCTTTTATTTATTTTTTTTCAACCGACTTTAAAAAAGGAGGAGATTATAAATTTGTTGTTTAATTTTTTTAATGTGTTAGTTACTCGTACCTCAGAATTACATCATTTCTTAACCGATTTTCGATTTTTTTTTATATTTGAATATATTATAGTTCGGTTCCATATATTTTTTATCAAAATCGGGTTAGTGGTTTGATTTTTTAAGCAAAATAACGGGAATATGTATGTTTGTCATCCTAATAAACAAAATAACTTAATTACATGAACTCTTGAGAATGTTATTCTTCAATAGATAACAGCAAATTAATGTTATGTAGAGTTCTTGTTAACAGTCATTGAAGTCGGTTACAATTATTTATGAAAACAAAATTGTTAATACTGAGTAACTAAGTAAAAAATTCTAACTATACGTGGCCAAAGCGGCGGGGAATTACTAGTAATTAATAAAGATAAAAAAATTCTTTATCTTAATTATTCTCCTTTATTCATAAGGTACGGTAGACCCTACACAAATTTCTTTTAAAAGTGTGTCATATAATTAAAACATGGCGTACACAAAGACGGTACCGTTTTGTAAATATTTACGATGCAATATTTGCCCAATATTTTCTGTTTTATTCGGAAACCGACCATTCTATCCTGACCATCTTTTGACACAAACTTAGTAATTTCACGGTTCTAATAGTATTGGTAAGGTATATTACCAAAATGTCACGAGCCCTGTCCAAATGGTATGTAAACGAATAAAGGTGTTTTTATACGTTGGTTGTTGACACAATTGTAATTTTAAACGTCCGTAAAGCTTGCCACATACTCGGAGTAGCGATCTTATCCGTGTATAGATCTTACAAAGGGAAATTAAAATTTAAAAGAATATAACCGTTGAGGTCGATGACCTTTCGTTCATTTATTAAATTATTAGGCAGTAAAAATAAGTTAATGTTGATACTAAAAATGAAGTTTTTTATTTGTTTCCACGTATTTTTAACCCCCGGCTAAAATGCGGATATGGCTTAATCGAAATTCTTAGATTCTTAATTATTTTCTTAGGTTCGTATCAAGGTTATCAGATCTTTTCTAGTTGTTCAGATTTGATCGAATTGAAATATACTCGTGCTATACTGTGAATGATATCGAAATAATTTAATTGCAAAACCTTGCATGCTGTAGCATCATACACAACTCCTCAACAACTTACTGCAAATGTATCGTATTGGGGCTCGCTGAAATGGTCTCAATACTAGCCGTATTTCGTTTTTTTTTAAATTTTCAATTCAAAATTTTCATTTTTATACATTTAAAATAGCCCGATGATTCTAGATGATGCTTCAGGTCAAGGCTATGCATATTATTTTGAGATCGATCTGTATCATTATTATTATAATCAACATAACTAAATTCTCACATAATTTTCTTCACACAGTCTCAACTAAAATTTCGTAACATCAGTTTACGCAAACATAGCCACATGTATGTCCCAGTTAGAAGCATATCGAATACTTTTGAAGTCTGAAAAGCAAGCATTTTAAGTAGGTCGTCACGGCCTAAACAAACTGACTATGTAAATACATCCCAAATTTGCCTGCGTTACTTTGTAGGTGAGATTAAAATGTCTTTGTTGAGGGCTTAACACGGAATAGGTTCTTTTGTTAGTGTGTGTTTGTATGCCTTTTTACCCGCATGACGCAAATGATCGTAATAAGTTTATAAGCTTACTAGTGGTTGCTCACGGCTTCGCCCGCGTATATTTTGGAATTTCAGCTAGTTAGCTGAAATTCCAAAATTTTTGATTTTTTGATTTAGTTAAATCTACCAGCGAAATTGTTACCGTTCCAGGATTAAATACCCCCAAGCATGATTTTAAGGGATGATTTTGAAATTCTGGGAGACATATATTTAGTTATTCTCCCTAAGTAAAATTTGTGCTGAATTTTAAGATAAATCAGCGAAAAAAATACATTTTCTCCATACAAACTTTACAACCCCCTTGCACCCCAGTGTGGAATAATAGTACCCCGTTTTCTATTTTACATTTAATTACTATCACCCAGAAGTATATGTAAGTTTTAAGTTAAATCAACCACGGAATAAGATTTTGCATACAAACATTTTCCCCATTTTCACCCTCTTAGGTGTAAATAATAAAAAAAACCCTCTTTAGTGGATACAACCTAAAAACCACCTACTGCCAAAATTTCAAGTTCGTAACCAGATTTAGGCTCTGCGTTGATGAATCAGTCGGGACAAGTGATTTTATATGTATAGATTATTTGTCGCTCTTCAGACTTCTTCTGTGGTTTGTTAGTGTTTTATGTGTGTCTGTGATTGATTTTACAGTCAAGGCTTGTCATTCACGTGTGTTTGTAATGTTAAAAACTGACAGTAATTAGTTACGACTGTCAATAACTTTGTTTGTGTGTGAAATATATAATGAGCATTTGTGCAATTGTTGACTTTGATAATATAAATTATGTAAAGTTGTATATTTGAAAAATTCTTTTTGCGTTAGTTATTGTGAAAATTTATAGGCTATATTACATCACGCTACGACTTATAGAAGCAAAGCAAACCATAAACGCGAGTGTAACCGAGTGGGTCAGCTAGTGATTATATGAAAAGGTTCTAAATGCAATAATGTAAATAGCTTTTCAAGTTTTCGATAGATCTATATTTGTTTATATGTTCTGCTATCGCGTAAAAAGGTAGTTGCCGAAGTTTTTTTATATATATAATATCTCGAGATGGCCTATTGGTCAGAATACGTCGATCTCAATTGGTGATTATAGGTTTAAACCCCGGCTAACACCGAAAACATCGAGACAAAACCTGCATGTACTGGGAGAAATTTTGACACATGTATATCCGCCAACCCACAGCGGAGAAGCGTGGTGGATCAAACTCTAAACCATCTCTTTTATAGGAGCAAAAGCCTTTGTCGTCTCTATGCATTAATAATTTGACGTAACAGCAACATCGACTTTAAACGTTTCAATACACGATTCTAATTTATTGTTGCTTAAAAATGTATCCACGTTATATTTTTATTCGAGACTGAAATTGTAATTTATTACTTGGATAAATATTGATTAAGCTATCGATAACTTTATTCGTAACCAGTGAAACAGGCCTAAACCTTTTGTCCAGCTTCGGGATAACTGCAAGCTAGTGCTTAAACTACAAAAAACGCATTAAAACCATGTTCAACACGTGTCTAGCTAAACAGTGTTGAAAAATTAAACATTGCTTAAAATATTATCTAAATTGCTTAACAGCGAATAAACTCATAAAAAAACTTATAGATAAAATGTTATACGTTACATTTGACAGCTGAAATAGGTTTTAGACATCTATTAAACTCACTTAAACGTATGTTAATCTGTATCTAAAGCATGTTTAACTCAAAACTGTGCTTAGACGCGGATTTGTAGTACGGATTTTTTCGAACGTCTGTTTAAATCTGTTGTAGTAAGGCAGTAAATTTTTATACTTATCTTATTCGGCAGATAAATATGGCGTTCTAGCCACACATAAGAGTTACATAATTAATTATCGATTGAATGATTGGACTGAATCATTTTTTATAATGCAAAATTATATAGAAAATACATTGTTCGAAATACGTGGTTTTCTTTAAGGATATTATTACCAAATAAATACAAGTAAAGAAAAATAGACTTTATATTAATTAAAGCTAACACACCTTTTTACATGAATCAGGAAACGTTATCTAATCTCGATCAATCGACATGGTTCCATGACACAACAAGTGTCTCAATCAATTCCGTGTTACCGTAAATAAAGAAAATGGCGCCTTTTTTAATTGAACTCAATAAAAACATAATTAAAAAAGGAACTTTAAACTGGTCGTTGGCGCCACCGGCGTAGATTAAAAAAGTAAAAAAATATATATTGTCGATGTGATTATTAATGCGAGGACAGAAACCGGAATATGTTTAATTGTTGTGACAGCGCTTTTAAGCGGATAACGGATATTAATAAACGTGTTATATAACAAAAAAATATATAATGATATTTTAATAAATATAGAAATGTTACGTTTTAGATCAGTTTAATAATAAATGGAACGGACGTAACACGTCTAGCTTGTTCACACAATTGAACAAACTCTTCAGTTTTATATCTTAGTATAAAATGAATAGTTGAACAAAAAAGCTTTGCAATTTAATAACTTTGAAAAAATCTCACTATATTTTTAATGAATGTAGAAAATAATAAAAAAATCCAATATCCTTAAACCTGTACATAATTATTAACAAAAATTTACTAATAAATTTACACGCCGGTCTCTCCGCTTTAATTTTTAACCTATTTCAGGTCCGTCTTGCTCGGCGGTCGAAGCGAGACTCTTACGTTTATACTATTAGACGTTAAACGTTTGGGCATATTTTCAACTTTGTTAACTGAACTTGTAATTAGCTAGGCAACGACTACATGTCTGGTCTTCCTAAAGTGGACTTTAAAATCGCGTAGTCTTCAATAATTCGAACTATTGTTAACCACCCACCAAAAGAGCGATGTTATAAGTTACATGTGTGTATCTGTGTCTGTCTGTGGCATCGTATTTATGGTATTTTAGTAAATTATAACATCATTGAATTCGGTATACATCATAACATTTAAAATTAAGTTTCTAAACCCAGCATTGTAATGTACTCTAAATATACCATTTTTAATTATCATTATATTCTATGACGTAACTGGTATGCTGCGCATGCGCGTTGTCGCATGAAATATTGTGTAATCGGACTACTGTCAAAATATATTAGTTATTTTTTTGTTTCCATGACTTGCGGTTAGGTTTTACCTTGGAAAATACTATGGTTAATTTATTTAAATGTATTTCAAATGTAGGCTCTTATGTATGTAAATATATGTATAGTTTCATTAACATGTAGCCTGTAATTTTAGCGGTCATTGAACGAAATCCTTGTGATAAATTCTAACGATCTTACTACGAAAGATTTAAACATACATTAAACGCGTGTTTATAAAAATTCGTACTACAAATCCGCGTCTAACAATAGTTATGAGCAAAACATCCTTAAGACATAGTTTAATTATGTATAAACAACGCTTAAGTGAGTTTAATAGATTTCTAAAAACTATTTTAGCTGTCAAATGTAGCGTGCGACATATTATTAATAAGGTTTTCATGATTTCATTCAAATATAGGCAATTTAGACTAAGTTTTATACATCGACTAGCTTGTGCACGCGACTTCGTGTGCAGTGTCTGTGGTGTGTACGACATAGTAGCTATATGCATGCAAATTCTCAGCACGATCGGTTTAGAATTGACAAAGTTTCATGCAAACTTTCATCCCCTATTTTATCCCCTTGGGGGTAGAATTAATCAAAATCCTTTCTTAGCGGATGCCTACGTCATAACGTCTACCTGCATGCCAAATTTCAGCCCGATCCGTTTGAGTTATATATATTTAGAGTAATTTTTAAACAATTGATGAACATGATTTTATTTCATCTTTATTCTTTTGTGGTATAGCCATATTACGGTTACCGTAAGATGTTAATTTTCATTGTTAAATATTATCAATAATCAGTTTTTATAACGATTCCGAATTAAAAGTTTAAATTCATATTTTTTAAAATTGCTTCCATATTTCTATTTTTCTGGGTATATATTTACATATTTTTTCGAACATTTTTTTTTGTACTGCAAACATTAAAATATTAAACTTACATAAACCACTGTTGAGAAACTAAATCCTTTTGACTTCCAACCCTTTGTAACACAATATGGTCACCCTCCAAAGCTGAGTCACCAACCCCAGGCCAATTTGTTATTACCGGGCCGAGGCCCGCGAGACTGACGTAATACACGCGTTCCATTGACAGTTAACAACGAATTATCGACCGCGGAACACGCACTTGACGAGCGATGTACATCGTTGTAACGCGATACTGAAGTGTAAATAAAAATGTATAATGTAACGCACTACATGTCAATTTTCCTCAAGGCGATATAAACTTTACGGCATTACAATTAAGGTCAAATCAGCGTCAAGTGTTTTGTAGTTTCAATTTGGATGGTTGTACATCGTATTAAGAAGTAGTTAGAGCATTGAAAGATGCGGTCAAAGGCATCGGCACACTATTATTCCGGATAATCAGGCCTCCGGGCCTGATTTATTGACGACATGCAACTTTAAAAGGAAGATAAATAGTCTAAAGATTTATGGTGTTTTTAAAAGTGAATTTAAGTCTTTTACAGTTTTATTTGCACTTGTTTAGTCGTTAGCGCTTAAGAGGCTTTTTATTGAAGACTAACTGCTCCTCGCTATTTCACTCGCGTTCATGATAACTGCTACACTCCTATGAATCGTAGCGTGATGTAATATAGCCTATAACTGTCCTCAATAAACACGCTATCCAACGCAAAGAGTTTCAGAGTTTTACCCCTTTACATAAAAACTTATGAACAATAAAATTTAAATCAGTTTAATAGTATATAGGTAGAATAATCTATATTGTATACTAATAAACTGATGATGATATTACTATCGATACATCATCTATCATCATACTATAATAGTACATAACATGAACACAATGTATGAACAGATCGCCCTGACCTACGCGGCACTGTACCCACTACCCAGTACCGGTCGTGCTGGTTGCCGTTTACGGCGCGCCGGTCTTCCTGTCTGTCACCGCGTGTGATTTTTATATTAGCCTTGAATATATCATGACTCATAGTTTATTTACACTTCGATGTATATAATCTTGAGTCTATCTATAGCTGGATGCTGATAAGCAATGATGTGTCAACCCACAGAAATTAAAATTCGGAGACATTGATGTAATCTGATAATAAGTTACTTATTGAACAGTATTCCAAAAATATTTAAGGCATCTAAACTAAATACATACGGAAAAAGTTTTTTAGGACTGAGAGCAAAACTTATTAGTGTAATTCTTGCCTTACACTGAATATCTATAAACTACTCTTGTCATATATAGGGGTAAATTTTCTAAAACGTACCTTGAGGCGTCTTCAAAAATCCCTTGTGCAAAATTTTGAAATTTAGTTTTTTTTTTTTGTAATTTTACGCGTCGTTTTTCGTATTTAAGACAAATAAATCTTACGGGCCTAGTTTAATTATAGTGCAACTAGGTCAAGTGCCCCGAAATGTACATCTTCGGGTTCTTTTTAGGACGTATTTTATTTTCTCGCTGGGGAATGCATTTTCGCATCCCGTCTAGAGAGTTAGATGGATATGTGGGAATCCTGCTGTTACGTAAAGCACCAGACTACCCACTAAAACTCAACGTACCCTCATTGTCTTTGTCGCACGAAATCGCTGACGTCTGCTACCGTGATGCCCCGCCGGTCAGCCTGCTCTATCTTCGTCTAGAGAGTATTCACTCACCGGGAACAGTCTCGCAACCTGGTGAGAAGCGGGAAGTCTGTCTATTCCGCTCGGACTACGGCGGACGTCTCCTTTCACATTTTAGCAGCTAATCAAAGCCGATGTTCCGCAGGATAGCATCCAATACCGATTCCTGTGGCACATCACAGCCGACACAGCACCAGAACAGGCGTCCATCACTCCCCTCCCAGAGGACCTTTCTGTCTTGTAGGTATGCTTCTACAGTCTTCCGAGATAAGGAAGCATCTCATGATATCGAAGTGTTTCGCGTATTGTTTCAAACGGAAGACTGTTGAAAGCGTTCGCCACGCCCAGCGAGACGGCCAGACACACATCTCCACCGACTACCGTATCTTCAGACAGGTTTTTCACTGAATTCAGGGCGTCAATTAGGACGTATGTGCTTAATAAGACGGATTTTGCAAAATTCGACTCCCAAGGGAATAAAACGGGGGTTGGTAGTTTGTATGAAAGTCCTATGTTAACCGCGAGTGAAAATGCGAGGGGCCGCTAGTCTAATATATCAGTGGTTGTCAAACATTTTTGATCTAGGACTCTCTTAAAAATTTTATTAATTGACTTCGTTAAAGGAGAAGGTTCTATGTTATGTGTATGTTGATGTTTTTTATTTTTTAATTTATGGTCTTTACTTAAATTTTTGAAAAAAGTACATCTTTGTACATCCTTATCCATATATTACTGAAGCGTAATGTTTATTTAGTAAATATGTACCTGTATGTTTTGTATTTTATTACTTATATATTCGCGCCTTTCCTTAGAGTAGTCCATGCCTCCCTAGAGGAGGGGTGGGGGGCCACCAGTTTGGAAAACGCTGTAACATATCATATAATGCACCTATTTACAGCGTAGCCGTTAATGTTGCTAATTATGTTTGTATGTAGAATCAGATTAGCATCGTGAGAACGCATCCATGGGAATCGAAGCCAAGATATTGATTTCATATGTGTAGTGAAATTCTTGTAAGTGCCGATTAAGGGAATAAAACTAGTGTTATTATGGTCCATGTAAATTGATTTGATTTAAAGAAAAATGAACAAAAAAGATTTTGTGAATGATTTTTATTTAAAGTTTGCAATATTTTGGTTTTTAATTTGTTAATTTTTAACCCCCGACTAAAAAGTGGGAGTGTGTATGTGTATGTCTGTCTGTGGCATCGTAGCTCCCGACGAATAGACCAATTTCGATGCGGTTTTTTTGTTCGAAATCTTATGTAATCAGGATGATTCTTAGCTATAATTTGTGAAGTGCTGTTCCTACGTTTCAAGGTTATCAGATCTTTTATGATCGTTGAAAGAAAGCAACTTCTACCGATCGAATCGTTATTCACTAACTAAGTATAGTCACTTAATTTTTTTTTCTTTATTTAATTAGGAACTGTTTTACAAAATGCATGCCAGTCCCATCGTAACCCAACCCAACGTCATAATAGACTAGTTAATATCAAATAATGCTTAGGAACGTAAAAAGCATTATTGACTATGATGATCGTACACACTCAGTTAATAGATGTTGTAAGTAACTTCATAAATGGATGCTGATATGCAATACTGTGTCAAGCCACACGAACTTCATTTTGAGAAAATGGCGTCTAAAGATTTCGAACCTATTCTTAACACATCTGTTTGAAGAAGCATATATCCCATCTTTTCCTTTCTATTTTGATAAAAAGTATAATTAATTAATAGCAGATAGGCTAGTAAAGATTTTTATCTAATAATAATTTTTTCAAATATTTTAAATTATTGCATAATCCAAAACATGGAAATTACTTCAATATTCTAAGCATTTGATTAAGAAACTTTTTTCCGTACTTATTTAGTTCAAATGACATGGAAATATTTTGTATAATGTAAAATACGAAATACATTATCAGAATACATCAATATCTCTAAATTTGACTTTTCGTGGGTTGACATATTATTGCTTATCAGCATCCAAATAACATAGTTACATAACCTTGACATGATGCTGAAGCATCTTCAACCAGCAGGATATACTACTCCTCACCAACTTATAGCAAAAGTCTTAGGGCTCGTTGAAATAGTCTCTATTTTTAGTTGTTTTTTTTTTTTCAATTTTTGATCTTTAAGTGCTACACTAACACCTACAAGGGAGACGAGGTTTTAAGGTATCATATTGTCGTGTTAATGACGGCAAAGTAAAAGATTTAAGCTAGTTTTTATTTAATATTAAAATAATATAGTAAACATTTTCATCTTAATTACCTAGATATTTTATCAGAGCTTATCCCAGATCTCGACCGTTACATCTGATGGAGCGACTCGGCTCGGATAGTCATCTTGATTTAATGTGATTTAACATGGAACTAATCTGCGTGATTGCCGTCGTGATCCAATACTTGCTAATATTAAGATTCTTGTCTGGATAAAGACGCCATTCATGTCACGACGTTAGTGTCTTATGACTACCTGCCCCTCGCGGTGTTACTCACATTTATGATTACTGCTTCGCTCTTATGAGTCATAGCGTGATGTACGGGCTATTCAATACTTGCTAATAGTAAGATTCTTGTCTGGATAAAGATGCCATTCATATCACGACGGTAGTGTCTTATTACTACCTGCCTCTCGCGGTGTTACTCGCGTTTATGGTTACTGCTTCGCTTCTATGAGTCGTAGCGTGACGTACGGGCTATCCAATACTTGCTAATATTAGGATTCTTGTCTGGTTAAAGACGCCATTCATGTCACGACGGTAGTGTCTTATTACTTCCTGCTCCTTGCGGTGTTACTCGCATTTATGATTACTGCTTCGCTCCTATGAGTCATAACGTGATGTACGGGGTATCCAATACTTGCTAATATTAATATTCTTATCTGCATAAAGACGCCATTCATGCCACGACGGCAGTGTCTTATGACTTCACGAACTGACCATAACGAATGTAACTTCGTCGAAACGTCGGGCAATAAAAAGGTATTACTACCACCATTAGTTATATAATATAAGATTGCGATAAGACCCGTTATATTAAATATGAATAGTATAAATCGCTATATACGCTGACTGCTGCAAAAGACGTATCAAAATAAAGTTTTATATTAAAATAAGGTTAAAGGTTGATTGTAAAAGACGATTCGAATTTGCGTTAAGAAAATTAAAAATCAAAAACAAAATACAAATATATAGAATACTGGCTGACTCGACGGAGGTTTTTCTGTTTAATAGCAGCGCCATCTACGTCCAATTATCAATATACCATCCAGAAACCCGCTCAAACACATATACAAATAAGTTAATCCAGTTAAGGAGCATAAATTAGAATAACACTACGGGCAATGGTGGATCGAAATGGCTGTTCCATTTTTGAATTTCGCGCCAATTATAAGAAGAACAATAAGAAGCGCTGGGTGGCTTGCCGGAAACGAACAAATAATATAAGGTACCAGGTAATGAACAATCGTTGCGTCTGACCGTGAATGTCGCCCTTTAAATATTTTCCACGGAAAATAACAAAATTATAAATATTATTAATTTATTTCGTATTGATTAATAATTCTAATACAAAAGACACATAATTTGGCTGGAATTTAATAATTAGAATTAGTTCACACGGAAGAAAAGATTGTTAAAGAATCTTATGGTTCTTATTTATCGCAATGTTATATAAAACATTAAAGATTATTTTCAAAAAGGATATAAATGTTATATTTTAATGAATATTTCGTCTATCTGTTTATTTTAATGGAAAGCTTAACTATCTAACGCTCTAGATAACTCAAATAGCTACGATTTACCGTGATTTAACATAGAATCCAAACGGCCAAAGAGATAGACTGTTTGACCATTTGCGTCGTGAGTACCTTTCTCTAGAACTCTCTAAAACAAATTAAATTAGATGAGTCTTACTTTGCCCGTGAAATTGGTTTTCCTACACTCCCAGCAAAGTATCTTTTTACCTACTGCTCAACTGGCTGCTGATAAGCAATAATGTGTCAACCAACAAAAAGTCAAATTTTGAGATATTGATGTATTTTGTTACTGCATCATCTATTTAACATTATCCAAAAAAATTAAGGTCGTATCTACTAAGAAAGTACGGAAAAAAGTTTCCTAATTAATTGTTTCGAATTTCAAGTGCATTCTATATTTTGCAATTTATACAATAATCTCAAATATTCGAAAAACTTCTTATTTAGCTGTCCCTTGTGGTTTCACTCGCGTTTATAGTTACTGCTTCGCTTTTATGAGTTGAAGCGTGATGTAATATAGCCTATAGCCTTCCTCAATAAATCCAATATCTAACACAAAAAAAATTTTTCAATTCGAACCAGTAGTTCCTGAGATTAGCGCGTTCAAACAAACAAACTATTCAGCTTTATAATATTATAGCAAGGATAATGTTAATAGCTGGTACACTAGTGACGTGCAGAATTAGCAAAGGGTTAATGTCACAGGACGATCCCGTTTATCCACCCCGAAGTATTCACCCTAAGGGGGATAATTGGAATCGCGTGTCGTATATTAATTTTCTTCCGATTATCCCCCCCGACTATATACGTCATTCTGTAATATGATTTTTGTTTTAGCTCGTTACTAAAAATAATTTAGTTTAATATGTTTAACGAAATTCTAATAAAATATATTTAATACCTCACTATATCCTAGGGTGGAATATGGGGAAAGCAATCATAATGAAATCCCGTTTAGTAAATTTCTTTATTAGGGTGGATATTTGGGGTGGACAAAACAAAACGAAATCAAAAGAGTAGATATGGTATCATTTTATAACGATAGTCGTAAAATATAGGTATATTTTTCTCAATAAAACACTAGTTGCCCCTCGCGGTATCACACGTTTATGGTTACTACTTCGCTCCTATGAGTCGTAGTGTGATGTAATATAGCCTATAACCGTCCTCAATAAACGGGCTATCAGATCGGAGTAGTTTCAGAAATTAACCTCTGCATACATATGTACTTACAAATAAATTTTACCTCATTATAATATTACTCCCAGCTCCTCGCGGCTTCGCACGCGTATGTTTTGGACCTTCTTTACAAACTTCACAGCCCACTTGCTCTCCAATGAAGGATAATATTAACACTTTGTTTTTTACATTTCATTACTATCATCGAAAAATATGTGTATGAAATTTTTATTTAATAGGACCACGGAATAAGATTTTGTATAAAAATGTTTTTACCTCTTTTCACCTTTTTAGGGGTGGATTATCAAAAAACCCTTTCTTAGTGGATATCTATCTATCTATCCATCTATATATATAAAATCACTTGGGGTGACTGATTCATCAACGCGGAGCCTAAACCGCTGGGGCTACGAACTCGAAATTTTGGCAATAGATGGCTTTTAGGTTGTAGGCATCCACTAAGAAAGGGTTTTTTGATTATTCACCCCTAAGAGGGTGAAAAGGGGTAAAAACGTTTGTATGCAAAATCTTATTCCGTGGTCGTATTAACTTAAAACTTAATACACATACTTCTGGATGATAGTAATGAAATGTTAAATAGAAAATAGGGTACTATTATTCCATACTGTGGTGCAAGGGGGTTGTAAAGTTTGTATGGAGAAAATTTATTTTTTTGGCCGATTATCCTTAAATTCAGCATAAACATTACTTAGGGAGAATAACTAAATACATGTATCCCAGAATTTCAAAATCATCCCTTATAGTGACGCTAGGGGGTATTAAATCCTGGAACGGTAATAATTTCGCCGGTAGATTTATTTAGCTGAAACTTTTATAGCGTATTACTACCAAGACAAAGGGATGTATTAAAAAAGAGGTTTTCGATATTTCACCCCAAAACGGGTGCAATGGGGTAAAAACGTTTGTATGCAAAATGTTATCCTGTGGTCATATTTACTTAAAACTGAATACTCATTCTTCTTTATGCTAATAATGAAATATAAAACACAAAATCATCGTATCAATATCAACCCCAACCCACAGAGGTGCAATGGGGTAGTTTATTTTACATATTTGAAAAAAATCTTTAAATTAAATATTTATTACATATACGCGTTTAGTAATTAAATCCCTTCAAGGATGGTGTTTTACCCGTTTTTTTTTAATTGCTTCTATCAAATTCCAAAATTTACGCGGGCGAAGCCGCGAGCAAATGCTAGTAACTTATAAAAGGGATTTATTGCCAAAATTTCAAGTTTATAGCCCCAGTGGCTTAGGCTCTGCGTTGATGAATCAGTCAGTCAGGACAAGTGATTATATATAGATGCTGATAAGCATTAACCCACAAAAAGTCTAATTTAGAATTATTGATGTATTCTGATAAAGCATCATGTATTTAACATTCTTAAAAAAAAATAAAGTCCTCTAATTAAGTGTGGAAAAAAGTTTCTCAATTTAATGTTTCGGATATTGAAGTGTGCTTAATATTTTACAATATTTAATAATCTAATATATTTGAAAAAAAAAATGATTACATTAAACTTTGTATTATACCAATTTAATGATATATAAATCTTCGAACAAATTGATAAGAAAACGCTTAACATCTTTAGCCGCCAAATTTTTCAAAACGAAGTCCGTGTAACTTGACACAGTACTGCTTATAAGCGTCCAAATGTATAGATAGATGTTTTATGCTTTTCCTAAAGTGTATTAATTTTAATAACAATCGAATCTATCCGAATACAATAAAACTACTTTACAGTACACGACTAAGTCATTACTTTCTATCATTCAGAATCAAGATGTTCCGACTCATATTGGCCTCTGACACTGCTCCTTTATGTCCGCGTCGTGATTTTAAAGTTAAATAGAAGAGTATTTTAACCGATTTTCCAAAAGGAGAAGGTTGTTAATTCTTCGGGGTTTTTTTTTTGTTTTATGTATGTTCTCATCGACAACGTCTTGACCGATTTGGTTAATTCTTTTTTTACAGTTGTCATTAATCCGATAGTAATTCCGTTCCGTCCGAGAAATTAGATGTTTTACTTTCGAAGTCCCTTTTTTAAAGGATTTTCAGTATTTCGCTTGTCTTAGTCTACTTGATTCACACATTCCCACGTGAGATTGGCAAATCATTCTATGCTAATATGTCACAAATAAAAACCATTGGCCTATGTAATTCTATTCTATTACAAACTTGAGATTTTGGCAGTTGATACTTTTCATATATATATTATATTCATTTTGACAAACGCGTTGGCGCAGTGGTCACTGCAACTGACTAAAGCGCTAACGGTCGCGGGTTCAATCCCCGCTCACGGCAATCGTATGTATTGGCCATTCAGATGTTTGTCGTGGTCTGGGTGTTTGTATTAGTGTTGTGAATTTTTCCGGACCCCCGACACAAGGTCATGAGTTCTTAATGGGGGCCGTTGAGTGTGATACGTTATTTATTTATTATTCATGTTGTAAGCTATCACTAAGAAAATTTTTTGATAATTTCACACCTAAGAGGGTAAATTAAGGGATAATCAAGTATGAAGTAAGAAACACGAAATTGAATTTGGTTCTAGTTACAACTAAGTGCACATGTAAATTGACATTTTTAACCCGATTACGCGATGCAAGGGTAATGTTTTTACAGTCTATGTATGTATGTGAGACTTTTGTGGCACTATTTAAATCAAACGCGTGACCCGATTTTGTTTAATGATACGCTAAAACGGCGCGAATGTCATAGAAAGTATTATGATGTGGAAAATCAAAATGGCCGAATTTGGACGCCATTATAAGAAAAAGATAAAAATGAAAACCTATGAACTATGTTAAGTGGAGTATTGTTGAGTAGGTATTTAAAATCATTTTTAGGTTTCTTATATCATTTTTCAATCAGAATTACCGTTTAGAATCTATAACGTTTTAAAACTGTTTAGTAACGATTCTCTAAATACGTATACGGGGTATAAATACGTGCGGGCCGCTAGTAAAATATATATATAATGATATATATATATATATATATATATATATATTAATTGAAGTGAAACGCTCAACAAACATAGAAATTTAATGTTTATTAAGTAAAGTATATAATTAGGGCATCTCAGGAATGAGGTAAATGCACTAGATGTAAGAAAAGCCGCATAGCCGTGACTGATTCACTTGATGACTGCGGAGCTATAAAGTAATGGATGAGGTGACTTTGGACTTTATTTACTTCTTATTGTTCTAGTAAGTGCAAGTTGCGACGCATTTTTATAAAAAAAATAGTATTTTAGTAATAAAGTATGGGTTAAAAATCCAAAACACATGATTCAACATAGGTCATGTTTAATGTAATAATATACAAAATAGATTAAGTCCTGTTACATATGTGTACATGGAGCGGTTATATTTGTTATAAACAGGTAGTGTCAGATAATAAACTAGTGAAGAAACCTTCGTTTTATTCGTTTCATAATAACACATTCAAATGCCTGTATTCATATAAATATGTAAGAGAAAAGACAATTAAATTTGTGCAGGAACAGATAATAACAGACAATAAAAACTTGGATCACAGCGACAGCAATTAAAATTCACATACAAATATACATTGTAGAGATTTTCCAGTATGTTAATATAGCAGCTATAAATATATAGCAATAATATATTACTATATATTCCATACTTCCATACTATATCTATACTAATGCTAGCTTTCGCCCGCGACTTCGTCCGCGTGGAATAGTAAATGTAAATCCAAGATATAAGCCATCTTCATTTCAAATTTCAGTCAAATCGGTCCAGTACTTTCTTAGTAAGTTATTCCTGTGGGAACTTCAAATTTTTTCCGGATAAAATGTAAATCCAAGATATAAGCCATCTTCATTTCAAACAATCAAATCCGTTCAGTAATTTTTGTGTGAAAAACTAAAAAGTACTGTTTAAGTTATCCCTGTGGGAACTTCAATTTTTTTTCGGGATAAAATGTAGCCTATGTGTTACTCCAAGATATAAGCCATCTTCATTTCAAATTTCAGCCAAATCGGTTCAGTAGTTTTTGCGTGAAAGAGTAACAAGTGTAAGTGATTTTGTTTGTAAGTCTGTATGTAGAGGGCAATCCAACTACTTATCCGATATGAACAATTTTTTGTGAATTCGATAGCCTGTTTATTGAGGAAGGTTCTAGGCTATATTATATCACGCTACGACTCACAGGAGGGTAGCAGTAAATATAAACGCCAGTGTGGGCAGCTGGTTTGTACATAAAAGATCTCTTAGAACCAGTCAAGAGCTGTCGAACGTCAGTAGAAAGTGAAATGTAATTATACGTACTGTTTTACATCTTACTTCAATACTATATACTTCTGTGATTATTAGATTTCTATTTCTTTATTTAGTTATACACTTTAATTTATAAACATTGACAATTTTAAAATATTTGGTCAAATTCTTCCCAAACATCTTTTATTGAGTAAATTACGTCGTTCGTTATTTCTTTGACGTAGGGTTTCATTGTGTTAAACTATTGTTATCCTATCATGCTATACTTTGACATTTCTGATTTCTATATGAAAAAATTACAATCGTAAATCAAAAGTCAACTTAATTTCTACATAAAAAAGTACTCACCATGTACATATGTATTATTTATTTAAAATTAAAAAACCAGAAAGTAATTACACCGATCTGTCGCTTTCGCAACGCGATATATTTTGACAGTTAATTAGTTTCGTGTTAGTACAAAAATCAGAAAGCAACGATAGCGATAGCTCGCCGTAATTAGCCTGCTGAATCTTCATTCTGGATTAATCAGTTCAAATTGTTAACATAATATAAAGATACTCGTAATTTAAAATACGAACACGTTCTTAGCTCAACGACAGTTGTGATTTACTGCAATCTGTGACTAATCGCTTGATTCGAGCGACCTGCGCGTGCGCACGGTGAAAAACACTTGATTGAGTTCGCACTAGCTATTTCATGATTATGGTGAAAGCTAGGGTTTCTAACCACAATTATAATATAAATGTAAGATTTAGTTAAATTAGATTTTATCCTAACTATACAGGCTGGTATAATAAAAAAAATATTTCAGTTTTTTTACTTTTAAATATCGATTCCGCTAACGCTAAAATATCCCGCGACTGCGTCTGCGTAAAAACTGTCATCCTATTTTAACCCATTAACGTTTTATTTTCGTGATAAAAAGTAGCCTACATTCTTCTATCTCTCTTCTCCAAATTAATTTAAATTGGTTCACCGATTAAGGCGTGAAAATGTAATAAACAAACTCGATCTGAGTTACATTCTTGTTTAAAATATTAGTACAATTTAAGAAATCTGCTATATAAGTACTTTTGAATAAAACATACATCCTTACTTATGTTATAAATGTATTAGTCACTATGTCTGTGTGTTACGCAGTCACCCATAAACAAATACTGATATTGAATTGATTTTAATTAAATTTGGTAAAAAGATAGTCTAGAGCTTTTAATGCGAAAAATGGCTATAAGAGCTATAAATAAGGGTAAATTAATAACAATAAAAAATAAGGTTAAATAATTTTTCGCAGACGAAGTCTCGGGCACCATCTAGTCTAGTTTTATATATGTTTCAAAACTAATCGGATATCAAAACGCTTTTATTTAAACTGACGATCTTCTGTTAATATCTTTAAGTAGATTATGTATTATTTGAGATGTAACCTACTTTTCAAAATGTAAACAATAAAATATTATTCTTATCAAGAACTATGTTAATTATCATCAGCTGTTTGTCGTAAGAGCCGAGATGGCCCAGTGGTTAGAACACGTCGATCTCAACAGATATATAGTATCGCATTAGTCTACACTTAGGTACTTTTGATACTAAAGATACTGTCTTCCACACACCACCAGGGCGGAAGAGGGCTCTCGGTGTCCGTGAGGTCACCGTGTCCTTTAGGCGAAGACGGCCTGCCTAGGCGGGCCAACCGTCAGGACGTCATGGTAGCATGCTCAAGCGAAGCCCTACGAAGACGATGAGGGCACCGCTGGGGTTTAGTGGGTAGTCTGGTGCACTCAGTTCCAGGAGTCCCACATACCTGATCTCCCAGGCGGGATACATAAAAGCATTCCCCAGCGACAAAAAAAAAAGGTACTTTTAATACTTGTAACAGTAATTATGTAATCCATCATCCATTATTTTATGGAAGTCTTCCCGTTCTTTTAGAACTGCGTCAGTTGCTCGATGATCGTTAAAAATGAAATTAAAAACTTAACCATTGAAAATGAGAGCTGAGATGGCCTAGTGCTTAAAAGACGTCGATTTCAACCGATTGTCACGGATTCAAACCCCTGCTAGCACTGCTGACTTTTCAAGTGCTAGAGTATAAAAATATGGATCTTTATCCATTTAAACGAACTTTTGTAAATATAATTTAAAAAAAAGAATATCATATTACATATGTAAGTCGAGGTTCTTAAGGAAAGAATAACATTCATAAGTTTTTAGTTAACTCTCGTAATTAGGATAAAACAGCTCTGTAACTTCGTGACAGTTACCTAAGTAACCTTACGAGAGCTATTGCTGTCAAATACTCGTGTAAATCTTTATGATAGTTTGAGAGCAATACCTATAAGTGCAATTCTCCCGTAATAAATAACTGCGGACAGATCTACGAAGCCGGCATAGGTTACGGAGCGTGCCGTGTAGCCAATTCTAGGAATTTATGACCTACAGTTAGACCCAGCTTTGATAAATGTTAGTCATCTAGGCGCCTATCCTGTGCCTTATATGATTAAGATTTCATTAAGTTCATTTAAATTGTGTAATAAATATTAAGGAGCGTTGGCAGTTCTTAATAACGTAATGTTTTATACTGAAAATGAGTTTTGCTCGTGACTTTGTGGTTGTTCATGTACATTTTGCAATGCCGTTTTTAACCCTTAAATGCATACTGTGGTTTTAAAACCACGTAAAAAATAGTGTTACCAAATAAAATATATCTAATATGTATTATATTATTCAGGAACATTTTTTTAATTTCTTAAAAATGCTCTGATATTAACAATAAGTAATAATTTAAATAAGTCAATTACAGATACTAGTGTCACTTTTTTTTCTATTTGACCAATTAAAGATTACTTATGTACATATGTATATTTTTTTTAAATAAAAGGAAATCGCGCATTTAAGGGTTAAACTTATTTCTGTCCATTCGACTCGTTAGATGAAAAAAATTTTATAGTAATGGGATGATCAGTCGATGAGAAACGAATACAGACACAAATATTCATTTTTTTATATTAGATAATAATTTAAGAAAATGTTGCCTTTCAATAAAATAGTATTTAAAGAAGGGAAAAATTTATATCGATTCATAAATGGAACATTTTATATAATGGGTGTTAAGATGAAAATATGATATTTACAGAATACATATTTGTCCTTTAATTTCGAGTATATTGTACAAATATTTAGTATTTTAAATCCTAAAAGTCAGGTTCAGATTTATTAAGGTACAAATAAAGTTTATTATTATAATACATTTATTAATTTATATCATGAATTAAAGTCAATGTTGTAAGGACATAACATTTTATGGTACAGTAAAAATAAATTATGACTTAATCTTTTCATAATGTGAGAATTAATTCGTTTCGTTCCATATTTATTAGACATTATAATAAAGTTAGGATCTACCCACGTATTCGTTCCTTTAGGTTTGCCCAAAAATTATACATAGAAATAAAAAAAAATAATTTGTTTTTTGCAATGATATTTTATCTATCCGAGCTGTCTTCCCGCCTCGTCGAAACTACAGGCGACCGAAGGCCTGGCGGCTACCTTGGCCAGCATATCAGTCTGGCCATACAAAGAGGTAATGCTGCCAGTGTTTTGGGCACCTTGCCTCACTGTGACATCGATAGTTACTTAGGTTTAATATAGTTATTTTTAATTTCTCTTTCTTTTTATTTTCAATAGAATTATTTGTATCAATAGTATTAATTATTATTATTCTTTTATATTGTAAATAATAAAATACAAATATATTTTTACTACTACTAACTGTGTATTCCTTTTTACGAAAATAAGCGAAGTTTCATATTTCTCCGTTCGCGCAATAAAACTAGAGAACGATATGAAATTCCTCTTATATTTTTAAAATTATGCATAAAGAATACATGAAATAAATACAAAAAAAAACATTACACATTATTTTACACAAACGTCTATATACCCTTTTGTCTATTGCTAGTCTGTACTCAAATTGAGAATAGATTGTCTGTGGTGTAATTGAGAATAGATTATCTGTGAACAATCTTGAAAACAGTTGAAAATTTTAAGAACTACAGTCTACTAAAAAAATATTTAGTAAAATGCAATGTTTTGCCAATTATATATTTTTGAATCAAAACGGAATATCTCAAAAAATGTTCTTAAAATACATTTCTTGTACACTCCATTAGAGTTTCATTATGTATATAGATAAGGCAGGTTACACAGAACCGAAGCAGACAGTAAAGGGCAAAAGAAACCTGACCCAAAGGTCACGATGACCCGCAGGGGGCCGGATCAGATGACAGTACGAAAGATAACTTGAATGACTTAGCCTTGTGTGTTCTTTTATCCTTTAAGGGTTACTGTTCATTGTCTTAAAGTTTTTTTAAGTAACAAGATTAAGGAGTGCTGTGATTTTATAAGATACAAAAATTATAATTTCTTCATCAGTAATATTTGTGCCCACGATTAATGTTAAATGTTACATATGTATGTATTAAAATAGCGTTATTGGGACTTTAAAAAAATTAAATCTTTTTTTAATTGTTCCAGATACGTCGATTTGATTATAAAACTATTAATCCAAGTAATGAGGGGCTAAATTGAAAGTGTCCCTTATCAAATAAAATATTTTTATAAGCGGTTACATGAACGGTAATAAACATAAAAAAAATAAACTACGAACTGAGAATCTCCTGTTTTGAAATCTGTTGAAAAATACTATTTATTTTAAAATATTCACATAAAATAGCTAAAAGCATGGAATATGCTTTCGACGACACAACTCTTACGAATATTTCTTAGGTAGAAACAATAAAATACACCAATATTAAATAATACCAATATAATACTCCTATAATTTATAAACAAACAATAACAATTAAAATGATAAAAAGAACACAAGACGCGCCTCCCGTGCGGTCTCGTTTACCGGATGATGACCTTTCGTGATGCACGCCTACTTTATCGTGGTTTATGTGACAGCCAAACAAAGGGATTTTTGCTGCTTCAACGAGCATAAAAATGCCTGCTTACCTTAGACCAATGAGGATGTTAGAAATGGCATCAGACATTGAACTATAAATACGACATTACATAAGTTGTATTTTTATCGCAATTATGAATTAGAAATGTGTAATTGAATATATTATAAATTATATGTTCCTCGCGATTATGTTTAATTCTTCGCTCTTATGCGTCGTAGCGTGATGTTATATAGCCTGTAAACTTCCTATCCTAACCTATCCAACGCAAAAATAGTTTTTAAAACTTACAAACACATTTACCGCTAAATTTTTATATAAGGGTCCTTATAATATTAGTATAGATAAATATTTATTTAGCTGGCTGGCTAGGGGAGTACAAAACTGTTATACAAAATCGGTGTATTTGTCTGCTACTGGGTTCCGTACGGTGATTGAGAGACCTAAAAGCCGAACTACTTCCCTTATTCCTTTATTTATTTTCTATTATCTTTGACTTCTCGTTTAGTTAAAAGTCGGCAACGCATTTTTGGTCCACTGATGCTGTAAATATTTATAGGCGTCGGTGATAAGTGAGCATCAAATACCAACCTATTTTGGGAAAATAAGATTAAAAACTAAGGATAAAAACTCTTTTATAAGAATAAAAACTTTTTTTTTAAATAAATTGACTTCGAAAATGAAACAAATACACTAAAAAGCAAAAAATTAATATTTTGTACAATATTTTGATATCCACAATAGACGGAGAAGTCGGTGAACAATAACATAGAACCTCCTTTTTCGAAGTTGGTTAAAAAGTTTCAAAAATACTATCTCTAAGTCAACCTATAGGTAATATTTCCACTAACTCTCTGTTCTGTGACAACCTGTCTTCAATTAAGTGGTTAAGCTGTTTACCTTAAGATATGGTGGTCTTTAATTGTTTATTCATCTCAGTTTTATGGCGGGGCAATACTGGAGTCATTGTTATGAGCAAGGGAATTCGGGATAGTTTTAATACGTAACTCAAATTTCATATTAGCGAGTTTAATTTTTTTTTTATTTTAAGTTAAAAAAATGTTAACGATTTATTTAATTAAATATTAATCAGTCGGGTTTTTGATTTTTTTTTTTTATTAATTACTCGTTTAACAATTTTATTTTGTTGTTTCAGGTAACTTCGTGTTCATACGGGTAGCTGTTTGGATGGACAAACGATATTAAGAAAAAATAATCTGAATATATATAATTTAAAGGTGACTGACTGACTGACTGACTGACATAGTGATCTAACAACGCACAACCCAAACTACTGGACGGGTCGGGCTAAAATTGGGCATGCAGGTAGATGTTATGACATCCGCTAAGAAAGGATTTTGATACCTCCAAGGGGAAATAGGGGATGAAATTTTGTATGAAACTTTGTCAATTTTAAACCGATTGGGCTATGACTTTGCATGCATAAAGCTACTATGGTAGGCATCACAGCCATCGACCATCGCCAGACGAAGTCGCGAGCATTGCTAGTGAGCTAGATAGAGCCAGTGATTTAAATAATCTCTTTTATCTGATACATTTATTAAATATACAGCGATGATGAATTAAAAAATTATTTTTTGTAATTTCACATATATATAGAACTTATTTTTTACATAAAACAAAAACATAATATACGATGTGTTATGTTTTTGAATCAATGAAGTTCTAACAATGCGTAAGTTAAAATGAGCTTTAAAGGAGATACCACTTCGAATCAGTAACATTATATGGACGATGATAAGCAACACTATGCCAAAACACATGGACTTTTTTTGAGAATTGCATCTAAAGATGTCAAACCAATTCTAACGAATTAGTTTGAAGACGTATATATCCATCTTTTCTTTTCTATTTTGATAAAAGGTATTATGAATTAAAAGCAGATTGGTATAACAAAAGATTTTATCAAACCATTAGTTTTTCAGATATATGAGTTTATTGCATATCCTAAATTATGGAATACATTTCAATATTCTAAACATTAAATTAAGACATTTTCCCGTACATATCCAGTTTAAATTACTTGATTTTTTTTAATAATGTTAAATACGTGACGTATTACCAGAAGACATTAATATATCCGAATTTCACTTTTTGTGGGTTGCTACATTATTGCTTATCAGCATCCATATATCATTTTATTTATTTTTTTACTTCGTGTACATAAAATTTGATTCATAATGGTGTCTGAGTAATATTATGCAGTTTTTTCGTCTTTCTTTAATTCTGCTAATTTTGCTAATTTTTCACTTACATAATTGAAACTTTTAATTTATACCTATATTAAAAAAGCTCTGTCTAAAAGAAATATATAAATTAATAACAAATATTATAAAATAAAATAATAAGGTAAAACGTTCAACACATTCGCACTAACATACAAGGAGATCGTTATTCCGTTTTACGACAGACAAACTTCGAATTGAACGATTTTTATTTTAGATAACACCGATTAAGATACATCATTTACAATTTTATTACGTTTCATATAATCATATTTTACATTTACGACGGTCATTGTAAAAATCCGCGCTCAAAATCAATTCAAACTCTTTTTTTCGAAAAAAACAAAATGGACGCTGTGTGAATAAAATATATCACAATGACAGGGCCGTTAAAAAATGCCCGCGAAAATCTCTGCTACAGATCTGATAATAAATGCTGTCGCTTTTTTTTGTGCTCAAAAATAATTACTATTTTTTAACTAAAGATTAAACCATACAATACATTCTGATATTATAAATGCGAAAGAAATGTCCGTTTGCTTGTTCTGTTCTGACGCCTAAATCATTAAACTAATTTTAATAAATTTTTGTTCAGTAATAGATTGATGTTTTTGAAGGACATAAACTACATGTTATGGCAATAAAACGTGATAAGTTGAAATAGGATGTGAAAATATTCATTTTCGCGATATTTTCTTTAAAAAAAATTGGATAAGTTTGATTTTACTTTTTTTTTATCTAAGGCTGCTGTCGTGTATACACAATGAAAAGAATAAACAACTAATTAATTGAAAAAAAAAACCCGTCTGCGTAACAAGGCCATAGAGAATCGTTACTAACTTTAAATCGTTATAGATTCTAAACGGTAACTTTGACTGTAAAAGGATGTAAGAAACCTAAACATAATTTTTAAATATCTGTTCAATGATATCCCACTTAAAATAGTTCGTCGATTTTCATATTTTTATATTTGACTTTATGGCATTTAAAATCGGCCATTTTGATTTTTCTAAAATAATATGCATTTTATGACATTCGCACCGTTATGTCGAATTAGACGATGTGCTATTTATCAAAATCGGCCCACGCGTTTGGTCTAAATAGTGGCACAAAGGTACAAACCCACATACATAGAATGATAAACACATTACCCTACCTTGCATCGCGCAATCGGTTAAAAATAGATTAAATCATCGACCCACAAAGATCTCGGATACAGTATTGTGTAGATATTTCATACATAATTTTTTGTGCCAGATATCAACGACCGAATAAACTTTGCGGTGACGTGCCTTCAATTAAATTGTTCAACTTAACAATTTTATCACTTTCTCTTAAAATCTGTACAAAAAATTAAGACATGAAATTAATATTAATTATTATTTTTATCGTAAGTAACTTTTTTCATTCATTCGTCATCTACCTTTCTCGCGGTTATATCACGGCCTGCTTACTATTCTATTTGAGAGACACGTTGGCGCAGTGGTCACTGCAACTGACTAGAGCGCTAACGGTCGCGGGTTCGATCCCCGTTCACGGCAAGCGTCTGTATTGACCATACGGATGTTTGTCGTGGTCTGGGTGTTTGTATTAGTGTTGTGTATGTTTCCGGACCCCGCCACAAGGTCACGAGATCTTAATGGGGGGCCGTTGAGTGCTATGCGTTTATTATTATTATTATTATAGTCCAGATATTGACGAGGTACTGATTTTTACACCGAGCGACTCCCATCTGATCTCAGCAACCCCTGACTAGAATAATAATTTTCCAATGAGTTTATTAAAAGAAGACGCAATCATTTACAAATGCATTTAATAATAGATTATGATACACACAGTAACATTACATTATGCGCGTAAACATGTCAATCCAGACGGACAGACGTGAGAATTGTTTAGTCTAGTGATCGCGATTGTGATCGTGATTACCGATACAATCAGCGTCGGATCAATTATCGTGCGTTTTCTAACAGTTTACACGTGGTTACCGATGGTAAATATTGTGAACTTGTCTGTATATAAAGATGACGCGCATGCGCATTTGCGTTGATTTTGCATATGATTTTTTTTTGGTAAAACCTTATTCGTTAAAAATGTGTTTTTTGTTTTAATTTTTTTTATTGTTAGTTTATGCGTTACAATAATCTCCAATTATTTTGTCAAAATTTAAACTGGATATCTATTACGGTTAAAAGCTATGCCCTTTATTAGTCAGAAAGAAGGACAAACAAACGGATAGACGGTTAGCCAATGTGTTGTTACAGTAAAGTGGTATTGGTTTATACTCTTTTGGTAATAACCTTAAAACATACTTTTTTATTCATACCTAACTCTCCTTTACGGTTTCAATGGTTACTGTTTCGCTTCATAAGTCGTAAATTGATGTAATAATCTATATAACCTTTCTCAAGAAACGGGCTATCCAACGCAATAAGAATTTTTCTAATCATAAATAAAAAAAACAAATGTTATAATACAAACTTACAAACAAATGTTATCTCCTTATAACATTAGTATAGATGCGTCTTTTTATACAAAATAAAATATTATTCACATTCCACTAACTAACTACAACTTTTAAAACACAAATGTACATTCGATAACAAAATCTAATTTAAAGAAATATATTAAACGAATTGTTGTTTCGCATATTACAACAGATTATTACGGCAGAGTAAAATAAGATTTCATATTGTGCTAGCGATACCGACACTTGTATAGGAAATGACAAGAGGTCTTAATTAAGTATGCAGGCGGCGTTGGGTTACAAAACTGTGCAGGGCTGAGGGCGACCGTTTCGCCTTGCATTCGTAATTACTTTCACGTTAATGTGTAACGTCAACAGAATACATTTGTATAGATTTTTTATGATAATTGGATGACATATTATTTAAGTTATGTAATTTAGATGATAATCCCATCCCTTCGGATCAATCTGAAAGTAAACACTTAAAAAAAATCCAACGGACATAAAAAAATCTTTTTTGACGTCTGTTAAAAATTTAGATGTAAAATTTCTAATATCATATTTCTGTATTTCTTTGAACGCGATAATCTCAGGAGCTACTGGTTCGAATTGAAAATATATTTTAGTGTTAGATAGTTTATTTACTTAGGAAGGCTGTAGGCTATATTACATCACGCTACGGCATATTACATCACGCACGGAGCGAAGCAGTAACCATAAACGCGAATGAGACCGCATGGTACAGCCAGTTATAGAATTTATGTACATTAAGAAGTTATTTTAGTTGTCAGTTTCGCGTGATATAATTCTCTCCCATTTGTATAGTAAAAAGCGGATCACCATCCATTCGAAGTTAGTTCACGGGAGATTAACCCAAATATTAGGTAACGAGCTCAGGGAATTATATTTATGATATACAGTGACATATTTATGGTGCTATATTTATTAATGACTACTAATTTAATAAATTATTTTTTTTAAGTTAAAACGAAATGATAAACATTTTTTCTTTTCGTTTCATAAACATACAAATCTGTGGACAATAAAAAGTAATATTATATATATATTACTTTTTATTTACTTAATAATTATGTTTAATTGAATATATTATAAATTATCTGTTCCTTGCGGTTTCACTCGCGTTTATGGTTACTGCTTTTCACCTAACTGAGTCGTAGTGTGATGTAATATAGCCTATAGCCGTCCTCAATAAGTAAACTATCTAGCAAAAATACAATTTTTCACCAGTACTTTCTGAGATTAGCTTCCAAACAAACAAACACTCTTCAGTCTATAATATTAATATAGATTAAGATGAAGTTTCCTTATCGAGATTTAAGTGAAAATGAAAATTTTAATTTTATCAAAACATTTTTTTGGTAACTGTACATTGCGTAGCGTAAAGGCCAAAACTTCAAGATACAATGTATGGAAATGTCTATTTATGATAGCTTTTGCTGACAAATATAAAGTACAATACGCACCTTACAATGATATAAATAAGTTGTTACGAAATACTTAAAATAAAGACACATTTATTAATATAGAGCCTAGATATAGCCTGATTACTATAGCTCGTATACGGATTAGCTCGAACGAGGCAGTACCTCACTCTCACAGAAGATTGGCTTGAAGTAGCGTACGGTGAGTGAGAGAGCCGGAAGCCTATCCCCTCCCGCCCTATTCCTGTCCTTACTTCCTCTTCCCATTTATCCTTTATACCTTTTTTAGTTAGAAACGCTTTTGTAGCCCCTCTGGGCTACAATTGTCCATGGGCAGCGGTGAACTCTTAACTTCATGCATCCCGTCTGCTCGTGTATAAAAAAAATCATAAAACGGCTTTTAAATTGGCTGTTCTAGTGCAGATATTGATGGGCGGTGAACTTTATTCCAGAAGAACTGCTCTACGCCTGCTCAGGCCTTTGTCATTGCAGATTCAAATATAGGTAATAACCAGGTTTCAAGTGCTTCTATGTTCAAGAATCATTTCATAATCAGTAAAGGAAACCATGACGAATAAAGTTGCATTTGTGATGTGATAGAACAAAATAGTTATATGTATTCTGCTAATCTGCAATATGTTAAGATCATTACTATTCTCCTTAAATATAAAATAATTTTTTGTTCAGCTATGGGATAAAAGAAAACCTTATTTACATTCAGACAATCGCTACATTTGTCCATACCAACTAGCGCTGTATTTAATGGGCTTAGAAAGGGTTTATTTTTGGTCCTTTAGAGAGCTATTGTTGGAAAATGGCGACAATTTATCTGCGTAGTTACCAAGATGAGGATTACGTTTTTTGAATGAACGATTTTGTACGAATATAAGGCTATTTCAATTTATTAAAAAACTAGTTGTTCCCTCGCTTTGTCTGCAAAGTTATAACTTTTTTACTGACTTCTCCGAAGCATCCCTTTTGAACGGGCTTCGAAACAGGAGGAGGTTCTATGTTCGGCTGTATGTACTTTTTTTTACTTCGAAATGTGGTAGAAAATATTTATTTTTTACTTTTTAGTTTACTTGTTTCGTTTTCGAAGTTTGTTTTTTATTTTCAAAAAGTTTTTATTATATTCATCGATTACTCGATAACGGCTGAACCGATTTTGTTAATTCTCACATATTACCTGTCGCTCGAGTTTATTGACAATGCTTCACTCCGTTAAGTCGTTGGCTGATGTATAGCCTACTAGCTTCTGCCCGTGACTTCGTCCGCGTGGAATAGTTACTTTGGGCTAATAATGCATTATTTTAGAATTAATTTGGTTAGCATAAAAAAGGTTATAGTGAGCTAACCTTAAAAGATAGACATATGCTGTCGCGGACTTTTTTTTAGAACTTTTAAAGGGGAACAATTCTGTCATACATGATTTTTGCGAAACTTTAACCGTTTACGCAGCGCACGCAACGTAAGCTCTCTCAATAGGAAAATATCCTTCGATTTTGAAACACTCTACATTGGTGCTCCGCTCCTTTTAGTGATAATATATAGCCTTCCTAGATAAATGGGCTATCTAACACTGAAAGAATTTTTCAAATCGGACCAGTAGTTCCTGAGATTAGCGCGTTCAAGCAAACAATCAAACAAACAAACTCTTCAGCTATATAATATTAGAATAGATAACTTTCCTCAATAGACGGGTTTTAGGACATCAAAATAATTTTTAAATACAGAATAATAGTGTCAGAGGTTATATTGTTATGTATTATATATTAGTATATGTTATTAAAAATAGCCTTTTATAACCTAACCGAAACGTACGCGGGCAAAGCCGCGTATATTCTAGTCATACATAAATGAGTATAAGAGATTATAAGATTATCTCCATTTTATCTGCTATAATATGCATAAAGATATTTCAAGCGCAGATTTTATGTACATTAAGATTCACGAGTCCATGTATTACGTCGGTTTATACAGGAAATAAAACTAATCTCGAATCGTCTTATATGTAATGTGTTTCTGCTAATACGTTGCCAACGCGGCTTAAGCTGAGTCCATAAAATTATTAAGTTTATTTTTATAGAGAAAAAATTATGTATATTATTCGTCTGCGAAGACATTTATTTATTCTACTAGTTATCCCATGCGATTTCACTCATTTTATGGTTACTGTTCGCTTCTATAAATCCTAGTGTAATATAGGCTATATAACCATCCTCAATAAATAAAGTACTTAACACGAAAAAAATTCTCCAATTCGAACCAGTAGTTCCTGAGATAAGCGTTTAAACAAACAAACTCTTCAGCTTTATAATATTCGTATATATATTATATATATTTGATCTATGTATTTTGAACGTATTATGTAAAAAAACTTGAAAATTATTTTTAAAAAAACGTTAGAAGAATAATATTTTTAAATGAATAGGGATCTTTCACACTTTAATATAATAGAAAAAATAATACATTAATGGAAACTATTTTGCATAAGAAAATGTACTATATTTAAGTCTAGTATAGTGGTATATAGCACTCGCGTCGTGCAGCGCCATCGTTATACGCGTTTTAATGCGTTATATGTAATTCTTTGATGCGTTATTAATTTTATATAAAAATGCATGGAATCTTTAATAATGTATCTTGTAATAGAGTCTGATCTTGGTTGTTATTATCCTGTCATTTCGTATGAAATATTAATGTTGTGATGGACGTAATGAATGATGTCATTTATTATTAGGTACTGTTATATAATATATGGACGATTATGTATGTATGTTCGTATTAAAAAGATAATTAGTTTACGTGTAGTCTATATTTATTTAGTATGTCAATAACCTTGGTAATTGATTATTCATTTGTACTATAACGTCAAGCCACAGGTTCTCAAATGTTTTAGCTAAACATTAATGTAGTGCTAATTTTATTGTTCTAATTTTTTACATAAATTTGTTTAATTTTTAATTTCTATACAAATAATTAAAATTGAAGTGTCTATTTGTAATATGAAATTAAGAGCTTTTAACTAAATACGTATGAAAGTGTACACGGTGCTTACATTAAAACACAATTTTTTAAATTTTGTCTGTCTGTCTTTCTGTTTGTTTCAGCTGAAACGGCTGGACCGATTTTGACGGGAATTTTACTCACAGATAGCTAATGTTAAATGTTAAAATGTGTAATTAATAAATAAAACAAAATAAATAAAAAAATACGCGAAAATTTAAACCGATGAAATAGTGAACAATATCCGATTTAAGAAGAAAAGGTAAACATTATATAATTAAAATATTTTCTCAAATTAATGCAGGTGAAACAGCTAGTGTTTAAAACAAAAGCAACGAATTTCGAATTATTATTGAAAAGAAAGCGGCTGATATAAAGGTTGATATACATACAAAACAATATAAATACATATATACATACAATTTTTTTAAATTCTTTCTTGGTTGGTGTGTAATAGTATAATAAATAAATAATAAATAAATTAAAGGAAATAAGCGCCGACTATGGATACTGTTTCAAAACACTCGAAATCAACCTCATTAGTCACTCTTAAAAAGAACTCGTCTTAAAAGTACAGTCAATCGCAAAAAATCTAGAACGGAAATCAGTCAAAATGCGAATGATTGTTCGGAATTTTCCCACCGCGGGAACATTGTGGGAACGAAATGTTCATTCCGAATGTACGGAACCCGGATTTAAAAAAACACAATAGATTAAAAAACAGTTTATGAATAGAATTAAGAAAGTCGTTAAGTCGGCTGTAAGTCATTTCGCCGCGAACAATGAAATGCTTGTATAGATTAATTGATGATAGAGACGACATGCGAAAACAGATTGCCTTTTGAAATATTTTTTTTAAATAATAAATTGGTTGGTACTTGAGACAAAGGGCTTATGTTTTTATGGCTAAATCGATGTTCATAAAATATATTCTGGGGTTATACTATTGTAGAGCCGAGGTGTAGCCCTTTGATTGCTATTGATATCACTGCTAGTATAAGGGCTGCCTTGGGCCTGAAAGTACCACATTCTTACATAAAAATTACCGTATAGCTAGTATAGCTACATTTCATACGGTGAGTAAGAGCCGGTAGCCTGAATTCATCTTTTCTTTTCTATACACCCTTTTTTCTCTTACTTTATCCTTCTTAAAAAAGCCGACCACTCAGTTAGTCAGTAGCGACGGTTTTATCAGATTAATTGCTCGTTAATTTCCAAAAAAAAATCAAATAGACAAATGTCATCTCAAACCTCAAATAGACAAATGTCACCTTAGTCTACCCGTGACCACGAACGCTGCAAAGTGCTCGAAACGTCGGGATGATAAAAATAATTAATATACGCGATTTAAATCCGTTTAAAATAGTTTTATTAAAAAAAAAACTCATTACATTCCCGAACAGATTAAACACACAATTCATAATTCGTAATCACTATAATTATAAATGAACCGATTATAAAATCCAGTTATTAAATAATCGCATCTGTTCACCAATTGCTCTGTGAAACAGAGGGTCCAGGAAATACCATGGGGAGAAAAAAAAGCGGCGAGCAGGAAGCGAGGGCAGGTGCGGGCTGTCCGTCTGTCCGTCCGAAACTCGAGACATTCGACGTCACATCAAAGAAGCGGCGCGACTACATGCAGTTGGTTGTGGTTTTACACGGTTCAATGACACTTAAGTATTTATCATAGACTTTTGCAATTAATCCGCACTTCTCTGTTAGTCTTTAATCTATACTAATATAATTAAATTAAACATTTGATTGTTTTTTTGTCTTCATTGATTGCGTTTCGAAATTACGAGACGGATTAGAAAAATTCTTTCCCCATCATATTTATTCATTATCTCACTATAAAATAACTAAGATTTAAGGAAGGATTTTCTTAATGTATAACTCATTTGATGGCACAATGACGTTATAAAATAACGCGTAGTTACAACATTTAAATGAAAACATAAATTATTTCTGCTTGGCAGTTGTAAACCTTCTAAAGTAAAGTGACAGCCTGTAAATGTCCCACTGCTGGGTAAAGAATTCCTCTTCTATTAAGAAGAAGGTTTAGAGCTTAATCCACCACACTGTTCCCGACACATGCGGGTTTCACGATTTGGTCAACGCACTTTATTATATTACACCTGTAATAAATAATTCAAGATAAGCTCATATAAATAACTTAACGCATAAGTGCTTCAAAGGCCTCAACAATAGTTGAACCTTATTATCTGAACTAGTATTTGGTCATTGGTCGAAATTTGAGCATAATGGTTATTGAAAGTTTGAGGAAAAGTGGTTTCAACCTTCGACGCTAACGACGCGTGTTTTAAATTTGACTACTATGCGTATCTGTGTGTCTCTGGCACTGTAGCTCCTAAACGGGTGAACCGATTTGGATGAGGTTTTTTTTATTTGAAAAAGGGTTTCCTAGTGATGGTTCTTAGATATGTTTTACTCCGTTATTTATTCATTGTGGTTTTAATTTGTTTTACATGATTCAAATTAGTTCAATATAACTTTCATCAAAATCGGTTCTTAAATTTAAAAAAAAAAAACTTATAAAGTGTGTGTCATCTTTCGGCTTTTGAAGTCGGTTCCTCGTTCTTTGAAAGTCTTGTGTAATTTTTTTCTGAAAACATAATGCGCGATTTAAGGTAAAAATTTTTATTTTATTTTTATCAAATGTTCACATTCTATAAATCGCCCGAAACTTTCGCATTACTGGCACTAAATCGCGTATATATTATTTTTAAAGGGAAATGAAATCAATAAATGCGCATAAAATCTCCAATAAACGCCGGACAACGATATCTCGTCACATAAACGTACGAATGCGATAAATAATATATAATAAAAAAAATTTTAAAATGACGCATTTTACGGAGAAACTTCGTTGAAAATCGAACGCTACGAAATAAAAATTAAGTGCGAGAAGGACTTATACACTAAGGGTTCTGTATCCGCGTGTATATATTATATAGTATATGAATGCTGATAAGCAAAAATATGTTAACCTACGAAAAGTCAAATTCGGTGATATTAATGTATTCTGATGATGCGTTGTGTATTTAACATTACTTTTTACTAAATTTATCAAGTCATCTAAATTAAATATGAACGGAAAAAGTTTATTAATTTAATATCTCGAATGGCAAGAGCGTTCCATATTTTGCAATTTTTACAATAATCTCAAGTGTTTAAAAAAAGTTATGATTAGATAACACATTATATGTATCAAACTGATTTTTCATTATAAGTTTTATCAAAAAAAAAAGACAAGATGGATATATAAGTATTCAAACAAATCGATTAAGAAATGGTTTGACATCTTTAGAAGCGATTTTCTCAAAATGAAGTCCGTGTGACGATACAGTATTGCTTATCAGCGTCCATATATGGGCCAAGTCACACAGATTTCATTTTAAGAAAATGCCGTCTAAAGATGACAAACATATTCGTAATTTTGTTTGAAGAAATATATATTCATCATATCTTTAGTATTTTATTTTCTTTTGACTAAAGATATATATAATAAATATAAATAATGAGTTTTTCAAATATGTTATATATAACAAAATAACATACTTCAATATTCGATACATTCAATAAAAAACGGGTACGGAACCCTAAAAATGAATCCAACTCCAATTCAACAAAACTCATTGCAGACCGTTTAAAGAAAATCGGTTATTTAAATAATACTTCTGTATACAGAATTGCATTCATCCCTTTTAAGAATTCCATTTTATTCAATGAAATGTATTTTTGTCGGTAAAAAAAGCTATTATTCAGCAATGCTCGCAGGTGAGAGACACGTCCGCACACCGCAATAATTACACACATACTGACATAACCCGAAGACGGTCGATTTATTTCGAATATGGAACAAAAAACCGGCCAATCAGCGGGCAGATGTTACGCGCTCGTGCGCTAGCGCATGCCTAACGGGACGTTTTTTTTTTATAAACGTTCTCATTTTGAAATTATACGTTCATTACTGCTTTTCAATTGATCTCTATTTTTTGTATTATAAACAGCGTCGGATAGGGAAGTCGACTGGCGCGTTTTATATAGTCGTTTGTGAGAAATGTTCTTACGACGACAGGTGTAGCGGAAAATATTAATTTTATAGCTAGTTTTACGATTAATTTAACGTCTTTAATAGTTTTTTTTTAAATAAATTACTTTTTATATTTTCATTGTTATTTTTATTTTTTACCCGAATATTTGAAATTTTTTTTTTAATTTTGCTTCACATTCGGACTATTTTCTTAGCTAGGAATCGAACCCTGTAGAAATGCTAAAAAAACCTATTAATGTATTTAAGTTTCCATCAAAATTGACCATGGTCCTTTGAGTATTTCGTCATTTCTTATACTTTCGGATTTGGCCTACCACGCCTAGTTAAAAAACTCATTCTGTATATGGATGATTTACGCCTACTAACAAAATTCCTACACGAATCCAAGTTGACTGGTAGAAAATTCTGTAATAGCGTTAAGTCTGCCCTTTTGTACATTTTCCTTTGATGCAATAAAGTGTAATAAATAAAAAATAAGAAAACAAAAAAGTGTAATAAATTAAAAAAAACGAAGTCACTGACTAAATCCCTCGCTTTGGCTTCTATTAAGGAGAAGGTCTAGAGCTTAATCCACCACGCTGCTCCACTGCAGGTCGTCACATACATGTGTCAGAATTTCTCCCTTTCATGTAGATTTCCTCACAATGTTTTCCTTTACCGCCGATCTTGAGATGAATTTAAACACTAATTTAGCACTTGAAAACACAGTGCTAGTCGGGGTAAACCCACGACCATGGGTTGAGATGTGTTCTAACCACTAAGCCATCTCGGCTCATGTTCACTTAAGTACTTAATAATATTAAACAATTTATTTACAATTCATATCATTCGTTCTCTTCGCTTATCTGTTGAAACGTCACAACAAGCGTTATATATCAGTATCACAGAAAGGTTTGTCCTTAAGATTTTCAACCACTAAAATTAATTATTTTACGATCGTCTGTGAAGCCTACCCATTTGCAATATCTCAAGAGCCCTTACCGATAACGTGCCATTACGGCTCCAGAATATATTATACTCTATTAAAGCTGGAGATAACCTGCATTTGATAGTAGTTTCACGTCTTTTAGAATCTATAAAAAAAGTTTTTTTTTATTGTACTCGTATATACAAAATAGCGACTCGCGTCAGTGCAGCGTCGCACGGGTAGATAGAGATACGTATGTACGTGAAAAAAATTATAAATTTCTATTCATATATAAAAAAAAATTAGATCTTTATAATATTAGTATAGACTGGTATTACCGAAGAAAATCTATGCATGTATTGATGTAGTGCCAAATGTCGTGCGTTCAGTATATATACTAGCGATCCACCCCGACTTCACAAGGGTGTAATGTCGTTTTTTTACGATATTACATTACTACAAAAGACAGTTGATTTCTAAAGATACATTTTAAATTTTAAATCTCTTACTTCAAAAATACAGGACTTTCATAAGAACTTCTAACCACCGTTTTACCCACTTAGGGGTGGAGTTTTGTAAAATCCGATCTTACCGAATGTCTTCACCCTATAAGAGAACTGCCTGCCAAATCTTAAGTTTATAGGAGTTGTAGTTTCGAGATATCGTGTGTAATCAGTGAGTGGTATTTCGCTTTTATGTATTATACTGATGGTCGCCTAGCGTACGAAATTCGACCGTAGTTCATTAAATTTTCAACCGATTTCAAGATTGACATATGGTATTTTTTTAATGGATTTTATGTATTTTTTATGCAGATTAAAAATGTTAGCATACCTTACACCTTCTATATAAACTATAAGTATGCGAAGTTTCGTATTCTTCCATTCGTATTCTTTCTTTCTTTCGTGCAATTTTCGTAAAATGAGTACAAAGTTTTTGTGTCGCGTATTAATATATACATACAGTCTTTCTAGACATTTTCTCAAGTAACAGGCGTAACAAGTGACGTACAAAAATATCGTGTCCATCTAAAAATACGCGAGGATGGACGGCGACAATGAACTCTAAGCGCATGTTGACTCTGTTACTAGTAGTTATTAAGCCTTTCAGATATGTTAATTGAACGTTTTTTTATATCTTCTTTTAGAGATCCGTAGCGTTATCATAAAACGGTAATAACTGAATATTAAAGCGGTTTTAACTGACCCCATAAAAGAGCATATTCTTTATTCGCCTGGGACTTCTTTATATGTGTAAACGGCTTGGCTGATTAGTTAATTATTTTTTTGCTTGAAAAGTTACACTCTCCAATTGGTCTTGGATTTTTATTAAAATCGGTTCAGTTGTTTCGTTTAAAATGAAAATAACTGGAATATGTACATATATTAACTTAGTATTTTAGTAATAAGTGTCTATCGAAAGTTACATTTGTAATCTTTACTCTCCTAACTTATGTAATACTACTCTGTAACTTGGTGACAGATACATAAATAGGTAACTTTACATGGGCCATGAGTTTTAGCAAGTAGACATTATTACATTGTGGTTTTTCAGGTGTAAAAGCAATTATAAACAAATAATGTAAATCTTATATAAACTAACAAATGTAATTCTCGCAAAGTGAATATAATTTAGTAATTCAAAAAGAAAAAAAAATGTGTCAAACATTTTTAACCCTTCACTTCACCACACACCTAATATAAACGAAAATATGGCCTTTCACGCAAAAACGGCTAATTATTTTGATGAAACTTTACAGGAATATCGGTTATATGTCAGAATTACTCATTCGCTATTTTTTTGTCAACATACCACGCGGGTAAAAAATCTTTTAAGACTGACGACTTTATCATCGCTGCACCAAAAACCAGGAAATAATTAGAACAAGGACCTGGCATTCTTGAGTTTCCGCAGTCTTGGACTTTTAACAGGCTAAAATAAAGACATGAAACGCTTAGAAATGTTTGCTTTAGTAAGCTGGGAAAATACTTTTCTAGACAAATCCGTTTTCATGCGGTGTAGACTAGGCTCAGTTCTGGTCGAGTTACATGTATATTAAATTGGGCGAAATTTCCAAAAAAATCTTACTTAGTTACAACTTTAAACGTATAAATTTCCAAAGTTCTTGTTTCAAGTTCAAGCCATCGATTTAGGCTCTGCGTTAATGAATCAATCAGTCAGGACAAGTTATTATGAAAGGTAGAATTTGTAAATTGCGTCATTTTTAACATAATTCAAAAAAATCATGTAATTTAAAGAAAATAAGTAACAAAAAAGTTTTTTAATTTAATGTTTCGAATTTCAAGTGTGTTTTATATTTCGTAATTTATAACAATATTTGAAAAAGTTATTATTAGATACAACTTTTAATTACACTAATCTGTTTTAAATTAATTATATCCTTTATCAAAATATAAAACAAAGAAGGATTTATACTTCAAGCAAATTTGTTATGAATAGGTTTGACATCTTTAGACGCCATTTTCTCGAATTGAAGTCCGTGTGATTTGACATAGTATTGCTTATCAGCGTTCTATATGTTAATGGAACTGCTGTACACGTGACTTGGAGAGAGAACATAGTGACATATTATTACAAATTTTAGAAAATAGAGACGTGGACTATGAGGTCAATGTTTTATTATTAAGTACCTTCTAAGCTTTATAAGACTATACATGGATTGATAGTAAAATAACGTTCTTTAGTGTAAGTTATTTAGTAGTGAAATGTGTACGGAACCATTTTAAAAAATGTTATTTGTTTATTTTTTATTATTATGGTAATTTTATTATCAATGGCTACCTCAAGCTTCGTTAACGATAAACAAAGGATAAAATCGCTGACGAGATATCACATGTTTTAATTATTTACCTACTAATTAATTTAATTTTTATTTTCGATTTTATAATTTAACATTAAATTTCAATGTTAACGCAGCCGTGGGATAATTTTAATGATTTTCAAAATTAATTTTAAACTTTTTGTCATATTAGAATACAATATTGTAAATAATTATTGTTGTAAGATTGTGTTGTCGATTTTCATTATTTCTTGTGAGTAAGTTTAAAATAATTTAACTAAATTTACGTAAGAGATTATTAATCACTTTAATTGGAGGCTGATAAGCAATACTGAGTCAAGCGTTTAAAGATGTCAAACCTATTCTTAATTAAATTGCTTGAAGAAGTACATATCCATCTGTTCTATTCTTTTTAGATAAAAAATATAATTAATTAAAAGCAGATTGATATATTTAATATATTATCTAATAAAAAGTCTTTCAAACATTTCAGATTAATGCATAAATTGCAAAACATGGAACGCACTTAAAAATTTAAACAATTAATTATGACACTTTTTTCCGTACTTATTTAGTTTTTATGACTTGATTTTTTTTAATAATGTTAAATAGGTAATGCAGTATCAAAAAACATCAAAATATCCGAATTTGACTTTCGTGGGTTGACACATTATTGCTAATCAGCATCCCATTAAAATCTTTAAATAAATTAAATTAAAACGAATAGTGTCGAAGACACACGGACAAAGGCAGCTACTTTGATCACGTTCGTTTGACATTGAGTTAAGATCCAAAACGAAGAGTTTAATTAAATACTTTGAATAATTATTAACTAGTCTCGTCATAAAAATTGTCTTCACAATATATTCCACAATTTTATTTTCGCGGCAAAAAGATATCTTTATTCTTCGCAGCCCAATCAATAGCTTTACCAAACTCTAAATTAGTTGAAAGGTTGAGCCGCGAAAACAACACAAACAACACAAACATAGCTAAAGTGATGATAAAATTATATACATGTAAAACATTTATCTATATTTGTTTTACAAACAGACATACAAACAATCGTGAGTGACATTGACGTGACAATATGAACACGTTTGTGACGAGCTCATTACGTATTGTACATTATATGGTAATCAGATGTCTTAAAAGATAAACAGGACTTAAATACTTTGTCATGTATTAAGATTGGGTAATAATGTATTTATTTTACATTTTTGTACCGAACTAAAATTCGTTTATTTATACTAATATAACTAATCATAGAGCTGAAGAGTTTGTTTGTTTGATTGTTTGCTTGAACGGCTAATCTCAGGAACTACTGGTCTGATTTGAAAAATTCTTTCAGTGTTAGATAGCCCATTTATCGAGGAAGGCTATAGATTATGACGCTAAGACCAAAAGGAGCGGAGCACCAATGAAGAATTTTTCAAAATCGGGAGATATTTTCCTATTGAGCTTACGCTGCGTGCGCTGCGTAAACGGTTAAAGTTTCGCAAAAATCATGTATGACAGAATTGTTCACCTTTAAAGGTTCTAAAAAAAAAAGTCCGCGACGGCATATGTCATCATCTTTTACGGTTAACTCACTATAACCTTTTTTATGCTAACCAAATTTGTTCTAAAATAATGCATTATTAGCTCAAAGTAACTATTCCACGCGGAAAAAATCGCGGGCGGAAGCTAGTAAATGATATAATTGAAAATAAAAAAAAAAATCGCGACAATCAACGACCATTTCAACAAGGCCCAACACTTCTGCTGTAAGTTAGGTGGGAATTGGGTATCCTGCTGATTTAAAATGATGAAGCAACTAGGATGCGACAGACAGACATAAACACGTCAAACATATAACATCCCTCTTATGATCGGGGGTTAAAAAGTTTACAATTTTGTTGTGTATAATATATAGTATGTTTATAAATGGAGATTTTACCAGTTTCCTAAAACGCGTCTATAAAACTCTAAACTATACGCGGACGAAGCTATGAGCAATTTCTAGCTTACTAAATAAAACTAAAAATTTTCATAGGTTTCATATAGCGCCGTACAAGAACTCAAAACAATTATTGCCACTGTAATGTAAAATTGTAAAGTGTCCATTTTTTAGTGTTTATCCTCATATAAATTTGAATGGCGATTTGTATTCCAATAAAACGATTATGTACCGCTATTCGACGTGTGGCGTGGATGTTATTTTAAATTTAATACACCGACCATCTGACGACTTTTTGTGTTTCATATTTCGATAAATCATTAGTTATCGACGCAATAATCGCAACGGTTCTCTGAGTAAGGTGCATGATACATGGTCAAGTCTGGCAGGTTTCCTCACGATGTTTTCCTTCATCGAAAACACGACATGATAAGTTAATCTTTATATTTTTATGACGGGCAAACGTGCAGGTGGTTTGCTGGATGTGATCATTTGCCCGTGAATATTTGCTGCACAAGAGGAGTCAAATGCGTTGTCGTCTTGTAAAGACGTAAAGTCCGCAATAAAAGAATGTAGAGCGTTTTTTGACAAACATATCGCGGTATAAGAGTGAGATGAACGTATTTACGTTTTAAAAATTTTACTTTTTCTTAATTTAGCAGTACTCATAATATAGTTTTTTTTTTTTGGTTCTATAGAAAAGTGGTTCTAACAATAAATATATCGTTTTTTTGGAATTAGTGAAATCTTAAATGACGTTGTTTTGCAATTTCATAGAAAACATTTTCAACGGTTTTAGTTAAAAAAAGATTTACAATATTTTGTAGATACGTTCATCTGGTTATTATACCGCGATATGTTCTCACCTATAGCGGCTAATATTTTTATTTTATACATAAACACTTTTAAAACCTTTATTATTATTTATATATTATATGCATAACGCAAACACTTTTGGTAGAAAGAAAGAATGGTAATATTTTTTTTTTAATTACGAAAAAAAAAAATACATTCAATCAACTGGGGACCCAAGAGCTGGCTCGACCTCGGTCAAAGGATCAGCTTGGCCATTCAACGGGGTAATGCTGCCAGTATTTTGGGAACTTTACCCCAATGCAGTGGCTTAGATGAGGTCTACAATGTTTTGTAAAGAATAATTTTTTTTTATTTTTTGTATTAATTTAGAGCTTGATTGATATATTGAATAATAAATTAGAACTTCTAATATCTTTTGATGGGAGAAGAAAAATTTTTCTGCCATCTGTTGATCAGTCGTAATATTTGTTTGTTACATAAAATTTAATTACATCAATAAAATAAAATTACTCACACTACTATATATTTGACACACACGCATATAGACTCTTTTGTTTATTGTTAGTCTGTGGTCAACTTGATAATAGATTATCTGTGGTCAATATTGAAATCGATGAAAATTTAATGAACTACGGTCGAATTCCAACCGCTAGGCGAAAAGTATTAACTATTGTTATACATCATTATTGACCGAACATTATGCATATATTTACGTAAATATGATAACATAATAAAGCCTCCACCACGCTTAAGCTAGGGTCACACGTGTATCTTTTATTCAGATCCGTCTTCGTACCCAAAGTCGTCAAAATAATTTTAATAGAAAAACTTTTTAACACATAATCTTTTCGCTGAATTAACGAAAAATCATTCAGGCGTTAAGAAATTGAGTTCACATTAAAATGTTTTATTGATCCCTCAAAGATTTTATCTCGTTTGGCATTTCGGACGAGAAACGTGAGTCGGTCTCGTGTAAAGTGAAACGATTTTGATTGAACTAAAAAAATGCGCACGCCACGGCCCCGAAGTATTTATAAACCGAGCCGAGATGTCCTAGTGGTTATACGCGTCGATCTCAAACGATGATCGCGGGTTCAAACCCCGGCTAGCACCGCTGAGTTTGAAAGTGCTTTTGTGTTTTAATTTATCTCGAGATCGGTGGTGAAGGAAAAATTGCGAGGAAACCTGCATTTGCCGGGAGAAATTCTGACACATGTATATCCGCCAAGCCGCAGTGGAGCAGCGTGGTGGATGAAGCCTTAAGCGTGGATGAGGCCTTTGCCCAGCAGTGGGACGTATACAGGCTGTTACTTTACTTTAATCTATGTTATATGTTTGTCTTGGTTACTTCTGTCTATGACTAATCTATAAATATCAGGGTTACTACGTTAAACTACCTCTATAACGAAATGCTACAGTATGTCAATTGATAACTGATTTTTGTACTAATATACATTGTAACAAACTATTGGTATTTATATATTTAAAGAGGGAGCTCTTTATATATATATATATATATATATATATATATATATATATATATATATATATATATATATATATATATATATATATATATATATATATATATATAATTATGTTACAATTAGCCCTCTGGATTAATTAATCGAAAATTAAATTATCACTATCAAAGTATCCAATATTTATTTATTAGTTAAAGTTTTCAAAGTTATTAAAATCCATTAGCCATTAACACCACATATGCAGGTGTAAACTGGCTTCATTCTGAGAAATAGGATTTATGAAATACTAGCTGCCCTTACATTTATAGTTTTTGTTCGGCACCTATGATTCGTACCGTGATATAATATAGCCTATTGCCTTCCCCACTATTATATCCAACGCAAAAATAATTTCTCAAAACGAATTAGTAGTTTCAGAGATTACTCCCTACATGCAAACTTACAAACACATTTTAAATCTTTATAAGTACATACTAGCGAACTAGATTTTTGGATACAAATAGCTAACTTGAAAGTACGTAAAGTTGAAAACGAACATATTTCACACCGTGTAAAAGCATTTCGAGTCAATCAGTAGCACTTTACTGGTCCTATTTATACGTTTCGGGGAACAATTGTTGAGTCAGGAGCCGGGAATAGCGCCCACATTGTATTGTACTATAACGCGTCAGAATCGGATGCATTTCAAATCTTTGCAGTGTTGAGTTTTAATTATATTTGAATCAATCATTTCAAAAATCACTTAAGTTACATTTTTTACCAAAATGTTTCGTTTTCTTGCAAGAAATGATTTCTCCCTGTTCAATTTGTTTAAGAATGAAAAATTAAACTATTTAAAGCAAGTTCAAGATAACTTTCTGTAAAGCATATACCATTTATAAAAGCATTTTTAGCTGGCCAACTACAAATGTTGAAATAATCTAGATAACTATGATTTGAATATGATAATCCATATTAATATTATAAAGTTGAAAATTTAGTTTGTTTGTTTGAACGCAAACTTAGTAACTATTGGTTGTTATAGATAGTTTTTTTTTTATTTAGAAAGGCTATAGGCTATATTACATCACGATACGACTTATAAGAGAAAAGCAGTAACCATAAACGCGAGTGAACGCGATGGCAGTTAGTTAATAATACAAGTTAGATATAAAGAAAATTAAATTTTACCAGGTGCATTAAACTCGTGCAACAGAAAGTGCATATAAATTAACAGAGTGTAAACAATATATTTCAAGTGCGCATGCCTGAACGCCGAATTACATTTACAAAGCGTACGTTAGTCTGTTTTTGTTTACTCTGTATCTGGCGTGCAAGTTGAACTGATTCTGTTTAAAAGCAAACATTTAGCAATCAGTTCGACTCTCAAAATTGAATACGGGAAATAGGTGCAGCGCGAATCAAACTGGCCGGTTGGTATTGACAAAGTCGTTTTTTATAACTTCGTTTGTAAAGTCAAGATAAAATTGGTGCAAGATTTTGATGGACTTGGCATATCAGTTTCTTTTGAGTAACTTTTCTTTCGAACCAACTTCAAATAAAGAGGAGATTCTCAATTCGTCGAAGACTTTCACGGATGTTTACTAATTGTAATATTTGGTGAAGTGGAACTGATGATGAAGACCACGGAAAGTCATCGGCACTACTCATAATACTTAGTTCACGGCTTGCGATTCGGTTACTTCGATATCATTGCTAAAAATTTACGCTCGTCACAATGTATATGGTAAAGTGGAGCTGATGGTGCAACACCAGGAGAACTCAATAAATAACAGCCCTACATCGGGAAAAGCAATATTTTATAGACGGTCATGAGCAGGCTATAGTTACTTAGGCAAATAACTTAATCTTATTATATTCGTAATGCCGTAAATCATTTAAAGGTGCCAGTAAATAGGACATAAAAGATTTTACGTGGCACGAACTTTGGATGTTTTACTTAGCACCGGCTTCAAAATATTGTAGAAATTTTTTGTATCAATTAAATTCGTTATGAAGTCGGTTTATTTTTTTGTAAAAAGTTTTTATTAATTGTATAGGAAGTTAGAGCATTTTTTTTGTGCAAAACACTTCGATTTTCGCCTTGATTTTAGTTTCATTAATGTAAAATTATTTAATGTCAATAAACGCTGTTTTTTAACGTTTTATATATGAAGTCGTCTAATGTTTTCTAAAGTTTTCAACAATTTTAAAAATCGCATAAAGTTTTTTTTTAGATTATTTCGCGTGCACTACGTATAAAATTAAAAATTATTGTGTCGCAATAAAACAATTGTAAAATGATTTAAATATATAGCGTACATTCATTATTTTTATCATAACGACGGCTTTAACACTTAACAGTGATAGTCACGATTAGACTGAGTTAACATTTGTGGGTCAAGAATTAAAAGTTTATATATTCAAATACCGCCAAAAAGTATTAATATATGCGATTTAAATTAATTTAAATAATTCAACACCTGACTGAGTTCTTTCTATAACACTCGTATCGAATCAAACAACGTATGTGATCAAAATCGGCCCACATATTTGTTCTAAATAGTGCCGTACAGTACAAAGATACAAGCTCACATTCATACATAGGAACATACATAGGCTGATAAACACATTACTTTGCGTAGCGCAGTCGGTTAAAAATAGTTTTATTTCAAAATTTCAAAACTTCGATTCCCATTTTACTGCATCTGTTTGTTTTATAGTCTATGATAAATTGTCATCCATACCGCGTGGTCGTTTACCGTGCGTGCACTCGTGTAGGTCAGGGGCTGGCTGCGTCTTAATAAGATTGCGGTCCCGTCCATCTGTTCCGCATTTCTGATTGTGGGAACTCGGAATTTACATCGAATGGCGCATCTGTTTTATAACGAGCAAACGCGCGGCACTATTTGCATAGTCTTTGTATTTGTAGGCTTTTTTCGCTTTTAAAGCCTTTCTGTGATTTCGTAACTGTGTCATAATGTCTGGTTTTCTGTGAATTCGTAACTGTGTCATAATGAGCGTTATGTCAGACAATAATTAAGACGGTTTAATGCTTTTCATTAAACACGTGAACCCCCAAGGGGTCAAGGAGTCCGAGAAATATCACCAAATATCAAAAGGTGTTATTAAAATATCGTGTACTTATTATAAAATTTCACGACGTATCAAGTCTCGTCTCTATTCCTTTCTTTACTTCCTATTCCCCTTTATCCCGTATTCCTGTTTTAGCTGACAACGCATTTGTGGCTCGTATGGGCTGCAAATGCCCATGGACGGCGGTAAACGCTTAACATCAGGTGTCCTGCCTGCTCGTTTGCCAGCTATTTTCTAAAAAAAGTGCATTGTCATTCACAGTTTACGTCAAGCTTCAACTGGTTCACTCGAAAGCGCTGCTTTCATCCTATGAAAACTGCGGCAGCTTTTAAAGCGCTGGTTTGTCTTTGTGCCATAGAATAGGTTTCTGACTGTTCCTGCGTGAAAAAGTTAGGTGAAATAAAAAAAATTATAATTTTTATGTGTTTTTATAACCAAGACTTTAAAAGCTCCCCTCATCCCCTCACATCGGTTTATAGGGAGATTTATACCCACTAAAACCCCTGCGATGGCCTTCCTCACACAAATGGAGAGGTCTCGGCATCGCTTGCGCATACGCATTCGCTGCCCCTCCCGTGACGCTCCGCTCGTGGCTGGCGGAGCTCCTCTCAGAAGAGCAAAATGTGGTCTTGGCCTCCCCTTTCTTAACCCCTTAGAATCCTCTAAAGGATTGAAAAAAGGTATATCTTTCTTAGTGCACACCTACGACATTTAAGGATCGTTTGTGCAAAATTTCATGTTTCTAGCTCATTCAGCACTCTCGGCGGCTTAGCCTCTGCGTTGATCGATCAGTCAGTGAATATGTCAGCCAGCCCATTTAAATTTTTTATATATAGATAATATTATTTAGCTCACGTCGAAGCAAAACTTTCGATTGTGATTAAAAAACATTTATAACTTTATCTTTTCATCTCCCAAGACTAAAAGATAAGTACAAAAATATTTTCATCGTAAATAAACTTTAAATATAAAAACATACACCGATAAATAAAATGATTTCACGAGATAAAGCAATCAGCTGACATTTCAATACACAGCGGCGCTCGATTTTGAAAAAACTTTAAAAGTCATGACACCGTGGGAACGCGTCTGTCGTTTCATGTTTGTTCGTTTTGTCCTCGGTCGTTCCTCCCCATTGATGCAGATAAGATGAGACACCTGTGTTACTGAGTTATTAATTTAGAACGTTGCTATATCTATATAATACAAATACTCTTTATTGCACACCAGTTAATTTGCAAAGTACATGGAAATAAATTAAAAAACAAGAACAATTTTTATAGGTTTTTTTTTAAATAAATTCGATCACTTTCGTCATTCCACAAACACAAAACTCAAATAATAGACTAAAGAAAAAGTCATATAAAAAAAATCATATTAATATAATAACAAAATCAATATCCTACAGTGACATACTAAAATGGTTTAACTTATGTTTTTAAATGGAAATCAATTGATACGTCTCAGAAGAAATAGTTTACAAAACAAACTGAATATAGCCGGTATTACGCAATGAGATATCAAGTCGGTGGCCTCTTGTTCGATAATTACCTTGGAATTGAGAAGTCCATAGAAATGGCATAAGACACATCCTTTTGTTTTGCTAACGAAACTGTTTCTGTATGTCAAAATAATTGATTTATAAATAAATACAGTTTAATTATAGAAATCAGTATATCTTTGCTGAAGTTCTAAAACAGGGTAAGTCAAAAACATTAACCTAAATTAAATTGAAAATTTAAATATATATACATAATTTTACACGACATGTAGGTATGTCTTCTATAACATAAAAATGAATCGCAATGTGTTGCTAAGTGCAAATCTTTAGAGCAGCTGAACCGATTTTGCTAATTCTTTTTTCATAATATTCCTTGAGGTTTGAGGATGGTTGTTACGGCAAGAAGAATTAAAAATTTTAAAATGTCGAAAAATAACACTTTTCTATATACCCACACAGAAGATTCGTAATAATAATTAAGTCAATTTGAACCTTAATACCATAAAGTTTAAGTGTTTGTAGAGGGATTTAGTGAAAGCAAAACAATTGAGTAACATTAGTGTCGTATAAATATTAAAGTCAATATCAAAAACAAATTGTCAAACCTGAAATTGTAATTTTCATTGTGATTTCTAATGAACAATCAATGAATTAAACCAAAAAATTAATTGAATTAATATTAATTAATAATTATTTTATATATTTTAAAACAATTTTAAAACAAAAAATGTGTAATGTAATTATTTATAGACACGTTTTTGCGCACACGCCACTTCCGTTAAATATACATTCTGAGATGATAACAGATACGCGAAGCGCCAAGTGCAGTGAACTGTTCACTAATTACTAGTAAAGATAGTGTGACCACACTTATTGCGAACTTTATTTTACTTTTTTTATAGACGGAAAAGGGATAGGCGAATGCACGATCTAATTCGAATTGTTTATCTTATACATTTCTGTTTTACTTATAGCTGTATTTATGTTTAAAATTTTAGCATTCTTCGTCGTTTTGATTTTGTTTGATTTTTATCCTTTGTATTAAAGATTCTTTTAGTTATGAACTTTCTATCTTGTTGTTTTTTACCCGACTGCTCAAAGAAGGTTAATGTGTTTATCAGTCTTTGTATGTATGTGTGGATTTGTACCTTTGTGGCACTATTTAGACCAAACGCGTGGAGCAATTTTGATAAATGAAAGGGTGACTGATTGGTTATGATGGCGCCAATGTCACAGATAATATTATAATTTGGAAAAATTAAAATGGCCGCTTTTGGACGATGGCCATAATGTGAAAAAGAAAAAAATTAAAAATCGATGAACTATGTCAAGTGGGTTGTCGTTAAATAGTTATTTAAAAATAATTTTCAGGTTTCTTATATCATGACAGACACGTGGCGCAGTGGTCACAGCAACTGACTCAAGCGCTAACGGTCGCGGGTTCGATCCCCGCTCATGGCAAACGTCATTGGCCATACGGATGTTTGTCGTGGTATGGGTGTTTGTGTTAGTGTTGTGTATGTTTCCGGACCCCCGACACAAGGTCACGCGATCTTAATGGGGGCCGTTGAGTGTGATGCGTTTATTATTATTATTATTTTTTTTTTAAGATATAAAGTTGGTGAGTAAAGTTTGATCTTATTACACAGTCGGGTTTTTGATGTTTTCAATTAATGTAAATAAGCAATTAATGTTATTCAAAATTATAAAACCTCTCGCTATCTCACATCTAGGTGCGCAAAATTATCGTAAAAATTTATATCCTATTTTTAGCAAAATCTTTAAAACAATGAAACTTTGAATTGTTTGTTTAAAGAAGAGTACATTTCCAATAGCAATCTGTACAGGAAGTGTTTAACCGACAATTAACTTCTAATTGAATTAATCTCTTAACAAGCTATTTACTACTTCCCGTGCTCCAAAATAGATTAAGTTTTGAAAGTCTAAAGAGGAAATTAATTGAAAAGAACGCACTTTCAAAATTGTTAAGGAAGTACAACTTACTTTTACTGTTTGATGGTAATTTTGTTACACATATTTTTGTTATATATATTTAGAAAGTCCTATAATCTAAATAAATTATATACACTTTAAATTGTATAAAATTCAATATAACGAATAGTAACAAACACTAAAAAAGACACTACGAATTGTGACTTCCTTTTTTGGGGACGTTTAAATAATCTCTGATAATTCCACGTGTAGTAATTATATATATATATATATTCAAAATAGTTATTTATTTACTTGTTTAAAGCCTATCCGAGTTTACTAAATACAAGAAAAAGTAGAAAAATAAAACGTGATTTCGACGATAGAAAAATCATAAGTATCGAATGAGTACGGACGAAGTCACTAGCAAATGCTAGTAATACATAGATATATTTTTGAAATGAACGAGTAACACTTTCCAAAAATACCAAACACGGAATACCGTTTATTTCATTTTCGTAACAGAGTACTTTATCCCCGCTAGAGGGAGACACATTACATTTAGTGACTCGTAATATATACGCGTATAACGCGAGCTATAATGTAAAAGATACATAGTCCCTCAAAATCATAACCCTTCGTTGTCGTTACCTCAGTCGGGTAAAAATATATTTGACAGGTTAGTTATATAAGGCTTGTAAATAATTTCACGCATACTTAAATATGATCAAACGTTTAGCTTGTTCAAGCATAATCTGCGTCTAAATATAGGTGACCTGTATGATTCATATGCTTATTTATAATTAGCGCGAAGTAATACGGTAATATTCGTTTGATTTATTATTAAATAATAACTATATAGGGAATAAAGAGCTTTATATATGACGGTGACAGCGATGGCTGAGCGATAGTCGCGTCTTCGTTTACGTTCGGTGGTACGGGGTCCATCACGATTTTGTATCAAAACTAAACTGGATGTAGGTATAATAAAAAATACTAGGTAGGTACACCGACATTATCGATTTGGAGGTGTAGACTGGTTGATTTCTCAAACGTAAGTGTGCATGACACAGTACCCCACTATCCAACAAGACTATGTCCACCTGACGCACAACAATGTCATCGCGTTTACCCGTTACTATTTAATCAGTTCAGCGACTTCTAATAAAATTATTGTTGTTCCACGACACATATGTTTTAATGTTTTACTTCGGTTTCGTTTTTCGTGTTTCGTAATTATATTCTATATTTATAATTATTATAAATGTTACACTAAAATAATTAAAAACAAATATAAGAAGTTACCTTATTTCTAGGAATAGATAAAAAGTATTGAATAAAATAAAATTCTATCCTTTTATATAAATATGTGAATTATAATTATTAAAATAATACATTTAAATGAATTTTCATTTTCAAGCCCTTTAAATCTATATCTATACTTATAATAAATCTGTAGAGAGGTCAATTCTGTACATGAAATATATTTACAAAATAACTATCAGGGGGTGATTAGTGATCGATACTGATGCTAAAAATGCAATCAGTAAAATTTTTGTCTGTCTGTCTGTCTGTCTGTCTGTCTGTCTGTCTGTGTGTATGTTCCTTATAGAAACAAAAACTACTCGACGGATTTTAACGAAACTTAGTACAATTATTCTTCATACTCCTGGGCAGGTTATGGATTTTGAAATCATATGGATTTTGATGGAACATTGATTTTGGTTTCTCAATCATCTAATCAACCTAGAATTTACATTAAATAAACTCTTACTCGAAGAGTGAATTGTAAAGAAAACGATTTCTCAAACAAACTTATTCAGACAAAGCCGCAACCAAGAACTAGTTATATTACAAAATACAATATCTTATTTTACATAAAGCGGCAACTACACTTGTAAGATTAAATCTCGTAACTGATATAAAACAACTTTGTAATAGTTACCGAGATAACCATAAGTAAGCTGTAAGTTTCAATAAATACATAACAGACAGTAAATTTCTTCATGTGGAAAAGCAATGATGAACAATTTACGTCAATCTTATTTTTATATATAAAACTAGATCACAAAAAGCAGCCTATGGATATTTACAGTACGGAAAAAGGCTCAAATGTGATGTAACTTTAAACATAAGATGAAAAGGAAGAAAGGAGAGGAGTGGGTGAGGGATCAGACTTCGGCTCTCTTACTCTTACTGCTACCGTTTTATTAGCTAATTCTACATCTTCTGTGAGAAGTCTGGTAAATTAAAAAGTAAAGTAAAGTAACATCCTGTAGATATCCCACTGCTGAGCAAAGGCCTCCTCTCCTATGAAGGAGAAGATTTAGAGCATAATCCACCACGCTGCTCCACTGCGAGTTGGCGGATATACATGTATCAGAATTTCTCCCGGCACATGCACATTCCTCACGATGTTTTCCTTCACCGCCGAGCTCGAGACGAATTTAAATTGCGGTGCTAGCCGGCGTTAGTGTTCCAACGACTAGGCATCTCGGCGAAATCTTACAAGTGTATTTCTAGCCTTACGGAACTGTGGTAAGTATTGCGCAAAGCGTGGCAACAATACGACGGTATTCGGTTATGTCAGTGCCTAGTAACGAAACACCATTGTGGTGTGCTGATTGACGGCTGTTTACCGCTGTTGATTACTCGCTTGTAACTCTTGTTTGTCATAAGGCGAGAAATGCACTTGTAAGTTTTATTCTTGTGATTGATATGGATTGTTCCATATCTTGTCACAGTTGCCTAAGTATCCTTACGCTGTAGCTGACAAAAATAAAAGCACTGACAGTAATTTATTTTTGGTGTTCAGTAATAACATACGTAAATCTGAGAGCTAAACTTATAAGTGCAATTCTCGCCTTACGGAGTCAAATAAGTATAAAAATATCACCGACTAATTGAAAATCTCCTCCTTTTTAGCACGTCGGTTAAAAATGTAACCCTTAATGATTGATATGGGTGTTCAAAATTAACATTAAGGAAACAAATTTAGTGTAAGCGTAACGGCAAATTAGACGAATATCACCTGTTTTACTATCGACCACCTAAATTAAAAAAGTAGTAAAGTAAATTAACAGACTGTAAATGTCCCACTGCTGAACAAAGGCCTTCTCTCCTATTGAGGAGAAGATTTAGAGCTTAATCCACCACGCTGCTCCAATGCGGATATACATATGTCAGACACATGCAGGTTTCCTCACGGGGTTTTCTTCACCACCGAGCACGAGATGAATTTAAACACAAATTTAGCATTTGAAATATCAGCGATGCTAACCGGGTCTGAACCTGCGATCATCGGTTAAGATCGACGTGTTACCACTAGGCCATCTTGGCTCATAACTATCGGCTAAATTAACTTATAAATAAATTAATTTAGCATTTATAACTTGACAGAATGTCGACGTCGCGGTCGCCTTTAAACGTTTCAATGTAAAATACTAATTTATGTTTGTATAAAAATATATCCATGTTGTATTTTTAATCAAGACCTTTGAAACCCAAAATTGCAGTTTACTAAGTGAATAAGTTTCGTTTTGTTTCGTTAACTGGAATGAAATAAGAATTTTTATTTTATTCGCCTAGTAAAGATCGTAATCACAACTACCCGGGGTGCCAATTACGTAACAGGACGAAGTTATGTCTATCCCTTTTCTCAATAGCCATTACTTAAATCCTTTATAGATATGAATGCAAACATCCTTGATACGTAAAATAGAATAACACGTTTATATTACGACATAAAATAAAGTGTTTGTGAGTGTTCGGACTAATATCAAAAGCATTTTTATGTTTTGATCCGGCTTCGGTTCTGGTTAATACGTGTCGTTTTCTATAGAAGTATTAAATATATAACGTAAATGATATTAGACTACCGAGTACGTAGAATACATATTTAAGATAGGGACTTTTTTACACTATACCCCTCCCCCATTTCCTTAATTCCTGTTTACTTTCTTCCCTTTTTTAGTTGCTACCTATTTCTGGCTCCTCTGGTGCTGCAAATGACCACGAGCAGCGGTGATCACTTAACATCGGGTGTCCCGCCTGCTCGTTTGCCAGCTAATTTGTATTCAAAAAAACTCCCTCTCCCTCAAGGAAAATAATAAATGCGAAAGCAAATATGTCTGTCTTTCTTTCTGTGTGTTTTGTTCGTTTTGACGCTAAACCGCTTAATCATTTTTTATGAATTTTCGTGTACAGATAGATTGAACCCTTAAGAAGGACAAAGTCTATGTAATAAAATATGAAAGGGTTCTAATAGGAAATTATAGTTTTGCAAACAAACCAGCGAGGACCAAGCCATTGACCACATATCCATATTTAATATCCAATGATTGGTATGGCTGGTATACATAATTGTTGGTATTGAGTGAAAATAGCATTTGTAAGTTTTACTCTAGAGAACGATAAAAACAACTCTGTAACCTAGTTAAAAAATACGTTAATAGTAGTTACGAATGCTGGGAATGTCTAAAATAAGGGACCGACAGTAAATTCTTTCAGGTGTAGCGTTATGAGGTCTAGATGTGATAGCTCGTACATGCAAACTACCGAACTTTACAAGTGTAATAAATATGTTTACTTTCATGAATGATTTGGACTTAAGATATTGTAAGAAATATTATTATTATAAAAGTAACCTTAAATACAGTTTTCATTGAGAAAATCCACTTTTACCTTGTTAGTCACGAGGTATCACATATAGAGCGACGTGTATATAAAATCTTTATGAAAGTGTGCGAGCAAAACTTATAAGCGTAATTCTCGCCTTACAATTAAACCTTAAATACATTTGTATGATAACTCACAAAGCTAAAGATGGTCGTTAGTACAGAATGATGAAATTTTTATCCATTAGAATATGATCATAAATTTAACTTAACCGGTCACGTGAAACGGGATCGCGACAGATGATTCTCGCTTATCATCTCATCTATGAAGATGTTGCATGTATTACTTCATTTACTGGGATGTTCAAATCGAGATTACGAAATACAGAATGTTAAATATTTAATTTTCTATGGGATTTCGTTGCGTATAAATGGATTTATTTGAATGTGATTTTTATTAACATGAGGGTAGCGCATCTGGAACGCATATTAATATTATCTTTATAAATATGATAAAGCTGAAGAGTTTGTTTGTTTGTTTGTTTGTTTGTAGCGTGTTCTCTCAAATAAGAAAATCTCAAGAAATACTGGTTCGAATTGAAAAATTATTTTTGTGTTAAATAGGTAATTTATTGAGGAAGGCTTTAGGCTATATTACATTACGCTACGACTCATAGGAGCGAAGCAGTAAACATAAACGCGAGTAAAACCGCAATGGGACAGCTAGTTGATTATATTTTTTATTACCAGCACAAAGCTAACTACCGATTGGTAGTATTACTAATCAAATAGTTAAATATATTTTTAAATATGTAACATACTAGCGATCCACTCCGGCTTTCCATTGGTTTAGTTTTTTACGACGTGGCATTATTAATCTTTGAAATATTTGACTTTTCTTGACCATAATACGCTGTCTGTGTTACACATAAATGTCCCCTTTGAATCACTATGTTTATTGATAAAAACCGCATTATCCATTACGTAATTTAAAATATTTAAAACAGTTTTATACTGTGTGAATTCAATATGATTCAACATATTAATCGACAAATATTCTTGTAATTCCGTTTAAAAGGAAAAATAACTACGTCGCAAAAACAAACCGTTTACGCAAAATAATCATGATTGTATTTACATATATTATTAGACTAGCTATGCCTTGCAGTTTTACTCGCGTTTAAGGGTACTTCTTCGTGCATATGAGTCGTAGCGTGATGTAATATAGCCTATAGCCTTCCTCAATAAATAAACTATCTAACACGAAAAGAATTTTTCAATTCGAACCAGTAGTTCCTGAGATTATCGCGTTCAAGCAAACAAACTCTTCAGCTTTATAATATTAGTATAGACAAAGTGCAGGTGTACTCAAACGAACGGATGTAAGGCAGTAACTGTAAATGTCTGCGGAATTTTCTTTTACGTGTAATAATAAAATTCTTATAGCACTTATTCGCTCGAGTTTATCACTTTCGATCTTATATGATTATTAGATAAAGAAAGAGACAAAATATGAATAGACTTATAAATGTAAGGCGGTCGATAACTCTGAAATTTAACGTTGACTTTAAAATCACATGACAAATTAATAGCGATCAATTAAGTAAATGTAAAAAAAACAGCCACTAATTGTGAACCTCCTTTTTTCGAAATCGGTTAAATAGAATACAAAAGATTTTTTGCACTCTTAACAATATACGATAATTTTCCCTTTCTACCTTTTTCTTTTATAATATATGGAATTTAACTTGGACATTTCACATCATTCTAAACGACTTTGTAACAAAAGTATTTTGATATAAAAAAATAAAAAAGTAGCTTTTTGGAACTCGTTTATAACTAATTTATTTTCCCTTATATTTTTTCATTGTTCTTTTTTTGTTACTAATTTACAATGTTTTGTGTTAATTTTAATTTTTGTTGTGTATAATTATATCACAATTCATATCGTGAATACCTGTAATTTAAAAGTACAATAAACTTCTTTATTATATACATACATATATATCTATATTTTTAGCAATTATTATCGTTACATTTAGTCGTATTTCTGAAATGTATTTATTTAAATAAACTCAAAACAGAAAAATAAGACTGCGCTTATCGCTACAGTATCAAATAACATTTCAAAACAAAAAACAGACTACACCTAACTACATTTTTAAGAATATTTTCTATAAAAAAGATCGTAAACCAAGGAGTTGTTATCTTACTAATTATACTCGGCGCCACTAACAGGAGCCGATTGTATCTATTTTCTGAACGCAAACGAACAAAACGAAATCTCGTATACGTAATTGAGTCATCAAGTAAACACGAATAGTCTTTTTAGATTATCTGTGGCGATTGCATGTGTTAGGAACTTTTATTTAATCTGTGGTTAGTGTCCACAGATAATCAATGCTTTGATTACTTTGTAATTAATCTATTTAATTCAATGTTTCTTCTGAATATATGTAGGTATAATTTTAGTGCATTAATTTTGGCAACCAAAATTTTTGAGGATCTCAAAGTTGGAAATGAGAAGAGATTTTTAACTTTAAATAATAGTAACATATCTATAAATTGATAAATATTTTACATATTAATAACGTTAAAGTTATTTTTATAGCAGTTCTTTTAATCGAAAAAAGGAAGACGTTCTTAATTCGACAATTATTTTGCTATTTTGTGCGATATCTTCGCCGATTTTAAACCGATTTCAATAATTCTTTTCTTATTAAATAGAAGATTAGATTGTAGTATCACCTCAGTAGGTGGCGTGCACGTCGTACCGACCAGTCAAACAGAAAAGTAAGCTTTAGATGTTTGACCAGCGTATTTTTACATTACTGCGAGCAAATTCTAGTTTTTAATTTTAAAAAGATTATAATCAATATATATATAACCATAACGAAAGCAATAAATATAATGAAAAATATTTGCATAATAATAAAAATGGTCAGGATTTAGTTATTGTATAAATTTAGTTTATAATTATAAAGTTAGTTAGCGTTAGATGAATATTGCCTTTCATCACGCGATGTTGCAATAAATTAAGGAGTGCTGAACCTAGAGCTCGAATAATTTTTACATTTTAAACATTTTTTTTATTGTATTTGAATTTAACGATGTATAAGGTATACAACAAAATTGTTGCTAAGCGTATTCTTTGTTATTTTATACAATGAAATAACGCTGTCGTTGTGATATATGATTCTAGCTGAAATTACAAATTTAGTGCTGCATCTAAATAATTATTGCGTCCTCAATTATTTATGGTAGGTATATCAGATACTAGCTGTCTCTTGCCGTTTCACTCGCGTTTATGGTTACTGCTTTGCTCCTAGGAGTCGTAGCGTGATTTAATATAGCCTATAGCCTTCCTCAATAAATAAAGTATCGACCACAAAAAAATCAATTCATACTGTTAGTTCCTGAGATTAGCGCGTTCAAACAAACTCTTCAGCTTTATAATATTTGTATAGATTTGTTGCCTTAAAAATAGTAAAATATTCTTCTTAACTACCTTGATTTATTTGAATAAATGGCAAAATATAATAAGAATTGAACATTATATTATTTATTTGCATTTTAAAATATTTATTGCCATTATGAAGAAATGTTACAGGCTAAATATAGCACAGAATCTTTATCGAGGTCACTAACATGACGGGTATTTTTTAAAAGCCAGGCTCTTAACTAAAGCCTTTAAGATACATTGTAGTAATGAAAGGGAATACTTATGAGACTCTGTAAACGCTCATTACGTCCTGAATAAAGCCGTTTCTCACTAGCATGGTTTAACGCACAGAATAATATTTTATATATATTTGGATGCTGATAAGCAACACTATGTCAAGCCACATGGACTTCATTTTGAGAAAATGCCGTCTAAAGATGACAAACCTATTCTTAATAAATTTGTTTGAAGACGTATTTATCCACCTTTTCTTTTCTTTTTTGATAAAAGTATTATTGAATTAAAAGCAGATTGATATATTTTATATATTATCTAATAAAAAGTCCGTCAAATGTTTGAGATTAATGTATAAATTGCATAATATGGAACGCACTTGAAATTCGAAACAATTAATTAAGAAACATTTTTCCGTACTTATTTAGTTTATAGGACTATATTCTTTTTTTTTATGTTAAACAGGTGACGCAGTATCAAAATACATCAATATCTCCGAATTTGACTTTTTGTGGGTTGACACATTATTGCTTATCAGCATTTATAGTTGCACGAATGGATGCTGATAACCAATAATGTGTTCACCCACAAATGAATCGGAGATATTAATGTATTCTGATGGGTCACGTGTTTAACATTCTACTCGTACAAAATGTTTAAAGTCATCTAAATTAAATAATTACGGAAAAAAAGTTTCTTAATTTATTTTATCGAATATTTAGTTGTACATATTTTGCAATATAAAAATAATTTTATCTATTCGAAAAACTTATTATTAGATTAAATTTTTTATTATACGAATCTGCTTTCGATTCGTTATACTGTTTTTTAATTGAAAAGAAAACATAAATATATATGTACTTCGGCAAACAAAACTAAGAATAGGTTTAACATGTTTGGATGCCATTTTCTCAAAATGATGATTTCAACATATTTGTGTCTTCATTTCTGATCATAGCTTTAGTCATTTAAATCATAAGTGGACGCTGATATGCACTACTGTGTCAAGCCACACGAAGTTCATTTTGAGAAAATGGCGTCTAAAGATGTCAAACCTATTCTTAATAAGTTTGTTTGAATAAGTATTTATCCATATTGTCTTTTCTTCTTCGATTAAAGCTGTAATGAATTAAAAGTAGGTTGATATATTTAATATATTGTCTAATAAAAAGTTTTTAAAAATATAACATTATTTTATAAATTACAAAATAAGGAACGACCTAGAATTTCGAAACAATTATTTAAGAAACTTTTTTCCATACTTATTTAGTTTATATGACTTTATTTTTTATTGAATAATGTTAAATAGGTGATGCCGCATCAAAATACACCAATATCTCGGAATTTCACTTTTTGTGGGTTGACACATTATTGCATATCAGCATCCAAGTATGAAACTTATAAACTACTTAAGTTATTTATGCGTTGTAAATAATGCTTGTCGTGACAATTTCTCTAAAGATGTGTCCGAGACTTAACGTTTTAGCATACGTTGTTAGCTTTATGTTACGTAATTTTTGAAAAGTTTGAGTATTTTACGAGTTCTGTTTTGACTTTATTCATTTGGATAATACAATGTTATTCTATAACAATAAATTTGTTATATGTTCATGGATTTTGGCACAATGCAGACCATTTTGAATGACGTTGCCTAGTGTAGCTGGATTTCGTACAGGATGTTTAATATACATATTATGTATGTATTAACATAAATTTTAAAAGAGTACCAATCGAGTTTCTCGTCGGTTCTCTTCGGTAGAATCTACATTCCGAACCGGTGGTAGCTTTTCATTACGTGACAAGCAGACAAAGTTGGAAATGGATACAGATTTTAAACATAAAATATTATTGGATAATTGAATATTATATTTTACTATTCCTTTATATAACGTTAAAAGCTAGTAAGCACAATATAACAATACATATATTAAGATAGTAAGACACAGAGATAAACAGACACGTGTCAATCTTATAACACCCCACTTTATGGGTAAGTGGTTAAGATATAAAAACATTAACACAAAAACAATTAACATTAGTTATATAAAAACTACATTTATCTAAGCTTTACAAGCTTTTCAACGTAACAAGATGTTATCTAACTAGCTAAGAAGGTATAAAACTTTGGCTCAGCGCTGAAAGTAAGTACCTACCCCTTCGGTGAAGAGACGTAACAGGGGTAGCGGATAACGTGATTTATACATTAAAGAGGAGTTTTTATTAGATTTATTTAGGCACATATAAGTCAGGATTATATTGTGAATTACGACTTGCTTAATATATTATTTTTACTATTATCACTATGAACCTTCTGGCCGGTTCTTCTTGGTAGAATCTACATTTAGAACGGGTAGCTAGCTTCATTAATTTTTTTTGTTTCTGTTATGACGATTCAAAGGCGTTTGTGAAAGTGTACTTGATTTAAAGTGTATTTTGATTTTGATTTGTTAATCCCCGATTCAAAAAGAGGGGAGTTATAAGTTTGACCGTTTTTTTTTCTGTCTGTCTGTGGCTTCGTGGCTTCTAAACTCCGATTTGGATGCGGTTTTTTTACATTTGAAAGAGGGTTTTGTAGCGACGGTTTTTAGACATGTTCCACCAAAAGTTCAGCCTTTGAAGATAATGAGCACTTTTTTCTACCTTTTAAAGGTTTTTGTGTTGGTTTTTTTTTATTTTATATGTATTACAAGCTTTTGCTTGCAAACATGTATAGAGAAACTAAAGTATATATTTTCTATCTAATCTTTGAAAAATCATTATTTTTTTTTATTTTAAAGGTTTATATTGTGAGTAACAACCCTTACATTATATTCTATATACATGACATGATGATGTCGCTAAAGTATATAAGATTGAGTGCGGTTCAACGTAATGGGGTGTGACGTCACCGGAAATGCTATAGGCTATGGAGGATGAGCTTTTCATATTACCTACGTTAGGTTTATGAAATTTTAATTATAATTTTAATAAGCGCACGTGAAATTGTCTAGTTTTAGTACGTTGTTCGTTTATATTGAGTAAAATGAAGACCTAGATTTATTTTTTGAAGTGGTTTATATTTTTAGTGATGGAACGGTTTTATTTCCTTTAAAATAATTTTATTATATGTATAGTAATTACGAGTTATGAAAATATTAGAAAAAGTTTTGGTCCTTTATTAAGTTTATTTTACCAAAGGTATAATATTGTTCAGCTTAAATCTATTTGTAATATAGATTGAATGAAATGAAATATTATATAACGTGTAAAAAACGCCGTTAAGACTATTTATCTTATTATAAATTGCTTGATTACCTTTTTCTTATTATATTCGCTTTAGTAGTAGAGAGATTTAGGAATAAAAATAGCAAAAATCCAAAGAAATAACCGAAAAATCTGAAAAATAAACTGAAATTATTAATTTTAGATAGTACAAACTCCACCACATCATCATCTATTTATCATGAAAAACTTTGGTTAGAATTATGACATAAAATTCTTAGTAAAACTATTTCAATACCAACATTTTAGCAGAAATGTTTTTTTTTCTTATTCGAATTTAAAAACGCAATAGAACGAAATATTCAGCTGAGTTCCGAAATTCGAGGCTCGATTTGGCTCTTTGATGTCTTTGCTGACTGCTTTATCTGTCACCCGTGTTGCCGGTCGACCACTCATAATGCGAATTTAAGAAACTATTGAATCATCGCGTCGTCTCTTCTTAAGTGGGATTGGCGAAATAATCTGTGCTCATTTAGCACAAATTAAAATAAAAAAACAAAAGACAGTAATTATTATTTTTTTAATGACATAACATTATAATTAGGTACCCCCGATACAAGACCATGAAATCCTAATGGTGGCCGTTTCGTGTGATGCGTTTATTTATTATTTATTTATTAAAATAGCTTCTATTGTCATTATGTTTTAATTATTTATCGAGGTTAAATAGCTTTTATATATTATAGCATTAATCTTATAGGTAAAATAAATATTGTTATGTTACACAATAATTAATCACCATTTTAAAACAATTTAAACAACTCCACGCATTCAGTGGTCACATCCGACATGTCAAAAAGAAATAAAGTGACGCGACTTGACGAAAATATTGACTATGGAAATACACGCATTCTCATTTATCATTCGCAAAACAAAATAGATCATAACACGTAATAAATTAAGCTCAAATTCGCTCGTACTAAATATAGTTCAAACGTATGTAGGAAATTGGCCCATATTGTTTGAGTCATTATGCTCAATTTGGTGTGTGTTTATATTGATTTATGATGTTCTAAATATTGAGTACAAGCTTCCTTCCCGTTCCCAGGGATGTGTTTAGAAACGAACTAAATATATTTTGGCCGCAAACAAACGATTCCTGATGAGCTCTTTCTTGCTGCTTAAAGATTTTATTTGTGGTGTTGCCAGTAATAAATATTTACGAATTTGTTTGCACTAATGACGTGATCTTTAAAAATATTTTGCATATTCGATATTCAGCATAAATATACCTCTGTATATTTATGCGGAATATCGAATACGCAAAAGGTTCTTACTTACGTTTTCATGAGGTATGTGTAAGGTGTATTTTGTTATATTTAATGGATAAAATATTTATGTCATATGAATTTAAACTAAGAAAATATACCATTTATATAGTTATTTTACAAAAAAAGGTAAACAATTTTTATGACATTTCGCAACATAAAAAATACAAATCAACTTACTTCATGGCCATGAAATAATAAAGACTTGTTAAAAAAAGGGAAACATACTTCAAAAGCAATATACGTCATTTCCTTTACTTAAACTACATACTTATTCCACCTTTTTTAATTTTATTTTTTGACTTCGATGAACATTCTTGGTGCAACTAATGGGAGAGTACACCCTTTCAAACAAAATAATTAACTAAATCAATTAAACCGTTTTCGTAAACAGTGAACATTATGTTGTAAGTTTATGTAATACATAAAAATGGACCCGACAAATGTTCACTGATAGTAGTGGCATTACACTAAAGACGAATTAAGAATCCGTTTTTTGAAGTCTATTAAAAAGCATCATAAAGTTACATCAATGCATGTACACCAAACATTTTATCTAATATTGCACAAACATAGTTCAAAGGCTTCAGTTATATTCATATAAACAACTCAATCTACAACAACCGCATTCACGCCAGTCAGATACGAAGTCATTTATTATTATAACCATTTCATGTCAGTTTACGTTCATGTGAAGTCGATTGCCTTATTAAAATTTATAAATCATTAATCGAAAATGATTCTTAAATAGTACATTATAAAGGTCATAATCGAGCTATAAATTTTAATGATAAAATCAAGCGAGATCTTATTAAACGCTTATCATAATATTACATAATTATTTATGTAGGTGTGAATCGAGCATTAGTGTAGTTAAAATGTTTTAACATATTGGTCATATGCTTAGTGGCGTCATCTAGTGTTAGTATATTGAAATAATTGCCAGTTGAATAGTCGTTTTTTAATTGACATGTAAAAGACTAAAACTATATATTTTTAGACGTAAAAATATGTACCCATTTCTAACTATGACCAGCTCGTGAATTGAATTGTTGGTCCAGACACTCCCCTGTTATACTGTCGCTAGCTGGTTACTAAGCAACATCGTTCAATGTGATCGGCATTCTGGGTGCCAAAATCCATGAGCTTATAACATATTATTATATAACATAACACACATACTTATATAATATTATTGCTTTGCTCATTCTCCACTATATATGTAGTATGCACTGACCTTAAAATATAATGTGTAACGGGGTTAACAATATATGCTTCATTATTTTATCTGTGGTAAAATAAATTGGGCGAAAAACTGGGAAATAAAAATTGTGATATTGTAGGTTTTTATCAAAAAATCAACTGGCTTCTGTTTAATAACTCAATATTTGTTCGGTAATCTTGTAATATTTTATGATAACAACGCGTTACGAGTATCACGGAAGGGTATATGTTTATAAAGTTTATCCTAACGTAACAGGACTGGGCGAGATTATCTTAGATTAGATATAGAATTTTATTTTTGTTATGACGAAAAGCAATAGAATTGTTCTTCTTATAAAGTAATTCCTAGACTAGGAAAACTTTATTTACTTGTACCTAAATTATATTAAATTGATTTAATGCCTCTAAAAATGAAGTAAAATATTAGTAAAATGGTATTCTCCGCTCCCATTAGTCGTAGCGTGAAATATTATAGTCTATGGCCTTCCTTAATAAAGGATCTAAACTAATTTATCAATTCGGATTATTAGTTTCAAAGATTACCACTTATATCCAAACTTACGAACTGAAATCTCTTTATAATGTTTATAAACCTTTTTAGGTTTAGTAAAAACAGTCGTCGCCTAGAAATATTTGTAAAAATATGTTTACTTATATTAACTATTATCCAATAACTATATATTAATAATAAACATAAATGCAGTTGTTAAATAAATCAATTGTATCTTGAAAATTTCTTCAAAAAACTGGCATTCGAGTGTGTTCTCGCCGCCATAGTATGGAAGTGCTCGAGATTAAACCGGAGCTAAGCTAACGAGTTAACTAAAACCGCGTAAGGTTTAGAGAGGCCGCCCAAGGAAAGTGCGCCGCCGTGCCGTCGCAGCCGCGCGGGCGATCGTCCGCAGCGCACGTTACAAGAAGCGTAGCCTGACAACGAGCGCGTGACGTCACGTGCTGTAGACCTTCTAACTAAAGCTAGTGATCTAAGGACAGTAGTGGCATCACACTAAAGAATACACTTCCACCTGGCAAGCCGCCACGCTTGTATATATACTCAGCGACGTTGAAAACTTCGATAGCGCGATTCAGGATTGTTACAGTATTTTCTTTGAAAGCGAGTATATTATTGTAAGAAAATTATATCTAAACTTATTATTAAATTGTGTAATATTAACGTAATAACTTTTCAATTAAAATAAGTGTTGTTTTATGTCAATTTTAGCAAATATTAGTTAGTTTTCATTTTACTACTTAGCAAAAGCGCCATCTAGTGAAGTGAATAAAAAACAACACGTTGAAAAGTATTAACGCCTGAACATGGCGTATGACATGTAACAGTTTAATTAAAAGCTTCTGACTTGTTATTGAAATAATATAATTATTTTGTAAATCAATTATGTATCAATTATTTTTGTGAACAATTTTAGCTAATATGTAAAATTTTGTTTCAGAATATCTAACAATGAAAGAAATGAAAGCCCTGGCACCGATGGGAGCGTATCTCCAGAACCACCCGACCGACCACCCGGGAAGGTGCGACAGGTCCACCCAGAACAGAAAACACAAGTATTAGCATACGACTCCACCTATCGAAAGAAAAACAAACCGAAGTCGCTCCCTCTGGAAGACAATCAGATGTACAATCACTTAGCGAACGCGAATGTCGCTATGTCGCCGATGTATCCCTTGACACCCAACATTTGTGTTGAAGGAGGGAAGATCGAGTTCATAAAGTCGCCACCGGGTAGTGCTAGAAACAGTTTGGCGCTAGCGTCGCCGCCTCAGACACCATTGCTAGCGCGACGCGGATCGAGAGAGAAACGCGAACGTGTTTGTAGCGACGAACCGGAGAAGTTCGATGGAGATAAGGTAGGTGGCGCTGTTAAGCAATAAATATTTTTTTACCTTCTTAACCGGATATTGAAAAAGTATTAACCTTAGGAGGCAGTGTTGTGTCATTTTATAGTTGAATGCTATTTATATTTAACCAAGATTTGAACTATGCTTTTTTTTATCACCAAATGAATTATAAATACGGAAATAATTAATACTTTATAAAAATTGCCAAGAGTTAGTTAAATAAGTTTAGAAGTAATTGAAAAAAATTAGGTACTTTTTTAACGTGAACAAAAAGAATCGCCATATTACTTTAGCTAATAATCGAAGTTTCGAAATTCGCAAAACTGAAGGGTCGCATTTCAATAAAATACGTCTTGTACAAAACATTTCATCCCTCGTCAAAAATATTTCAAACTTCGCCAATTTGTTACTGTGAAAGACGCCCAGACCTTTTTCTGTATAATGCGACATTTGTAGACTGATATTATATTTTGATCGATCAATACTGAAGGACTTCAAACAATATAACGTCCCTTTTCATACCTTAAACACAATCCTTGGATTAAAAATTTGACTTTAATATTCACAATTCGAATACTAGTTGAAGTAATCTATACTAATATTATAAAGAGGTATCATTTATTTGTTCGTTTCCATGTAGGGGCTAATCTTTAAAACTAATGATCCGATTGGAAAAAAATATTTCGCGTTGGATAGCCTGTTTATTGGGGAAGCTTATAGGCTATATTACATTACGCTACGACTCATAAGAGCGAAGCAGTGACCATAAACGCGAGTGAAATTGCGAGAGGCTGTTACGTTCGATTTAAGTTTAACTTAAGTTTAAAAACAAAATAATCACATCCAAAAACGTAATTAAATTATCTTAATCCTATTTGACACAGTCTAGTACGAAACAAACTAGACTCCAGAGACCATCGAATTTTCTAAAGAACATAATACCTTTCCTAACAAAACAAAAACTTCGTTATATCTTTAAAGTTCCCTAAATCCTAAACGAGACTTCTATCAATAAATAAATCCCTCTTCACGAAGTAATCTTACAAAGACAGCCATCATAGAGGCTTTCAAAAACAATTTGGGCGCGACTAAATACGCATTAAGGTGCATCAGACCAATTATATCGAACCCTCCTCGAGATCTGTGGATGAAAATATGTATAAGAATGACGTATTAAATAATGTAACATTTTAATATATGTTTTACTTTAGATATTTTGAAAGAAAGTGTTTCACTAGAAGATACAGGAGCTGATGTATTTCTTAAAATAACTTCCAAATAGTTACTAACTATCCAAAAGTATGGGAGCAAAGAATATAGTTATAAGCATCACTTTTTAAAGAACTAAAATCGAGGATAATATGACATAACTGAGTTAACCATTGTTGTGTTTAAACGTGTAATCCTTAAAATAAGGAATGAAAGGAGATATGATGTAAGAAAATGAATGAATTAGGCTTTTGGCTCTTTCATTCACTGCACGGAACTATATTAATTACTTCACGTTAAATTTCTGTGAGAGTGTTGTACTGCCCTGGTCTAGCTCGTATACAAGCTTCAGTCAATTGATTATTAATAGCAGATTGTACTACGATAGGATCATGTAGGTAATATTCAGGATAATAATAATTCGCATCTCCTAATTGCTATTACATTAGGATAAGACGAAAATTACTTTTGTAAATTTTATTCTTGAGAGCAATATCAAAGAACTCTGTAACCTAGTAACAGATACGTCGTAAGTAGTTACGAAAGCTGTGAATATCAAAAAAGGCACTCACAGTAAATTCTTTCAGATTCAAAGCAATGATAAATAGATGCTGATAAGCAATAATGTGTCAACCCACAAAAAGTCAGATTTTGCGATATTGATGTATTTTGATACTACGTCACCTATTTAACATTATTAAAAAAAATTTCAAGTCATCTAAACTAAATAAGTATGCAAAAAAGTTTCTTAATGTTTCGAATTTCAGGTGCGTTCCATATTTTGCTATTTATAAAATTATCTCAAATATTTATATACTTATTATTAGATAACATATTAAATAAATCTATCTGCTTTTGATTCATTATACATTTTATCAAAAATAGAAAAGAAAATATGAATATATACGTCTTCAAACTAATTTATTAAGAATAGGTTTGTCATCTTCAGACGCCATTTTCTTAAAACGAAGTCCGTGTGGCTTGACACAGTATTGCTTATCAGCGTCCTAAATAACTTATGTATTTTTATTACTCGCCTAACATTCACAAAATATATGAAAGTACGCATTATGAAAATCTACAAACCTGTTCATATAGATTAGGTCTTAGAATGGTCTCATTTAAATGAATGCAAATCACGACTTCAAAGGCGTCCGGACGAAATGCAAAGGAGATAGGACGTAAGTGAATTAATGACCCTAAAACTAAATTAGACTTGAAGCGAAATGCCTAATGAATTCAATAGAACATTTCCATACTCAGTTACTATTATAAAGTGATCTCTGGTACAATTTTTTTTAATTACTTTATTTGTACTTTTATATTAGTTTCTTTGCGAAAATCGATAAATATTAGTCAAATAAATGGGGCTTAGTATACGGGCGTTAGACTTCTTATTGGCTACTGATAAGCAATAATGTGTCAACCCATTAAAAGGCAAATGTATTCTGATAACGCGTATTTAACATTACTAAAAAAATTAAAGTCATTTAAATTAATTAAAAAGTTTTTAAATCTAATGTTTCGAATTTCAAGTGCCTTCCATATGTTGCAGTTTTTACAATAATTTCATTATAAAAATGTCACGAAGGTGCCCAATATTTGATAATACTGGTTCATATATATATACATATTCCAGGTTCACTTACATTTTAATAATTTCGTCTATTTTAGAACGAGATATCCATTGACGAGACTAAGAAAATTGTGGGTAAAATTGATATGTTTCTACTTTTATGACTTTTATAATTACGTTACTTTTA